>JAVJIX010000110.1:1712500-2372500 GCA_036785185.1 Paratrypauchen microcephalus | reverse complement strand
ATGTGAAAAATACACTTGGAGTGTAATTTGGATGGACGAGGGTCCTGGGCTGTGACCCAGGGCGTGCGGCTGTGTGCTGCTTTGGCGTGCTGTCTGCACACTTTAATCTGTTCAACTGGGAGCACAAGTGAAACGAGCCTGGTGCAGGGACTCGCCGTTCTGCTTCTAAATGCTCTTGCAGTGTGTTTGGGGCGTAAGGAGCCACTCCATGTGTCAGGTGAAAACAGAAGGACATGTGTGCGACTGCTCCACACTCAAAACAGACCCATAAAGTCACTACTCACTCCAGTGTCTCCAGTCGACAGTGAGGGCTCCGTTTAAGCTCCAGGAGCTCCTCCACATCTGATTCACTCAGATCGTTATCATACAGCTCCAGGTGTGTGAGATGTGAGGGGTTGGACTTCAGAGCTGCGGCCAGAGAGGAACAGCTCCTCTTTGACAAACCACAGCCCGACAATCTGAATAAAGAACACATGATGTGGTTAAAGTCCATACAAATATAGATTGTGCTTATATATTATAAATATATAATAAAAGAAATCAAATATGGCAATAATAAAACATGAAACACAACTGAATGTTTATTCAGCATTTTTGGACTTAATGCCATTTAAATCATCAATACTTTTGATTAGAATTAGGGCTGTCAGTTTAACGCATTAATTAGATTAATTAATTACGTTGCAATTTAAGGTGTTATAAAAATGAACGCAATTAATTATGAGCGGCAATTCAGCGTGCACATTTTAAATTTGGCGTGTGGGGTCTTTAGAGTTTATTTATAAAAATGTGACGGAGCGTTGTCCCCGGGGAGAGCACGTGAAGACGCCCGTTTCCTTATCTGCTGCTCCGCCGAACCCTTTTCATTATCAACCATAAACTAACTCCCATAACCTCTCCAGCGTGTTCTGCTGCGACTCAGGGTGCACATTTAGAAGCACCAGTTTTGCCCCTCCAAATCGCACTAAACCCGATCATTTTTACTCACGCCCGCGCTGCCGCCTTCTCCCTCCTCCCGCGGTGCGATCTACCGGACACATCCACACCGGGAGTTTAAATCCTCGCAGGTTCCGGGGTTCATGTGAGCCATGAGTAATTTACACGGGCAATTATTTGTATTCTCTGTATATTTGAAGCTTTGTATATTATTTATTGCCGTTGCATGAAAGCGACTGTACGTGCTCACCTTTTGGCACCAGAAATATTCACCATTTAATAGTGGAATGGTGTAAATGAGCTTTAATGAATGTTCTGTAATGTGGGAGGGGATGGGGGTGTACAGCTGCACTCTGCAGTCTTGTTTTGGTTACAGTGGAGGTAACGTGCACGGAGAGAAAGAGCGAGAGCCAAAGACTGAAAGACTTAAAGGTCGTGATGGTGAGATGAACCTCATGAGGCATTGAAAGGGTTCATTTCTCGAAGCTTCATGTGCGCATGAACCCACCTACTGGCCAAGTGTGTAATCACAGCAGCTGTACCTGAACCACAGAATGTGTTTGTGTTTTTGTGTCTGTTGGGAATGACATTACAAAACATGTGTGACCAAATAATTTCTATACATATATTATCACATATGTGTATAATACATTTTGTTTGTATTCTGTGTGTAAATGTTCATAATATGGCAGGTTTCTGAAAATGGCGTAATCGGGCAGAGGACAGTGAAAGTGTTTGTGGAACTAGCAAAAGGACACAGATTATGCTTATGTAACTTGGACAATGATGTACAGGACAGGGGAAATTTTATTCATTTTTATTCAGAAACAAGAGTTTCTCAACAGTTTTTGGTTTTCAGATCAAAGTGTTCCCACACAGGGGAAAACCTCCTCTTCCTCGCTGGCTCCATCCTATCACCTCTCCTACTCTCCTCACGCTCCTAAATCTCTCTCCCTAAACTCTCCAAACTCTCAACTGAACTCTCCTTCAAATCCCACATTCTGAATGGAGCCTGAGGGTCTGTACAGCTGGAATAGCTCGCGGCAATAATCCGAACCGCTTCCTGAAGCGATCACGTGGTACAGCCGGGCAGCGAGGCTTCGAACGCGCTTCGTGGAAACACCCCCTTCATTACTCGACACACACTTCAAAGCCTCGGCACGTCTCGTAACATCACTACTTAAAGGGGAAGTCTGCAGTCTTTTCACTGTAAATATTTTTTCACACACGTTTGACACCTTTTTTGCACTGTGGGAGAGCACAATAAACCACCTAAAAATGTATTAATCCATCCATGTTCTTCCTCTTATCCGGGGCCGTGTCACGGGGGCAACAGTCTAAGCAGAGACTCCCAGATTTCCTTCACCCCGGACACTTCCTCCAGCTCCTCCGGGGGGACCCCAAGGTGTTCCCAGGCCAGCCGGGAGACATAGTCCCTCCTCCCGGTGGGACGTGCCCCGAACACCTCCCGAGGGAGGCGTCCAGGAGGCACCTCTGAGTCCAAGTCCAGAGTAAATACTAGAGCTGATTATGGCCGAGCTCTTTAGTGAAAGCTCTGAAACATGACACAAGTAAGAGACAGTGAACTGACCTGAGAGTCTCCAGTCGACAGTCTGGACTCTGCAGAAAACCACACAGATCAGACACTCCTGAATCACACAGGTGTTTGTTACGGCTCAGATCCAGTTCTGTGAGATGTGAGGGGTTGGACTTCAGAGCTGAGGCCAGAGAAGAACAGCTCATCTCTGACAAACCACAGCCCACCAATCTGAATAAAGAACACATGATGTGGTTATACATCTTATATGACACTTTTTCTCCATTGTTAACACACTATTTGTCATTCACTGCACCAAGTCCCCACAGCTTCAAGTCATTTCAACAAAACATGACTTTAGTTCAAACCTTGAACACATGTGAATAAAGAATCCATGATGTGGTTCACGTCCATAGAAATAGGCCTGTCACCATAATTACTATATCCACTTATCGATCAATATATGAAAGCTGGAACTAGATTTTTGGGCTCAGTATTTATCATGAGTACTTTTTCTTTGCACTGCTGGGAAATGTGTGTTTATTTTCTGGATATACAATAAGATCTGAGCTGTAGGTTTGTTTTTTTTTTTAACAATATTGTAATTTAGAATATTTTTGTGGATTAAATCTGCTCTTGGGTTTTTGTGTCAGAGACATAAGTGAGTTTCAATATTATCGTCTGTATTTTCTTCAGCGATATATCATACTTCAAATGTGTTAGCGTGACAGGCCGACATAGAAATATGGATTGTCCTCATGGAGACATTGTGAATAACCAAATAAAGACGTGATAATATATCATTAATAATAATACAAACATATGAAAAGCATTACTGAACATGGTGTCACGTCTTTTCTGCTTTGACAAATAAATCCACAACACTTTTCTTTTCATGGAATAGTTCACTTCTTCATGAGTGCGTTCCAGTGTCAAGTCTTTCACTGATCAATGAAAGTCCAACTTGAAAAACCCAGAAAAACAAACTCAAGGCTCAACTCAGCTTCAAGATTTTTACTGAGTTTTTCTGCTTCTTCAGCAGGTCGAAGCCTTTAAAGTAAACAAACATGAAATAATGACGTTTTAATTAGGATTTTCATCTCCTACTGTTTTAAGTAGTACATTTTATTTATAATGTTATTTATTAATATAGATTTTACATATTAACTTAATTTGACATTTTTTTGAATAATGTAACATTTAAATATATATATATTTTAATCTAAAAAATAACAAATTTTCTATACCATTTTAAATACAAAAATGAAAGAAAATAACAACTTTGTTTTATTTTATTTTGCTTCATTTAATAAGTAAATAGTTCTTAATTGCTAAATAATAGACACTTTTTACATTAGTTCTCCTTTAATGTCCAGATTGAAATACATTTTTACAATATATTTAAACAACCAATTGTCTTTTACAATAAATTATTCAGTTTTGTTTTAAACATTTTCAAAAATTAAATTAAATTAAATTAAATTACTACTTTCAGAATGTATTAATTAATTTACTGTTTACTTAAATTTGAACATTGATCCAATAGAATAAATGAGCCGACTGCATTTACGATCTTACTGAGGCTTCTAAATGTATTTTTAACAATGAAACACCAATAACTGAATAGATGTGTGATAAATAAGTGTAAGTCTATACTGTGGAACATTCCAGACAACACAAAAGCATCTCCATGGAGACCAGCAGGTGGCAGAACCCCACCAGAAAAGTTCTAGTGTACTTTGTTTTAATATAATTCTTGTCCACCTCTGAGTCCAAGTCCAGAGTAAATACTAGAGCTGATTATGGCCGAGCTCTTTAGTGAAAGCTCTGAAACATGACACAAGTAAGAGACAGTGAACTGACCTGAGAGTCTCCAGTCGACAGTCTGGACTCTGCAGAAAACCACACAGATCAGACACTCCTGAATCACACAGGTCTGTGTTCCAGCTCAGATCCAGGTGTGTGAGATGTGAGGGGTTGGACTTCAGAGCTGAGGCCAGAGAAGAACAGTTCATCTCTGACAAACCACAGTCCTCCAATCTGAATAAAGAACACATGATGTGGTTATACATCTTATATGACACTTTTTCTCCATTGTTAACACACTATTTGTCATTCACTGCACCAAGTCCCCACAGCTTCAAGTCATTTCAACAAAACATGACTTTAGTTCAAACCTTGAACACATGTGAATAAAGAATCCATGATGTGGTTCACGTCCATAGAAATAGGCCTGTCACCATACACTGGGCCCTCGCTCTATCACAGGTCACTTTTCGCGGCATCGCTGTTTCACGGATTTTTTATATATTTTTTTTATTTCAACTTTTTTTTCTAGTGTATGAACATTGTGTTGTGCGTCCTGATTGTTTCTCCTCCGTGTCTCCTGTACAGGACAGAATGTGTTCAGTTTGACACATTTATATAGATGTAATAGAGGGGGGCCCCGGGGGGGACCCGGGGGGACTCCGGGAGTCCCGCTGGATGCACGAGGAGCCGAGACATGAGGCACTGGATCTGTAGGAAGTCCAGACCGGGACTAAGACATGAGGACCAGACCAGGACCAGACCGGGACCAGACCAGGACCAGACCAGGACCAGACCAGGACCAGACCAGGACCAGACCGGGACTAAGACATGAGGACCAGACCGGGACCAGACCGGGACCAGACCGGGACTAAGACATGAGGACCAGACCAGGACCAGACCAGGACCAGACCAGGACCAGACTGGGACCAGACCGGGACCAGACCGGGACCAGACCGGGACTAAGACATGAGGACCAGACTGGGACCAGACCGGGACCAGACTGGGACCAGACCGGGACCAGACCGGGACCAGACCGGGACTAAGACATGAGGACCAGACCAGGACCAGACCAGGACCAGACCGGGACCAGACCGGGACTAAGACATGAGGACCAGACCAGGACCAGACCAGGACCAGACCGGGACTAAGACATGAGGACCAGACCAGGACCAGACCAGGACCAGACCGGGACCAGACCGGGACTAAGACATGAGGACCAGACTGGGACCAGACCGGGACCAGACCGGGACCAGACCGGGACTAAGACATGAGGACCAGACCGGGACCAGACCGGGACCAGACCAGGACTAGACCAGGATCAGACCAGGACCAGACAAGACCAGGAACAGGACCAGACCAGGACCAGGACTAAACCAGGACTAGACCAGGACCAGACCAGGACCAGACAAGACCAGGACCAGGACCAGACCAGGACCAGGACTAAACCAGGACTACATCAGGACCAGGACCAAACCAGGACTAGACCAGGACTAGACCAGGACTAAACCAGGACTAGACCAGGACTAGACCAGGACTAAACCAGGACTAGACCAGGTCTAGACCAGGACTAGACCTGGTCTAGACCTGGTCTAGACCAGGTCTAGACCAGGTCTAGACCAGGTCTAGACCAGGTCTAGATCTAGTTCACTTCTTCATGAGTGCGTTCCAGGAATTAAACTAAAGTAAATTAGTACATTTCTCCTGTGAGATCAATAAAGTCTTATCTTCAACTATCGCCATGGAGACAAGCAGCTAACACCTCCAGGGCAAGTAACAGGTCAGATCTGTGGAGAGGCGAGCCCACTCACATAAGAACACATGTTTTTAAAGGTTTGTTTGTTTTTGTTTTTTTAGCAACAAAACACCAATAATTCTGGAGGACCAAAAGTGACATCATTAAATGAACTGGTGAAAACAAATATAAAAGTGTTAATAAATCAATGCTTTTACACATTAATGCATTCTGGGAAATAAAAAGCTAAAACATGCTTGTTTGGACATTTTGTATGGATCTATACATTTTTACTTTTAATAATTTGTACATTTATTTTTAAACATATTTTATTTATAATTATTGATTTACACATTTTTCTCAAATGTATTTTACTCATTTATTCATTTCAACATGTATTTATTTACACATTTATTTCTACATTTTTATTTTTACTTTTATTTTGTCACATTTAAAATTATTTTAATAATTTATGTATGTAGACTTTTATTAATTTGCTACATTTATTTATTTCCACTTTTATTTTTTTACATTTACCATTACTTGTATCTGCTGTGTGTTACTGTGTGTGTCACAATGGAATGTTCCACACTGGGCATTAAAAACGACACATCAGCCCATATGGGTATTTTCATGGTGACGACACCAAATGTTTAGAATCTGGAGAAACCGACAACGATAAACTCGACCCATATTTATGGGGCGTGTGTTTTTAATCACACAGCCGTAACAGAGCAGTGTAGTCACAATCTGTGCACTTTTCTCTTCATATTAAAGAGTTCAAATAAACATTTGGATGTTTTTGTTTTCGGCAGCAGATCGACCACAACACAAAATATGGGCCTAAGCTGGAGATTTAAAGCCGATAGCCAATATGAAAAAAGAAAGTGTCTTTCTGGACACTCAAGGTCGCCTTACACAATAAACAAATACAAAACATAAACAAAGTTAAATACAATTAAAACATAGAGTTAAAGCACACAGTATTAAACACACGTCTCTCTCCTTGGAAATAAGCAGATGACACCACGAGGCCAAATTACAGGTCAGATCTGTGGAGAGGTGACCTCGCTCACAGTAACAATGCATCATTTCTGAAAAGGAAAACTAAAAAGATGTTTGAGAATAAAAGAATAAATAAGTGAAGAGACGATGGTGCTCTTCATGAGAAATGATAATGACACTAGAACAAAGCTTTGGTGATTCTATTGAAATGATCTGTATCCCACTAAACACTTAACAGTGTGTTTAATAGTGCGCTTTGTGCTTAAACAGAGGAGACTGACCTGAGAGTGGAGAGTTGACAGTGAGGACTCTGCAGTCCAGCACACAGCACAGACACTACTGAGTCACTCAGGTCATTCCAACTCAGATCGAGTTCTTTCAGATGGGAGGGGCTGGACTTCAGAGCTGAGGCCACCAGTTCACAGTGAGTCTCTGAGAGTTCACAGCGAACAAACCTGTAGGGAGATGTTTAATTTAAATGTGTTTGATTAGTCCTAACACACGTCTGTGAAGCTGCTGTTTGTGAATGACGACTGACCGAGCCTTCCTGCAGTTCCTCACCGCTGGGATCAGTCTCTGTTTACCTCCACCAGACGTGTTGTACTTCTGTAGGTCCAGTTCCTCCAGGACCTGCTCTGACATCTGCAGCATGTAGGCCAGAGCCGAGCACTCGAACTCAGACAGTTCCTTCTGTGATCCTCCTCTAGACTTCAGGAGGTCCTGGATCTGCTGCAGGAGCGACTGGTCCTTCATTTCCATCAGACAGTGGAAGATGTTGATGCTTTGGTCTGGAGAGATTTCCTCTGAGCTCATCTGTTTCAGGTTTTGAATGACTTTGGGGATTTCTGATTGGTTTACTGGACTCAGCAGACCTCCTAAAAGTCTCTGGTTGGAGTCCAGACTGAGGCCATGAAGGAAGCGCACAAACAGGTCCAGGTGGCCGTTTGAACTCCCCAAGGATTTGGAAAGAGATCGTTTGAGAAACTCACTTGCACTTAATTTTTCAATTGTCTCTTCATCAAGAAACCTCTGAACGACATGTGTGTCACTTCCAAAGCAGTGGAGCAGGTAAACCGCTGCCATAAACTCCTGGACGCTCAGGTGGACAAAGCAGTAGACTGATTCGTTGAAGAGGACACTCTCTCGTTTAAAGATCTCTGTACAGAGTCCTGAGTAGACCGAGGTCTCGGTCACGTCCAGACCCACCTGCTCCAGGTCTTCCTCGTAGAACATGATGTTTCCTGTCTGCAGATGTTCAAAGGCCAGTCTGCCCAGCTTCAGGAGGACATCTGTTTCTGTCTTTGTCAGCACCAGTGTTGTCTCTGGCATAAGTCTTCTTCTCTCTGTCTCTGGACCGGCCTCAGATTGTGGTCGGTTGTCGTCTGGTCTGGTCTGAGATTGAGGTTGGTACTTCCTCTTCCTGTTGGTCTGCACTAACAGGAAGTGGGCGTACATGTCGCTGAGTGTCTGGGGCATCGCTCCGCTCTGATTGGTTTTCAACATGTGGTCCAGGACTGTGGATGTGACCCAGCAGAAGACTGGGATCTGGCACATGTTGTGGAGGCTGCGGGAGGTTCTGATGTGGGACAGGACTTTCTCACACTCTTCTTCATCTGTGAACCTCTTCCTGAAGTACTGCTCCTTCTGATGGTCAGTGATGAAGCCCCTGACCTCTGTCACCCTGTGCACACACTGCACTGGGATCTGATGGGCTGCCGCTGGTCTGGAGGTGATCCATATAAGGGCAGCAGGAAGCAGAGCGCCTTTGATGAGGTTTACTAACAGCACGCTGACCTCTGACCTCTGTGTGACCTCAGAGATGACCTCACAGTTAAAGTCCAGAGACAGTCTGCTCTCGTCGAGGCCGTCGAAGATGAACAGGAGTTTAGAGGCGGACAGAGTGTGTGCTGTGAGCGTCTGTGGACACAAGAAGAGCATGGAACAAGAGGAGACATTTCAATGTGATCAGGTTTATCCACACATGGAAACACACTCACGGACAAAGGATTTCACTCAGTGTCTGATCTATTCTAAACATTACTCACATTTCTCTCTCTTTTTTAAAAAATACTTTTCTATGTCAGATTTTCACACAGAAAAAAAAAATCACTCACTCATAGAAAATAATAAAAATAATAATAATAATAATAATAATAATAATAATAATAATAATAATAATAATAATAATAATAATAATAATAATAATAATAATAATAAATAAAATAAATAAAGCTGCTGGTTGTTTTGTTTTGTGTACATTATTTTACAATGTTACTTACTATTCTATTATAATAATTATGTTCTATTCATTTTTATAATTTATTTATTTATTTATTTTCTCCCTTAACCTCTGTTGTTTTACACATTTAGTGAAGTATTCAACAAATTCAAAACGTGTTTGATTTCCTTTAGTTTCTCTTTTAGTTTTTGTGCATCTGTTTAATCCCATCAACATATTTTATACTCATATTTTTGCATTATTGTTTTCCTTTTCTGTTTGTGATTCATTTAGGTTAAAGAGAACCCATTTTCTTGTCAGTTCTTCTTCTTTATATTTAATCTTATAAGATTTTTACATGAGGCGCTTTAACTGTCCTCCAGTTTTTGCTCATCTGTTTTAAATCTGTTCCTCCAAACATAAAAAAGTTGTTGTTCTCTTCTGTTCATTTATCTGGGAGGCGTCTGTAATAGTCAATTTTCTTCTTCAAATCAACCTTTATTTCCTCATGTTTGTTTGATTTTTAGTAGAACTTCTGTCTAGTAGTTTGTTTGTTTTTTCATATCGGGCAAACAAAACGATATGTACATAGTCTGCTTCTTTTTCACCACATTCTCTCCAACATTCCACCATGTCTTTGTTTTTGGAAAACTGACAAATTGTTTTGGGTGTTCTAAAAAACCTTAAATGGAATTTCCAGGCAAACTCCTGCCAGTACGGCAACTGTATGTGAGAAAAGATGGCTTTTATACTTTGGCAGCACTCCTCATGGTTAAGTACTTCTGAAACTCTTTCTCCCATTTCTCGTTGGTGTTGGAGCGTTCTTGGTTATGGAATTCCTGGAGTATTTTATACAGCTCTCCAATCACTCCTTGGTTTTCTTTTTGATATGAATTTATTATATCATTTCTGAGCAGATGGTGTGTGTCCTGTTTTTATTGAAGTAACTTCTCACTTGGAGATATTGGCAAAATTTTGTTTTAGTAAATTATATTTCTTTGTTAAGTTTTAGTCATTTATTTCAAACCTGCACATACAATTCACACAAGAACAAAACAATCCAGACGCAGATACAAACATGTGCGGTTTGTAAAGGGGATTCACAGAACAACACTTCAGCTCACTGACTAGAAGTAGAGTTTTGGGGCACCACTCAACAAATGTGGAGAAATACAGTGGTACCTCACCTTACGAAAGACCCAACAAACAAAAATTCCAAGTTACGAAACGCCTTCACGTTAAATTTTGGTCTCTAGATACGAAAAGTTACGAAAGTTACGAAACGCGAAATTTCAAAAATTCAAATAATGCGCGCTCAGCCACACACATTATACGCTTTTCTCAGACTGAATTTAAACTTTTCTCACGTTTGTCTCTCGTTTAAACACTCAAACTTTCATAGATTTTCAACAAAATGTATTAATAGTGAAGTGTGGGGGGAAGGGGGAGGGGGGAGAAGTGTGCGCGCGGACACATGTGATAGCGCAGCATGACCCGGCGCGGGGCTGCGAGCACGAGACCCGTGCTCAAACCGTGCCTCCTCTAGAACAGGTCACGGTTTGAGCACGGGTCTCGTGCTGGCAGCCCCGCGCCGGGTCATGCTGCGCTATCACACGTGTCCACGCGCACACTTCTCTGCCCTCCCCCTTCCCCCCCACAGTCGCTGGTCGCCTCAGCCGTGACTCGTGAGGTCCACCGGTGCTGCTGCTAATAGCAGAGCTAGCACGAAACCAGGAAATAGACCCGCACACGGCGCTTTAATCCACCTGGTTTAGTCCTGGTTTAGTCCAGGTTTAGTCCTGGTTTAGTCCAGGTTTAGTCCTGGTCCAGTCCAGGTTTAGACCTGGTCTAGACCTGGTATAGTCCACGTTTAGTCCTGGGTCTACAGTCTCTACGCAGAACACAGTGTTACACTATAAAAAAAGTTACACTATAAAAAATAAAAAAAACTTGGATCTTGGAAATAGCTACTCAACTTACGAAAAATTCACGTTACGAAACCACTTCTGGAACGAATTAATTTCATAAGGTGAGGTACCACTGTAATATCCATACAATATGTGTCCCACCACAGAAGCTGAGGGCGCATGTCGGCTTTACAGATTCTCAGGAAATGCGTTATTTGTGTTTTTTTTATTTTTTTTTCAAAATTTGTGATTTTTGTTTTTTTGCAGAATGTGCTAGTTGAGATCATGAAGAAGCCTCTCCATGTTTCAGATAACAGCATTAGTGATGTTAAAAACACACATTTTTAATTTCAAAAATGCTTGTTTCTGGCGAATGATACGGAGACCAAACTTTGAGAGGCTGTTTCTGGAATTTCTGGGATCTGCTTTCAAATAGAGATAACTTTTTAAAATCTTGTCAGATTTTCACATGTAAGACACCATTGGAAAGCTTAGAACCTGAACTTTCAGAATCTGTGAATAACTCAAAACGCCTCCGCGACGACTTGGTATTGGTTTTCCTGCGGTTGGACACATATAATCAATGACCTATGTTCATGAATGAATTAATCCAT
The DNA here is from genome assembly GCA_036785185.1 of Paratrypauchen microcephalus. Classification (NCBI taxonomy): domain Eukaryota; kingdom Metazoa; phylum Chordata; class Actinopteri; order Gobiiformes; family Gobiidae; genus Paratrypauchen; species Paratrypauchen microcephalus. Next base: position 2,360,742 of record JAVJIX010000110.1, on the reverse strand, counting down.
TCTCCACAAGATTTCTTTTCAGTTTACTTCCAATGTCACTTAAGCATGCTCTGCAATATTTATTGGGTGGATTTGGCATTTTGTGACATTTAACATTTCACTTAAAGGTGAAAAGGTAATCAAGCCGGGAATATACCTGATGTGCTTCAGAGTTGAATGTAAATGCTTTCTCTTGAGGGGGTCAGCAACGCCACACTACGTCTATTAACCCCAAATGTTTTATTCATTTCACTGCTTGATTTGATTTTTGCTTAACTTGACTTTGTGTGTCTCCCCTTGGGTTCATCACAAGGTTGAAATCACCTCCCATTATTGCACTGCCTTTTGTCTCAGTTACTAGAACATTCTGTTTGCTCCCCTGGAAGATTATAAACATTATGACAGTTAAATATTGTCCTTCAGTTTCACCTCTCACCAGCACAAATCTTCCCCTCTTTATCTTTTTCTTTCTTAAACATACAATTCAAATCACTACACCTGAAGTAAAGGAAGAGGCAAAGACTTGAGTTTCCTGGAGAAAACATATCTCTACTCCTTCTTTTTCATTTTTTGGATAATACGTTTTCTCTTAACTGGGTTATTTAGTCCATTTGTATTTAATGTCCCAACTTTAATTCATTCATTTGTATGTGATTCTAGTAGACAGGACCTTAAAGGAAGCAGCTGCGATTAAATAAATAAATAAATAAATAAAAGAGCAGATAAATGAGTGTCACCTGTCTTTTCAGCACTGGATGGAACACCTGTATCAGCTCCATCAGACTGTAGCGCCCCCCTCTGACCAGGTTCAGCTCTCTGAAGGACAGGGGCAGCACCAGGTCCAGCTCCTGGTTCTCTGAGCCCTGGGCCCAGTCCAGAGAGAACTTCAGGACTGAGAAGGTCTTCCCCACTCCGGCCACACCGCAGGTCAGCACTGCTCTGATGGTTCTCTGCTTCTTCTGCTGTGGCGCCCCCTGCTGCTCCTCACTGGGCAGTGCTTTAAAGATGTCCTGACACCTGATGGAGAGTTCCTGGACAGGCTTCTTGGAGGTTTCCTGGACAGTCTTCTTGGAGAGTTCCTCCAGCCTCCTCTCCTCATGTCGTGCTGTGACCTCTTCACTGAGGCCCTCTGTGATGTACAGCTCAGTGTAGATGCTGTTCAGAGGAATTCTACTTCCTGCTCCTTCAGTTCCCTCTGTCACACTCCCACATCTGCGGCTTAGGCTCTTCTTATGGTCCTGCAGAACCTCCTGAAGCTCTTCACCTGCTGTGAGAGGAACACAGATGTATCAGGTAACATGTGTTCTGTGTGTCCTCATAAACATTGTAAAATACACTCACCTTGTGTAGTGCGGTGGAGCAGCTGTTCATTTCCCATGTCAGTGTGTTGGGATCTGTGTGTGGAGAGAAAACATCATGTTCTGTTACTTAGAAGACTTTGTTACTGTCAGCTTTGTGTAAAAGACTTTGATTTCATCAAGTTTTAACTTCTACTGACACCGTTTCTTTAGTGCAGAGCTCTGACTCTTGGCCATGTCCAATGCTCCACAGCTTCTTCCCCAGCAGTTAGGCTGGTAAATCAGACATTCTGAATGGAGTGTGAATTCTGAATATGACTTTTACCACATCTACTGTTGTTTAACAGACAAATGATAAACTCATCTAATCTTGTTTTGATTTAATCACCCTGGAAATCTGATTCTCCAGGCAGCAAAAAGTGACATTCAAGGCAGGTAGGCTGAAACGATGCTCGGTAGTGAAGTATCTATATGACTCGAACATTTGTGTTATTGAACGGAGGAATCCTTGACTAATGCTACTGCAGTAAGGAGATCTTGAATTAAATTGAGTACTAGGCCCTGTTCACATTTTCTTTTTATTTTCAGAAAACACTTGACCAGAGCATTTTTGTAAAAGATAAAAAGCCACTTAGGGCTCTCTTAAACACACTGTATCATCGGAATATAATTACTGAGTTGACAAACTGTTCAATAATGGAGAAAAATTATTTTAGCTCATTATTCAGATGTACCTTTTGATTTTCACTTGTTTTTTGAAGTGCATCAGCTGTAGAGGGTCAAATACTTCACATAATTATGACACATTTTAGATACTAACTCACCAAAATGTTTCATTCTGCTCTTTATCTCTAACCGTTTTATTCACAATATGGTTCATTTAGGAAATGTTTACTCTGGGATTATCCTGCTGTCGGCCCATTGTCTGTGGCATAAAGTGATCTTCAATATTATACTTCATTCTAATATTTTCTGAAAGGCCCTGAGAGGTCAGAGAAAGGCATGAGACCAACAGTCACATGAAAACTTTGGCTGTAGAAATGTAGAAATAAAAAACAAAGAATATACAAACAATATGGCAGCCAGAGGTGTGAAAACACCCGTTATGGTCCTGAATGTTTCTGCTAAAAAGACCCCCCACTCCCACTGCATATTTAATAGGCTCACCTAACTAACAACAAACTGTACTAAAAACTGTAAACAAATACATAGGTGTGGTAGTTTCAAAGTAATTTGACTGTAGTTAGTTCCTCCCTTCAGGCAGATATAGGCAGTGTCCACCAGCGTCTGACCAGAACTGAAGAAGCAGGATGAGCTGCAAAACGTATTCAACCAAATAAACTTTTGTCCAGTCGACAAATAGAATTTCTCCTTTTGACACGGATTCTACCTGGACGACTGAGGGATTCTACACACGTAACACGTAATACACCTTTATGACGTCTGTAACATGAGGGGGAGTTGTACAGTTGTAGGGAGTATTATCTGTGACATAAGGTGAGTTGTTGTACAGTTGTAGGGAGTATTATCTGTGACATAAGGAGAGTTGTTGTACAGTTGTAGGGAGTATTATCTGTGACATAAGGTGAGTTGTTGTACAGTTGTAGGGAGTATTATCTGTGACATAAGGAGAGTTGTTGTACAGTTGTAGGGAGTATTATCTGTGACATAAGGTGAGTTGTTGTACAGTTGTAGGGAGTATTATCTGTTACATAAGGTGAGTTGTTGTACACTTGTAGGGAGTATTATCTGTGACATAAGGTGAGTTGTTGTACAGTTGTAGGGAGTATTATCTGTTACATAAGGTGAGTTGTTGTACACTTGTAGGGAGTATTATCTGTGACATAAGGTGAGTTGTTGTACAGTTGTAGGGAGTATTATCTGTTACATAAGGTGAGTTGTACAGTTGTAGGGAGTATTATCTGTGACATAAGGTGAGTTGTACAGTTGTAGGGAGTATTATCTGTGACATAAGGTGAGTTGTTGTACAGTTGTAGGGAGTATTATCTGTTACATAAGGTGAGTTGTTGTACAGTTGTAGGGAGTATTATCTGTGACATAAGGTGAGTTGTTGTACAGTTGTAGGGAGTATTATCTGTTACATAAGGTGAGTTGTACAGTTGTAGGGAGTATTATCTGTGACATAAGGTGAGTTGTACAGTTGTAGGGAGTATTATCTGTGACATAAGGTGAGTTGTTGTACAGTTGTAGGGAGTATTATCTGTGACATAAGGTGAGTTGTACAGTTGTAGGGAGTATTATCTGTTACATAAGGTGAGTTGTACAGTTGTAGGGAGTATTATCTGTGACATAAGGTGAGTTGTACAGTTGTAGGGAGTATTATCTGTGACATAAGGTGAGTTGTTGTACAGTTGTAGGGAGTATTATCTGTGACATAAGGTGAGTTGTACAGTTGTAGGGAGTATTATCTGTTACATAAGGTGAGTTGTTGTACAGTTGTAGGGAGTATTATCTGTTACATAAGGTGAGTTGTTGTACAGTTGTAGGGAGTATTATCTGTGACATAAGGTGAGTTGTTGTACAGTTGTAGGGAGTATTATCTGTTACATAAGGTGAGTTGTACAGTTGTAGGGAGTATTATCTGTGACATAAGGTGAGTTGTACAGTTGTAGGGAGTATTATCTGTGACATAAGGTGAGTTGTTGTACAGTTGTAGGGAGTATTATCTGTGACATAAGGTGAGTTGTACAGTTGTAGGGAGTATTATCTGTGACATAAGGTGAGTTGTTGTACAGTTGTAGGGAGTATTATCTGTGACATAAGGTGAGTTGTACAGTTGTAGGGAGTATTATAGTATGAATGTAGTCCTGTATCTCTCACTGTTTGAGAGCAGCTGTAGGAGCCTCTGTCCCTCTATTCTCCTTATTCTGGAAGAAGGAATGGAGGAATACTGGGTAGTTGAAATTGTCAACTCTTCCTTAATGTCAGGATGTGTCCCAAATGCTCTTAAACATGCAGTGGTGCAGCCCATTTTAAAGAAGAGCAATCTTGATTCCTCACTGATGGCAAATTTTAGGCCCATCTCGAAACTCCCTTTTATATCTAAAATTTTAGAGAAAATTGTTTTAAGCCAGCTGCAGTCGCACCTCGATATGAATAGTGTCACTGAAAAGCTCCAGTCAGGTTTTAAGTCCAAGCACAGCACAGAAACCGCTCTTTTAAAGGTTTTTAATGATTTGCTTTTAATCTCAGATTCTGGCCGACCTTCTGCACTAGTGCTCTTGGACTTAACTGCAGCTTTTGATACAGTGGACCATGCCATCCTCTTGGCTCGCCTGGAACAAGTGGGCATGAGGGGCACTGCACTGAAATGGTTCCAGTCCTATCTAACAGACCGGACCTTCTCTGTTCAGTTAGGGCAGTTCACCTCCGTGGTGTCCAAGCTTAAGTGTGGTGTTCCCCAAGGAAGTATACTGGGCCCTGCTTTATTTGGCCTTTATATGCTTCCTTTGGGGTCAATATTTGAAAAGCATAATATTTCGTATCATTGTTATGCGGATGATGTGCAAATCTACCTGCCACTTCAGACCAGCTGCTCTGTTCAAGCTCTGGTAAACTGCTTAAAGGAAGGTGAGGAATGGATGCAGTCAAACTTTCTTAATCTTAACAAGCTGAAGACTGAAGTCATTGTTTTTGGTCATTCTGACCTACTGAACTGTGACAGTGCCATAGGCCCACTGAGCTCCTATGAAAAGGACTATTCTAGAAATCTTGGTGTCATCTTTGATTGTAATTTTAAATTTGAAAAGCAAGTCAGCTCTGTTCTTAAATCAAGTTTTTATCAGCTAAGGGTTTTAAGCAAAATTAAATCGTACATTCCACATCTGCACTTTGAAAAGGCCATTCATGCATTTGTGACATCACAGCTCGATTATTGTAATTCGTTGTACGCTGGCATTGACCAGGCCCAGCTTAGGCGCCTACAGGGGGTCCAGAATGCAGCTGCTCGACTTTTAACATCACTCCTATTCTCAAATCCCTGCACTGGCTTCCTGTTCATTTTAGAATCCATTTTAAAATTTTAATGATTGTTTTTAAGAGTCTTAATGGCATAGCACCGGTGTATTTATTTGAACTCCTTCAGCCCCAGATCCCATCCAGAGGTCTGCGTTCTGCTGACCAGCACCTCCTGGTTGTCCCTAGGACCAGACTGAAGACCAGAGGGGATAGGGCCTTCTCTGTGGCCCACGACTGTGGAACACTTTACCTTTGCACATTAGAACTGCACAATCACTGGAGCACTTTAAATCCCTGCTAAAAATGCACCTTTTCTCATTGGCCTTTACTCCGAGTTAGGAAGAGACACCTTGGCACCTTCTTGCTGTTGATGTTGTTGTTGTTTTATTATTGTTATTATTATTATTATTATTATTTATTTTTATTTTTATTATTATTATTATTATTGTCACCATTGTTATTATTGTTGTTATTTTAACTCTACCTGATTTTTTATGTCACCTTTAATGTTGTTCAGCACTTTGGTAAGCTTTGGCTGTTTTAAATGTGCTATACAAATAAAATTGATTGATTGATTGATTGATATTCTGGAAGTTGCTGTGGGCGCCGCCTTCATCATCCGGGCTGTATTATTTTGTATGGAGCTGTCGATTTTTATAGCAAATAAGTTCAAAACAGACAATAAAGCTGTTTTAAAGACTCAGAGAATCGGTGCAGTGGGACTTGTTGGTGCACATGAACATTTTACACAAATGAACCGACTTTATAGCAGATGAAGGCGGCGCCCACAGCAACTTCCAGAATATTCCACCATTCCTTCTTCCAGAATAAGGAGAATAGAGGGACAGAGGCTCCTACAGCTGCTCTCAAACAGTGAGAGATACAGGACTACATTCATACTATAATACTCCCTACAACTGTACAACAACTCACCTTATGTCACAGATAATACTCCCTACAACTGTACAACAACTCACCTTATGTCACAGATAATACTCCCTACAACTGTACAACAACTCACCTTATGTGACAGATAATACTCCCTACAACTGTACAACAACTCACCTTATGTCACAGATAATACTCCCTACAACTGTACAACTCCCCCTCATGTTACAGACGTCATAAAGGTGTTCAGTACTCGGTTACATTTATATTTAGTCCTACATTTAATTTGAAGTACATTTTTAGCAGTATACTTTTAATCCTACTCCAGTCATATTTCTGTTGAAGTAGTAGTACTGTTACATGAGTAAAAGTTGTGGATCCTCTTCTACAGGTGACAAAATCTTTATGTTGACAATATGAAACTATTTGAACATTTGTGTTTGTCGCTCTGCTCCTTCACATATTTTGTGTTTGTTTTCACTGTTTAGGGGCAGGAACACTGTAACTTTATTTGTTTATTTGAAAATGTTTTATACTGTACTTTGTGATGATGTGAAATGTTAAAACGACTGTACGCTCAAGCCCCTTCTGCTGTTGAGAGACTCCAAAACGGTGCAGATGCTGATGTCACCTGTTACCAATCCTTCTTTATAAAACTCACCAAACCTTCAGGAGTGGCCACATCTCTGCAGCACGGCTCAAAGTTCAGGGGTTACATTTGGAAATAAAAATCTATGTATTTGTATCTGATTTGACACACATATCATTTTCTAATTCTTTCTAAATGGATATGAGGAATCTTTTGGTTTGCAATGAAGATGTTTCTCCCTGAAGTGTGAGGAACATCTCCAGATCATCCTCAAGTAGAAAAGGAGCCATTTTGAACTGCTCACTCTGCTGAATTCTACAACACTTTACCCTTTAGCATTACATAACGCACAACTGTAACGCTCATTTGTCTTTATATGTCATGTTATGTTAGTGTGACATTTGTTCTTACAGTGAGTCTGGAGGAGCAGGTTCAGGACTGAAGCCTGGAGGGAGACCTTTAGACCCGTCACTCTTCATGGACACAGCACTGGACACTGAGGCTGTGGATCTGTGTGTGGAGAGAAAACATCATGTGTTGTTACTTAGAAGACTTTGTTACTGTCAGCTGGCAGCACAAAAATGTCTTTATCCGAGGAGAGGAATCTACGCTGTGTCTCAATTCTCTTTCTTTGCTTCCTTCTCCTTGATTCCTCTCCTCTCTTTTCAGCTGGCAGATTTCTCTATATATATTTCTCATATTTCACACCACTTGGGATACCACTTTACTTCCTCCACAAGCTGAAGAGAGCCAGAGCCCCAGCTCCATCATGAGCACCTTCTACAGAGGCACCATAGGTCACATCCTCACCAGCTGCATCACTGTGTGGTATGGCACCTGCACCGTGTCCTGCACCCGGAAAAAGCTACACCGAGTAGTGAGAGCAGCTGAGAGAATCGTGGGTGTCTCTCTCCCCTCCCTGCAGGACATCTACCGCACCCGCCTCACCCGCCTCACCCTCTGGGTGATCCCACCCACCCATCCAACTGCCTCTTCAGTCTGCTGCCATCAGGAAGGAGACTGAGGAGCCTCAGGGCCAAGACCAGCAGACTGAAAGACAGCTTCATCCACCAAGCTGTCAGGATGCTCAACTCTCTCCCAATCACACTGCTGCTTAAATCACACTGACACTGCTGCTTAAAGGAAAAGTAACGTTTTTTTTTACAATCTGAGCCTTCTTTCGGCAATAAAACAAGTAGTTTTACTCACCCATAGCAGTTTGGTGTCAATTGGAGCAGTATCGCAGAACTTATGTTGAGCCGTTCTGTTCTACTAATGATCCCGTATCCGTTAGCGTGAGTGCTCGGGGCATTACTTTGCGGTGTCCAAATAACACAAACTTTAGCACTTTTCAAATCACAGAAGATCGCTGTGTCAGGGTAAACTTTTAGTAGATTCCAAAACGGCCTGAAACCCGATATCGCAACAGAAAAGTAAAGTTCAGAGCGGTGTTAGCTTCTTTTGGACTAGCGGTGTTTACAAAACAGCTGAGTTCACGCATGCGCACTGTCCTCTCTGATGACGTCATCAAATGAAACTATAGCTGCATATCGGGTTTCAGGCCGTTTTGGAATCTACTAAAAGTTTACCCTGACACAGCGATCTTCTGTGATTTGAAAAGTGCTAAAGTTTGTGTTATTTGGACACCGCAAAGTAATGCCCCGAGCACTCACGCTAACAGATACGGGATCATTAGTAGAACAGAACGGCTCAACATAAGTTCTGCGATACTGCTCCAATTGACACCAAACTGCTATGGATGAGTAAAACTACTTGTTTTATTGCCGAAAGAAGACTCAGATTGTAAAAAAAACGTTAATTTTCCTTTAAATGACACATTTGAGCTTTATTCCGCTCCACATTGTGTGTTTTATTCATTCATTCATTCTTTTGTACTTTTGCTACAGGTATATGTGATGTTTTAGTCCTGGTGTTTATTGTCTTGTTTATCACATGTTTTATGTTCACTGTGGGCCTAGGGGGCGCTGCAATTTCAAATCCTGTGTGTGCGACCTGTACGTATGGTTTTTGACAATAAAGATGAACTTTGAACAGATAATAAAAAGATGGAGTGTAATTGTTCTATGATACGTGCCTCACTGTGTAAATAGTACTCCTAAACTATGGGAACAGTGTAAATAAATATATGCCGACTGCTATAAAGTCGGTTCATTTGTGTAAAATGTTCATGTGCACCAACAAGTCCCACTGCACCCATTCTCTGAGTCTTTAAAACAGCTTTATTGTCTGTTTTGAACTTATTTGCTATAAAAATCGACAGCTCCATACAAAATAATACAGCCCGGATGATGAAGGCGGCGCCCACAGCAACTTCCAGAATATTCCACCATTCCTTCTTCCAGAATAAGGATATTTGAACATTTGTGTTTGTCGCTCTGCTCCTTCACATATTTAGGGACCGAGCCCGAAGGGGGACGAGGTCCCTATTGTTGTTGCTTTGTTTCCGTATTATTAGGGACCGAGCCCGAAGGGGGACGAAGGTCCCTATTGTTGTTGCTTTGTTTCCGTATTATTATTATTATTCTTGTTCATACACGCTGGGGCAATTTTGAGCATGTTCCCATGCTTCAAAACGAACGAAACTTTGCACGGGCATCACAAAGTGCTGCCAGTACGACCACACAAAGTCCCGTCCCCCAGTGACCCCCAGGAGCTCGATAGCGCCCCCTAGCGCGTTGTCTTTCGGGGCTGGCATACCGTTTAAGATAGGCGCACGAAATTCGGTAGAGACGTGTATCTCAATAAGACGAACAAATGCCTCACTGCAATGTCATGGCCACGCCCAACAGGAAGTGAGATAATTGGGCTTTTGTGTGATTTTTGGGTATTGGACATAGAATGGAATTTGAAACACTTCTCCTACACCGTACCTCAGATGGGCTTAAATTTTGGTGAACATAATCTTAAGACGTTGGAGATGTAAAATTGCGAAGGATTTTCAAATAGGCGGTAATATGACGATACGGCGGATCGATAAAGTTAGGTATGGAATTTGAAACACTTCTCCTACACCGTACCTCAGATAGGCTTAAATTTTGGTGAACATAATCTTAAGACGTTGGAGATGTAAAATTGCGAAGGATTTTCAAATAGGCGGTAATATGACGATACGGCGGATCGATAAAATTAGGTATTTATTGAATGGGAGTGATGAGTTATGAAAGGTCTTTGATCTTTGTACCTTTGATCTGATATAGCTGCAAGCAGCAATGTGGGGACAAGCATCGAAGGTTCATGTAGGCCTCAGCATGTAGGCCACATGCAGGGTCTGACAGGGTCTGACAGAGTCTGACAGGGTCTGACAGGGTCTGACAGGGTCTGACAGGGTCTGACAGGGTCTGACAGGGTCTGTTCTGACAGGGTATCTACAATGTCATGGCCACGCCCAACAGGAAGTGAGATAATTGTCCCAGGCACACGAAATTTGGTATGGCTGTGCGTCTCAGTAAGACGAACAAACGCAGGTGCGAGGTCCCGACCAACGCCGCTTGCGGCTTTAATTAGGGACCGAGCCCCGAAGGGGGACGAAGGTCCCTATTGTTGTTGCTTTGTTTCCCTATTATTATTATTAGGGACCGAGCCCTGAAGGGGGACGAAGGTCCCTATTGTTGTTGCTTTGTTTCCCTATTATTATTATTAGGGACCGAGCCCGAAGGGGGACGAAGGTCCCTATTGTTGTTGCTTCGTTTCCGTATTATTAGGGACCGAGCCCCGAAGGGGGACGAAGGTCCCTATTGTTGTTGCTTTGTTTCCCTATTATTATTATTATTAGGGACCGAGCCCCGAAGGGGGACGAAGGTCCCTATTGTTGTTGCTTTGTTTCCCTATTATTATTAGGGACCGAGCCCCGAAGGGGGACGAAGGTCCCTATTGTTGTTGCTTTGTTTCCCTATTATTATTATTATTATTATTAGGGACCGAGCCCCGAAGGGGGACGAAGGTCCCTATTGTTGTTGCTTTGTTTCCCTATTATTATTATTATTAGGGACCGAGCCCGAAGGGGGACGAAGGTCCCTATTGTTGTTGCTTCGTTTCCGTATTATTATTATTATTATTATTATTATTCTTGTTCATACACGCTGGGGCAATTTTGAGCATGTTCCCATGCTTCAAAACGAACGAAACTTTGCACGGGCATCACAAAGTCCTGCCAGTACGACCACACAAAGTCCCGTCCCCCAGTGACCCCCAGGAGCTCGATAGCGCCCCCTAGCGCGTTGTCTTTCGGGGCTGGCATACCGTTTAAGATAGGCGCACGAAATTTGGTAGGGATGTGTATCTCAATAAGCCGAACAAATGCCTCACTGCAATGTCATGGCCACGCCCAACAGGAAGTGAGATAATTGGCCTTTTGTGTGATTTTGGGGTATTTGACATAGAATGGAATTTGAAACACTTCTCCTACACCGTACCTCAGATGGGATTAAATTTTGGTGAACATAATCTTAAGACGTTGGAGATGTTAAATTGCGAAGGATTTTCAAATAGGCGGTAATATGACGATACGGCGGATCAATAAAGTTAGGTAAGGAATTTGAAACACTTCTCCTACACCGTACCTCAGATAGGCTTAAATTTTGGTGAACATAATCTTAAGACGTTGGAGATGTTAAATTGCGAAGGATTTTCAAATAGGCGGTAATATGACGATACGGCGGATCAATAAAGTTAGGTATTTATTGAATGGGAGTGATGAGTTATGAATGGGAGGTATTTGTTGCTAGGCAACGCCCTGATCAAAGGTCTTTGATCTTTGTACCTTTGATCTGATATAGCTGCAAGCAGCAATGTGGGGACAAGCATCGAAGGTTCATGTAGGCCTCAGCATGTAGGCCACATGCAGGGTCTGACAGGGTCTGACAGAGTCTGACAGGGTCTGACAGGGTCTGACAGGGTCTGACAGGGTCTGACAGAGTCTGACAGAGTCTGACAGGGTCTGACAGGGTCTGACAGGGTCTGACAGGGTCTGACAGGGTCTGTTCTGACAGGGTATCTACCATGTCATGGCTACGCCCAACAGGAAGTGAGATAATTGTGCCAGGCACACGAAATTTGGTATGGCTGTGCGTCTCAGTAAGACGAACAAACGCAGGTGCGAGGTCCCGACCAACGCCGCTTGCGGCTTTAATTATTATTATTCTTGTTCTTGTTCACACTCGCTGGGGCAATTTTGAGCATGTTCCCATGCTTCAAAACGAACGAAACTTTGCACGGGCATCACAAAGTGCTGCCAGTACGACCACACAAAGTCCCGTCCCCCAGTGACCCCCAGGAGCTCGATAGCGCCCCCTAGCGCGTTGTCTTTCGGGGCTGGCATACCGTTTAAGATAGGCGCACGAAATTCGGTAGGGACGTGTATCTCAATAAGACGAACAAACGCCTCACTGCAATGTCATGGCCACGCCCAACAGGAAGTGAGATAATTGGGCTTTTGTGTGATTTTTGGGTATTGGACATAGAATGGAATTTGAAACACTTCTCCTACACCGTACCTCAGATGGGCTTAAATTTTGGTGAACATAATCTTAAGACGTTGGAGATGTTAAATTGCGAAGGATTTTCAAATAGGCGGTAATATGACGATACGGCGGATCGATAAAGTTAGGTATGGAATTTGAAACACTTCTCCTACACCGTACCTCAGATAGACTTAAATTTTGGTGAACATAATCTTAAGACGTTGGAGATGTTAAATTGCGAAGGATTTTCAAATAGGCGGTAATATGACGATACGGCGGATCGATAAAATTAGGTATTTATTGAATGGGAGTGATGAGTTATGAATGGGAGGTATTTGTTGCTAGGCAACGCCCTGATCAAAGGTCTTTGATCTTTGTACCTTTGATCTGATATAGCTGCAAGCAGCAATGTGGGGACAAGCATCGAAGGTTCATGTAGGCCTCAGCATGTAGGCCACATGCAGGGTCTGACAGGGTCTGACAGGGTCTGACAGGGTCTGACAGGGTCTGACAGGGTCTGTTCTGACAGGGTATCTACAATGTCATGGCCACGCCCAACAGGAAGTGAGATAATTGTGCCAGGCACACGAAATTTGGTATGGCTGTGCATCTCAGTAAGACGAACAAACGCAGGTGCGAGGTCCCGACCAACGCCGCTTGCGGCTTTAATTATTATTATTATTATTATTCTTGTTCTTGTTCACACTCGCTGGGGCAATTTTGAGCATGTTCCCATGCTTCAAAACGAACGAAACTTTGCACGGGCATCACAAAGTGCTGCCAGTACGACCACACAAAGTCCCGTCCCCCAGTGACCCCCAGGAGCTCGATAGCGCCCCCTAGCGCGTTGTCTTTCGGGGCTGGCATACCGTTTAAGATAGGCGCACGAAATTCGGTAGGGACGTGTATCTCAATAAGACGAACAAACGCCTCACTGCAATGTCATGGCCACGCCCAACAGGAAGTGAGATAATTGGGCTTTTGTGTGATTTTTGGGTATTGGACATAGAATGGAATTTGAAACACTTCTCCTACACCGTACCTCAGATGGGCTTAAATTTTGGTGAACATAATCTTAAGACGTTGGAGATGTTAAATTGCGAAGGATTTTCAAATAGGCGGTAATATGACGATACGGCGGATCGATAAAATTAGGTATTTATTGAATGGAAGTGATGAGTTATGAATGGGAGGTATTTGTTGCTAGGCAACGCCCTGATCAAAGATCTTTGATCTTTGTACCTTTGATCTGATATAGCTGCAAGCAGCAATGTGGGGACAAGCATCGAAGGTTCATGTAGGCCTCAGCATGGAGGCCACATGCAGAGTCTGACAGGGTCTAACAGAGTCTGACAGGGTCTGACAGGGTCTGACAGGGTCTGTTCTGACAGAGTATCTACAATGTCATGGCCACGCCCAACAGGAAGTGAGATAATTGTGCCAGGCACACGAAATTTGGTATGGCTGTGCGTCTCAGTAAGACGAACAAACGCAGGTGCGAGGTCCCGACCAACGCCGCTTGCGGCTTTAATTATTATTATTCTTGTTCTTGTTCACACTCGCTGGGGCAATTTTGAGCATGTTCCCATGCTTCAAAACGAACGAAACTTTGCACGGGCATCACAAAGTGCTGCCAGTACGACCACACAAAGTCCCGTCCCCCAGTGACCCCCAGGAGCTCGATAGCGCCCCCTAGCGCGTTGTCTTTCGGGGCTGGCATACCGTTTAAGATAGGCGCACGAAATTCGGTAGGGACGTGTATCTCAATAAGACGAACAAACGCCTCACTGCAATGTCATGGCCACGCCCAACAGGAAGTGAGATAATTGGCCTTTTGTGTGATTTTTGGGTATTGGACATAGAATGGAATTTGAAACACTTCTCCTACACCGTACCTCAGATGGGCTTAAATTTTGGTGAACATAATCTTAAGACGTTGGAGATGTTAAATTGCGAAGGATTTTCAAATAGGCGGTAATATGACGATACGGCGGATCGATAAAGTTAGGTATGGAATTTGAAACACTTCTCCTACACCGTACCTCAGATAGGCTTAAATTTTGGTGAACATAATCTTAAGACGTTGGAGATGTAAAATTGCGAAGGATTTTCAAATAGGCGGTAATATGACGATACGGCGGATCGATAAAATTAGGTATTTATTGAATGGGAGTGATGAGTTATGAATGGGAGGTATTTGTTGCTAGGCAACGCCCTGATCAAAGGTCTTTGATCTTTGTACCTTTGATCTGATATAGCTGCAAGCAGCAATGTGGGGACAAGCATCGAAGGTTCATGTAGGCCTCAGCATGTAGGCCACATGCAGGGTCTGACAGGGTCTAACAGAGTCTGACAGGGTCTGACAGAGTCTGACAGGGTCTGACAGGGTCTGTTCTGACAGGGTATCTACAATGTCATGGCCACGCCCAACAGGAAGTGAGATAATTGTGCCAGGCACACGAAATTTGGTATGGCTATAGTTGCTCAGTAAGACGAACAAACGCAGGTGCGAGGTCCCGACCAACGCCGCTTGCGGCTTTAATTATTCTTGTTCTTGTTCACACTCCCTGGGGCAATTTTGAGCATGTTCCCATGCTTCAAAACGAACGAAACTTTGCACGGGCATCACAAAGTGCTGCCAGTACGACCACACAAAGTCCCGTCCCCCAGTGACCCCCAGGAGCTCGATAGCGCCCCCTAGCGCGTTGTCTTTCGGGGCTGGCATACCGTTTAAGATAGGCGCACGAAATTCGGTAGGGACGTGTATCTCAATAAGACGAACAAACGCCTCACTGCAATGTCATGGCCACGCCCAACAGGAAGTGAGATAATTGGGCTTTTGTGTGATTTTTGGGTATTGGACATAGAATGGAATTTGAAACACTTCTCCTACACCGTACCTCAGATGGGCTTAAATTTTGGTGAACATAATCTTAAGACGTTGGAGATGTTAAATTGCGAAGGATTTTCAAATAGGCGGTAATATGACGATACGGCGGATCGATAAAGTTAGGTATGGAATTTGAAACACTTCTCCTACACCGTACCTCAGATAGGCTTAAATTTTGGTGAACATAATCTTAAGACGTTGGAGATGTTAAATTGCGAAGGATTTTCAAATAGGCGGTAATATGACGATACGGCGGATCGATAAAATTAGGTATTTATTGAATGGGAGTGATGAGTTATGAATGGGAGGTATTTGTTGCTAGGCAACGCCCTGATCAAAGGTCTTTGATCTTTGTACCTTTGATCTGATATAGCTGCAAGCAGCAATGTGGGGACAAGCATCGAAGGTTCATGTAGGCCTCAGCATGTAGGCCACATGCAGGGTCTGACAGGGTCTGAAAGAGTCTGACAGGGTCTAACAGAGTCTGACAGGGTCTGACAGGGTCTGACAGGGTCTGACAGGGTCTGTTCTGACAGGGTATCTACAATGTCATGGCCACGCCCAACAGGAAGTGAGATAATTGTGCCAGGCACACGAAATTTCGTATGGCTGTGCGTCTCAGTAAGACGAACAAACGCAGGTGCGAGGTCCCGACCAACGCCGCTTGCGGCTTTAATTATTATTATTCTTGTTCTTGTTCACACTCGCTGGGGCAATTTTGAGCATGTTCCCATGCTTCAAAACAAACGAAACTTTGCACGGGCATCACAAAGTGCTGCCAGTACGACCACACAAAGTCCCGTCCCCCAGTGACCCCCAGGAGCTCGATAGCGCCCCCTAGCGCGTTGTCTTTCGGGGCTGGCATACCGTTTAAGATAGGCGCACGAAATTCGGTAGGGACGTGTATCTCAATAAGACGAACAAACGCCTCACTGCAATGTCATGGCCACGCCCAACAGGAAGTGAGATAATTGGGCTTTTGTGTGATTTTTGGGTATTGGACATAGAATGGAATTTGAAACACTTCTCCTACACCGTACCTCAGATGGGCTTAAATTTTGGTGAACATAATCTTAAGACGTTGGAGATGTTAAATTGCGAAGGATTTTCAAATAGGCGGTAATATGACGATACGGCGGATCGATAAATTTAGGTATGGAATTTGAAACACTTCTCCTACACCGTACCTCAGATAGGCTTAAATTTTGGTGAACATAATCTTAAGACGTTGGAGATGTTAAATTGCGAAGGATTTTCAAATAGGCGGTAATATGACGATACGGCGGATCGATAAAATTAGGTATTTATTGAATGGGAGTTATGAGTTATGAATGGGAGGTATCTGTTGCTAGGCAACGCCCTGATCAAAGGTCTTTGATCTTTGTACCTTTGATCTGATATAGCTGCAAGCAGCAATGTGGGGACAAGCATCGAAGGTTCATGTAGGCCTCAGCATGTAGGCCACATGCAGGGTCTGACAGGGTCTAACAGAGTCTGACAGGGTCTGACAGGGTCTGACAGGGTCTGTTCTGACAGGGTATCTACAATGTCATGGCCACGCCCAACAGGAAGTGAGATAATTGTGCCAGGCACACGAAATTTGGTATGGCTGTGCGTCTCAGTAAGACGAACAAACGCAGGTGTGAGGTCCCGACCAACGCCGCTTGCGGCTTTAATTATTATTAGGGACCGAGCCCCGAAGGGGGACGAAGGTCCCTATTGTTGTTGCTTTGTTTCCCTATTATTATTATTAGGGACCGAGCCCGAAGGGGGCGAAGGTCCCTATTGTTGTTGCTTTGTTTCCCTATTATTATTATTATTATTATTCTTGTTCTTGTTCACACTCGCTGGGGCAATTTTGAGCATGTTCCCATGCTTCAAAACGAACGAAACTTTGCACGGGCATCACAAAGTGCTGCCAGTACGACCACACAAAGTCCCGTCCCCCAGTGACCCCCAGGAGCTCGATAGCGCCCCCTAGCGCGTTGTCTTTCGGGGCTGGCATACCGTTTAAGATAGGCGCACGAAATTCGGTAGGGACGTGTATCTCAATAAGACGAACAAACGCCTCACTGCAATGTCATGGCCACGCCCAACAGGAAGTGAGATAATTGGCCTTTTGTGTGATTTTGTGGTATTGGACATAGAATGGAATTTGAAACACTTCTCCTACACCGTACCTCAGATGGGCTTAAATTTTGGTGAACATAATCTTAAGACGTTGGAGATGTTAAATTGCGAAGGATTTTCAAATAGGCGGTAATATGACGATACGGCGGATCGATAAAGTTAGGTATGGAATTTGAAACACTTCTCCTACACCGTACCTCAGATAGGCTTAAATTTTGGTGAACATAATCTTAAGACGTTGGAGATGTTAAATTGCGAAGGATTTTCAAATAGGCGGTAATATGACGATACGGCGGATCGATAAAATTAGGTATTTATTGAATGGGAGTGATGAGTTATGAATGGGAGGTATTTGTTGCTAGGCAACGCCCTGATCAAAGGTCTTTGATCTTTGTACCTTTGATCTGATATAGCTGTAAGCAGCAATGTGGGGACAAGCATCGAAGGTTCATGTAGGCCTCAGCATGTAGGCCACATGCAGGGTCTGACAGGGTCTGACAGAGTCTGACAGGGTCTAACAGAGTCTGACAGGGTCTGACAGGGTCTGACAGGGTCTGACAGGGTCTGTTCTGACAGGGTATCTACAATGTCATGGCCACGCCCAACAGGAAGTGAGATAATTGTGCCAGGCACACGAAATTTCGTATGGCTGTGCGTCTCAGTAAGACGAACAAACGCAGGTGCGAGGTCCCGACCAACGCCGCTTGCGGCTTTAATTATTATTATTATTATTATTCTTGTTCTTGTTCACACTCGCTGGGGCAATTTTGAGCATGTTCCCATGCTTCAAAACGAACGAAACTTTGCACGGGCATCACAAAGTGCTGCCAGTACGACCACACAAAGTCCCGTCCCCCAGTGACCCCCAGGAGCTCGATAGCGCCCCCTAGCGCGTTGTCTTTCGGGGCTGGCATACCGTTTAAGATAGGCGCACGAAATTCGGTAGGGACGTGTATCTCAATAAGACGAACAAACGCCTCACTGCAATGTCATGGCCACGCCCAACAGGAAGTGAGATAATTAGGCTTTTGTGTGATTTTGGGGTATTGGACATAGAATGGAATTTGAAACACTTCTCCTACACCGTACCTCAGATGGGCTTAAATTTTGGTGAACATAATCTTAAGACGTTGGAGATGTTAAATTGCGAAGGATTTTCAAATAGGCGGTAATATGACGATACGGCGGATCGATAAATTTAGGTATGGAATTTGAAACACTTCTCCTACACCGTACCTCAGATAGGCTTAAATTTTGGTGAACATAATCTTAAGACGTTGGAGATGTTAAATTGCGAAGGATTTTCAAATAGGCGGTAATATGACGATACGGCGGATCGATAAAGTTAGGTATGGAATTTGAAACACTTCTCCTACACCGTACCTCAGATAGGCTTAAATTTTGGTGAACATAATCTTAAGACGTTGGAGATGTAAAATTGCGAAGGATTTTCAAATAGGCGGTAATATGACGATACGGCGGATCGATAAAATTAGGTATTTATTGAATGGGAGTGATGAGTTATGAATGGGAGGTATTTGTTGCTAGGCAACGCCCTGATCAAAGGTCTTTGATCTTTGTACCTTTGATCTGATATAGCTGCAAGCAGCAATGTGGGGACAAGCATCGAAGGTTTCATGTAGGCCTCAGCATGGAGGCCACATGCAGGGTCTGACAGGGTCTAACAGAGTCTGACAGGGTCTGACAGGGTCTGACAGGGTCTGACAGGGTCTGTTCTGACAGGGTATCTACAATGTCATGGCCACGCCCAACAGGAAGTGAGATAATTGTGCCAGGCACACGAAATTTGGTATGGCTATAGTTGCTCAGTAAGACGAACAAACGCAGGTGCGAGGTCCCGACCAACGCCGCTTGCGGCTTTAATTATTTTTTTTTTTGTTCTTGTTCACACGCTTTTGGGCAATTTGGAGCATGTTCCCATGCTTCAAAACGAACAAAACTTTGCACGGGCATCACGTAGGGCGGCAGCTACGCCTCCAGAAAGTCCCGTCCCCCGGTGACCCCCAGGAGCTCGATAGCGCCCCCTAGCGCGTTGTCTTTCGGGGCTGGCATACCGTTTAAGATAGGCACACGAAATTCGGTAGGGACGTGTATCTCAATAAGACGAACAAACGCCTCACTGCAATGTCATGTCCACGCCCAACAGGAAGTGAGATAATTGGCTTTTTGTGAAATTTGACATACAATGGAATTTGAAACACTTCTCCTACACCGTACCTCAGATGGGCTTAAATTTTGGTGAACATAATCTTAAGATGTTGGAGATGTTAAATTGCAAAGGATTTTCAAATAGGCGGTAATATGACGATACAGCGGATCGATAAATTTAGGTATGAGTTATGAGTTATGGATGGGAGTTATTTATTGAATTTGGAGATCCGTTTAAGATAGGTGCACGAAATTCGGTAGGGACGTGTATCTCAATAAGACGAACAAACGCCTCACTGCAATGTCATGGCCACGCCCAACAGGAAGTGAGATAATTGGCCTTTTGTGTGATTTTGTAATATTGGACAGACAATGGAATTTGAAACACTTCTCCTACACCGAACCTCAGATGGGCTTAAATTTTGGTGAACATAATCTTAAGACATTGGAGATGATAAATTGCGAAGGATTTTCAAATAGGCAGTAATATGACGATACGGCGGATCGATAAACTTAGGTATTTATTGAATGGGAGTTATGAATTATGAATAGGAGGTTTTTATTGAATTTGGAGTTCTTCCTCAGACTAAAACTTCACAGGGTAATGTACATGAGGACTACCAAGATTTTCATGCCAAATAACTGGCAGTCTGACATAGCGCCCCCATATGACAGGCCAGTGAACTGTCAGAAAATGTCCAGCAAATGAGCACTATAACACAAATAGGATCGTGGGTGGCATACGATTTCAGCCAGACACACGAAAGTTGGTATGGGTGTGTATCTCACTAAGATGAACAAAATTGTAATTACAATGTCATGGCCACGCCCAACAGGAAGTGAGATAAAAAGACTTGTATTGCGATTTTGCGTGATAAGACATACAATGGATTTTAAAACACTCCTCCTACACCGTACATCAGATGGGCGTAAATTTTGGTGTACATGAGCTCAAGACAATGGAGATGTTAAATTGCGAAGGGATTTTTGATATCTTGTAAGATGACAAAATGGCAGCCTGATGAATTTTGCTACCATTTGAAAGTGCCAGATTCAATAGGAAGTGTGTCACCACTTCATTTAGCAGACACTTCTCCTACACCGTACCTCAGATGGGCTTAAATTTTGGTGAACATAATCTTAAGACGTTGGAGATTTGAAATTGCGAAGGATTTTCAAATAGGCGGTAATATGACGATACGGCGGATCAATAAACTTAGGTATTTATTGAATGGGAGTTATGAATGGGAGATATTTATTGGATTTGGAGTTCTTCCTCAGACTAAAACTTCACAGGGTAATGTAGATGAGGACTACCAAGATTTTCATGCCAAATAACTGGCAGTCTGACATAGCGCCCCCATATGACAGGCCAGTGAACTGTCAGAAATCTACCGCTAGCTGAGCCCCTAACAGGAAAAATTGTCCGATATGGCTTACCATTTTTGCCTTAAATTTTGGTGAACATAATCTTAAGATGTTGGAGATGTTAAATTGCAAAGGATTTTCAAATAGGCGGTAATATGACGATACAGCGGATCGATAAATTTAGGTATGAGTTATGAGTTATGGATGGGAGTTATTTATTGAATTTGGAGATCCGTTTAAGATAGGCGCACGAAATTCGGTAGGGACGTGTATCTCAATAAGACGAACAAACGCCTCACTGCAATGTCATGGCCACGCCCAACAGGAAGTGAGATAATTGGGCTTTTGTGTGATTTTGTAATATTGGACAGACAATGGAATTTGAAACACTTCTCCTACACCGAACCTCAGATGGGCTTAAATTTTGGTGAACATAATCTTAAGACATTGGAGATGATAAATTGCGAAGGATTTTCAAATAGGCAGTAATATGACGATACGGCGGATCGATAAACTTAGGTATTTATTGAATGGGAGTTATGAATTATGAATAGGAGGTTTTTATTGAATTTGGAGCTCTTCCTCAGACTAAAACTTCACAGGGTAATGTACATGAGGACTACCAAGATTTTCATGCCAAATAACTGGCAGTCTGACATAGCGCCCCCATATGACAGGCCAGTGAACTGTCAGAAAATGTACAGCAAATGAGCATTTTAACACAAAGAGGATCGTGGGTGGCATACGATTTCAGCCAGACACACGAAAGTTGGTATGGGTGTGTATCTCACTAAGATGAACAAAATTGTAATTACAATGTCATGGCCACGCCCAACAGGAAGTGAGATAAAAAGACTTGTATTGCGATTTTGCGTGATAAGACATACAATGGATTTTAAAACACGCCTCCTACACCGTACATCAGATGGGCGTAAATTTTGGTGTACATGAGCTCAAGACATTGGAGATGTTAAATTGCAAAGGGATTTTTGATATCTTGTAAGATGACAAAATGGCAGCCTGATGAATTTTGCTACCATTTGAAAGTGCCAAATTCAATAGGAGGTGTGTCACCACTTCATTTTGAAACATTTCTCCTACAACGTACCTCAGATGGGCTTAAATTTTGGTGAACATAATCTTAAGACGTTGGAGATGTTAAATTGCGAAGGATTTTCAAATAGGCGGTAATATGACGATACGGCGGATCAATAAACTTAGGTATTTATTGAATGGGAGTTATGAATGGGAGATATTTATTGGATTTGGAGTTCTTCCTCAGACTAAAACTTCACAGGGTAATGTAGATGAGGACTACCAAGATTTTCATGCCAAATAACTGGCAGTCTGACATAGCGCCCCCATATGACAGGCCAGTGAACTGTCAGAAATCTACCGCTAGCTGAGCCCCTAACAGGAAAAATTGTCCGATATGGCTTACCATTTTTGCCAGGCACACGAAATTCGGTATGGGTGTGCGTCTCAGTAAGACGAACAAACGCAGGTGCGAGGTCCCGACCAACGCCGCTTGCGGCTTTAATTAGGGACCGAGCCCCGAAGGGGGACGAAGGTCCCTATTGTTGTTGCTTTGTTTCCCTATTATTATTATTATTATTATTATTATTAGGGACCGAGCCCGAAGGGGCACGAAGGTCCCTATTGAAGTTGCTCTGTTTCTCTATTATTATTATTATTATTCTTGTTCTTGTTCACACGCTTTTGGGCAATTTGGAGCATGTTCCCATGCTTCAAAACGAACGTGACTTTGCAGGGGCATCACGTAGGGCGGCAGCTACGCCTCCAAAAAGACCCGTCCCCCGGTGACCCCCAGGAGCTCGATAGCGCCCCCTAGCGCGTTGTCTTTCGGGGCTGGCATACCGTTTAAGATAGGCGCACGAAATTCGGTAGGGACGTGTATCTCAATAAGACGAACAAACGCCTCACTGCAATGTCATGTCCACGCCCAACAGGAAGTGAGATAATTGGCTTTTTGTGAAATTTGACATACAATGGAATTTGAAACACTTCTCCTACACCGTACCTCAGATGGGCTTAAATTTTGGTGAACATAATCTGAAGATGTTGGAGATGTTAAATTGCGAAGGATTTTCAAATAGGCGGTAATATGACGATACAGCGGATCGATAAATTTAGGTATTTATTGAATAGGAGTTATGAGTTATGGATGGGAGTATTTATTGAATTTGGAGTTCCGTTTAAGATAGGCGCACGAAATTTGGTAGGGACGTGTATCTCAATAAGACGAACAAACGCCTCACTGCAATGTCATGGCCACGCCCAACAGGAAGTGAGATAATTGGCCTCTTTTGTGATTTTTTAAAATTGGACATACAATGGAATTTGAAACACTTCTCCTATACCGTACCTCAGATGGGCTTAAATTTTGGTGAACAGAATCATAAGACGTTGGAGATGTTAAATTGCGAAGGATTTTCAAATAGGCGGTAATATGACGATACGGCGGATCGATAAAGTTAGGTATTTATTGAATCAGAGTTATGAGTTATGAATAGGAGGTATTTATTGAATTTGGATTTCTTCCTCAGACTAAAACTTCACAGGGTAATGTAGATGAGGACTACCAAGATTTTCATGCCAAATAACTGGCAGTCTGACATAGCGCCCCCATATGACAGGCCAGTGAACTGTCAGAAAATGTACAGCAAATGAGCGTTTTAACACAAAGAGGATCGTGGGTGGCATACGATTTCAGCCAGACACACGAAAGTTGGTATGGGTGTGTATCTCACTAAGATGAACAAAATTGTAATTACAATGTCATGGCCACGCCCAACAGGAAGTGAGATAAGAAGACTTGTATTGCGATTTTCTGTGATATGACATAGAATAGATTTTAAAACACTCCTCCTACACCGTACATCAGATGGGCGTAAAATTTGGTGTACATGAGCTCAAGACATTGGAGATGTTAAATTGCGAAGGGATTTTTGATATCTTGTAAGATGACAAAATGGCAGCCTGATGAATTTTGCTACCATTTGAAAGTGCCAAATGCAATAGGAGGTGTGCCACCACTTCATTTAGCAGACACTTCTCCTACACCGTACCTGAGATGGGCTTAAATTTTGGTGAACATAATCTTAAGACGTTGGAGATGTTAAATTGCGAAGGATTTTCAAATAGACGGTAATATGACGATACAGCGGATCAATAAACTTAGGTATTTATTGTTATGAGTTATGAATGGGAGGTTTTTATTGAATTTGGAGTTCTTCCTCAGACTAAAACTTCACAGGGTAATGTAGATGAGGACTACCAAGATTTTCATGCCAAATAACTGGCAGTCTGACATAGCGCCCCCATATGACAGGCCAGTGAACTGTCAGAAATCTACCGCTAGCTGAGCCCCTAACAGGAAAAATTGTCCGATATGGCTTACCATTTTTGCCAGGCACACGAAATTCGGTATGGGTGTGCGTCTCAGTAAGACGAACAAACGCAGGTGCGAGGTCCCGACCAACGCCGCTTGCGGCTTTAATTATTCTTGTTCTTGTTCACACTCGCTGGGGCAATTTTGAGCATGTTCCCATGCTTCAAAACGAACGAAACTTTGCACGGGCATCACAAAGTGCTGCCAGTACGACCACACAAAGTCCCGTCCCCCAGTGACCCCCAGGAGCTCGATAGCGCCCCCTAGCGCGTTGTCTTTCGGGGCTGGCATACCGTTTAAGATAGGCGCACGAAATTCGGTAGGGACGTGTATCTCAATAAGACGAACAAACGCCTCACTGCAATGTCATGGCCACGCCCAACAGGAAGTGAGATAATTGGGCTTTTGTGTGATTTTTGGGTATTGGACATAGAATGGAATTTGAAACACTTCTCCTACACCGTACCTCAGATGGGCTTAAATTTTGGTGAACATAATCTTAAGACGTTGGAGATGTTAAATTGCGAAGGATTTTCAAATAGGCGGTAATATGACGATACGGCGGATCGATAAATTTAGGTATTTATTGAATGGGAGTGATGAGTTATGAATGGGAGGTATTTGTTGCTAGGCAACGCCCTGATCAAAGGTCTTTGATCTTTGTACCTTTGATCTGATATAGCTGCAAGCAGCAATGTGGGGACAAGCATCGAAGGTTCATGTAGGCCTCAGCATGTAGGCCACATGCAGGGTCTGACAGGGTCTGACAGAGTCTGACAGGGTCTAACAGAGTCTGACAGGGTCTAACAGAGTCTGACAGGGTCTGACAGGGTCTGTTCTGACAGGGTATCTACAATGTCATGGCCACGCCCAACAGGAAGTGAGATAATTGTGCCAGGCACACGAAATTTGGTATGGCTATAGTTGCTCAGTAAGACGAACAAACGCAGGTGCGAGGTCCCGACCAACGCCGCTTGCGGCTTTAATTAGGGACCGAGCCCCGAAGGGGGACGAAGGTCCCTATTGTTGTTGCTTTGTTTCCCTATTATTATTATTATTAGGGACCGAGCCCGAAGGGGGACGAAGGTCCCTATTGTTGTTGCTTCGTTTCCGTATTATTATTATTATTATTATTATTATTATTCTTGTTCATACACGCTGGGGCAATTTTGAGCATGTTCCCATGCTTCAAAACGAACGAAACTTTGCACGGGCATCACAAAGTGCTGCCAGTACGACCACAAAAAGTCCCGTCTCCCGGGGACCCCCAGGAGCTCGATAGCGCCCCCTAGCGCGTTGTCTTTCGGGGCTGGCATACCGTTTAAGATAGGCGCACGAAATTCGGTAGGGACGTGTATCTCAATAAGACGAACAAACGCCTCACTGCAATGTCATGGCCACGCCCAACAGGAAGTGAGATAATTGACCTTTTGTGTGATTTTGGGGTATTTGACATAGAATGGAATTTGAAACACTTCTCCTACACCGTACCTCAGATGGGCTTAAATTTTGGTGAACATAATCTTAAGACGTTGGAGATGTTAAATTGCGAAGGATTTTCAAATAGGCGGTAATATGACGATACGGCGGATCGATAAATTTAGGTATGGAATTTGAAACACTTCTCCTACACCGTACCTCAGATAGTCTTCAATTTCGGTGAACATAATCTTAAGACGTTGGAGATGTTAAATTGCGAAGGATTTTCAAATAGGCGGTAATATGACGATACGGCGGATCGATAAAGTTAGGTATTTATTGAACGGGAGTTATGAGTTATGAATGGGAGGTATCTGTTGCTAGGCAACGCCCTGATCAAAGATCTTTGATCTTTGTACCTTTGATCTGTCTTTGGCCACGCCCAACAGGAAGTGAGATAATTGTGACAGGCACACGAAATTTGGTATGGGTGTGCGTCTCAGTAAGACGAACAAACGCAGGTGCGAGGTCCCGACCAACGCCGCTTGCGGCTTTAATTATTATTATTCTTGTTCTTGTTCACACTCGCTGGGGCAATTTTGAGCATGTTCCCATGCTTCAAAACGAACGAAACTTTGCACGGGCATCACAAAGTGCTGCCAGTACGACCACACAAAGTCCCGTCCCCCAGTGACCCCCAGGAGCTCGATAGCGCCCCCTAGCGCGTTGTCTTTCGGGGCTGGCATACCGTTTAAGATAGGCGCACGAAATTCGGTAGGGACGTGTATCTCAATAAGACGAACAAACGCCTCACTGCAATGTCATGGCCACGCCCAACAGGAAGTGAGATAATTGGGCTTTTGTGTGATTTTTGGGTATTGGACATAGAATGGAATTTGAAACACTTCTCCTACACCGTACCTCAGATGGGCTTAAATTTTGGTGAACATAATCTTAAGACGTTGGAGATGTTAAATTGCGAAGGATTTTCAAATAGGCGGTAATATGACGATACGGCGGATCGATAAAGTTAGGTATGGAATTTGAAACACTTCTCCTACACCGTACCTCAGATAGGCTTAAATTTTGGTGAACATAATCTTAAGACGTTGGAGATGTTAAATTGCGAAGAATTTTCAAATAGGCGGTAATATGACGATACGGCGGATCGATAAAATTAGGTATTTATTGAATGGGAGTGATGAGTTATGAATGGGAGGTATTTGTTGCTAGGCAACGCCCTGATCAAAGGTCTTTGATCTTTGTACCTTTGATCTGATATAGCTGCAAGCAGCAATGTGGGGACAAGCATCGAAGGTTCATGTAGGCCTCAGCATGTAGGCCACATGCAGGGTCTGACAGGGTCTGACAGAGTCTGACAGGGTCTGACAGAGTCTGACAGGGTCTGACAGGGTCTGACAGGGTCTGACAGGGTCTGTTCTGACAGGGTATCTACAATGTCATGGCCACGCCCAACAGGAAGTGAGATAATTGTGCCAGGCACACGAAATTTCGTATGGCTGTGCGTCTCAGTAAGACGAACAAACGCAGGTGCGAGGTCCCGACCAACGCCGCTTGCGGCTTTAATTAGGGACCGAGCCCGAAGGGGGACGAAGGTCCCTATTGTTGTTGCTTTGTTTCCGTATTATTATTATTATTATTATTATTATTATTATTATTCTTGTTCATACACGCTGGGGCAATTTTGAGCATGTTCCCATGCTTCAAAACAAACGAAACTTTGCACGGGCATCACAAAGTGCTGCCAGTACGACCACACAAAGTCTCGTCCCCCAGTGACCCCCAGGAGCTCGATAGCGCCCCCTAGCGCGTTGTCTTTCGGGGCTGGCATACCGTTTAAGATAGGCGCACGAAATTCGGTAGGGATGTGTATCTCAATAAGACGAACAAATGCCTCACTGCAATGTCATGGCCACGCCCAACAGGAAGTGAGATAATTGGCCTTTTGTGTGATTTTGGGGTATTTGACTTAGAATGGAATTTGAAACACTTCTCCTACACCGTACCTCAGATGGGCTTAAATTTTGGTGAACATAATCTTAAGATGTTGGAGATGTTAAATTGCGAAGGATTTTCAAATAGGCGGTAATATGACGATACGGCGGATCGATAAAGTTAGGTATTTATTGAATGGGAGTGATGAGTTATGAATGGGAGGTATTTGTTGCTAGGCAACGCCCTGATCAAAGGTCTTTGATCTTTGTACCTTTGATCTGATATAGCTGCAAGCAGCAATGTGGGGACAAGCATCGAAGGTTCATGTAGGCCTCAGCATGAAGGCCACATGCAGGGTCTGACAGGGTCTAACAGAGTCTGACAGGGTCTGACAGGGTCTGACAGGGTCTGACAGGGTCTGTTCTGACAGGGTATCTACAATGTCATGGCCACGCCCAACAGGAAGTGAGATAATTGTGCCAGGCACACGAAATTTGGTATGGCTGTGCGTCTCAGGAAGACGAACAAACGCAGGTGCGAGGTCCCGACCAACGCCGCTTGCGGCTTTAATTATTATTATTCTTGTTCTTGTTCACACTCGCTGGGGCAATTTTGAGCATGTTCCCATGCTTCAAAACGAACGAAACTTTGCACGGGCATCACAAAGTGCTGCCAGTACGACCACACAAAGTCCCGTCCCCCAGTGACCCCCAGGAGCTCGATAGCGCCCCCTAGCGCGTTGTCTTTCGGGGCTGGCATACCGTTTAAGATAGGCGCACGAAATTCGGTAGGGACGTGTATCTCAATAAGACGAACAAACGCCTCACTGCAATGTCATGGCCACGCCCAACAGGAAGTGAGATAATTGGGCTTTTGTGTGATTTTTGGGTATTGGACATAGAATAGAATTTGAAACACTTCTCCTACACCGTACCTCAGATGGGCTTAAATTTTGGTGAACATAATCTTAAGACGTTGGAGATGTTAAATTGCGAAGGATTTTCAAATAGGCGGTAATATGACGATACGGCGGATCGATAAAATTAGGTATTTATTGAATGGGAGTGATGAGTTATGAATGGGAGGTATTTGTTGCTAGGCAACGCCCTGATCAAAGGTCTTTGATCTTTGTACCTTTGATCTGATATAGCTGCAAGCAGCAATGGGGGGACAAGCATCGAAGGTTCATGTAGGCCTCAGCATGTAGGCCACATGCAGGGTCTGACAGGGTCTAACAGAGTCTGACAGGGTCTGACAGGGTCTGACAGGGTCTGACAGGGTCTGACAGGGTCTGTTCTGACAGGGTATCTACAATGTCATGGCCACGCCCAACAGGAAGTGAGATAATTGTGCCAGGCACACGAAATTTGGTATGGCTGTGCGTCTCAGTAAGACGAACAAACGCAGGTGCGAGGTCCCGACCAACGCCGCTTGCGGCTTTAATTAGGGACCGAGCCGCGAAGGGGGACGAAGGTCCCTATTGTTGTTGCTTTGTTTCCCTATTATTATTATTATTATTAGGGACCGAGCCCGAAGGGGGACGAAGGTCCCTATTGTTGTTGCTTTGTTTCCGTATTATTATTATTATTATTCTTGTTCATACACGCTAGGGCAATTTTGAGCATGTTCCCATGCTTCGAAACAAACGAAACTTTGCACGGGCATCACAAAGTGCTGCCAGTACGACCACACAAAGTCTCGTACCTGGGGGACCTGGGGGTCCCTGGGAGACCCCCCACTGGGGGACCCCCAGTGGGGGGTCTCCTAGACCGTACCTCAGATGGGCATAAATTTTGGTAAGCATAATCTTAAGACGTTGGAGATGTTAAATTGCGAAGGATTTTCAAATAGGCGGTAATATGACGATACGGCGGATCGATAAAGTTAGGTATTTATTGAATGGGAGTGATGAGTTATGAATGGGAGGTATTTGTTGCTAGGCAACGCCCTGATCAAAGGTCTTTGATCTTTGTACCTTTGATCTGATATAGCTGCAAGCAGCAATGTGGGGACAAGCATCGAAGGTTCATGTAGGCCTCAGCATGGAGGCCACATGCAGGGTCTGACAGGGTCTAACAGAGTCTGACAGGGTCTGACAGGGTCTGACAGGGTCTGACAGGGTCTGACAGGGTCTGACAGGGTCTAACAGAGTCTGACAGGGTCTGACAGGGTCTGTTCTGACAGGGTATCTACAATGTCATGGCCACGCCCAACAGGAAGTGAGATAATTGGGGCAATTTTGAGCATGTTCCCATGCTTCAAAACAAAACTTTGCACGGGCATCACAAAGTGCTGCCAGTACGACCACACAAAGTCCCGTCCCCCAGTGACCCCCAGGAGCTCGATAGCGCCCCCTAGCGCGTTGTCTTTCGGGGCTGGCATACCGTTTAAGATAGGCGCACGAAATTCGGTAGGGACGTGTATCTCAATAAGACGAACAAATGCGTACATTCAGTACGACCACACAAAGTCCCGTCCCCCAGTGACCCCCAGGAGCTCGATAGCGCCCCCTAGCGCGTTGTCTTTCGGGGCTGGCATACCGTTTAAGATAGGCGCACGAAATTCGGTAGGGACGTGTATCTCAATAAGCCGAACAAATGCCTCACTGCAATGTCATGGCCACGCCCAACAGGAAGTGAGATAATTGGCCTTTTGTGTGTGATTTTGGGGTATTTGACATAGAATGGAATTTGAAACACTTCTCCTACACCGTACCTCAGATGGGCTTAAATTTTGAAGTAAATGCATGGAGAATTCTGTAGTTGTGTAGTCATCTTGGTACAAATGAAAATATAGCTGCAAGCAGCAATGTGGGGGCCAAGCACCGTTTGACAGGGTCTAACAAGGTCTGACAGGATCTAACAGAGTCTGACAGGGTCTGACAGGGTCAGGGTCTAACCCTGTCAGAACAGACACATCAAAGACAGATCAAAGGTTGCTAGGTGCGTTGCTAGGCAGTTGACAAATTTCTGCAACTTTGACCTGCTGCTGCCACTAGACGGTTGGAGCTGGGGACCTATAAATTGCTGTGGGTAACGAGGAGACAGGCTGGAATGTGCATGCCAAATTTCACAACTTTTTACCAAACGGTTCTAGGGGCTGCCATAGACTTCCTATGGAACAAGCATAAGGTCCCTATTGTTGTTGCTTTGTTTCCGTATTATTATTAGGGACCGAGCCCGAAGGGGGACGAAGGTCCCTATTGTTGTTGCTTTGTTTCCGTATTATTAGGGACCGAGCCCGAAGGGGGACGAAGGTCCCTATTGTTGTTGCTTTGTTTCCGTATTATTATTATTATTATTATTATTATTATTCTTGTTCATACACGCTGGGGCAATTTTGAGCATGTTCCCATGCTTCAAAACGAACAAAACTTTGCACGGGCATCACAAAGTGCTGCCAGTACGACCACACAAAGTCCCGTCCCCCAGTGACCTCCAGGAGCTCGATAGCGCCCCCTAGCGCGTTGTCTTTCGGGGCTGGCATACCGTTTAAGATAGGCGCACGAAATTCGGTAGGGACGTGTATCTCAATAAGATGAACAAACGCCTCACTGCAATGTCATGGCCACGCCCAACAGGAAGTGAGATAATTGGGCTTTTGTGTGATTTTTGGGTATTGGACATAGAATGGAATTTGAAACACTTCTCCTACACCGTACCTCAGATGGGCTTAAATTTTGGTGAACATAATCTTAAGACGTTGGAGATGTTAAATTGCGAAGGATTTTCAAATAGGCGGTAATATGACGATACGGCTGATCGATAAAGTTAGGTATGGAATTTGAAACACTTCTCCTACACCGTACCTCAGATAGGCTTAAATTTTGGTGAACATAATCTTAAGACGTTGGAGATGTTAAATTGCGAAGGATTTTCAAATAGGCGGTAATATGACGATACGGCGGATCGATAAAATTAGGTATTTATTGAATGGGAGTGATGAGTTATGAATGGGAGGTATTTGTTGCTAGGCAACGCCCTGATCAAAGGTCTTTGATCTTTGTACCTTTGATCTGATATAGCTGCAAGCAGCAATGTGGGGACAAGCATCGAAGGTTCATGTAGGCCTCAGCATGTAGGCCACATGCAGGGTCTGACAGGGTCTAACAGAGTCTGACAGGGTCTGACAGGGTCTGACAGGGTCTGACAGGGTCTGACAGGGTCTGTTCTGACAGGGTATCTACAATGTCATGGCCACGCCCAACAGGAAGTGAGATAATTGTCCCAGGCACACGAAATTTGGTATGGCTGTGCGTCTCAGTAAGACGAACAAACGCAGGTGCGAGGTCCCGACCAACGCCGCTTGCGGCTTTAATTAGGGACCGAGCCCCGAAGGGGGACGAAGGTCCCTATTGTTGTTGCTTTGTTTCCCTATTATTATTATTATTAGGGACCGAGCCCCGAAGGGGGACGACGGTCCCTATTGTTGTTGCTTTGTTTCCCTATTATTATTATTATTAGGGACCGAGCCCGAAGGGGGACGAAGGTCCCTATTGTTGTTGCTTTGTTTCCGTATTATTATTATTATTATTCTTGTTCATACACGCTGGGGCAATTTTGAGCATGTTCCCATGCTTCAAAATAAACGAAACTTTGCACGGGCATCACAAAGTGCTGCCAGTACGACCACACAAAGTCTCGTCCCTGGGGGACCTGGGGGTCCCTGGGAGACCCCCCACTGGGGGACCCCCAGTGGGGGGTCTCCTAGACCGTACCTCAGATGGGCTTAAATTTTAGTGAACATAATCTTAAGACGTTGGAGATGTTAAATTGCGAAGGATTTTCAAATAGGCGGTAATATGACGATACGGCGGATCGATAAAGTTAGGTATGGAATTTGAAACACTTCTCCTACACCGTACCTCAGATAGGCTTAAATTTTGGTGAACATAATCTTAAGACGTTGGAGATGTTAAATTGCGAAGGATTTTCAAATAGGCGGTAATATGACGACACGGCGGATCGATAAAGTTAGGAATTTATTGAATGGGAGTGATGAGTTATGAATGGGAGGTATTTGTTGCTAGGCAACGCCCTGATCAAAGGTCTTTGATCTTTGTACCTTTGATCTGATATAGCTGCAAGCAGCAATGTGGGGACAAGCATCGAAGGTTCATGTAGGCCTCAGCATGTAGGCCACATGCAGGGTCTGACAGGGTCTGACAGGGTCTGACAGGGTCTGACAGGGTCTGACAGGGTCTGTTCTGACAGGGTATCTACAATGTCATGGCCACGCCCAACAGGAAGTGAGATAATTGTGCCAGGCACACGAAATTTGGTATGGCTGTGCGTCTCAGTAAGACGAACAAACGCAGGTGCGAGGTCCCGACCAACGCCGCTTGCGGCTTTAATTAGGGACCGAGCCCGAAGGGGGACGAAGGTCCCTATTGTTGTTGCTTTGTTTCCGTATTATTATTATTATTATTCTTGTTCATACACGCTGGGGCAATTTTGAGCATGTTCCCATGCTTCAAAACAAACGAAACTTTGCACGGGCATCACAAAGTGCTGCCAGTACGACCACACAAAGTCTCGTCCCTGGGGGACCTGGGGGTCCCTGCAAGACCCCCGCATGGGGACCCCCCGCGGGGGGTCTCCTAGACCGTACCTCAGATGGGCATAAATTTTGGTAAGCATAATCTTAAGACGTTGGAGATGTTAAATTGCGAAGGATTTTCAAATAGGCGGTAATATGACGATACGGCGGATCGATAAAGTTAGGTATGGAATTTGAAACACTTCTCCTACACCGTACCTCAGATAGGCTTAAATTTTGGTGAACATAATCTTAAGACGTTGGAGATGTTAAATTGCGAAGGATTTTCAAATAGGCGGTAATATGACGATACGGCGGATCGATAAAGTTAGGTATTTATTGAATGGGAGTGATGAGTTATGAATGGGAGGTATTTGTTGCTAGGCAACGCCCTGATCAAAGGTCTTTGATCTTTGTACCTTTGATCTGATATAGCTGCAAGCAGCAATGTGGGGACAAGCATCGAAGGTTCATGTAGGCCTCAGCATGTAGGCCACATGCAGGGTCTGACAGGGTCTAACAGAGTCTGACAGGGTCTGACAGGGTCTGACAGGGTCTGTTCTGACAGGGTATCTACAATGTCATGGCCACGCCCAACAGGAAGTGAGATAATTGTGCCAGGCACACGAAATTTCGTATGGCTGTGCATCTCAGTAAGACGAACAAACGCAGGTGCGAGGTCCCGACCAACGCCGCTTGCGGCTTTAATTAGGGACCGAGCCCCGAAGGGGGACGAAGGTCCCTATTGTTGTTGCTTTGTTTCCCTATTATTATTATTATTATTCTTGTTCTTGTTCACACTCGCTGGGGCAATTTTGAGCATGTTCCCATGCTTCAAAACGAACGAAACTTTGCACGGGCATCACAAAGTGCTGCCAGTACGACCACACAAAGTCCCGTCCCCCAGTGACCCCCAGGAGCTCGATAGCGCCCCCTAGCGCGTTGTCTTTCGGGGCTGGCATACCGTTTAAGATAGGCGCACGAAATTCGGTAGGGACGTGTATCTCAATAAGACGAACAAACGCCTCACTGCAATGTCATGGCCACGCCCAACAGGAAGTGAGATAATTGGGCTTTTGTGTGATTTTTGGGTATTGGACATAGAATGGAATTTGAAACACTTCTCCTACACCGTACCTCAGATAGGCTTAAATTTTGGTGAACATAATCTTAAGACGTTGGAGATGTTAAATTGCGAAGGATTTTCAAATAGGCGGTAATATGACGATACGGCGGATCGATAAAGTTAGGTATGGAATTTGAAACACTTCTCCTACACCGTACCTCAGATAGGCTTAAATTTTGGTGAACATAATCTTAAGACGTTGGAGATGTAAAATTGCGAAGGATTTTCAAATAGGCGGTAATATGACGATACGGCGGATCGATAAAATTAGGTATTTATTGAATGGGAGTGATGAGTTATGAATGGGAGGTATTTGTTGCTAGGCAACGCCCTGATCAAAGGTCTTTGATCTTTGTACCTTTGATCTGATATAGATGCAAGCAGCAATGTGGGGACAAGCATCGAAGGTTCATGTAGGCCTCAGCATGTAGGCCACATGCAGGGTCTGACAGGGTCTAACAGAGTCTGACAGGGTCTGACAGGGTCTGACAGGGTCTGACAGGGTCTGTTCTGACAGGGTATCTACAATGTCATGGCCACGCCCAACAGGAAGTGAGATAATTGTGCCAGGCACACGAAATTTCGTATGGCTGTGCGTCTCAGTAAGACGAACAAACGCAGGTGCGAGGTCCCGACCAACGCCGCTTGCGGCTTTAATTATTATTATTCTTGTTCTTGTTCACACTCGCTGGGGCAATTTTGAGCATGTTCCCATGCTTCAAAACGAACAAAACTTTGCACGGGCATCACAAAGTGCTGCCAGTACGACCACACAAAGTCCCGTCCCCCAGTGACCCCCAGGAGCTCGATAGCGCCCCCTAGCGCGTTGTCTTTCGGGGCTGGCATACCGTTTAAGATAGGCGCACGAAATTCGGTAGGGACGTGTATCTCAATAAGACGAACAAACGCCTCACTGCAATGTCATGGCCACGCCCAACAGGAAGTGAGATAATTGGGCTTTTGTGTGATTTTTGGGTATTGGACATAGAATGGAATTTGAAACACTTCTCCTACACCGTACCTCAGATGGGCTTAAATTTTGGTGAAGATAATCTTAAGACGTTGGAGATGTTAAAT
This sequence comes from Paratrypauchen microcephalus, assembly GCA_036785185.1. NCBI lineage: Eukaryota > Metazoa > Chordata > Actinopteri > Gobiiformes > Gobiidae > Paratrypauchen > Paratrypauchen microcephalus. The sequence goes on along the minus strand of JAVJIX010000110.1, from coordinate 2,325,445 downwards.
TGCGAAGGATTTTCAAATAGGCGGTAATATGACGATACGGCGGATCGATAAATTTAGGTATGGAATTTGAAACACTTCTCCTACACCGTACCTCAGATAGGCTTAAATTTTGGTGAACATAATCTTAAGACGTTGGAGATGTTAAATTGCGAAGGATTTTCAAATAGGCGGTAATATGACGATACGGCGGATCGATAAAATTAGGTATTTATTGAATGGGAGTGATGAGTTATGAATGGGAGGTATTTGTTGCTAGGCAACGCCCTGATCAAAGGTCTTTGATCTTTGTACCTTTGATCTGATATAGCTGCAAGCAGCAATGTGGGGACAAGCATCGAAGGTTCATGTAGGCCTCAGCATGGAGGCCACATGCAGGGTCTGACAGGGTCTAACAGAGTCTGACAGGGTCTGACAGGGTCTGACAGGGTCTGACAGGGTCTGTTCTGACAGGGTATCTACAATGTCATGGCCACGCCCAACAGGAAGTGAGATAATTGTGCCAGGCACACGAAATTTGGTATGGCTGTGCGTCTCAGTAAGACGAACAAACGCAGGTGCGAGGTCCCGACCAACACCGCTTGCGGCTTTAATTTGAGTTTGTTTTCACTGTTTAGGGGCAGGAACACTGTAACTTTATTTGTTTATTTGAAAATGTTTTATACTGTACTTTGTGATGATGTGAAATGTTAAAACGACTGTACGCTCAAGCCCCTTCTGCTGTTGAGAGACTCCAAACGGTGCAGATGCTGATGTCACCTGTTACCAATCCTTCTTTATAAAACTCACCAAACCTTCAGGAGTGGCCACATCTCTGCAGCACGGCTCAAAGTTCAGGGGTTACATTTGGAAATAAAAATCTATGTATTTGTATCTGATTTGACACACATATCATTTTCTAATTCTTTCTAAATGGATATGAGGAATCTTTTGGTTTGCAATGAAGATGTTTCTCCCTGAAGTGTGAGGAACATCTCCAGATCATCCTCAAGTAGAAAAGGAGCCATTTTGAACTGCTCACTCTGCTGAATTCTACAACACTTTACCCTTTAGCATTACATAACGCACAACTGTAACGCTCATTTGTCTTTATATGTCATGTTATGTTAGTGTGACATTTGTTCTTACAGTGAGTCTGGAGGAGCAGGTTCAGCGCTGAAGTTTAGAGGTTCAAATTTAGAGCAGTCACTCTTCATGGACACAGCACTGAACACTGAGGCTGTGGATCTGTGTGTGGAGAGAAAACATCATGTGTTGTTACTTAGAAGACTTTGTTACTGTCAGCTGGCAGCACAAAAATGTCTTTATCCGAGGAGAGGAATCTATGCTGTGTCTCAATTCTCTTTCTTTGCTTCCTTCTCCTTGATTCCTCTCCTCTCTTTTCAGCTGGCATATTTCTCTATATATATTTCTCATATTTCACACCACTTGGGATACCACTTTACTTCCTCCACAAGCTGAAGAGAGCCAGAGCCCCAGCTCCATCATGAGCACCTTCTACAGAGGCACCATAGGTCACATCCTCACCAGCTGCATCACTGTGTGGTATGGCACCTGCACCGTGTCCTGCACCCGGAAAAAGCTACACCGAGTAGTGAGAGCAGCTGAGAGAATCGTGGGTGTCTCTCTCCCCTCCCTGCAGGACATCTACCGCACCCGCCTCACCCGCCTCACCCTCTGGGTGATCCCACCCACCCATCCAACTGCCTCTTCAGTCTGCTGCCATCAGGAAGGAGACTGAGGAGCCTCAGGGCCAAGACCAGCAGACTGAAAGACAGCTTCATCCACCAAGCTGTCAGGATGCTCAACTCTCTCCCAATCACACTGCTGCTTAAATCACACTGACACTGCTGCTTAAAGGAAAAGTAACGTTTTTTTTTTTTTTTTACAATCTGAGCCTTCTTTCGGCAATAAAACAAGTAGTTTTACTCACCCATAGCAGTTTGGTGTCAATTGGAGCAGTATCGCAGAACTTATGTTGAGCCGTTCTGTTTCTACTAATGATCCCGTATCCGTTAGCGTGAGTGCTCGGAGCATTACTTTGAGGTGTCCAAATAACACAAACTTTAGCACTTTTCAAATCACAGAAGATCGCTGTGTCAGCGTAGACTTTCAGTGGATTCCGAAACGGCCTGAAACCCGATATGCAGCTATAGTTTCATTTGATGACGTCATCAGAGAGGACAGTGCGCATGCGTGAACTCAGCTGTTTTGTAAACACCGCTAGTCCGAAAGAAGCTAACACCGCTCTGAACTTTACTTTTCTGTTGCGATATCGGGTTTCAGGCTACTAAAACTAGACTTTTAGTAGATTCCAAAACGGCCTGAAACCCGATATCGCAACAGAAAAGTAAAGTTCAGAGCGGTGTTAGCTTCTTTCGGACTAGCGGTGTTTACAAAACAGCTGAGTTCACGCATGCACACTGTCCTCTCTGATGACGTCATCAAATGAAACTATAGCTGCATATCGGGTTTCAGGCCGTTTCGGAATCCACTGAAAGTCTACGCTGACACAGCGATCTTCTGTGATTTGAAAAGTGCTAAAGTTTGTGTTATTTGGACACCTCAAAGTAATGCTCCGAGCACTCACGCTAACGGATACGGGATCATTAGTAGAACAGAACGGCTCAACATAAGTTCTGCGATACTGCTCCAATTGACACCAAACTGCTATGGGTGAGTAAAACTACTTGTTTTATTGCCGAAAGAAGGCTCAGATTGTAAAAAAAAACATAAATTTTCCTTTAAATGACACGCTCCACATTGTGTGTTTTATTCATTCATTCTTTCTTTTGTACTTTTGCTACATGTGATGTTTTAGTCCTGGTGTTTATTGTGTTGTGGAATTCTGTGTACACCAGATGTGTTATGTAATCCCTATGGAGACAGGAAGTCTGAGATCTGACTTCTTCTGAACCTGGCCAGAACAATAACAATTACGGGAAACAGGGCACTTTAAATGTCAAGCTGACCTGGTCTGTTTAAGAGATGTTTTGATAACTAAGTAACAAGTTATGAAACCAAGGCAAGGGGCCAGAAGCCATTCCAAATTTGGGTATGCGATGGGGCAGTCTCAAGCTGCAGTATAACTAGACTTTCTGAGCAGTAGTTCGGGGCTGATTTTTCTTCATCCCGGGTCCAGGAGGGTCAGACCTTGTCCATGTCTCAATGCGTCTATTCTTCCAACAGTTCTCATATAGGCTCACTATACTATAAGATTTTGTAATTTGTAATTGCGTGCACTATTTTTGAATAAATATCATTTACTTGAGTAACTCGGCCTCAGTGAACTTTTTGGAAAACCCACTACAGAATTTTGGCATCACGAACTACAGGAGGAAAAGAGGCAGAGCGGAGCTGGGCATCGCTCCTCAACAGACAAAGGTAAGCAATCTGTTTTGGGGGTTTTACACCAGTGTCCGTTAGGCTTCTCCAAAAAAAACAGGTGCGGGGAGAATAGACTTGGGACAGTGACAAGAATTGCTTGTATTTATGCATTGTATAATTGCTTATAGTGTGTTATGGTAAAATAAAAATAAAATTATAAAAAGGTATTCGGAGGAAGTGCAAGTCTATTGCCTACATAAAGTTGTATTTTTGGGCCTTCCGTGGCTGAGGATTGGAATAATACAGAGTAAATAGAGGGCTTAAATGTGTAGGCCACGGATGCAGCTGTTCTGGTCACAAATTTGATTAAAGACTGCGACGACGTCCGTTCCTGTTCAACGCAGGCTGCGAAAATTAGGTGAAGCCCCAATAAAGTGGCACAAGAGTTGGTGAGGGTTCGAAAGTCTGTAAAAAATAATATGTTAAGTGTAGCCAGGAGATGCCAAAAAGAAATCGCAGGGCAGGAAATTGAGACGTAACTCTACATGCGTTTTGGCCCTAAAAGAGTTAAATATTGGGTTGAGTTAAATTGTACATGTGTCGCTGTAGAGTCTGGAGTAAAGAGAAATAACCAATGACGGTTTTTGCCAGGCATGAGTGCGATCGGGCATGCTGCGCTGTTTCTGTGTGAAACGAAACCGAATTGGGTGAAAAAGTGAGAAAAAGGCCTTTTAAAGTCCTGCAGAAAAGCGCTATTTGTAAAATATGTATATAGTTTAAAAGTCTGGACAAAATAACATATACAGTGTTAAATTTGTGCTGCAGTTGTGTTTGTTGTGCAGTTGTATAAAAATCATATTATGCTTTAAAAAAAAAATCATAGGGCACCTTTAAAGTTGAAAGTCTAGAATGTGAGTTGGGAGGGGTGAGCCCCCACCTTTGCGGTTGTTCAATCACTGAATTTGAGTTGGGAGGGGCTAGCCCCCACCTTCGTGATTGCTCCATAGTTGCTGGCAAGATCTATTTTTAGATCTGCGTGGAACGGCTGCGCAGTAGACAGTCTGATAAAGGAGGGGCTGAGTGGAGTGAGAAGCCCTCCCCTCCCTGTCTCTGCTGTGTGCAGTGTGTGTTAATATTGTGCTGGGATGCTCAATTGTGCTGGACTGGTTTGTCTAATATGAAGCCATCTGTTTTTGCAAAAGTAGAAGTTCCTTTTTGAGTAAGTGTGTCAGCGGTGTTGTGGCATTATATGTGGTAAAAGATCCTGAGATCTTGAAGACTTGTGCCAACAGTGATTAACAATAAGAGTTCATTATGCAGTTAGGCGTATTGAACGCAGTGCAGATGCTGGGAAAATGTAAGCAGTTGCTGTCAGATGAAATTGCTAAAATATCTGAAAGATGGTCGAAGAGAACCCGAAAAGATGTGTCCCCCTGGCCTCAGGGCGGCACGTTTGATTTGGAACAAATTATGCAAATGGGGTTTGTGATCAGAAATTACAAAGCTAAAGATAAATCAGAAAAAAGACAGAAAAACGAGATCGTGAATTGGCAATTTTACAGCTCTTTGAAGAGCAAGGCAAGAAGTTAAGACAAAGTTCAAAAGATCATGTGAGAGCGGAGCTTAATAAGAAGGGACTTAAAGGAGAGGCATTAGATAAAACCAAACCGCCTCCATATGCGGCACAAATGCCAATGAGATCTTTACGAGTTGTGGGAGATTATGTGATGGAATCTGAAAAAGGGACATGTTATCCATTGGGGGACCTAGAACAGGCAGAAGAAAGGGCTCAGAAAGATGCTCTAACTCCATGGGAAGGACAGAAAGGACGGAGGAGCAGTGGCTACCACGATGAGGTTAAGAAAAGGCTTCAGAGGGCAGAAAGAATAGAACAGAGAGAGGATAGAGAGGACGATTGTGGGAAAAGAGAGAAAAATGTATGGTAGGCCAGCTTGAACGACAAATCAATTGTAGATGTAGAATTTTCTGGGTTGCCTACACCAAAAAAGAATGCTGAGAAAAAAGCTACAATTATTGATTTTGATATACATGAACATGGTGAAATTAATAGTGGTGAGACACCTAATGGAGCAGATTGTGGACTTAAAGAGAGAAGGGGTGGACCTAAGGCTGCTTTTGAAGTACAGGAAAAGGGGAGAGTGAGTGGAGAACTGACATTACAGGTGGGTGGACCTTCCGGCTCATCTACTAGGTTAGGCGAAGACTCTATGTACCCCCTGCTGGCCAAAGGTCCTAATTTAAGTTATGTCCCGTGGTCCACAATGGACATGGAGGGGTTAATTTTGAAACTTCCCTGTATACATGAGGGAGCCGGTCGGTGGATCATGGCTTTTGAGGAAGAAACGTTAGCGGTGATTTTAGCTATAGGTGACATAAAAGCTTTATGGGGAAAGATTATGGGGAAACAGGAGATGGAGCAGATTCTGTGTGATGCTGGCCTCGGTGAATTTGTGGGTACACAGGCTCTGGACGGGGATATTTTGAACAGACACAGAAATGCACTTTGGAATGCATTAAGGGGACGTTATCCGGCAAGAATTCAACCGGACAGTATTATTACAGTACCCATCAAAGACGAGGAAAGTCCACAGGCCTATGTTCACAATACACGCAAAGAGTGGACAAGGCAAACAGGGGCATGTCCGGAACATGACATCTTTCATCAAACGGCATTGAGGAAGCGCATTGTCGAAGGACTGCCACAAGCGGCGCATAATAAGTTAAATGAGGCAGTTGGACTTTATAATGTGCCATTTAATCACTTTGTTGATCATGTGGTGGACGCAGTGATGAAGGAGAGAGCAAAGAAACTGCGCCAGAAACAAGCAGATGAGGAAGCTGTGAGGAAATTGACACAGCAACAGCTGACAGAGGGCAAGAAGAAGATCCAGGCGATGGTTTCGCCAGCTACTGTCACTGGGCCACCACCAGCTGCAACGGTGCCTCCGCAGGGGCCACCACAGTCGGGGAACATGCCTCCACAATTCATATATGTGCAACCACAAGGCTGGGCTGCAGGAAGAGGCAGAGGGGTCCGGAGAGGCCCGAGGAGAGGTGGTTGGACAAATGACAGGAGGAACGTCAGATGCTATGTGTCTGGCAGATATGGACATCTAAGCTACACATGCACGGAGGTGCCACAAGAGCAGAGTGGGACGAATGCAGAGAACAGTGCTCCTTATGCTGCCGGACAGGACAACCAGTGGCCTGCTAGGGGACCAGTCAATCCCTGGCGAGGCCCACCTGCTGGATACTAGGGGTGCCTAGAGAATCCCACGGGAGGTCATCAGCTGGCAACGACATCTAGCCCTGATGAGGAACCGATGCTGCAGGTTCTACTGGCGGGAAAAGAGGTGGAAATGATGGTAGACACAGGAGCTGCTTATACCTGTGTAAACCAGATGGACTTTCGCCATCTCCCTCGATCTGGACATTATGTGAAAGTTGTCGGGTTCTCAGGGACAAAGCAGCTGATACCAAAGTCGGTTCCAGTACCCCTGGAATTTCAAGGACAAACTATTAAACTGCCGGTGTTAATTTCACATCAAACACCCATAAACTTGTTGGGTAGGGACGCACCATCTATGTACATCTGAAGGGCTGATTGTGGATGTGGAACATTGCCAAATGAACATGGTTAAAACGAGAGAGGAAATTGTGTATTGGTTGGGGTTGAGTGACACTTTTATGACTTCCACCAGAGAGTGGATTGACTTTATTAAAGCAAATCTGCCTGATGCCAGGGTGCCTGTGTGTCCTCCACATTGTACTCTTCAATATTTTAAGAAAGACTCTGAGGCACATCCGGACGAGTGGATTAAAGGGCAGCCAGACAAAGTTCAAGTGCATGCATCTTCTATTGTGCTTGGGAGACAGGGGGCAGCACTAGTGATAGACAAGAATGACTATTTGGACAAAGAGTTTAAAATGAAACACAGCCTTCCCCATGTTACACTGTTGGTAAATTCCGGTTACAAATCAAAACATGTGGGGCCTATGGTAGCAGAGGCGTCAAAGGTTAATTTTTTGCCAACAGAAAATAAAAACATTTGGATAAGTGAGGACAACACCTATATTAAAATTTTAATCACAGCATCGGGTTGAGCTCACCCACAAGTAATAGGACTTCCCTGTGAATCAGAAATGTGTCTACAGCACTCGGACATTGAAAAAGAAATGTTGGATGCAGTTCCATCACAATTGTGGGCAAAACATGACACTGATGTGGGGCTAATCAAATCAGCGCAACCAGTTGAAATCAAACTAAAACCAGGGTGTAGTGCCCCATGGGTGAAACAATATCCGCTGAAGCCAGAGGCTGAGGCTGGTATTGAAGCAACCATTAAGGGGTTGGTGGAAGCAGGAGTGCTTGTACGTGAGCCAAATCCATGCAGCAATACACCTATTTTTCCGGTGCAGAAGGTGGACAGAAGCAGATACAGACTAGTGCATGACCTGAGGGCATTGAACGAGGTGGTAGAAGACTGTTCAATGGAGGTTCCAAACCCACACACATTATTGACAAATGTGCCAGCAGATGCAAAGTGGTTTACAGTGGTTGATCTATGCTCAGCATTTTTCAGCGTACCACTGAGTCCAGAAAGCGGTCATCTGTTTGCATTCACCTACAAAAATGAATCTTACAGGTACACGAGATTGGCACAGGGCTTCAAGCACAGTCCTCATTTGTTCAATAAAATATTGAAGGAGGACATGGCAGAGTTGTCAAACAAGATCTCTAGCACGATTCTACAGTTTGTTGATGATTTGATGATCTGTTCGCCAGATCTAGAGACCTGTCACAGAGATTCCATGATGTTGCTGACTATGCTTGCTGAAAAAGGTCACAAAGCCTCATTGAAAAAGTTGCAATATTGTAAACCCAAGGTTGAATACCTAGGGCGATTGATCAAGGAGGGGTCACAAGCGGTGTCACCCGCTCAATTGGAGACCATCACAAAAGCTCCAAAGCCCATAACGGTGAGGCAGATGACATTCTTGGGAATGACAGGATACAGTGCGGAATGGATTGATGGTTATTCTGTCATTGTGCAACCGTTAAGGTATATGATCAAAAAACAAGGAGCAGGTCAATTAAGAGCTAAATTGGAGTGGACACCTGAGGGGTGTGTTGCATTTGAGACAATTAAAACCTTGTTACAGCAGGCGCCAGCATTGAAACTACCAGATTATGACAAACCTTTTCAGTTGTTTGTATCGTGTCGTCAGAATCATGCGTGTGGAGTTTTGGCTCAAAAATCGGGCATAGGAACACACGCTCAACCGATTGCGTATTATTCAGTAGCATTGTCAGCGGTACAGCTTGGGCTCCCAGAATGCTACAGAGATTTGGCAGCAGCACATCTGTTGTATGAAAAAGCCTCTGCTCTGACTATGGGCTATCCCACTGAAATTTTGTCTCACCACAAGCTGGTAAATTTGATTGAAAAAGATAAATTTGTACTAACAGCACAGAGGCTCACTGATTATCATCGACTTCTTGAATATCCAGATGTGACGATCAGGGTCTGTCAGGTAAAAAATCCAGCAGACTCTGTTCCATTACCGGATGAGGGAGAACCACACGATTGTGTGATGGAGTCCGAAAAATATGCAAAATTGCGAGCAGATTTGAGTGCGGTTCCATTACAGGAGGCGGGGATGACGTTGTTTGTTGACGGTTCCTGTTACAGGGATGGAGACTCACTCAAAGCTGGGTTCGCAGTTGTCGAAATGAAAGATGGTGAAACGAGGGTGGTGAGAGAGCAGAGCTGTAAGCAGCCATGCTCAGCACAACTAGCAGAATTAAAGGCGTTGACAAGTGCATGTGAGTATGCTGAGGGACGAAAGGTGAATATTTACACCGATTCAGCATATGCACATGGGGTGTGTCATCTGTTTGGAGCAGCATGGAAGGGGAGAAGATTTAAAAAATCGAATGGCTCACCTATCCAACATGGTGAACAGATAGCCAAGCTGTTGCTGGCCATGATGAAGCCAGAGGCTCTGGCGATTGTAAAATGTATGGCACATCAAAGAGATGACTCTCTGATCACCAAAGGAAACAGTGTAGCCGACGAAGCAGCTAAAAATGCTGCAGCAGCGAGAAATGAAGCGATTATGGTGACTCACATGGTGGACATTGAAGACCAAATGTCCTTAAAAGACATGTTAATGTTACAGGAAGAGGCCTCAGAGGCTGAGAAGTTGTTATGGGCTCAGAGAGGAGCCTCAAAAGACATGGAGGGGCTGTGGAGAAATCACGAAGGGCTAATTGTGGCCCCAAATGAAGTATTACCCCTAATGATACAAGAAGCACACGGAGTAAGTCATGAATCACGAAGTGAGGTAATGAGAAAAATCAAACAATGGAATTTTTGGGCACCAAAACTACAGCAACATGTAGATAGTGCACTTAGCCGTTGTGACACATGTCTAAAAAGTAACATAAGGAGAGGAGAGATGCCACCAGCAGGACACATTCCAGTACCAGAAGGACCGTTTATGCATCTGGCAATGGATTTTGTAGACATGGTGAGGCCAGTGCAAGGGAAAAGGTATATGTTGGTGGTAGTTGATAGATTCAGTAGGTGGGTGGAGGCGACACCGTCTAAACACAAAAATGCAGACACAGCAAAATTCCTGTGCAGAGAGGTGATACCTCGGTTTGGGCTGCCTGCCAGAATTTCTTCGGACAATGGTAGGGAATTTGTAGACAAGATGGTAAAATGTATCCTACAAAAGTTGGGTGTTAAACAAAGACTGTCCTGCGTCTATTCCCCATGGGCAAATGGGATGGTAGAAAGAGCTAACGGGGTGCTGAAAAACAAACTGCTAAAATTTTGCATGTGCACAGGGCTGAACTGGGTTAATGCGCTTCCACTTGCATTGATGGCATACAGAGCTAGTGCTAACAGGACGCTTAAATTGTCACCTCACGAAGCGTTAACAGGTCGAGTTATGCCAACACCTGTATATAAGGCTGCTAAGGGCCCACCGCTAGATGTTCTGACCAATGATATGAAAGCATACATAAGACACCTAACTAACATTCACCGGAGCATTTCCGCCCGAGTGTCTTCCTTGTATTTACAGGAGAAAGGAGACCAGGAGGAGAAACCAAAAGTAAAACCAGGTGATTTGGTGTATGTGAAGGTCTTCAGGAGGAAGTGGGATGTGCCGAGGAGAGAGGGACCGTACGAGGTGACTCGAGCAACGTCAACGGCGATCCAAGTAAAAGGTTCGGCTACTTGGTACCATCTGAATCACTGTGTGAAAGTTAACTCTGACCTAGTAGAGACATTGGAAACGAAGGAGAGAAAGGAGGATGATTTCCAGGGTGATTCTCCCCTGGAAAGGGGGGAAGATGGTGATTCTGCTGATGCTCCTCCTACTGGGGATGAGGTTGGTACAGACTGAGGGCCAGCCGATGATGGAGGCTGCTAGGAGTGGACACGAGAGAAGCAGAAGGGCAGCTCCCGGGGACTGGCCAACAGCGGACAAATGGGTCAGTACATCAACAACATTTAAACATTTGGATAACAGGTGGACTGTGCGGATGCCGAAATATGAATGGACTGATAACATAAGCATATTCCAATTTCAGGTGGTAAAGGGGGAACGGCAGAGATTACATCTCTGTGGGCTCACCTGGACCAGAGGGTGGTTTGGTAGAGTTAGTTTAGATAAATGGGGACAAACCAATTGTGTGCTACATGTCATTGAATGAAATACGGAGTGGAGGGTCAAAGTGGGAATTAGTGAGGAGATAAGGGGGGATGGGAGCCTTTACGTGGGATGGGTTGTTTATGTTACAGATGCTGGAAAACTGGGAATCCCAGCTGAAGAGCGATATGTTAAACTGTTTCACCCCACATTAGCTCCAAATGAGACCCCGTCGATGGAACGTAAGATCACAACTGACAATACGACTCCTACAATTCCACTAACGACTACGCACCTAACGAGGACCACTCCCACTCCGACAATTAAAATTATGACAATAAATGTGACAGTAACTTTAAAGAATACTACGATGGGTTTAACCACAACCACTCCTACTCCAAATATTACGAAGACACAAACGAATTCGATTACTCCTACTAATGCCAATACGACTACTACTCCGACAAGTAAATCAACTCTGACTATGACTAGTAGTACTACAGTTACTACTACATCTACTACTACAGTTACGACTGCTAACTTAACGACTACCAAGACAGTAGCAGGACAGAACATAGTGACGACAACAACAAGGAGGTTTAAGCGTGAGATGAAGGAGGAAAGTGTTAAGGAGACTGGGTTGGAAGTGTCGGTAGTGGAGACGAATCAAAGTGTGGCTGGTTGGTTACAGCGAACAGTTCAGGGGTGGAGTGAGTTGGCAGGTGGATTTGTGAAAAGGGTGAATGAGGCGATGAACGATGTAATGGAGGAAGAAATTGATGAGGTGGACAAGCTGGAGGAGGAGACAGGCTTTAATGGTTGGTACAGATGGGTTCGATTTGCTAGTTATAGTAATAACAAAACTGATTGCTATGTGTGCACTAAAGCTAAGCCAGATCGATTATTTGTGGTAAATGCGGCTTATAGTTGGAAAAGATGTGGTGAAGATGCGGTTAATGCGCAATCCGAAGACAGAAGTTGGTGTTGAGCTGAATGTCTGTTATACTTGGCGACTCCTGGGTATATGCATATGCTTAACTCGAGTATCTATGGAGTTACTAACCTACAAAGGTGTAAGGCCTTAAAGGTGAGGATAGGTGAAAAAAGTGCACAGCTTGGTATGCCGGTCGGATTGCCACTGATACCTGTGGGGTTGTTCGAATGCGTGGAAAGAATAGATAGTAAAAATATAGGTAAAATTCCGTTAACTAAATGTCAATATAATTGGAAAGTGAATGTAGATTGTACCAAAGCGACGCTTAAACGTGCACTCCAGACAAAGGGAGAAAGTCTGGGAGCTATTTATGTACCAGCTTGTCCATATCAGAATCAGACAATTTCGCTTGCTGATCATTTCTGGTGGTGTGGTGGACAAAGGTTATTTTCCGTGCTTCCACAGAATTGGGCTGGTCAATGTGCTAGGGTGCAGATGGAGCAAACGGTGATGGTGTTTTCCTCTCTGGACGAGCCAAAAAGCTCTAGTAGAAAGAGGATGAGTTTCGAGAGGGATGGGGGTGTTTACATTGATAATATAGGCCAACCCAGAGGAATTCCGGCCGAATTCAAAGCGAGACATGAAGTGACATCAGGATTTGAGTCGATTCTGCCATGGATAACAGCCAACAAAAACACAGAATGGATCAATTACATCTATTACAATCAACAGAGGTTTATCAATCACACAATAAGTGCACTAGGTGCACTCGGAGAGCAAGTTGATGCAACCAGTGCAGTAGCATGGCAGAACCGACAGGTCCTAGATTGGATGTTGGTGCAGGGTGTGTGTAGTTGGTGTGTGCAGGGTGTGTGTAGTTTAATAGGTCCACATTGTTGTACTTATATCCCAGGTCACACAGCTCCCGATGGTGCTTTCACAGAGGCTATGAATGCGTTGAGGAAATTAAAGGTGGAGGTGGCTGAAAATTCTGGAGTGGAGCCAGCAGGATGGATCCAGTGGTTAGAAGAGACGTTTGGAAGTTGGGAAACAGCTTTAACTAGACTGGCGGTAACTGTATTGGTTTGTTTTTTGTTACTTTGTTTGGTTTTGTGTTGTTGCATTCCGATGTTTAAAGCGTTGGTAGTTACGGGGATTAAGAGACAGATGATGGTCTTAAAAGCACCTAAATATGTTGGTATTGTTGAAAACCAGGTGGAGTTGGACAGCGATGATAAGGGGGGTTCTGTCGATGAGGCGAGTGTAGAGAGTGAAGGGACTAACGAAGTCTAATTTCCAGGTTGGGGTAAAGGTTAAGTGCTGGTAACCTCTGACCCTACCCCCAACGAAAGAGCCTCTCTACTGTGCGCAAAGTACATGGGGCAACGAAGACGTCAATTACTCTATTAAAGGGACTCTATGATTACATATAATCTACATATCATCTAAACATTAGCCTGTTGAGTGTTGTAGGCAAGGTGTATGGAAGAGTGCTGATTAACAGGGTAGTGGAGGGGACTGAGTGTATGATTGGTGAAGAGCAGTGTGGTTTCAGGAGAGGTAGAGGATGTGTGGACCAGGTGTTTGCTGTGAGACAGGTGTGTGAAAAGTATTTGGCTAAGGGGAGGGAGGTGTTTTGGGCGTTTATGGATTTAGAGAAGGCGTATGATAGGATTGATAGAGAGGCGTTGTGGGTTGTGTTGAGTTTGTATGGTATCGATGGTAGATTGTTGGAAGGTGTGAAGAGTTTTTATAGAAACAGTAGAGCGTGTGTGAGAGTGGGAAATAGCACGAGTGAGTGGTTTCCTGTGAGGGTTGGTTTGCGTCAGGGATGTGTGATGTCTCCGTGGTTGTTTAATGTGTATATGGATGGTGTGGTAAAAGAGGTGAATGCAAGAGTGTCAGGTGAGCATGGTGAATGTTGATGGCAGCGAATGGAGCATGAATCAGTTGTTGTTTGCAGATGATACTGCACTAGTGGCTGATTCAGAGGAGAGCTTGGCACGTTTGGTTGAGGAGTTTGGAAGGGTGTGTGACAGAAGGAAGCTGAGAGTGAATGTGAATAAGAGTAAGGTGATGAGGTGCACGAGGTCAAAGGATGAACGTAGGTTGAATGTGGCATTAAATGGGGAGTTGTTGGAAGAGGTAGAGTGTTTTCAGTATTTGGGGTCGCATGTTGGTGTGGATGGTGGAATAGGGGGTGAGGTAGAGTTTAGAATGAATGAAGTACGTAAGATATGGGGGGGAATGAAGAGAGTGTTTGAATGTAGGTCACTGGGAATGGTTGCGAAAAGGAGATTGTATGAGGGTGTGGTGGTGCCTGCTGCGTTGTATGGGGCTGAAACGTGGAGTTTGAAAGTTGCGGAGAAGAGGAAGTTGAATGTAGTTGAGATGAGATGTCTGAGGAGTATGTGTGGTGTGACGCGCATGGATCGTGTGAGAAATGAAGATATCCGAGAGAGAACTGGTGTGTTGCGGGAGTTGGCTGAGAGAGCAGAGCAAAAGGCATTGGGATGGTTTGGACATGTTGAGAGGATGGAAAGGGAGCGATTGGTGAAAAAGGTGTATGAATCTGATGTGAGTGGAGTGAAAATGAGAGGAAGACCGCGAATGGGATGGACAGAGGGTGTAAGAAGAGCGTTGAATGCAAGAGGGATGACTGTGGTGCAAGGGAGAGAGGCTGCTCAGGACAGGGATGAATGGAGAGAGTTTGTGTATGAATGAATGGATGGGTGTGGTAGAGGACGGGTCTTGATATGAAGCGGCAGGGGGAAACCAGCTTTGGCTGAGGCCCTGCTGTGGAAGTGCCCACACTGGGCTGTGCAGCTGACCCTGGTGCAGTGTGGTGTGGTTTAGATCGGTCCTTAGACCTTAAACCAAGGTGTCCTTTTCCCCAACAGCATCATGCCTCTCCGGTGATGTTTGGGTGGTGCTGGCGTCTGAGTGCTGGTTTGTTCTGAGTGCTAGGTTGTTTGGGGGGTTGCTGGCGGGCTTGGGTGGTATCACCAGGTCTGGTTTCGGGGTGCCGGGGGGGTGGCTGGCTGGTGCTTAGGGGTGTGGTCCGGATGGCCGCCTGGATCCGGGGTTCTTTGGGGTTTTGTATGGTGGACGGGGGCACCTGGAGGGGGGCGTTATCTAGGTGCACCTTTAGTTATTACTGTTACTGCTGTTGTAGTGGGATGATTGCGGATGGTCTGGACCTGGACCCTCTCCCAATGTTTTGGATTGTTTTTAATGCATCATTTCTTAGTCAGGGCAAGCTGAATACCTACACCTAGGCTGCAGGACAATGTCCTCCTTCTTTTAATGCATCATTTCTTAGTGAGGGCTGAACACCTACACTTAGGTTTGCAGGACAATGTCCTCCTTCTTTTAATGCATTTAGACACAATATAAATAGCATACACATTATACACAATATAGGGCAACATAGGATATGAAGAAATGTTCGGAGAGGGGGGAGAAGTGGATTTTAAAGTGGGGCGACAGCGGTGATGGTGATGGACGGAAGGTGTGCTTGGGTGCTCGTCCCTCTCTAGGTGCTGTCCCTGTGTGGTCCTCTGGAGGATTCCTGGGTGCTGGCGGTGGTCCGGTTTACGCTCTGGGTCTGGCCGGTCATCCCTTTGTGCCGCCTGGGGCGGGTCCTGGGTTTTTTTCCGCTCGGGTTCGCTGGCTGCCTTCTCGGTTGTCCAGTGCATGGATGGGGGGTGGGTGGACGCCAGTGTGGGAAGAGAGTGGTGATGGTGATGAGGAAAGGACGCTGGTACAAACGAGGGAAAAAAAAAAAAAAAAAAAAGTCACGGAAGGAGGGTTTGGGGAAAGGAAGGAAGGAGGGAAAGGAAGAAAAATGTATGCCCTGTCTAGGCTACCCCACTATGGTGGGACACAGCCTTTGTATATAGATAGATAGATAGATAATCTAAATGTCATACTATGTCATACATTTATGTTATAAGTATACTCTGGGTGTTTATACACAATGCAAGGCAGATGCAACAGTTTTGCAGTTTTTTATGTGTTCACAATGTATTATGACTGTCACATGAGACCATGCACCTGAATGATGTGTCTGTCGATGCGATATGATGACGTGACACCAACACCAAGTACGCACGACAGGGATCGCTCTAAAGGAGGGTCGATGGGGAATTTTCCCTGAATAATCGAATATGAGCTCTAGAGTCAGTCAATCAGAAATTCTTGGCTCAGAATCAAGGTTTTTCGCCCCATCTGCATAGGTCAGAGGTGACGTGAACTGTGATGTTATACATGTTGTAAGCATTTAAAGGGGATATTAATTAGTTTCCAGGCCAGAGCCTGGAAAGGGGGGATGTGTTGTGGAATTCTGTGTACACCAGATGTGTTATGTAATCCCTATGGAGACAGGAAGTCTGAGATCTGACTTCTTCTGAACCTGGCCAGAACAATAACAATTACGGGAAACAGGGCACTTTAAATGTCAAGCTGACCTGGTCTGTTTAAGAGATGTTTTGATAACTAAGTAACAAGTTATGAAACCAAGGCAAGGGGCCAGAAGCCATTCCAAATTTGGGCATGCGATGGGGCTGTCTCAAGCTGCAGTATAACTAGACTTTCTGAGCAGTAGTTCGGGGCTGATTTTTCTTCATCCTGGGTCCAGGAGGGTCAGACCTTGTCCATGTCTCAATGTGTCTATTCTTCCAACAGTTCTCATATAGGCTCACTATACTATAAGATTTTGTAATTTGTAATTGCGTGCACTATTTTTGAATAAATATCATTTACTTGAGTAACTCGGCCTCAGTGAACTTTTTGGAAAACCCACTACAATTGTCTTGTTTATCACATGTTTTATGTTCACTGTGGGCCTAGGGGGCGCTGCAATTTCAAATCCTGTGTGTGCGACCTGTACGTATGGTTTTTGACAATAAAGATGAACTTTGAACAGATAATAAAAAAGATGGAGTGTAATTGTTCTATTATATGTGCCTCACTGTGTAAATAGTACTCCTAAACTATGGGAACAGTGTAAATAAATATATGCCTACTGTTATAAAGTCGGTTCATTTGTGTAAAATGTTCATGTGCACCAACAAGTCCCACTGCACCGATTCTCTGAGTCTTTAAAACAACTTTATTGTCTGTTTTGAACTTATTTGCTATCAAAATCGACAGCTCCATACAAAATAATACAGCCCGGATGATGAGGGCGGCGCCCACAGCAACTTCCAGAATATTCCACCATTCCTTCTTCCAGAATAAGGATATTTGAACATTTGTGTTTGTCGCTCTGCTCCTTCACATATTTTGTGTTTGTTTTCACTGTTTAGGGGCAGGAACACTGTAACTTTATTTGTTTATTTGAAAATGTTTCATACTGTACTTTATGATGATGTGAAATTTTAAAACGACTGTACGCTCAAGCCCCTTCTGCTGTTGAGAGACTCCAAACGGTGCAGATGCTGATGTCACCTGTTACCAATCCTTCTTTATAAAACTCACCAAACCTTCAGGAGTGGCCACATCTCTGCAGCACGGCTCAAAGTTCAGGGGTTACATTTGGAAATTAAAATCTATGTATTTGTATCTGATTTGACACACACATATCATTTTCTAATTATTTCTAAATGGATATGAAGTATCTTTTGGTTTGCAATGAAGATGTTTCTCCCTGAAGTGTGAGGAACATCTCCAGATCATCCTCAAGTAGAAAAGGAGCCATTTTGAACTGCTCACTCTGCTGAATTCTACAACACTTTACCCTTTAGCATTACATAACGCACAACTGTAACGCTCATTTGTCTTTATATGTCATGTTATGTTAGTGTGACATTTGTTCTTACAGTGAGTCTGGAGGAGCAGGTTCAGCGCTGAAGTCTGGAGGGAGACGTTTAGACCGGTCACTCTTCATGGACACAGCACTGGACACTGAGGCTGTGGATCTGTGTGTGGAGAGAAAACATCATGTGTTGTTACTTAGAAGACTTTGTTACTGTCAGCTGGCAGCACAAAAATGTCTTTATTCCAGGAGAGGAATCTATGCTGTGTCTCAATTATCTTTCCTCGCTTCCTTCTCCTTGATTCCTCTCCTCAATTCTCCATTTTTCTGCTGGCAGATTAAGTGGTCTCCCAAAGAAAACCAAAGATGGAATGAGTAAACCTGAGGGAGGCTTCAGGAGCAGACATCAGATCAAATCATCAAACTTTATTGATCTCATTGAGGAGTTTATATCCTCTCCTCCCTGTGCCTCCTCTGTGGGTGGGACTTCCTCACCTATTTCCCACTGAATCGAGGAATCAAGGAGAAGGAAGCGAGGAAAGAGAAATGAGACCCTGATCTGTGAACACTGATTCCACCTGCTCTCACCACCCCCTGTTGGCCACATTTGAACTATATGATAAACCGTTTTATTTATATTGCCTATGAAATATTACAAACACAACTGTAAACAGCACAAACAAAAGCACCAATACCAAAGGTGTTCAAACTTGATTTTTACAACAAGCTGCTCCTCAGACACACCCCTGTGACAGTATTATTACATCTATTTTTTATAATTTATGTATTTACTTTTTATTATTATTCGCTGTAATGTTTGTATGCTCTTAAAATTTTATATTATGTCAAGTTATGTACATTCAATTATTGCACATCTATTGTTATTTCACTTCTAAACTATGGAAACAGTGTAAATAAATATATGCCTACTGCTACATTGGATCCTTTTTTGGTTTTGGGTTGTCATTAGCTTTCTTGGCTAATTTACAAAAATGTTCATTAATATGCACAGCCCCATAATAAATCAATAGATCAGCTGATGTGGTTTAACAGGGAATGACAAACGACTGGACTCACTTTATCCCAGAGCGGTCCGGCTCAGTGCTGCCCCCTGGAGCATCTTCTCTGATAGGACGTTCTTTTGTCTGCTCACTCCCTGAAGCCATTTCCCCACTCGCTCAGCCTGGAGGAGAAACCACAGAGAGAAACGTTCCACTCTTTATTTGAACTCCATTTGAAACAAGGCTTTAGTCATTTGAACACCACTTCTACCAGGGGCGGAGTGGAGCTCTGAAATCCACCGGGAGCGTTTACAATGCAGCAGCGCATCAGCAATCCCCCAATAATAGGCTAGAAAATAGTCTGATATTTTATGCTCTTATTACAATAACCTGGAGAGAACTAAAACTATGCATCAAACAACAGTCCTGTGCTATTTTTTAAATTAACTTAAATCATTTATTTCAAATCAAATAATAATAATTTACGTCTAAAAATCATCTTAATAATAATAATGCACAAGTTTTATATAATGCTTTTCTGGACACTCAAAGACGTTTTACAGAGGATTATTCATTCACTCCACACTCAGTGGTGGTGAGCTGCTATTGTAGCTACAGCTGCCCTGGGGCAGATTGAGGGAAGCCAATCTGCGCCATCGGCCCCTCTGACCACCACCATCACACTAGGCCATGTGTGTGAAGTGTCTTGCCTAAGGACACAGCAACATTGTTTTGTGACTGTCGCCCCCCTGTGAGCGTTTCCCATCCAAGTACTACACAGGCCCAGACCTGCTGAGCTTCTGAGATCTACAGGATCAGGATTTGACAAGCCGGTATGGCACTGAATTTAACTGGCCAGCCAAATGATATCTCTCTGTATTTCCTATACACCGCGATACCATTTGGACACCCTCCATCCACCCTCGCACCTCCGGTTACAAACGGACTCTGATTCGTTCAAAGATGGTGACGTCAGTGCCCCCGCCTTTGCCCGCAAAGTCACTCTTAGGCAGCGGAAGTTCCGCCTCAGTTTTGAATCAAGATGGCGCAATCTCTGATTGGTTCACTTAGCTGTCTGTCTACGCGCAACCGCAGCGCATTTTGGACCAAGCGTTACCAGACTCACTCGCTGGTACAGCGATGAGTCATGGATTCTTCCAGGCAAGCACTGAATCACTAAATTACTGAATCACTGAGTCACTCTTGCGCAAGGAGCACAGACTGTAACCGTCTATGGCTGGGAGTTTGTGCATGGTCTTTTTGTAACCTTTTCACAATAAGGCCCATTGAGCAGTTTGTCAATACAGATGATTTTATTTTGAAAAGGCCATGGGAAGTGTTTAGTTGAAGTACACACCGCCTTGACACATCAGTATCATGTATGTTTAGAGCATGTTTAGAGCAAGTACCTGGAACACAGAGCCCACATCAGGTACTTCTGCCCACATTGGGTACTGACACGCACAGAACGTGAAGGCTCGGCCCCTGACAGCCGCAGCAGAGTCGATCTAGACCAGAGACTAGAGGCAACATAAAAGAATCTGTGCTATGCTTCTATGCTAAGCTGCGCAAAAAAGAGGTGGAGAAAATTACCAATATTTTCATTAAAAATCAGCCAATGACCAGATTAAAGGTCTTGGACGGCCGGATCCTGCCCCCGAGCCGCATGTTTGAAACCCCTGATCTAGACCAGAGACTAGAGGCAACATAAAAGAATCCTCTTTATTCAGCCTGTGGTCGAGACAGGACAAAGGGAGATAAGGCCCCACACTCCTAACTGCGTCACAGGCTGCCACTCACACACTGAATCACAAAACAGATGAAATCCCTTTGAAGAACACATGTTTTCTACACAAGTGGATGTCACTGAATCTCAAAGTCACTTCGACTCAAATAAGAATACAGATTTAAAACGCAAAAGTGCGACTCACCTCGTCTCAGACGAAACTTCTGCTCCAAACACTTTCACTTTGAGCACACATTACGTGACCAGCCCTTCCCTCTGTGGCGCATGAGCAGGTCAAACTGTAACAACAGCGCAACAAGTGTGGACATGCAGAGGGAGACACCAAAGAATGAACTTAGTGGAAAAAGGGACAAATGAAAAAGATTAGAAAAGTAAACACACTGTTTCAAATCTAGCAGGCTCTTCTTCATGGCATACATACCCCAAAAATAGCAGTAAGACCAAATATTTGTGGAGAGAAACGCACATCTATTACAGAAGTCTTTTTTTATTTAACAAACTCTTTCTTTTATGAAATATTATAATAAAACCTGAAACTTTAAGAAAAATGCAATTTCAACACAATGTTTTAACATTAACTTGTCTGCATTTCACAGAATTTAGTCATCAGTCTCAATCTGTACAATATCAAAGTCAAATGAAAAGGTAGTACAAATATACAAAAGAACAATCAAAATTGTAAGGTCCAAGAAGGAGTGGGGGGAAGAAAACTTATTTAACCCCACCCCCATTACATCTATACATATTAACATAAGTAAAGAAGAAAAATCACTTCCATTTTCCCATGGTAATTCTGATCTGTTATGTGCACTTCTTTCTTTTTTTTAACTTGGAGACAAGTAACCATAGTTACGGATACAGGACCTGAATACTAATACCAGCAATGGTAAGAAAGCACACACAGTACCAGCAATGGTAGAAAAAGCAGATACCATAAGGTAAGGAAAAGCACGTACAGTGATCAGAGATGTTCCAGCAGAACTAGTTTTGCAGAAGACAATGATGAAATTTCCTTAGACACTCTCCATATACTGTGACCAGACCATATTTTTGTGATGTAATTTAAACATATTGACACTTTGGTTTTGCTTGTAGAGTTTGTCCAGACTGTTCCAGAGTTTCACACCACGTACAGACATGCAAAAACTTTTTTTTAGTGGTTCTCACTTTGGGCAATTTGAAGTCTCCAGTCACTCTCAAGTTGTGGGTTCTCTCACTCAAAGTAAATAGTATTTGCAGATTTTTTGGTAGTAGTTTATGGTATGCTTTAAACATAATTGCTGTGTAATACTGCTTGGAATGTATAAAAAGATTATGAATGTGTTCTAAAAACCCAACTTTGTGAATAATCCGTAGGGCTCATTAGAGGTTTTAGTGTAGTTTGATAAGTATTCCACCTCAGAAACATCCACCGCCTCCGTCCCTCACTCACCCCACACACCACCGCCATCCTCATCCATAGCCTGGTCACTTCCCGTATAGACTACTGCAACTCTCTCCTGTTCGGTCTCCCACAAAAATCACTCCATAAACTCCAACTGGTCCAAAACTCAGCCGCCCGCATTATCACACACACACCCTCCCATCACCACATCACACCTGTCCTGCAACAGCTCCACTGGCTCCCCATCACACACCGCATACACTACAAAATCATACTCCTCACCTACAAAGCCATCCACAACCTCGCCCCTCCATACCTGTCTAACCTCATCCACATCTCCACACCTGCCCGCTCCCTCCGCTCCTCCTCCTCCCTGCACCTCACTGTCCCTCCTGCCCGTCTCGTCACTATGGGAAGCAGAGCCTTCAGCCGCTCTGCTCCCCAGCTCTGGAACTCCCTCCCCCATGCTCTCCGCGACACACACTCACTCTCACACTTCAAATCTCAACTCAAAACTCATCTGTTTAGAAAGGCCTGACCACTCTGACCACTCTGACCATAACTGCACTGTCTTTTAATCTGTATCTGTTTTTTAAAATGTATTTTTACACTGTTTTTATTCTGTTTTATCTGGTTTTATTATATACTGTATTAATGTATTTAATATTTGGATGTACGGCGACCTTGAGAGCCTTGAAAGGCGCCTAACAAATAAAATGTATTATTATTATTATTATTATTCCCCCATACTTCAATACAGTATGTGAAGTAAGGAAGAATCACTGAGCAGTATAGTGTACGCAATGCATTGTAATCAAGATAATATTTTGTTCTATTTATTATGGAGAGACCTTTGGAGATTTTTGTTTTTATATGTCTGACGTGGGTTTCCCAAGACAATTTATTGTCTATGATGACTCAAAGAAATTTTATTTCTGCTACTGTCTCAATTTGAACATTTTCAATCATAATTGGTTGTTTTGAGTTTGTTTTTGCATTTCCAAATAGCATAACTTTGGTTTTGTTTAGATTAAGTGATATTTTGTTGAAATCCATCCACTTCTTTATTTTGTCGAGCTCCTTATTTACTGTGCTGATGAGTTCATTATAATCATGACTGCTATAGAATATGTTTGTATCATCTGCAAACAATATGAGTTTTAGTGACTGTGATACCTTAAATATGTCATTTATATAAATATTAAACAATTTTGGTCCCAAAACAGAGCCTTGGGGAACACCACAAGTAATACCAAGAATATGAGACAAAGATGACCCTATGTGTACATATTGTGTTCTTTCAGTTAGATAACTTTGAAGCCATTTCCCAGCAATTCCTCTTATACCATGTTCATGTAATTTTTGAAGTAAGACTGCATGATTAATCATGTCAAAAGCTTTCTTTAAATCAATAAAAATCCCAATTGTGTATTTGTTTTGATCCAGTGCGCTTGTTATTTCTTCAGTTGCATCAAGTATAGCCATTGAGGTCGTTCTTTTTGTTCTAAAGCCATATTGTCCTTCGTTAATGATTTGATGCTTGTCTATGAAGTTTTCTAAACGTGTATTGAAAAGTTTTTCTAGTATCTTTGAGAACTGAGGTAGCAGAGAAATAGGTCTGTAATCAGTAAAGTCATGTTTATCTTCACTTTTGTATATTGGAATTACTTTTGCTATTTTCATTTTATTGGGAAATTGTCCTGATTGAAAAGATAAGTTACAGATGTGTGTGAAAGGTTTTACGATATTATTAATGATCAGTTTGACTAATCTCATATTTATGTCATGACAGTCACTTGATGATTTACTCTTGCACCTAACAACAATATTCATGACTTCTTTTTCATTTGTGGGAGAGAGAAACATGGTATAAGGATTCCTGTCAGTATTATTGTTACATTGAGCAGCGTCATTTACATGAATTTTTGCAGCCAACTCAGGACCGATATTTACAAAAAACCTATTGAAATAATTTGCTGTAATTTTATGTTTTTTTACATTAAAGAATTCAGGATATGCTTCCTTATTGTTTTTTTGTTTAATCAAAGTATTTAATACATTCCACATTCCTTTCATATTGTTTTGATTCTCGTACAACATTCTTCTATAGTATAACTGCTTGATCTAATTATATCTATTAATTTATTTTTGAATTTTTTTATATCTTAGTTCTGCTTCCTTAGTTTTTGTTTTTATAAATATTTTATATAAATTGTTTTTCTTTTTGCAAGCATTAATTATTCCTTTTGTTAGCCATGGACTGTTCTTACACTTATTGTTTATTTTAATTTCTTTTAGGGGACAGTGTTTGTTGTAATGAGTCATGAATATGTTTAAAAAAATATCATCTGCTTTATCGACATCTGTTTCTTCATAAACTTCATTCCAATCCTGAAGCATTAAACTGTTATTGAGGCTTTTATGTTTTCTTCAGTTTGTATTCGTTTAAAGATTGGCTCACGAGCCTTTTTTTCTTTTATAAAATCTGAATCAGAAACAATAAAGATGGTAAATGGTCTGTAATGTCAGAAATAAGGAGTCCACTTGTAATTTGACTTTCCATGTTGTTTGTAAATATATTATCAATTATTGTGGCACTATGTGATGTTACTCTATTGTTGGGTACAGTGACATAGAAAACATTGTATTTAGAAAATCATCAATACTTTTTTGCTTTTTTGGGTTTAGTAAATCAAGGTTGTAACCTCCACAAACACAGTTTTTTTTGTTTAACAGCAGAAAACAATTTCTCCCTCTATTCAATACAAAGTTCAACACTTGAGCTCGGTGAACGATATACCACACTTACAATTATATTTTTAGTTTTTTCTCTTTGAATTTCTATTGTTAAGCGTTCCATAACATAATCTATGGCAACAGTCATATTTAATAATAAAACATATTCTAGTGAAGTATGAATGTACAGAGCAACCCCTCCTCCTGTTTTGTTTTGTCTATTCTTATCATTTTATAATCATCAATATCAAAGTAGGTGTCTGTGTTTTCACTAAACCATGTTTCAGTTATTGCAATAATACTGAATGGATGGGTAAATTGTTAAATGGTCAGTGATATGACTAAAATTTGCTTGCATGCTTCTACTATTGAAGTGTATTATTGATAGTTTTCCTTCTAAATTTACATTGCTTTTAACCCTCCTGTCGTGTTCGGGTCAAATCTGATCGTTTTACAACTTATAATACTCATAAATATTATGTTTTTCATCTGATTACCTCAAGACCTTATGATATCCTCCACACTGTGGACTTGAACATATAAAAGTGATGATCACCTATTTCATTCAATTTTGAGTATTTTAATCAACCTTGTTACACCTGTGGTGTTCCCGGTCAAAAGTGACCGCCATAGGAAATGAATGGGTATCCAGAGTAAATTCATTCAACATACAGAAAACATCCCCATACACACTGCCCCAGCTCACTCACTCTCTCTCACACACACACACACACACACACTCACTCTCTCTCACACACACACACACACACACACACACACACACACACACACACACACTCTCTCTCACACACACACACACACACACACACACACACACACACACACACACACATAGGAGCAGCTATGCCTGGAATATGCAGGTGTACATGGGGAAACCCAGTACTGGAAGGGCCGAAAAAAAACAGGGCATGCGTGTTGTGCTGGACATGACAACCGGTCTCCAAGGGCATAATATCACATGTGACAACTTCCTCACATCACATGCTCTTGGTCAGGAGCTACTGAAAAGAAAGCTCACCATGGTAGGGACAGTGAGGAAGAACAAGGCCGAACTTCCCCCTGCGCAGAGGAAGACAGGCACTGTCATCACAAATTGCATTCACTGACACTCACACTCTTGTGTCATACGTTCCCAAGAAGAACAGAAATGTCATCTTGATGAGCACAGTACACAAAGACGCCGCTGTCAGCACCACAGAGAACAGGAAGCCCCTGATGATCCAGGACTACAACAAGAACAAGGGAGGCGTTGACTGCCTTGATAAGGTAATGTAAAGTCTCATCATGCATTTTATTTTATTTTTATCTAGGTGAATCATAGCATTTTGTGTACGACAGATTGAATATTGTTCCTAATCTCTTATTATTTATTTTTCCTTTACTGAAGCTTACTGGTACATACACCTGTAAGCGGATGACGGCTCGCTGGCCTGTGGCACTGTTCCACAACATCCTGGATGTGTCAGCTTTCAACGCGTATGTGGTGTGGACAGCAATCGACCCAACCTGGAATCAGGGGAAAAGTTTCAAGAGGAGACTTTTCCTCGCAGAGCTGGGGAAAACTTTGGTGACTCCTCTTATACAGCGACGCCAGCACATTCCCCGCACACCAGCCTCCGCCAGTCTGGTTAGGAGCATGCAAGCTCCAGCCACTGCCGCTGCCCTGGCTGCTCTCCCCCAACAAGGACATGGGCAGAAAAGGAAGCGTTGTGGCCTCTGTGCCCCTAGAGACATCAAAACGAGCCTGACATGCTGCAAATGTCATGCTTATGTTTGCAAGGCCCACTCTGACCTGAGTGTCACATGCCACTCATGTGCATGAATACACACACACACACACACACACACACACACACACACACACACACACACACACACACACACACACACACACACACACACACACACACACACACACACAGTTAAGTTTGGTGTTTGGTTTTCCATTTATTTTTTTATATTATATGTTCATTTTGTAGTTCATTTTCAGTGCCCAATTGTATTTTCACTGATGTTATTTAATGTTTACTTCTATAAATTGTTGTTAGACACTACTTTGAAACATTGCTCTCAACTAAAGAATGTTTAATAAAAAAATTGGTGGTGAAAAAAAAAAAAAGTGCTAATTTAAGAGCAGTTAAAACAGACCGGACAATTTTGACCGGGAACATTAAAGTAGGGGGCTGGAGGCGAACACAACCGGAGGGTTAAAGGTCCCATGGCATGAAATGTTCACTTTCTGAGGTTTTTGAACGTTAATGTGAGCTCGCCTACCCTGTTTAGGGTTCTGTGTAAATATGCTTTTTTTCATTGCAAAGTCTCCCATCTGTCTTCCTGTGTTAAACACGGAAGCGAGCAGACAGCGGTGCAGAGCTGCGCTTCCCCCCCCCGCTCCTTAGCCAATCTCTCTGTCCTTCTCATTTGCACTGAAGCAGAAACACCCAGAATAAAGCATTTTAGACACATATCTAGCCTCATGAAGACTGTCAGAGTCATATCTCATGCAGTGAGTGTTGATTTTGAAGAAGGATTCATTTACAGTATTAGGGAACCATTAAGGAGCCATATAAAAGCATCAAGAAGTACCATGTCATGGGACCTTTAAAGAGTTCATGTTCAAAATATGTGCAGTTTTGAACAAAGCCTGTGAAGAAATTTGCATCTGGGTCTATTTCCACTGGGGGGTCAAGTGTGTCTAGGTCTTCTATAGCAAAAATGTCCAGTGCCTTTTGTTTCTGATGTAGTATTCCTTGTAGTTTTTCCATGCTGTTGTTTTCTTGAGCTGAGTCTGTGGTTCTGTTCTGTGTGTTGTGCATTAGGTGTTATCCTTATCCAGGTGTGTTGTATTTTGTGCTCCTTTTTAAGCATTCGCGCTTTTTTTTGCAATTTCAGAGTTTTTCTTTGTTAAATGTTCATCTGTTTAAGGTTTTTCCTCCCTTTTTTCTCATCCCAATTAATATTAAAATCACCAATGATAATTAATTCTTTGTTGAAATCACAACATCCCAGAAGACGTTTCAATTGGTCATAAAAGTCTGTAGTTGCTGATGGCTTACGATAAATGCAGATTAATGTAAATGACATTTCTGATGAGAGAGAGATAGTTACACAAATACATTCATGTTGAAGATCACTTGGAAATTCCATTTGATCACATTTGTATCTATCTCTGATGTACAACATGACACCCCCACCCCTGCCCTTACCCCTGTCTTTTCTGAAGGTTTTATACCCAGGCATACTTATTCCTTGCCTGGTTTACCCCAGACCATGTCACAGTGATATATGGTCTGGGAGCACCTACTGAATATCTTGTAGTGGAGGTGTGGTTTATGATCACCAACGGCCGTTTATTGGGCGTTACGAATGTTTATCATTTGGCGTATACATAGCCCATAGCCAATCATGTCAGTTGTCAGTTCAAACTACAAGTTTCCGTTTGTCCCGTAGTACGCGTCACCGTCTTTCCACCCCTCCCCGCTCTCTGATTGGCTCCCAGAATAAGGAGAGGTCGCTTGCCATAGTCGCCAGGCTGTCTTTCAGATCGGAACGAACGAAAGCAGGCTGGGATTTCCCAGGTTAACTTATTACTGCCTCTGGGGAAGAGTGAGTGAGCCACATTTCTGTTAACCCCAAAAAGTCAATGTTGGAAGTTTCTAGCAAGTGCTCAAGTTGCTCTCGTTTGGGGGCCATGCTCCGATGTTTAAGTGACCTCCGAATATTCCACGAGGTTTACAACTTGAGTCCCAAACCATTTTGGCTTGATTCAGAGTTTGGAATATTTTAGTTCTGCGGTGTTTTTTGATAACCGGATTCCTCGGCTTAGCGTCCATAGGTGCAGTGTGCCCTCAGCATGGAGCTTGTGAGCCAGTGGGTAGTGTTAGCGCAAGATCGATCCCAGGCCGCAGGAAGAAACAGGCACACGGGGAAGCGCATTTGTCCTCGATACATCTCCGTCGCATCCCGAACCAAGCCCAGGAGCCATGGGCACATCGAACCATGAACCGGGTAACAGCCCACCGACGGACACACCCAGGCTGTCGGGGGAGCAGGCCGACACGACGGGAAGACGACGCGAAGAGGCAGGAGCCACGCAGGTGAGTGAATGCGGCTAGCGGGGCTACTGGCGCCGGGATGTTGGATGTGATCCACCGCACATGCCGGTGGTGTGATAGTTAAGGCCGGTGATGTTGTTGGGCCGGGATTAATTTCTATATCCCCAGCCAGAAGCAGCAGAATAGTCAGTTTCATTTGTCCGGTGGATGATTTGGGCAAGTCATCCTTCTCGTGTGCTTTTGTAGCGGCAATAGCTTTCCCATCGTTGAGGAGTTTGGAGTAGATTGCGTATTGGCTTTGTGAGGGGCAGACATTTTTCTTTTGAAGATACTGATGTCTTGTAAATAGTACCAAAATAGTGGACACATAAAACACAGAAAACCATCGGAGGGAAAGTTGTTTGGATGGCTTTGTGCAAGGGCACACATTACCTGCCAGCCTGTGTGCGCACTCTGTAGCCATCTTGGTCAACGATCACCATCTCTTTTTTGGCTCTCTCGTCTGTGTTGGTACATCCTCTTGTGCAGTGGCTGTTTTGTTTCTCCAGTGTAGCGCTCACTGCAGTCTTCACTACACTGAATGGAGTAGACCACATTGCTTTGTTTGTGGCTCGGTGTTTTGTCCTTTGGGTGGACCAGTTTTTGTCTTAAAGTGTTTGTGGGTTTGAAATAAACTGGGATTTCATATTGTCTGAAAATCCTCTGTAGTTTTTCAGAAATACCGGCCAGGTAAGGAATGGTTTCTCCTGTGTTCTGATTCTCGGTTGTCTTGTTTCTTGTCTTTGTCTCTCTTGGTTTTGTTGAACGCCCATTTAGGATCTTCACAAACAGAGAGGGCTTTCTGCACATGTTGTTCTTCTTTCTCCTTTCCCTCTGTGCTTGTATGAACCACTTGGGCCCTGTGTTGTAATGTCCAAATAACGTACATCTCCACCTAAAAGCCACGGGTCACTCCTTTGAGGACAGTGAGGTCCAGATCTTGCCCAGAGAAAAGAACTGGTTTGAGAGCAGGAGTTAAAGAAAGATAATCCTTCCTTGAACAGAAATGGAGGTCTCAGACATAATTTGTCTCCCATCTATAACTCTATCCTCAAACCTAAATCAAAACAAACAAAAAAAGGACTAGCCAGGCCAGGTCCAGAGGTGTGAAAACACCCATTATGGTACTGAATGGTTCTGCTAAACAAGACCCCACACAGAAACTGAAAACAAAGAGGTGGGATAGTTTCATAATAATTTCATTGTAGTTAGCTCATCCCTTCAGGCAGATATAAGCAGTGTCCACCAGCACTCTAGCCAGAACTGACGAAGTAGCTTGGATGAGCTGCGAAACATCTTCGACCAAATAAACTTTGTCCAGTTGACAAATTGAATTTCTCCTTTTGCCATTCCCTTAAAGGTGCACTGTGTAATGTTTTGGTTGAGGGTCTTGTTCCACAGTGTGACATTAAAAAGAAAAACAGGCATTCTGACTGTGATTTGGATTGCGTCTCTACAGATCTGATGTGTAACTTGGTCTGGTTTGGTCATCATGAAAATATAAAGGTTTAATACCAAACTGTGAAACATTCCAGACAAAACAATAATATCTTCATGGATAAATGCTGTTATAACAATTCTCATTTACCTTCAATGTAATCTGACCTCTCAACACAAATCCTTTGCAACTCAATTGTAACAAAATGCAAACATAATGTAAAACATTTCCCACAAATACAATAACTTGGAGCACCACAAACATGTCTGCGTAATCCCTCAGTCGTCCAGGTAGGATCCATAGCAAGAGAAATTACATTCAGTCAAATAGAAGCTTTACACATGGATTGTATAACTTTTTATGATACTTTTCTCAATAGGAATGTTATAGATTTGTCTGGAAGGTTTCATAATATGGCATTAAAACTTTCTATCATCATGGAGACCAAACCAGACCGAGTCACAGGTCATTGTGGAGAAGCGACCCCGCTCACAGTCAGAATGAGAGGTATTTTTGGGCTACAAATGTAATAAATGTAATGTAGTGCTGTTTAATGTCATACTGTGGAACATTTTAGGCAAAGCAATGGCATATCCATTGAAACAAGCAGGAGACGGGCATAATGCACCTTATATCTGTCGGAAGGGAGGAGCTAAGCACACTGAGACCAACACATCATCTACCTGTTTGCAGTTTATATTTGTTAACTAAATGTAAACTGTCCCTGTGTCATAGACCAATTAACATACTGGCTGTCCCTATGGTTTTCTACATCTAAACAAAGAAAACAACTTTAAATCCAACCCCAGGCAACAATGTTCAAAAGAGACACTGGACCGATCTCCTAGATACACAGTGATGGAAAGAATACTTTGAAAATAGGTTTAGTTGCAAAATAATGAACACCCACATTGAAATGTATTTTATAACGTATTCTGTTAAGATGTGTAGAATCCCTCAGTCGTCCAGGTAGAATCCACGGCAAAAGGAGAAATTCAATAGTTTAATTCAAAAGTTTATTTGGTTGAATCTGTTTCTTCTGCTTCTTCAGTTCTGGTCAGACGCTGGTGGACACTGCCTATATCTGCCTGAAGGGGGCGCTCACTACAATGAAATGACTCTGAGACTCCCACACCTACTTGTTTCCAGTTGGTGTTAGTTAGGTGGGCCTGTTAGATCTGCAGTGGGAGTGGAGTGTGGGTCATAATGGACTGCTAATCCATTGTGCTCTGCACGCGTGGGTGGCGGCACGGTAGCAGAGTGGTTAGCGCTCTTGCTTCACAGCAAGAAGGTTCCGGGTTCGATCCCCGGGTCGCCCAGACCTTTCCGTGTGTGTTCTGTGTGGCGTTTGCATGCATGGTCTGGGTTCGATCCCCGGGTCGCCCGAGCCTTTCTGTGTGGAGTTTGCATGTTCTCCCCGTGTCTGGGTGGGTTTCCTCCGGGCACTCCGGTTTCCCCCACCAACCCAAAACATGCACCATAGGTACTCCAGCTTAGGTCCTGACCAAACCGAAGCAAGAAGATCATGGAGATGGTCCCCGGGCGCCCTAATGTGTGTGCTGCCCACTGCTCCTAATATATGTATATATATATAGGATGGGTTAAAATGCAGAGAAGAATTTCTCCAGTGTGAGATCAATAAAGTTCACTTCTTCTTCTTCTTCACTTCTTCTTCTTCATAATGGTGTTTTCACTCCTCTGGACATGACCTGCTGCACTATTGTTTTCTTTGTTTTGATTTAGGTTTGAGGACAGAGTTATAGATGGAGACAAATTTCAGAACTGGGCCAAACGGAGTACTATTTTGTGAATGCTTGAAATGCTTTTACATAAAGTTGCGTTATATTATAGTATATAAAATATGACATATAATTACAATTAGCATCTTAATACTGGCGTACTGTTTGTTGTGCATTCATTTATGTCTGAGAAGGAAATGCACTCGTGCCGCAACAAAGTTACTCAAAATTAGTATTCAGGATAAGTTTCACAGCGCGTCACGATGGAAGGTGCCCCACAGCAGAGCGACTACAGGGACTTCCTAACTGGTCAGCAGATATATGTCTGAGGCTAGTAAAGGGTCATGAAATTGCTTAATATTGGTTTGGACATTCAGCATGAGCAGGGAAAGGAATTCAAAGGAAATGTGAAGAAACTACTGGAAAGCACGTGCATATAATCATTTCATAATTTAAAGGGCTTCGGTGCATTTTTTTTTACTTCCAGGTTTACTTTCCAGGTTTTTTGACTAATAGACGTGACCACCGTGTCTTCATAATTAATTGCGATTGAATAAAAGTGTCCCTTTAATGTAATTTCAGTATTTGATGTGTTTTTTTCTTTCCTATTGTTAAAACACGTGTACAAATGGAACTGACGCTGGCACAGATTAAAGTCAGTTTCAAAGCGTAACCTAAAATGTAACCTGTAAAGGTCTCCAGAGCAGACATGGGACCAAGTCACACATGTGCAAGTCTCAAGTAAGTCTCAAGTCTTCATCTTCAAGTCACAAGTAAGTCCCAAATATTTTTTTCTTGGGCAAGTCAAGTCAAGTCAACTCACAGGCTATGTCAAGTCAAGTCAAGTCCTGTAATATGTCAAGTCAAGTCCAAGTCAAGTCACCTTTGGCGTATTGTTGTAATTTTAGCTGCAGAATCTGATCTTAATAAAGTGAAAGGCAATATATAAGAAAGTGTAAGTAATCATCACTGGCTAATGTGCCCAACCTGTTATCAAATATTTGTATTGTAAATACTCATGTTCAGTAAAATACATCATAGACTCAAACAAAACAGTGATAATGTAATTATTGTTTATTTATTGGTAAAAGTGATCTGTACATCGAAAACCAAACTGTTTCACATGTTTTCAACATTGTTTCAGCATTGAGCTGAAACCAGTAACAGCTAAAACAAACTTGTATTAAACTTTGTTACACTCCCTAACTCACTCTGTCCCACACACACTTTCTAACACACACACACGCACACACGCACACGCGCGCACACACAAGTAGCTATCCTTTTACAAAGTAACAATAACAGCTAAAACAAATACTAACTTACAGTAAATTAAACTGTCACATTTCTTTGCTCTTTTCTTTGCACATTTCCCTCACACACTTTCTGTCACTCACACTCACACAGTATATCCAGAAGTCACTCCCTTTTTGTGAGGAAACAAATAATAGCTAAAACAAATAGCTTATTAATATTAAACTTTCTTACATTTCTCCTCTCTCTCTATCACACACACACACAGTAAAAAGCAGACAAATGTATTGATGCTGAATAACAAAATACAGTAATCCCTCGCTCTATCGCGGTTCGCGGATTTATTTTTATTATTATTATTTTCAATTTTCTTTTTATAGTGTAACTTTTTTTTTTTATAGTGTAACATTGTGTTCTGCGTCCTGATTGGCTAAGAGACTAGACCAGGACTAAACGTGGACTAAACCAGGTCTAGACCAGAACTAAACCTGGACTGGACCTGGACTAAACCAGGACTGGACCAGGTCTAGACCTGGACTAAACCGGGATTAAACCACCACGGGCCACTCTTTGCTGATTTCGTGCGGCTGGTTTGTGGCTGGGGCTGAGAGTACGCGGTCCGGGCGCCGCGGATCATTTTTGTGCTCGCAGCCCCGGTGTACGCGCGGCCTCGTGCCGGTGGTGGTGCACGTGGTGCACGCGTTGCGTCCCAGGACATGGCAGTGCCGTTGAATGAGCACGAAAACATTATGTGAACACGCAAGTCATTCAAGTCATCGTGTCTCAAGTCAAGTCCCGAGTCCTAGACTTCCAAGTCTGAGTCAAGTCTCAAGTATTTCATTTTTTGTCGAGTCAAGTCACAAGTCATAAAAACAGCGACTCGAGTCGACTCGAGTCCAAGTCACTAAGTCTCAAGTCCCCATGTCTGCTCCAGAGAAACACAAATCATCTATATGGGAGTTCACCTGTTCTGAGTCTGCATGATCATGATAAAGAACATGACTGAGCTGAATTTTTCACATGTGAAGTGAAATGTCAAATAGATATGAACCGTTTTCCAATCCACCGACGGCACACTTGTGAGCGTCCTTGGAAGGGGATGTGCGTCATATCTGGCGCGACAAGCGCCGTTCCATTCGTTTTTTGTCCCCTGCACCGTTAAGATGAGCTCTGAACAGCGCAGTCGTTTCCATGGAAATCGGGGCGTGGACCAAGCGTGCAAACATGCACACTTCGCACCCTTAAAAGCCCGAGCATGCACAGCGCGGGAGGATATATGACTACAAAGACCGACTCGCCAGCGACATCGCCATGTGACAGTTGCGACGTCACTATAAAATATACGTACTGGTTCACCTCACCTACAACTATGCTACATGAAACTCTTCATAAACTACGCTAAACATGTGTGACGGTCGCCGTAACTCCATAGTTCACAGCACCTGTATTACCGTTCACATGCTTTTCCCCTTACACTTCTATATTTCCTTTGCTGTTGTAATGCTGGATATTCTACAGTGTCGCCATGTCCAGCGTTTACTCTAAGCTGCGCACTGCTCGCACATTCTCAGCGCACAAGAAAACCTATGCAGCGCACTGTAAATCAGGGATGAAAGAGCTTTTAGCGGATCTCCGCTTTTTATTCAGCCGCGGGGTCATTTTTTTATATCTGCAAAGTGCGAGCCGCGCGGGGGGGGGGCATTTCGGATGTCGCGCACAGGGATCCAAGGAGCGCTCAGGGAGTTAGTGTGTTTGCTCAGACACATTAAAAATTAGGGGGAACATTGGCCATGTCCCAATTCCAAGTATTACTAGTCGCAATAGAATAATATTTTTTTTCTTTAGGGAACAAGGAGCAGCGGCTCATTGAGCTGAGGCGGGACCTATTCCATTTCGCAGACGGCCATGTGAGAAACGTAGTGCACTAAGGACAGAGCGAGTGTGCGCCGTCTCGACGACAGACCGACGGCACACTCACAAGCGTGCAGTTGGTGGACTGGAAAACGGCTATCCTCTACCATGTGATCTGCATGAATGTGGAACTGTTTTGTTTGGTTATGGAAGTGTTATGGTACTGAGTCTAGTGCGCCTCTGTTTATATACCATACTCTGGCTCCCTCTAGTGGCCAAAATAGGATATTGTATTACTTTTTATTTTTTATTATTATTATCCTTTATTTATCCCTGTAGGGAAATTGTCCTCTGTATTTCACCCATCCTTCCGGAGCAGTGGGCAGCACATGAAGACGCAGTAATTGTATATATTTGTAATAATATATACAATTACTGCGCTTTAGATGACATCACAGCATTTGATTAAACCAATAATATTTAGCACAGATTAACAAATATGACGTCTGTCATGAAATGCCAGGCTTAATTCTCAAAGGGTCTTTTATTTATACAATAGTGCAACTCGAACACACATGCATTGCTGGCCTAGCCTAGCATCTTCACGAACCTAAAACTGAACAGGTGGCTACCCAGAAGTCTTAGCGTGACGTACTGACGTAACTGGTACGCATTATGCATTTACCAAGAACTAATAAACTTCATATCACATCACATCTCCCCCCCTAAGTTAGTTAACTCACAAACCAAAAAGAGATCAATGCATTATCTGAACTAAAATCTTCACAGCCAAGTCTATATTCAAAACAATCCGTAGTACAAAACATAAATGGCTGGTTATTTCAAGTCTTTTGTAATTACCCTTAAGTCATTATTGTACCAATAAACAACTGAAATCATTGATGTCACTACCTTTTAAAGCAGGGGTCTCAAACTCAATTTACCTCGGGGCCGCATGGGGTAGAATCTGAATGAGGCTGGGCCGCATCAGGATTTCCACAAGAAAAGTGCAAATAAATCATTCCAATGTTCTCAAATATATTTATTTTTAATACAAATGAAATAAATGAAAAAATGATAAAATAATAAATCAATCAGTAATAAATAATTTAATAATAATAATGGTCATACAGTAGATACAGACGACTAAAGAAACCGCATATTGACTGGCTGGCTAGTTATTTTTTATTCAGTTTTAAATGTATGTATTAACAGTTTTTTAAATGTTAATTGCCTGAAATGGAACATTGAACATAAACATGGATTCTCTGGTTCAGTCCTGGTTTAGTCCTGGTTCAGTCCTGGTTTAGTCCTGGTTTAGTCCTGGTTTAGTCCTGGTTTTAGACCTGGTTCAGTCCTGGTTTAGTCCTGGTTTAGTCCTGGTTTAGTCCTGGTTTTAGACCTGGTTCAGACCTGGTTCAGTCCTGGTTTAGTCCTGGTTCAGTCCTGGTTCAGTCCTGGTTCAGTCCTGGTTTAGTCCTGGTTTTAGACCTGGTTCAGTCCTGGTTTAGTCCTGGTTTAGTCCTGGTTTAGTCCTGGTTTAGTCCTGGTTCAGTCCTGGTTCAGTCCTGGTTTAGTCTTGGTTCAGTCTTGGTTCAGTCCTGGTTTAGTCCTGGTTTAGTCCTGGTTTTAGACCTGGTTTAGTCCTGGTTTAGTCCTGGTTTAGTCCTGGTTTAGACCTGGTTCAGTCCTGGTTCAGTCCTGGTTTAGTCCTGGTTTAGTCCTGGTTTAGACCTGGTTCAGTCCTGGTTTAG
Source organism: Paratrypauchen microcephalus (assembly GCA_036785185.1). NCBI lineage: Eukaryota > Metazoa > Chordata > Actinopteri > Gobiiformes > Gobiidae > Paratrypauchen > Paratrypauchen microcephalus. The sequence continues at coordinate 2,288,724 of JAVJIX010000110.1, read as the reverse complement.
TCCTGGTTTAGTCCTGGTTTAGTCCTGGTATAGACCTGGTTTAGACCTGGTTCAGTCCTGGTTTAGTCCTGGTTTAGTCCTGGTTTAGTCCTGGTTTAGACCTGGTTCAGTCCTGGTTCAGTCCTGGTTTAGTCCTGGTTTAGTCCTGGTTTAGACCTGGTTCAGTCCTGGTTTAGTCCTGGTTTAGTCCTGGTTTAGACCTGGTTTAGACCTGGTTCAGTCCTGGTTTAGACCTGGTTTAGTCCTGGTTTAGACCTGGTTTAGTCCTGGTTTAGTCCTGGTTTAGTCCTGGTTTAGACCTGGTTTTAGACCTGGTTTAGACCTGGTTCAGTCCTGGTTTAGTCCTGGTTTAGTCCTGGTTTAGTCCTGGTTTAGTCCTGGTTTAGACCTGGTTCAGTCCTGGTTTAGTCCTGGTTTAGTCCTGGTTTAGACCTGGTTCAGTCCTGGTTTAGTCCTGGTTTAGTCCTGGTTTAGTCCTGGTTTAGTCCTGGTTTAGACCTGGTTCAGTCCTGGTTTAGTCCTAGTTTAGTCCTGGTTTAGACCTGGTTTAGTCCTGGTTTAGTCCTGGTTTAGTCCTGGTTTAGACCTGGTTCAGTCCTGGTTCAGTCCTGGTTTAGATCTGGTTCAGTCCTGGTTTAGTCCTAGTTTAGTCCTGGTTTAGACCTGGTTCAGTCCTGGTTTAGTCCTAGTTTAGTCCTGGTTTAGACCTGGTTTAGTCCTGGTTTAGTCCTGGTTTAGTCCTGGTTTTAGACCTGGTTCAGTCCTGGTTCAGTCCTGGTTTAGATCTGGTTCAGTCCTGGTTTAGTCCTAGTTTAGTCCTGGTTTAGACCTGGTTCAGTCCTGGTTTAGTCCTGGTTTAGTCCTGGTTCAGTCCTGGTTTAGTCCTGGTTTAGTCCTGGTTTAGTCCTGGTTTAGTCCTGGTTTAGGTCTGGTTTAGACCTGGTTCAGTCCTGGTTCAGTCCTGGTTTAGTCCTGGTTTAGTCCTGGTTTAGACCTGGTTCAGTCCTGGTTTAGTCCTGGTTTAGTCCTGGTTTAGACCTGGTTTAGACCTGGTTCAGTCCTGGTTTAGACCTGGTTTTAGACCTGGTTTAGACCTGGTTTAGTCCTGGTTTAGTCCTGGTTTAGTCCTGGTTTAGTCCTGGTTTAGTCCTGGTTTAGACCTGGTTCAGTCCTGGTTTAGTCCTGGTTTAGTCCTGGTTTAGACCTGGTTCAGTCCTGGTTTAGTCCTGGTTTAGTCCTGGTTTAGTCCTGGTTTAGTCCTGGTTTAGACCTGGTTCAGTCCTGGTTTAGTCCTAGTTTAGTCCTGGTTTAGACCTGGTTTAGTCCTGGTTTAGTCCTGGTTTAGTCCTGGTTTAGACCTGGTTCAGTCCTGGTTCAGTCCTGGTTTAGATCTGGTTCAGTCCTGGTTTAGTCCTAGTTTAGTCCTGGTTTAGACCTGGTTCAGTCCTGGTTTAGTCCTAGTTTAGTCCTGGTTTAGACCTGGTTTAGTCCTGGTTCAGTCCTGGTTTAGTCTTGGTTCAGTCTTGGTTCAGTCCTGGTTTAGTCCTGGTTTAGTCCTGGTTTTAGACCTGGTTTAGTCCTGGTTTAGTCCTGGTTTAGTCCTGGTTTAGACCTGGTTCAGTCCTGGTTCAGTCCTGGTTTAGTCCTGGTTTAGTCCTGGTTTAGACCTGGTTCAGTCCTGGTTTAGTCCTGGTTTAGTCCTGGTTTAGTCCTGGTATAGACCTGGTTTAGACCTGGTTCAGTCCTGGTTTAGTCCTGGTTTAGTCCTGGTTTAGTCCTGGTTTAGACCTGGTTCAGTCCTGGTTCAGTCCTGGTTTAGTCCTGGTTTAGTCCTGGTTTAGACCTGGTTCAGTCCTGGTTTAGTCCTGGTTTAGTCCTGGTTTAGACCTGGTTTAGACCTGGTTCAGTCCTGGTTTAGTCCTGGTTTAGTCCTGGTTTAGTCCTGGTTTAGTCCTGGTTTAGTCCTGGTTTAGTCCTGGTTTTAGACCTGGTTTTAGACCTGGTTTAGACCTGGTTCAGTCCTGGTTTAGACCTGGTTTAGTCCTGGTTTAGTCCTGGTTTAGTCCTGGTTCAGTCCTGGTTTAGACCTGGTTTAGACCTGGTTCAGTCCTGGTTTTAGACCTGGTTTAGACCTGGTTCAGTCCTGGTTTAGTCCTGGTTTAGTCCTGGTTTTAGTCCTGGTTTAGACGTGGTTCAGTCCTGGTTTAGTCCTGGTTTAGTCCTGGTTTAGACCTGGTCTAGTCCTGGTTTAGTCCTGGTTTAGTCCTGGTTTAGACCTGGTTCAGTCCTGGTTCAGTCCTGGTTTAGATCTGGTTCAGTCCTGGTTTAGTCCTAGTTTAGTCCTGGTTTAGACCTGGTTCAGTCCTGGTTTAGTCCTAGTTTAGTCCTGGTTTAGACCTGGTTTAGTCCTGGTTTAGTCCTGGTTTAGTCCTGGTTTAGACCTGGTTCAGTCCTGGTTCAGTCCTGGTTTAGATCTGGTTCAGTCCTGGTTTAGTCCTAGTTTAGTCCTGGTTTAGACCTGGTTCAGTCCTGGTTTAGTCCTGGTTTAGTCCTGGTTCAGTCCTGGTTTAGTCCTGGTTTAGTCCTGGTTTAGTCCTGGTTTAGTCCTGGTTTAGGTCTGGTTTAGACCTGGTTCAGTCCTGGTTCAGTCCTGGTTTAGTCCTGGTTTAGTCCTGGTTTAGACCTGGTTCAGTCCTGGTTTAGTCCTGGTTTAGTCCTGGTTTAGACCTGGTTTAGACCTGGTTCAGTCCTGGTTTAGACCTGGTTTTAGACCTGGTTTAGACCTGGTTTAGTCCTGGTTTAGTCCTGGTTTAGTCCTGGTTTAGTCCTGGTTTAGTCCTGGTTTAGACCTGGTTCAGTCCTGGTTTAGTCCTGGTTTAGTCCTGGTTTAGACCTGGTTCAGTCCTGGTTTAGTCCTGGTTTAGTCCTGGTTTAGTCCTGGTTTAGTCCTGGTTTAGACCTGGTTCAGTCCTGGTTTAGTCCTAGTTTAGTCCTGGTTTAGACCTGGTTTAGTCCTGGTTTAGTCCTGGTTTAGTCCTGGTTTAGACCTGGTTCAGTCCTGGTTCAGTCCTGGTTTAGATCTGGTTCAGTCCTGGTTTAGTCCTAGTTTAGTCCTGGTTTAGACCTGGTTCAGTCCTGGTTTAGTCCTAGTTTAGTCCTGGTTTAGACCTGGTTTAGTCCTGGTTTAGTCCTGGTTTAGTCCTGGTTTAGACCTGGTTCAGTCCTGGTTCAGTCCTGGTTTAGATCTGGTTCAGTCCTGGTTTAGTCCTAGTTTAGTCCTGGTTTAGACCTGGTTCAGTCCTGGTTTAGTCCTGGTTTAGTCCTGGTTCAGTCCTGGTTTAGTCCTGGTTTAGTCCTGGTTTAGTCCTGGTTTAGACCTGGTTCAGTCCTGGTTCAGTCCTGGTTTAGATCTGGTTCAGTCCTGGTTTAGTCCTAGTTTAGTCCTGGTTTAGTCCTGGTTTAGTCCTGGTTTAGACCTGGTTCAGTCCTGGTTCAGTCCTGGTTTAGTCCTGGTTTAGTCCTGGTTTAGACCTGGTTCAGTCCTGGTTCAGTCCTGGTTTAGACCTGGTTCAGTCCTGGTTTAGTCCTAGTTTAGTCCTGGTTTAGACCTGGTTTAGTCCTGGTTTAGTCCTGGTTTAGTCCTGGTTTAGACCTGGTTCAGTCCTGGTTCAGTCCTGGTTTAGATCTGGTTCAGTCCTGGTTTAGTCCTAGTTTAGTCCTGGTTTAGACCTGGTTCAGTCCTGGTTTAGTCCTGGTTTAGACCTGGTTCAGTCCTGGTTCAGTCCTGGTTTAGACCTGGTTCAGTCCTGGTTTAGTCCTAGTTTAGTCCTGGTTTAGACCTGGTTCAGTCCTGGTTCAGTCCTGGTTTAGTCCTGGTTCAGTCCTGGTTTAGACCTGGTTCAGTCCTGGTTTAGTCCTAGTTTAGTCCTGGTTTAGACCTGGTTTAGTCCTGGTTTAGTCCTGATTTAGTCCTGGTTTAGTCCTGGTTTAGTCCTGGTTTAGACCTGGTTCAGTCCTGGTCTAGTCAATATATGGATTATGGCAGTATCTCCCGGGTCTCTCGCGCACATCAAACAACACGTAGCGCGAGTGAGGCCGTGACACTATCTGCACGTGTGGGAACAGGGCCGCCCGCCGCCTCTCCACAGATCTGACAGGCTCTGAATGGAGTCAGAGACGGACGAAGACGCGTTCACGGAAGTAGCGCCCTCCCTCCCTCCCGCCGGAGCTGTGCGCCCGCGCGGGGAAAAGCGCGCACAAAGTGGGAGGGAGGAAGAGAGGAGCGAGCGAGCACTCTGTGAAGAAGGGACACACAAATGCACCACTGTCTGCCTCCCTCGTGTCTAAGAAATGGATCAATCACTGTCCCTGTCTGATGTCTGCCTGCCGCAACCCCAAACACACAAGCACACACAAGCACTAAAAGCTCTAAGCACTGGGACCTCACCCTAGCCCCGCCCACATTTAGAGAAAATAAGCACGACCGATGTCCCGCCCTCCAGAGCCATATACCACATCGTGATTGGTTCATTCTGCGTCGCACACAAGAAATGAAATTCATATTAATCTTGCGGGCCTCACTTATATTAATCTTTCATATTGAGACGAGGGCCGCAAATTATCGTCCCGGGGGCCGCAGTTGGCCCGCGGGCCGCGTGCCTGAGACCATTGTTTTAAAGCATCAACAAACAAATTCAAGATTTCAAACCGTACATTACAGTTACATTTCTACAACTTTTTTTTTCACAATTCTTTTTTTTTTTTTTTTTTCAGACAGTACTACTTAGGGACATAGTCCTTGAACCTGACAGGAGGGTTTATAGCTCTCCCAGAGGATCTCTTGGGTGTGGTAGACTGTTGGCTTTGGGCCACAGTGGGACTGGGAGTGGCGGGCCCCACAGAAGAAAGGGGAAGGGAGCCCGGGTCAGAAGAACTGGCATAGCTCTGGTCACTAATCTCTGAAATGGTGACCTGTTCAGATGACTCCGGCACTTCCTGGATGTGTCTCCGGTTCCGGCAGGTGAGCGTTCCTTGCTCCGTTTGGACAAAGTAGGACCTGGGCTCAGGTGCTTGCGTGATGACTTTTGCTGGAGTTTTCCAGCCTTTCTCTCCGTCCAACTTGATGTTGACGTGTTGGCCTGACTGCAGTGCAGGTAAGGGCCGTGCTGAATGTCGTCTGTTGTAAAAGAAACGGTAAGCATTTTTGGCTTGTTGGTCTTTGCTTTTCACAGCATCGTAGTCAACTGGACTGGGGACCAGCTGGTTGAGCAGAATCGGGACAGTCGTCCTGATCTGTCGACCGATAGTGAGTTGAGCCGGACTCAGCCCTGTAGCAGTGATTGGAGTAGCCCTGTAGCTCATGAGGGCTAGATGAGGTTCTGGCTGCCGCAGGATGCGCTTTGCTGTGGCAAAACCCCTCTCTGTTGCTCCATTAGCCTGTGGATAATGAGGGCTGGACGTTGTATGTTTGAAGTTGTACTGTTCGCTGAATGCCTGAAATTCTGCTGAGCTGAACTTGGTACCATTATCTGATACTAGCTCTAGGGGGATTCCCCACCTGACAAATATGCTTTTCTGGCGTGAAATCACTTGTTGACTGTTGATGGTACTCAGATGTGCAATTTCAATGTCACGTGAGTAATAGTCCACAACTATGAGGTACTGTTTACCATCTTGTTCACACAGGTCGGCAGCGATTCTTTGCCACGGACCACCAGGCAGTGGTGTGGTCATCAGTGGCTCACGCCTCTGCGTAGGCTTGTTCTTCAAGCAGAATCCACATGTTTTCACCATTTTAGTGATGGCACGCCCAATCCCTGGCCACCACACTGCCATACTGGCTCTCCTGCGACACTTAGTAAGCCCTTGATGGCCTTCGTGTATCTGCGACAGTACATTTCCTTGTAGTGAGGAAGGAATCACAATTCTGTCGTCATACAAGAGAAGTCCTTCTGCTTCTGAAAGGTGTGCTCGGGCAGCATGAAACCCATGCAGTGTGTATGGAATTTGTGCCAGCTCACCTGGCCAGCCAGATCTGGTATAGCGAATGACAGTCTGGAGATCAATGTCCTGGCCAGTGGCTGCCCTAATCGCATCCAGTCTATCCCCCGTTATTGGTCTTGTTCTGATCACCGCTTGCACATCCGTTTGCAGATGGAATTTCTCCATGCCCTGCAGGTATCTGGTAAACCGCTCACACGCCCACACACTGGCGAGGCACTCTTTCTCAATTTGTGAATACCGTTGCTCTGCTTCTGTCAGTGTCCTGGAGCAAAAGGCGACTGGTCGTAGCCCGTTCCCCTGCTCTTGATACAGTGCTGCCCCCAGACCGAAGCTGCTGGCATCAGCACTAACTACCGTTGGTCTGGTTGCATCGTAGTATGCCAAAACTGGTGCGGAGGTCAGCATTATCTTGACCGTCTTAAACGCGTGCTCCTGTGTCTCTCCCCAAACCTAAGCTGCATCCTTCTTCAGCAGACTGTTGATGGGGTACATGACAGTTGAGAGATCAGGGAGGAATTTTCCCAGGTAGTTAATCATTCCAATTGTCTGGCGTAACTCCGTCATGTTAGTGGGACTTGGTAGCTCTGTGATCGCTCTGACTTTGCTCATGTCCGGTCTGATGTAATCTTTTCCTATCACATGACCGAAGTACTGGATCTCAGATTTCCCGAATTGGCACTTACTCCTGTTGAGCTTTAGGCCTGATGCTCTGACGGTATCCAGCACCGTTCTGAGGTTCTTGTCATGGTCATTTTTGTCCTTGCCAAAGATAAGGATGTCATCCATGACCACTACTGTTCCTGCATGGTCTTTCAGGAGGGCACTCATTTTCTGCTGAAAAAATTCCGGGGCTGATGTTATGCCAAACGGCAGCCTCCGGAAACAGAAACGACCCACTGGCTTGTAAGCTTCCTGCTACTAGCATCAAGTGGTATTTGCCAAAATCCACTGGAAGCGTCAACAGTGGAGAAAACAGTTGCACCTGACAGCTTTGGCGCAATGTCCTCAAGTGTGGGCAGAATAAATCTTTCGTGTTTCACTGCCTTGTTTAGTTTTGTCAAATTGACACAAATTCTGGGCTTTTTGTTCTTTTTAATCACTGGCACCATGGGGGCGCACCAATCAGTGGCTTCGTTCACCTCCTCTATGATGCCTAAGGACTGCATCCGTTTCAGCTCCTGGGGAGATGGGGAGATGCCCAAGTTTGACCTGGGGGTGGCATATCCCTTTAAGATCCTGGAAGCTCATCATGATCCCTTCTTTAAATAGTGTATAGTATGTAGTCGGACTTGATTTACTCCATTTTAAACCTCGAGTCAATTTTACTTGGTACAAATTCTGAATCATAGGCAAACCATTTGAAAAAAATCTACTTTTCCACATAATTGGTACTTTTTTAATATAGCACTCCAAATCTTGATTTAACTTTTGATCAAAGGATTATTAGCGTCCCTCAAATATTTTTCACTTGAAGGGTTGCCAACAAGTGTATTAATCGGACATTTATCTGCCAGACCACATTTTATTTCCTTCCATTAGTTTTATAACTGGGTTTGCACCAACCTATTAATGGGCGTAATTGAGCTGCTCTGTAATAATCATAAAGACATGGTAGGGCTAATCCCCCCCATTCTTTTGAAAGTTGCAAGGTTTTATATTTTACTCTTGGCTTTTTGCCTGCCCATATGAATCTGGATATGGTTTTGTCCCATTCTGCAAAATACTGATCTGGTTCCTTGATTGGAATTGACTGAAATAAATATAGGATTCTTGGAAGAATATTAATTTTAATTGCTTCAACTCTAGAAGTGATGCTCAAAAAGGGTGTTATATTCCATCTATTAATATCCTTGATTATTTCCCTCTTTAATGGGCCATAGTTCAATTCTTCTAACTCAGACATGTCCGTTGGTAAATGTATGCCTAGATATACTCAACAAAAATATAAACGCAACACTTTTGTTTTTGCTCCCATTTTTCCTGAGATGGACCCAAAGATCCAAAATTCACTCCAGATACACAACACTACCATTTCTCTCAAACATTGTTCACAAATCTGTCCAAATGAGTGACAGCGAGCACCTCTGCCCCACCGAGACAATCCACCCACCTCACAGGTGCGCCACATCAAGATGCCGATCCGACATCATGACCAGTGCACAGGTGCGCCCCAGACTGCCCACAATAAAAGGCCACCCCAAAATGTGCATTTTTTTTGCTTTATTGGGTCAGTATCTGGTGTTACCACCATTTGCCTCATGCAGTGCAACACATCTTCTTCGCATAGAGTTTATCAGATTGTCAATTGTGGCCTGTGGAATGTTGGTCCACTCCTCTTCAATGGCTGTGCGAAGTTGCTGGATATTAGTGGGAGCTGGTACACGCTGTCGTATACGCCGGTCAAGCACATCCCAAACATGCTCAATGGGTGACATGTCCGGTGAGTATGCTGGCCATGCAAGAACTGGGACATTTTCAGCTTCCAAGAATTGTGTACAGATCCTTGCAACATGGGGCCGTGCATTATCTTGCTGAAACATGAGGTGATGTTCATGGATGTATGGCACAACAATGGGCCTCAGGATCTCATCACGGTATCTCTGTGCATTCAAAATGCCATCAATAAAATGCACCTGTGTTCTTCGTCCATAACAGCCTTTGAAGAGGAGTGGACCAACATTCCACAGGCCACAATTGACAATCTGATAAACTCTATGTGAAGAAGATGTGTTGCACTGCATGAGGCAAATGGTGGTCACACCAGATACTGACTGGTTCTGAGTCCCCAGACCCCCAATAAAGCAAAAAAAAAAAAAATGCACATTTCGGGGTGTCCTTTTATTGTGGGCAGTCTGGGGCGCACCTGTGCACTGGTCATGATGTCGGATCGGCATCTTGATGTGGCGCACCTGTGAGGTGGGGTGGATTGTCTCGGCGGGGCAGAGGTGCTCGCTGTCACACATTTGGACAGATTTGTGAACAATGTTTGAGAGAAATGGTAGTGCTGTGTATCTGGAGTGAATTTTGGATCTTTGGGTCCATCTCAGGAAAAATGGGAGCAAAAACAAAAGTGTTGCGTTTATATTTTTGTTGGGTGTATTTTATACTCTTCTTGTCCCAGTTTAACTTGTATAGTTGTTTTAGAAGATGAGGAGGTTTGTAATGGAAACTAAGAGCTTGAGTTTTCTGTTTGTTTAGTTTATAACCAAAAAATGATCCATATTCTCGCAAAATTGTAACTCCGGAAGTGATTCTGTAGGATTTGACAAATAAACCAGTACATCGTCTGCAAACAAAGCTAGTTTTTCTTCCCTTGTTGCCATCTGAATTAGCTTTATTTTATTGTTCTGTCGAATATACTGAGCTAATGGTTCAATAAATATTGCAAAGCAGAGTGGACTAAGACTACATCCTTGTCTGAGAGTGCACCATTAATTTTCAATCTTGCTGTAGGCTTATTATACAGGGCCTTCAATGTCCTAATCATTTTATCAAATCCATAACTTTGAATAAAAATTTCCATCTCACTGAGTCAAAACCTTTTTCAGCGTCCAAACTCAGTAATACAGATTGTATTTTATTTAGATTTATGTGTCTAATTATTTGCAAGGATCTTCTGATGTTGTCATGGGTTTGACGAGACCTTACAAATCCTGTTTGGTCTAATTCAATTATTCTTGGTAAGATCTTATCTATTCTTCTAGCTCAGGGGTCGGCAACCTTTACCACTCAAAGAGCCGTTTGGAGCCGTTTCACACAGTAAAGAAAACACTGGGAGCCACAAAACCCTTTTGAAATTTAAAATGAAATAACACTGCAATGTCTTTTTTTTTTTTTTTTTTCCTTTGTGACATAGAATTAAATTTTGAAAATGAACAAACTAAAATAAAATACATTTTAATTAAATACAGTGGTCCCTCGCTGCTGATTTTTTTATAGTGTATCAACATGTATTGTGTTCTGCATTCTGATTGGCTAAGGGACTGTAGACCTTTGTCTTTGTCAGTCATTCTCCTCCGTGTCTCCTGTACAGAATGTGGTCAGTTTGCCAAATTTATTTAAATGTTTGATCACGAGCAGTGTGACTCTGAAGCAGTGAGGACTGAGCGGTCTGGCACTTGGGCACTGCCAGAAGAGCCGCGGCCGTGCGTCTCATGTCCGCGCCCACACTTCTCTGGGTGGTTAATGCACATCGGGAAGTAGCTGCAGTGTTTCCGCAAAACGAACTGGTGGAACCTGGAGTCCAGGCGGTGGAACCAGTCCTGAGAGCGTCCGGATGCATTCTCACTACAACAAAACCCGCAACAGCGCAGCGGCGCCAGGTGCCTCGGTCAGAGCAACTGTGAAATACACACATATTTATACACGCAATATAAAGCTGACTACTTCACTGATTTAGCCTATCGCGGGTTATTTCTACAATGTAACCCCCGCGATAAATAAGGAACCAATGTACTGAGCCGCATCAGAGGGATCAAAGAGCCGCATGCGGCTCTGGAGCCGCGGGTTGCCGACCCCTGTTCTAGCTAGAATTGATGTATATATCTTATAGTCTAAATTCAAAACACTTATTGGTCTATAATTGGAGCAATCCAACCCATCTTTTCCCTCTTTAGGTATACCTGAGATTATTGCCTCCTTCCAGGAGGGAGGGGTTTCACCATTGCTTAAAACCCAGTTAAATGTTTTAAGGAGGACAGGGGTTAGCACTTCTCTGAGCTTTTTGTACCACTCTGCCTTAATGGGTGGGGATATCTCTCACTATCATTCATTTGTAAATATTCAGCTATTTCTGCAGAGAATTGTTCACATGTTTTGTTGTTTAGTATACTATTATTTAGTCTACACTTAGTTAATTTATTACTTTTAATCATTTTTATATCAAGATATAAAGGGGAGTGATCAAATATATCCATTGCTCCAATTTTACATTCTTGCATTCTATCCATATCCGAACTGAAAGTAAAGAAATAATCAATTCTTGAATAAGATGTGTGTGGAGATGAATAGAATGTATAATCTCTCTTTGTTGGATTAAACTGTCTCCAAATCTCTATGAGACCCGTTTCTGATAACATAAGATTGATTTTTGTTATTTTTTGTGACTGAGAAGCTCTGTTTCCTGTTGAATCCATATGTGGTTTTAGAGTGATGTTAAAATCCCCTCCACATACCAGCATCCCCTGTGCCTCTAATACAACTTTTTCTAAAATTTTTACATATTGGTCTGACTTGGAGCCAGGTGGGACATATACGTTATGAAAAGTGACCAATCCTCCATCAAGTTTTCCTATTACCATCACATATCTTCCTTCCTTATCTTTAATTGTTGAAATATGTTCAAAAGTAATTGCCCTGGTTATTAAGATCACCACTCCTCTTGTATGCTTTGTGCCATTTGAAACATAAAAAACATGTTTAAAATCTTGTCTTTTAAGTTTCTCATGTTCTAACCCTGCCATATGAGTCTCTTGTAAGAAAGCAACATCTATTTTCTCCTACAGTTTGTTTAAGATTTTCCTTTGCTTAAGTGGACTCTGAAGTCCATTAACATTGATAGAGAGTACTTTCAGCATTTAAATATTTAGAAATATTTCTGTAGTTGAAAGTTGGTCAACCTTCCCCCATATTCAATTTCCCCCCACAGCGTGACACCTTTAAATGTATTGCAAGTTCTACCCCCTGTTAACTGAGGATAAATATACACACTTAACCAATAAACCCAAACAGAAATACCTGTAGCATTTAAAATCAACACAAGAACATTTTGCCGGTAATTGCCAGGGCCTACTTTTGGCCCCAAAGTCCTGTTGGTAGGGGAGGGGAAGTGCCCTCTACAAGACAAGGGACCCTCTGTAGATGTCGGTGTTGACTCACTTAAGAGCCTAGCCTCCATTCTACATAAGTCCAACATGTCTAACTTTGTACTTTGTACTTTTTTTATATATATACATATATAGACGACAATTTATTTTAGATTAAATAACACCTGTCATCTTCAGATATGGCTATACTGACCGAATTCTCCAACAAAGTGATTTTTCTTATTCCAATACAATTAAAATGACAAATACCGTAGCCTACACTATGATCTGTAAACAAGAATTAAGTAGTAAAACTATATTCTTACGTCCGTAAGCTGTTACATCCAATTTAACAATCTTCATTTTGTCTTCAAAATTCCTGTAGCTTCTCCTTTGCTCTTTGGCCGGCCCCGCTCCGTGGCGTTGACATCGGAGTCTGCTCCCATGGGCAAGTCTCCCGAATCCGCTTCTCCAGCGCGTTCTCCTGCTCCATGGGTTTTGTCGCGATTTCATATCTCCTCCATATCTCCTCCATATCTCCTCCATATCTCCTTTGCTGCGTCTTGCGGGTTGCCATAAGTTACGGGACCGTCTGGCCAATGGATCCTGATCCTTGTTAGTGGCGTTTGGAATCTGATTCCGTTTTCCTTTAAGACTTTCTTTATACTGCCCTATGCTTTGCGTTTTTGGACCACCTCATTGGCATAGTCATGGTCAAAAAACATTCATTTTCAGATGTTTTTGCCAAACCTTTTGGAGGATCATCTCTTTTGTGCTGAATTGGAGAAAGTTGACAATGATAGATCACGGTGGAGCTCCTTCTCCGGGTCTATTTGTTGTTGCCCTGTGTGCGCGCTGTATCCCAAGTGTCATCTCTGCTGGCAACTCGAGTTCTTTTCATAACAAGCCTTCCACAAACTGAGGTAATGAGTCTGTTCTGTAGTTCTCTGGAACTCCAAAGATCCGGATGTTGTTCCAATGCGATCTTGATTCTAAATCTGTCAACTTTTCAATCAAACTTTTCTGTTCCTTCAGGATAACTAATATTACATCTTTCATTTCAATATTCCATTCTTCAATGTCTCCGATGCATGTTTGTGCATCTTTCAGTGTCTCTTTTTGATTCTGTAATTCCTTATTATTATCGGAGAGCTTTTTATCGATTTCCTCTTTGAATGCACTAAACTCCTTCATTTCACTCTTAAATTCTTCTTTAAGTGATCCAAACTGCTTGTTTATATCCTGTTGCAGCTCTTCTAGTTTGTTTGTTAAGCCAAAAAAACCTTCCCGCCAAACTCCGGTGTTAGCTGTTTGCATAGCTTCTTCGGTAGAGACGGAGTTATCGGTCATTTCGGCGTCTTCTTGAGTTTTATTTCGGCCTCTTCTTGTTTGTCGTCCTCCACGTTTCTCTACCCCTCATCCCACCTTTAAGATAGTGAATTTTGTTATCTTAGTTCTTTTGTGGGGTTTGATTAAACTTTACTGGCATGAGCTACAGGTTATGCTGCCGGCCAGAAGTCCCACACTATAGTACATTTTAACCTCCAAAGAAAACTTTATGAAGAAAGGCAATATGTTCTGTAATATACAATATCTTTTAAATGTAAAATTATTGTTATTATTAAAATATGCCAGCATTCAGTTTGCCTGTTCGAGGTTTATATGATTTGTGCTAGCCAAAAGAAAAAGGTACAAATAGAAATAGTGCATTTCTGAGCCCTCTTTGCCAGTGATGCAGTGTTTGCTGGCCGCAGTACCCGGACACTAGGAAGTGCAATCGTGCAACGTAGATGTCCAATGAGAGCATCCCTTCGTCTATCCCGTCTATCCTTCCCGGCCAATCGCGGCTCGGGATCGTCTAGCATTCTCCCCGGCTTCTTGCGCCTCCGGCCAATCGCGGCTCGGGACCATCTAGTGTTCTGAGCTGGGCGGGGCCCCCCGTGCCGGGACCTGCGAAATGAGAAACCTCTCAGATAGCGTTTACCACGGAGAGGAGAGGACAAGAGGAGCGATTGATTCCACTGTTTAAGGTAAGAAGCGTATTTTTGGATAGCGTGATAATTTAAAACGGACCGCTTTGTGACCCAAAAGCTACTTTGTTTTTTTACGTAGAGGGATAGGAGAGCTCACAGACGTAAATATGATAGACAGTTGTCGCTGTCATTGGCCTACTGGAGTCAAAGGTTATGTACTGGAGACCTGTGGATTGGTCTGGGAGTAATAATACAGCTTATGATATAGTATTATAGTTATAATAGTCATAATATGTTATAATATACACTGCTCAAAAAAATAAGGGAACACTAATGTAACACATTGTAGATCTGACTGAATGAAATATTTTTTATTAAATACTTTGTTTTTTCCATAGTTGAACGTGCTGACAACAAAATCACACAAAAATTATCAATGAAAATCAAATGTATCAATCCATGGAGGTCTGGATTTGGAGTTATACTCAAAATTAAAGTGGAAAAAAACACTACAGGCTGATCCAACTTTGATGTAATGTCCTTTAAACAAGTGAAAATGAGGCTGTATGACCTGCCTACAACGCCTGGGCATGCTCCTGATGTGGCGGCGGATGTTCTCCTGAGGGATCTCCTCCCAGACCTGGACTAAAGCATCTGCCAACTCCTGGACAGTCTGTGGTGCAACTTGGCGTTGGTGGATGGAGCAAGACATGATGTCCCAGATGTGCTCAATTGGATTCAGGTCTGGGGAACGGGCGGGCCAGTCCATAACATCAATGCCTTCGTGTTGCAGGAACTGCTGACACACTCCAGCCACATGAGGTCTAGCATTGTCTTGCATTAGGAGGAACCCAGGGCCAACTGCACCAGCATATGGTCTCACAAGGGGTCTGAGGATCTCATCTCGGTACCTAATGGCGGTCAGGCTACCTCTGGCGAGCACATGGAGGGCTGTCCTGCCCTCCAAAGAAATGCCACCCCACACCATTACTGACCCACCACCAAACCGGTCATGCTGAAGGATGTTGCAGGCAGCAGAACGTTCTCCACGGCGTCTCCAGACTCTGTCACGTCTGTCACATGTGCTCAGTGTGAACCTGCTTTCATCTGTGAAGAGCACAGGGCGCCAGTGGCGAATTTGCCAATCTTGGTGTTCTCTGGCAAATGCCAAACGTCCTGCACGGTGTTGGGCTGTAAGTACAACCCCCACCTGTGGACGTCGGGCCCTCATACCATCCTCATGAAGTCTGTTTCTGACTGTTTGAACAGACACATGCACATTTGTGGCCTGCTGGAGCTCATTTTGCAGGGCTCTGGCAGTGTTCCTCCTGTTCCTCTTCCTCCTTGCACAAAGACGGAGGTAGCGGTCCTGCTGCTGGGTTGTTGCCCTCCTACGGCCTCCTCCACGTCTCCTGACATACTGGCCTGTCTCCTGGTAGCGGCTCCATGCTCTGGACACTACGCTGACAGACACAGCAAACCTTCTTGCCACAGCTCGCATTGATGTGCCATCCTGGATGAGCTGCACTACCTGAGCCACTTGTGTGGGCTGTAGACTCCGTCTCATGCTACCAGTAGAGTGAAAGCACCACCAGCAATCAAAAGTGACCAAAACATCAGCCAGAAAGCATCAGAACTGAGAAGTGGTCTGTGGTCACCACCGACAGAACCACTTTTTTATTGGGTGTGTCTTGGCAATTGCTTATGATTTCCACCTGTTGTCTATTCCATTTGCACAACAGCATGTGAAATTGATTGTCAATCAGTGTTGCTTCCTAAGTGGACAGTTCGATTTCAAAGAAGTGTGGTTGACTTGGAGTTACATTGTGTTGTATAAGTGTTCCCTTTATTTTTTTGAGCAGTGTATAATACACGTGTTTATCATAAGTTATTATGATGTAGCAGTATAGTTATAATATAATCCTGGGGCATGGAGGGATTTCTATCCAAACATTGAAGTGAGCTTACAGTCTTTGTCTTCCCAGAAGAGAATGGATCTGTTCTGTGCATTCTGGACCCAAGTGTGCCCGAAGACAGGCAACAGTGCATCCTGAAGACAAACAAGGAGGCCAAAGGCAGTGGACAAACTCCAAGAACAGGCCTCTGAGTCTGTCTGAGCAGACTATGGACATATTGTATATTTATTGTTATTTTTTGTAACATTTTCTACTCTGTCTGTTACCACCATGTTGTTATTTGTTATTAAGTATTTTATTATAAGTTTTTATATACTATTTATTCTTAAGTGTTTTACCGTTTTATACTATTTATACTTCCATCATATTGATTCTTCCCATTGTTATTACTATTACATTGTTACTGTTACTGTGTAACTGCAGGTTTATTGTTACTGTGTAACTGCAGGTTTATTGTCTGTTGTCTCACTGTCTATTCATTGTCTTTATTTATTGTATTAGGCCTACTTATTTTTTTATTTTATTTATTGCTTGCAACTGCACTGTTACACTTTTTATTTGCGCTACCTGCTTTGTCTGTTGTCTCTCTGTCTATTTATTTTATTGTATTTATTGTAATATTATATTAGTCTTCTTACACTTAAATGCCCTGCTCCATAGATGTTCCCTTTCTACTCCCTTCCTGTTTGACCAATAATGCAACATGTGCACTGACATCATTTTGTACTGATGTCTTTTACTTGAATGTACTTGATGCCTTATACTGTTTAGTTTTCTTTACATCATGCACTTTAATCATTAAAGTGTCTTGAATTACTATAACAGCATGTTGTGTCATTTAGTAATCTTATATTTTTATACAGATGTGTGAACAAGTGTGATTTCAGTAATTATGAGATGTAATGTTCTTTGCACAGCTTTGTAGCCTAGTGTTCAGTGGTTGTGTGGCACGTTCATTAATGTCTTAAAACATTTTAGACTACCATAAATCAATCTCCCGTCATAGGGACCTCACCTGGTATCAAACATGCCATTTCTAAAAGTAACTAAAACAAAAACAATAGTTTAATAAAACTTTTTATTGATTCCAAGCAGGACCAAGACAGATAATGTTACAGGGGTTGTTAAAAAAGTCTCATTTTGTTCATACACAAATAATCATACAGCCCTCAGCAGACATCAAAAGCACATCCTTTCTAAAAATAGCCACCACCACAGCACAACAGTGTATTAAGTTTTTTTGTTTTTTTGTTTTTTATTCCAAGATGTTTCGTGGGTGACATGTCATTTTCCCTCAATCATGCATTGTACTAGAGCATATAATAAAATAATAAATAAAATAAAACGAACATTTGATGTTCAGCACCAACACTTATGCAATATACTTATATTAAAAAAGATGAAATATGTCACAAAGTGTCTAGATTCAGCACTCCCAGTCCCAGTATTATGTCACAAAGCACTCCCAGTCCCAGCACCTGGTACCGCCTTGTTGACAGCTCACAGACCTATGAGAGCACAAGAAAGGTTTTACGTCCCGCCACAGATTGACTGCACACCCCACCTATCACGTGGGGTATTCGTCTAAGAGTCTAAGTTGGAAATTGCACATCATTCGGACCCAGGGCCCTGTCCAGGAGAGGTCCTCACTGATGTGCACCCCCAGGAATTTGGTGCTGCTCACCAGGTCATTGAGCAGGGTGATGTTGCTGTCAGGGTTTGTAGTCCGTGATGTTCTGGATGCCCTGCCACAGACTCCGTGTGTCCCTGCTGTCTCTAAAATGTTCAGTTATTTTCTGTGTGTAATTGTGTTTTGCTTCCCTGATGCCACGGGACAGGTTGGCAGGTTGGTTCTTGCTGCCTTCAGATGTGTGACATCCCCGGCTCTGAAGGCAGCGTTCCTGGCTCTCAACAGTCTGTGAACCTCCCCTGTCAGCCATGGCTTCTGGTTAGCCCTGGTGATGATGGTCCTGGTGTGTGTGTGACATCATCAATGTGTTTGGTGATGTAGGAGGTCACAGTGTCTGCGTACTCCTCAATGTCCGTGTGGTTGTTGTGTGTGGCGGCCTGTTTGAACACTGCCCAGTCTTTTGTGCCAAAGCAATCCCATAGTGCAGATGAGGCCCCGACGAGGAAATAAATGGTCTTTGCATCTTTATTGAAAATATCCAAGTATTAGTGTGTGTAAACTATGTGAACTATGTGTGAACTATGCTGTCTGATTGTAAATAAATGCTTCTTTCAATTTAAACTAATTTGCTCAATGCCCAGGTGATATTAAAATTATTACTTCAAGTCGGCCATTGTTGGAATATACACAGGAAATATTATGAAATGTCATTGCCAGATGCAAAGACAGGCCTAGGCCTAATAGATGTCGGCCTGTGACATTCAGTGAAAGGTATAAGGTTAGGTTTGTGGGTCGGTGCATTGTGGAGATTAATTAAAATCCTGAATGCAAAGCAGTATCTGACCCACAGATTGACAGTTATGCTTCCCCTGCTTATCTGAGACTGATAAAAGTAACAGTAAACCAGTATTGCAATATTTTGTGCCCAAGTACAGTGGTAACACTAGTATTTGTTATGAATGCAGTTTCTTCGTATCCAAATAATTGCACTTGCACTTGATTGCTCTGTGTTGGAAATACTTTTTGTAAGGAGACATGTAAACTATTTGATAAGTAAAACAATGCACTGCACAACCCAACATTTTACTGCGATGTTCGGTAGCGGGCTTAGCATTAAAAGTAAAGTTCTTGCTTTTCTACTCGGAGCAATGCTAATGCAATATACAACTCTTATTTTGACATATATGTTAGACCGGATGTTGACAGTTCTGCATGGAAAGAGAAGAAGAAAACGTGAGGTGTTCCTCTTTAGGGAAAAATGCCCATTTATGTTCTGCAGACTGACGATATTGGGATTTTCTTCATTCTTCTTGAACAATCTTCTTATAACACATTGAGTAATGGTTTATTGATAGCTTAGCTTTTTAATTTAGTTTGTTCATAACATCACAATACTCTCTACTGAAACAGACAAAACCATTGTTGTTCAGACATTCAACATGACCCAAGAAATTGTATTGTTCTCAAATGAGAGTGAAAAATAAAACACATCAAAACCCAAGATAAAATAAGTAATATTAAAGTTAACTTAAGCAAACATCCATCCATCCATTTTCTTCCACTAAAAGCCAACCAGCAGGTGAAACAGAGACGTTGCATTGTAAATATGAGATAAATATGTGTAGGCTAATTGATTAATTAATCAGACTCATAGGTATTTTAGCCTACTACTGGCAATTTTTCATAATTACATTACATCTAAGACGAGGAGCAGCCACAAGCCTCCTCCAGACGCTTCATATAGCCTGTGATTGGTTATAGGGGGGGTCGGTTTGCCCTTTTTTCAGGTCAGAGCAACTGCCCCTCAAAATTCCTGGGCACGTCCCTGGGTCATGCAAAGTGGGATCATCAAGAGGGGGAAAGGGAATTTTTCTCCCCAAAATGGGTGGTTGACATCTTAGTTTTTATTGGCTGGAATGACCCCAGATTGCATCTAGACTCCAAAAATTTGCCCCTGGACCCCTTTAGCTTTTCGGTGACTTTCAGCTTTTTTCATTACTGGTCACTTTCATCCCTGTGACTAGCAAAGATTCTAGAGGGCTACGCTTTGATAGGTTATCAACTTTGGTTATCATGAGTGCGGTGTCATTCTGTGAGCCTGAAAATAGAATTAAATAGCTGAACTAAATCGTAAATGGAAGTGCTTCTGTCAATTCATTGAATGTTCAAAATATTATGAATCTTCATTTACAAAAATAAATAAAATACATTTAAAAAAATACACATTAGGTGGCTATTCTTGTGCATGCATTAACAATGACACATGTTTATGGCAATAGGGGATTATTAATATACCATGTATGTGCTAGAAATGGGTGAACCACGCCGGGCGGTGTCCCACATTGTTCCTCAGAAACATACCCCTTGTCCCCCCTCGGGCTTATTAGCAGGTGATCACCCTACTCGACCACCACCATCACTCATGCACACACCACTTTCATACTAGACAATGTGGGTGAAGTGCCTTGCCTAAGGACTTGTGGCTGGTGCCCCACTGTGGCACCTGATTTTCCCAGCAGTCTCCCATTCAAGTACTAACCAGGCCTGGCCTTGCTTAGCATCTGAGGTCTGACGGGATCAGGCTTTGACTAGCCGATATGGACAATGACTGATCAATAACTATGTAGTGGCTAGAATAATATGGTAAAGAAGCTCAGACTGAATTGACATCTGAAACAATTGGTGCAGTTGGAATGACAATATCATTGATTGCTGTTAAAATGCCAGTCATCAGGCCAACCTGCCTTCTCTAAAGGCAGAATTGGTGTATTACATGGGCTGGACATTTTGACCAGCACACCTTGCTCTAAAAGTGAGTCTATAATGCCTGCTATGCCTTTAACGGCTCTTGGAGATGGCGGCGTGGACACATGCAACAGCTGCTCTCGGTACCAACATTACAGTGTTTTTGTGTGTTTTGACGCGTAAAAAACTTTGTTTTTGTTCGTCGACGTCTTTGTCATGTGAGTCTCCTCAAAGGCGCACATACAGCCGGGAGTTTCTGCTCAACATTAGCAAAAACAAGGCTACAAACAACTCATACATCGAAGGGCTATGGGACACACAAACAGTGGTCTGCTCCGGAAGCACTTACCACCACCGACCCCAACTCCTAGATCTCACCCGCACTGGAGGCACCACAAGTGGTGCGAGAGGAAACAGAAGAGGGGTAAACGCGGAGGCATTCGAAACAGGCTAGCTGCAAACCCACACAAGCCGGCGATCCCCACCACCGTACTGTCTAATGTACGCTCGGCTCACTGGATAACAAGCTGGATCATGTACGTTTACTTCGAGCTACTCTAAAGTCAGAGAGTTGTGTCCTTGTATTCGTGGAAACATGGCTCAACGACAGCATCCCGGACAGCGCCATACAACTCCACCATCTAGCATGCTACCTGACAGACAGGTGAGTAACAGTAAAACCCTGTGCACAGTTTTATTTTGGCTTGCATAGGAAATGAAGCAGCCATTTTTTTTAGTTTTAAGGCCCCTACGCACCCGAGCAACATCAGGCCTGCAACAAAATTGAACTGAACTGGTTACAAGTCAGAGATAAAAGGAGAAATTCAGTTTGTCAACTGGACAAAGTTTGTTTGGTTGAAAACGTTTCGCCGCTCATCCGAAAGGCTTCATCAGTTCTGGTTCTGGTTCTGGTTACAAGTCAGAGGTTACAAATTTGACTGAAATACAAGGGGTTCTGGGTTTTCATTGTGTCAATTGTACTATAATTCAAAGTGTATTGAACACACAGCTATTTTATTAGTTTTAAAATTCCCTTTAAGTGACTAAATTCCTATGTTCACATTTTACACAGTGAGTGTGTGCCTATTATTATTGTTAATATTGTTATTAGGGACCGAGCCCGAAGGGGGACGAAGGTCCCTATTGTTGTTGCTTTGTTTCCGTATTATTATTATTATTAGGGACCGAGCCCGAAGGGGGACGAAGGTCCCTATTGTTGTTGCTTTGTTTCCCTATTATTATTATTAGGCCCGAGCGCTGAAGAGCGCATAGGGCCTATTGTAACCGTTCTGCGGTGCGAAGCACTGCAGATCCAGCGTGGAACGTGTGCAACGCGCTAGTAGTTGTCAATGGACCCCACGGGTGGGTTACTGGACGCGTGCCCTTTCCATTGATATATTTAGTGCCACCATTCGTGGCACTATATTGTTACTGTTCTGGTTTTTCTTATTAGGCCCGAGCGCTGAAGAGCGCATAGGGCCTTTTGTAACTGTTCTGCGGTGCGAAGCACTGCAGAACCAGCGTGGAACGTGTGTAACGCGCTGGTAGGTGTCAATGGACCCCACGGGTGCGTTACTGGACGTGCGCCCTTTCCATTGATATATTTCGTGCCACCATTCGTGGCACTATATTGTTACTGTTCTGGTTTTTCTTATTCTTCTTATTATTTTCCCGACCACTTTTTCAGGTTTCGGGTATTTCCCACGGACGAAAACTTTTTGCGCAAAATTCAAGAACGCCAAAAAAGGAATTTACAAATAATCTGTATTAAAAAATCTTAAAAAATGGCTCTACAGCGCCACCTCAAAAATCAAAATACATTGCGTCTATGGCTATACCCGATAAATGAACTTTGTCGTAGATAAACGAAATTCGGGTGGTGGATAGGTCAGGTCGTTACGAACAAAAAAATATATTATGGCGTTGCTAGGCGACCAACGGGAAGTCGGCCATATTGGACCGAGCACGCGACCCGGAGTTGAAGGCGCATTTTCCTGTCCTCGTATTTTAACGAACTCCTCCTAGGGTTTTTGACCCAGACTCACCAAAATCGTGCTGTATCATCTAGACAAGTGGGACATTAAAAGTTGTTAAAAGCGTTCTAAAAGAGTGAACGGTGTTTCCGTGACAACGCCACAAATTTCGGGTTCGTTTTTGCGGCTCGCCATCAAATTTCAATGAGCGATAATTCGCGCATACTTTGGCCGATATCACTCAAACTTCGTTCGTTGACACCCCGTCCCTGAACAGATTGATATAAGAAAATCTGAAATAGGTGCTATAGCGCCACCTAGGGAGATTGCATGGAAGCGCAAAATTTTACTTTGTTGTAGACATACCAAATTTGGTACACATATTCGTGACAGGATATCGATCAAAAAACTTAATGACATCAACACGCCATGTCCCATCGTGTTGCCATGGCAACATGCCAAACATCTGTCGTCGCCAATGGGACGCCCGGCATAAACTTTGTCGTAGCCATACCAAATTTGGTACACAGATGCATCATGGGATAAGGAACAAAAAAGTATATTATGCGGTTGCTAAGCGACCAACAGGAAGTCGGCCATTTTGGACAGAGCACGTGACCTGGCACGGAGGGCGCATTTTCCTGTCCTCATATTTTAACGAACTCCTCCTAGGGTTTTTGACCCAGACTCACCAGAATCGTGCTGTATCATCTAGACAAGTGGGACATTAAAAGTTGTTAAAAGCGTTCTAAAAGAGTGAACGGTGTTTCCGTGACAACGCCACAAATTTCAGGTTCGTTTTTGTGGCTCGCCATCAAATTCGACGAGTGATAATTCGCACATACTTTGGCCGATTTCACTCAAACTTCAATCGTTGGTGGACACCCCGGCCCTGAACAGATTTCTATAAGAAAATCTGAAATGGACGCTATAGCGCCCCCTAGGGAGATTGCATGTAAGTGCAAAATTTCATTTTGTCGTAAACATACCAAATTTGGTTCACACATTCGTGACAGGGTCTCGATCAAAAATCTCAATGATGACCCCGGGCATCTCCCATCGTGTTGCCATGGCAACAGGCCAAACATCTGTCATTGTCATTAGGATTCTCTGGAAAAACTTTGGCGTATTCAAACAAAATTTGGTACACAGATGCATCATGGGAAGATAAAAAAAAGTATATCATACCGTTGCTAGGCAACCAACGAGCCATTTTGGATAGACCATGTGACCTGGTGGCGAAGGCGCCATTTCCTGTCAAACTTCGACGAGTGATAATTCGCACATACTTTGGCCGATTTTACTCAAACTTTAATCGTTGGTGAACACCCCGGCCCTACACAGATTGATATAAGAAAATCTCAATTGTCCGTAATAGCGCCCCCTAGGGAGATTGCATGGAACAGAAAAATTTTACTTTGCTGTAGACACACCAAATTTGGACCACACATTCGTGACATGGTCTCGATCAAAAAACACAATGATGACCCCACGACATCTCACATCATGTTGCCATGGTAACAGGTCAAACAGCTCTCCCTGCCATTAGGACGCCCGGCAAAAACTTTGGTGTAGCCACACCTAATTTAGTACATAGATGGTTCATGGGAATAGGAAAATGCCGCGATAGCAGGGGGCTGCAAGTGCAAGCGAGGGCCGATCATCGCCGCTTGCGGCTATATTTAGGCCCGAGCGCTAAAGCGTAGGGCCTATTGTAATTGTTCTGCAGTGCGAAGCACTTTGTTTTGTGCACGCAGCAGAGCGCGAAGCGCTCTCCCCTTTTTAAGCACCTAGCACTCATGTCAACGACTGGTGCCCGCTGACATGGCACGGTGGCATCGCCCGTGGCCGCGATAGCGGCCAAATTGTAATTGTTCACCCCAAAACATTCTCGGCCCACCAGCGCTTCGCGCTTTGTTTTGCGCACGCAGCAGAGCGCAAAGCGCTCTCCCCTTTTTAAGCACCTAGCACTCATGTCAACGACTGGTGCCCGCTGACCTGGCACGGTGGCACCGCCCGTGGCAGCAAAATTGTAATTGTTTTGTGGGCACACATGACATCGTGCACGCAGTGCACGATGTCATGTGTGCCCACAAAACCAGAGCGCGAAGCGCTCTCCCTTTTCCAAACACTCAATGCCACACTATAGTGACACTCATACGATCCAATAGCACAGACTGGCACTGCCCATTGCCGCGAAAGCGGCATAATTGTAATCGTTAACCATCGTAAACGTCAAAAATATGTATTGGGCAAGTGAGTAATCGATGAGGTCAATGACGAGCGCAACGCGCTCGTCATTGACAATGGACCCCACGGGTGCGTTACTGGACGCGAGCCCTTTCCATTGATATATATATTGCCACCATAGGTGGCACCATATTGTTATTGTTCTGGTTTTTCTTCTTCTTATTATTATTATTATTTTTCTAACCCCTTTTTTCAGGTTTCGGGTACTTCCCACGGACGAAAACTCACGAAATTTTGCACAAAATTCAAGAATGCCAAAAAAGGAATTTACAAATAATCTGTATTAAAAAATCTTTAAAAATGGCTCGACAGCGCCCCCTAGAAAATCAAAATACATTGGGCCTATGGCTATACCCGAAAAATGAACTTTGTCGTAGACAAATAAAATTCGGGTGGTGGATAGGTCATGTCGTTACAAACCAAAAAATATATTACGCTGTTGCTAGGCGACCAACAGGAAGTCGGCCATATTGACCCGAACATGCGACCCGGCGCCGAAGGCGGAGTTTCCTGTCCTCATATTTTAACGAACTCCTCCTAGGGTTTTTGACCCAGACTCACCAGAATCGTGCTGTATCATCTAGACAAGTGGGACATTAAAAGTTGTTAAAAGCGTTCTAAAAGAGTGAACGGTGTTTCCGTGACAACGCCACAAATTTCGTGTTCGTTTTTGCGGCTCGCCATCAAACTTCGACGAGCGATAATTCGCGCATACTTTGGCCGATTTCACTCAAACTTTAATCGTTGGTGGACACCCCGGCCCTGAACACATTGATATAAGAAAATCTGAAATGGGTGCTATAGCGCCACCTAGGGAGATTGCATGGAAGCGCAAAATTTTACTTTGTCGTAGACATACCAAATTTGGTACACATATTCGTGATGGGGTATCGATCAAAAAACTCAATGACGCCAACACGCCATGTCCCATCGTGTTGCCATGGCAACAGGCCAAACTTCTCTCCTTGCCAATGGGACGCCAGGCAAAAACTTTGTCGTAGCCAAACCAAATTTGGTACACAGATGCATCATGGGAAGAGGAACAAAAAAGTATATTAACTGGTTGCTAGGCGACCAACAGGAAGTCGGCCATATTGGCCCGAGCACGCGACCCGGTGCCGAAGGCGCATTTTCCTGTCCTCGTATTTTAACGAACTCCTCCTAGGGTTTTTGACCCAGACTCACCAGAATCGTGCTGTATCATCTAGACAAGTGGGACATTAAAAGTTGTTAAAAGCGTTCTAAAAGAGTGAACGGTGTTTCCGTGACAACGCCACAAATTTCAGATTCATTTTTGTGGCTCGCCATCAAATTCGACGAGTGATAATTCGCACATACTTTGGCCGTTTTCACTAAAACTTTAATCGTTGGTGGACACACCGGCCCTGAACAGATTGATATAAGAAAATCTGAAATAGGTGCTATAGCGCCACCTAGGGAGATTGCATGGAAGAGCAAAATTTTACTTTGTCGTAGACATACCAAATTTGGTACACACATTCGTGACGGGGTCTCGGTCAAAAAACTCAATGACGCCAATACGCCATGTCCCATTGTGTTGCCATGGCAACAGGCCAAACATCTGTCATCACCAATGAGACACCAGGCAAAAACTTTGTCGTAGCCAAACCAAATTTGGTACACAGATGCATCATGGGAATAGGAACAAAAAAGTATATTAAACGGTTGCTAGGCGACCAACAGGAAGTTAGCCATATTGGCCTGAGCACGCGACCCGGAGTTGAAGGCGCATTTTCCTTTCCTCGTATTTTAACAAATTCCTCCTAGGGTTTTTGACCCAGACTCACCATAATCGTGCTGTATCATCTAGACAAGTGTCACATTAAAAGTTGTTAAAAGCGTTCTAAAAGAGTGAACGGTGTTTCCGTGACAACGCCACAAATTACAGGTGTGTTTTTGCGGCTCGCCATCAAATTCGGCGAGTGATAATTGGCACATACTTTGACCGATTTCACTCAAACTTCAATTGTTCATGGACACCCCGGCCCTGAACAGATTGATATGAGAAAATCTAAAATGGACACTATAGCGCCCCCTAGGGAGATTGCATGGAAGTGTATAATTTTACTTTGTCGTAGACATACCAAATTTGGTACACACATTTCTGACAGGGTCTCGATCAAAAAACTCAATCACGCCCCCGCGCCATCTCCCATTGTGTTGCCATGGTAACTGGCTAAACATCTGTCCTTGCCAATGGGACGCCTGGCAAAAACTTTGGTGTAGTCAAATCAAATTTGGTACACAGATGCATTATGGGAATAGAAACAAAAAAGTATATTATACCATTGCTAGGCAACCATCCAGCCATATTGCATAGACCATGCGACCCGGTGGCGAAGGCGCCACTTCCGATCAAACTTCGACGAGTGATAATGCACTCATAGTTTGGCCGATTTAACTCAAACTTTAATCGTTGGTGGACACCCTGGCCCTAAACAGATTGATATAAAAAAATCTAAAATGGCCGTTATAGCGCCCCCTAGAGTAATTGCATGGAACAGAAAAATTTTACTTTGTCATAGACATACCAAATTTGGTACACACATTCATGACAGGGTCTCGATCAAAAAACTCAATGACGCCAACACGCCATGTCCCATCGTGTTGCCATGACAACAGGCCAAACATCTGTCCTCGCCAATGGGACGCCAGGCAAAAACTTTGTCATAGTCAAACCAAATTTGGTACACAGATGCATCATGGGAAGAGGAACAAAAAAGTACATTACGCCATTGCTAGGCAACCAACCAGCCATATAGGATAAACCATGTGACCTGGTAGTGACGGCGCTACTTCCTGTCAAACTTGGACGAGTGATAATGTGCTAATAGTTTGGCTGATTTCACTCAAACTTTACTCATTGGTGTACACCCTGGCCCTGAACAGATTGACATTAAAAAAAAATCTGAAATGGCCATAATAGCGCCCCCTAGGGTAATTGCATGGAAAAGAAGAATTTTACTTTGCAGTAGACACACCAAATTTGGACCACACATTCGTGACATGGTCTTGATCAAAAAACATAGTGACACCCCCATGCCATCTCACATCGTGTTGCCATGGTAACAGGCCAAACCTCTGTCCCCGCCAATAGGATGCTCGACAAAGTTTGGTATAGCCACACCAAATTCTGTACATAGATGCATCATGGGAATAGGAATAAAAAATATATATTACGCTGTTGCTAGGCAACCAACCAGCCATATTGGATAGGCCATGTGACCTGGTGTCAAAGGCACCATTTTCTGTCCTCATATTTTTATTTATTCAATTTATTTATTAATGTTTGCACCCAGCATTTAAAACAACAAAAATACACACAAAGAAAAAGAAAATAACAGAACAGTGCAGGAAAGGCTTATGATTGACCCTCCTCTTCAAATAATTGAAATTAAAAGGTACGCCTACGGCTATACCCGAAAAATGAACTTTGTCGTAGACAAATGAAATTCGGGTGATGGATAGGTCATGTTGTTACGAACCAAAAAATATATTACGCCGTTGTTAGGCGACCAACAGGAAGTCGGCCATATTGGCCAGAGCATGCGACCTGGCGCCGAAGGCGCATTTTCCTGTCCTCGTATTTTAACGAACTCCTCCTAGGGTTTTTGACCCAGACTCACCAGAATCGTGCTGTATCATCTAGACAAGTGGGACATTAAAAGTTGTTAAAAGCTTTTTAAAAAATCAAACGGTGTTGCTGTGACAACGCCACAAATTTTGGGTTCATTTTTGCAGCTCGCCATCAAATTCGACGAGTGATAATTCGCACATACTGTGGCCGATTTCACTCAAACTTTAATCGTTGGTGGACACCCCGGCCCTGAACAGATTGATATAAGAAAATCTGAAATGGGCACTATAGCGCCCCCTAGGGAGATTGCATGGAAGTGCAAAATTTTACTTTGTCGTAGACATACCAAATGAGGTACACATATTTGTGTACCTCAGGGTCTTGATAAAAAAAAAAAAAAACCCACGCCATCTCCCATTGTGTTGCCATGGCAACAGGCCAAACATCTGTCTTCGCCATTAGGATCCTCTGCAAAATCTTTGGTATAGACACACCACATTTGGTATATATATGCATCATGAGAATAGGAACAAAAAAGTATATTACACCGTTGCTAGGCAACCAACAGGATGCCAGCCATATTGGATAGACCATGTGACCTGGTGGCGAATGCGCCATTTCCTGTCCTCATATTTTTATTTATTCAATTTATTTATTGTTTGCACCCAGCATTTAAAAGGACAAAAATACACATAAACTAAAAAAAAAAAAAACAGAACAGTGGAAGAAAGGCTTGAGTGACCCTCCTCTTAAAATAAGATAACACACAAATTCACACGTGCACCCAGCTCACTCACACACACACACACACACACACACACACACACACACACACACACACACACAAAATAATACCACCTGTGATTTAATACATGTAAGTTCGAGCTGTTTATTGTCATACTATGGAACTTTCCAGTCAGAGCAATGAGCAAGCAGGTGACGGACCCTCCACCAGAACACTTGCAGAGTGCTTTTAAGCTTTCATCTTGTCAACTGTGATCATTTTGTGACAATTCAGCAAAATGACAAGAACCTATAGTTATTATAAGGCAAATCATTTATAAAGCTTATTTACTGTAATATCATTGGGTGTTTTGAACCTAATATATTTTGTGTTAGGGATCAATGCATTTATTGAAAATCTTTCTTGCCAAAATGACTGCCCCAGACTCACTATAATGTTGCTGGGACATACACAACAAACAAATGAAGACACACATTCAGCCAGTGTATAACTAAAGGATACCTGGATTCTGTCGAAATTAATGCCTATTAAAAACATTAAATGACTGTTAATGCTTTTTAATGTCCAGCAGAAACCCTGCTTATGGATATTTCATAAGAAAATGCAATATAATTAACAGGAAAAACTGGCTTTTTCTCCCCACCTGGGAATATGACATCATGACACTCTAGAATCTGCAAACCACCAATAGGAACAAAGCAAAATACGCCCCACCCCCCTCCCAAACCAGAAGACCGTGATAGCACCCCTATAAAATCAAAATATACTGTGCTTTTGACCATATGCCATTTTGTCATAGATGCACCATTCATGTCTCCTGTAATGCAAGTTTTTGTGTTATAATCATAATTTGCACATACTTTGTCACATCATGATGGAAAAATTGACTCTTGATGGAAAAAGTAAATCATTGCTACATCCCATGTCTGATTATGTTGGCAGAAATACACATCCATGCGCCAACACAAAATGTGTTGTCAACAAACTGAATTTGGTGCACATATTTATCAACATGTTTGGAAGCACAAAATTACATTACATGACATTATGATTTGTGACAAACAGTAATGCACCTTGGATTGATCACATTCTCCCTTGAATATGCACCCGTAAACATTTTGCATCTTAAGAAATTGATGATATCTAAATAAATAAGTGAGTGACAGGGAGAGAGATAGAGAGTGCGAGAGAGAGATAGGGAGAGAGAGAGAGCGAGGACCAGCGCCACACCAGGTCTAACGCAGGACTAAACCAGGTCTAAACCAGGACATCAGGACGAAAGCCAGTCCAAACCACACCACATCTAAAGCATTTATACAAGGAAAGCATTTAAGTCAGTTTATAAAGACATCTCTCCTTTGAGAAACAATGGTTTATTAAACAATTAAAGGAACTTGTGGAAATACTTTATCATAATGTGAAGAGTCAAACAGTAAACCATTACACACATACAAGGCAATTATAGGTAAGTAAAAACAGCTGTCAGTGTACTCTCAAATTATGTTCCCTTTTTGCTGAAGCAGGTGACAATCCAAAATGAACAAATTATCTTTGCAAAATATGGTGGAATACCGTTGCTTTACTGCAGTACAATAGTATATTCTCATAGTACATGTAATTACTATATACAGCTCCAGCGCAGTGTTATCAAGAGACCCAAATAAGTGGCACATTTCACCATGATTCAAATGTTTGAATAGACAGAAAAACATTCAAATAAACTTATGAGCAAATGATATGTTTTCAGTTTTGTCTCACACACTTGTTAAGGTCATATAAGGCCACATTTATCATGGGACATTTCCTCAGCTGTTTAGGTGCTCCTCAGCTAAGATGAAAAACTACCATTTTACTATTTTAGAAAATTAAAAGTTAAACCTAAACATCACTATTAGGACACATTAGGGACAGCAGCAGACCGCACGAGCAGGAGGGAGGCCTGGTGTGACCAGAGAACCCACAGGTCTTGTACAGTCAGTGGAAACCCCACAGGTCTTGTACAGTCAGCGTGTACAGTGGAGAGATGACCCAATGTACTTGGACCACTCAGTGTGATGAATCCCTCGTCTTCTGGAGGAGGTGGAGCAGAATGGGCTTTATGTCTGATTGGTTCAAAGTCCTGTCCTGCACAGTGAAAACCTGTAATGACACACACATTAAGAAAACTACAAAACTATGTTCACATGTACATTCAGATCCAAAGGCCGTTTATATAAATCAAATAGATAAATGAATAGAGGAATCCCACACATTTGGGAAAGGTGTATTTTCACAATTTAAATAATGATTTCAATATGAGCATGATTCATTTGCAGCCCTTATTATAACTGGAGTAATAAAGCAACATGTAACATACCTAATCAGGGGCAGGAGTCTGGGCCAGCACAGCTCCAGCGCAGTGTTACATTTACTTTGTCATCTGAATTTGACCCATTTCATGAATCATGAGCATCTTATCAGCCAACACTTCTGTGGCCCCAGCAGTGGAGGCTGCAAATGAGAAAAGAAAATTCATATAAAACATTTCAAACTGTTTTCTCATTGCTATATTAGATGTGATGGACATAACAGACACAGTGTCTAGTATCTACACCAGTGTCTGCACCTGTTCAATGAGCCTAATGTCCATCTGAAATCTGACCTTTCCAGTGTTATTTACAGATTGTAAAAAACAGATAATGTATTATCTGCATATGATGGAGGCTTATATTACATGATTTACAAGTAAATATAAACTTTGATATAGTCAAACTGTGTCTTTTAAGTTTAATGTATGAAATAATGTGTTTTTATCTTACCTCCAAGCTACAATGGCCAAGTGTTTATGTGTGTCCATGAAAACGTCCTCGTCGAAGCTTCATGAATCCCTCCGTGGTCTTCTTTTCCTCTGACAGGAAAAACATTATTAGTGTTTGATGTAAATCTGTCCAAATACGAAGGTTTGAGCAGACTTTTTATCACGTTACCTGTAGATTATTAGCAAAACTTTTAGCTCAAAGCTCAGAGATTCACACAAATTAAAACAAATTAATTTGATAGTTTTGTGGTTTATGGACGTATTTTTTCGTTTACAGTTGTGTTAGTGATGATTTCCTTAAAAGCGTGTACTCACACGTTTTCTCCGCTCTCTGGACGGTCTTTTTGCTTTGTATTTTCGAACATCTGTCTGCCGCCGCGTGGTGCATGATGGGATATATGACGGTGCGAAATGTGCTCGGATGTGCCCTTCATTCACGGCCCAATCTCCATGGAAACGAGGGCGGTTTTCAGGCCGCATTTGAAGTGTGCATGGAAAAGAAATAAGACAGCACTATTATCACATACAAAACACCAAGGCGAGATAATAACAAAACAAATACATTACTTTTCTAAGACGCTGAAATGTTCCATTGAAGAAACATCCAGCTATCAGAGCACTGAGCTGATGAACGTGTTCCTGGAGCCTGGGCCTGGAGACAAAGACTCTCCAGTCTTTGTCTCCAGGCCCAGGCTCCAGGAACACGTTCATCAAGGGGTGTGAATACACTCTCTCAAATATACGTCTGGAACAGTACCTTCTGTTATTAACTAGGGGAAGTCAAAACTGGGTCTTGGGATAATACCTTGATTTTTAATCTTAAAATGCAGTCTCCTTCCATCACAGCGTCTCTTACAGCTATCACTTGAGAATGTGAAGACCACACTTTGTATCTTTTAAGTTGGTAACCTTATCTGGGGAGGTGGCTGTGGTGTGACGGCCATCACAAGTAACAAAAAAAGTTGTCAGAGACTGAAAGGCTTGACTGCATTATAATCCTAGTACATTTACATGAGGCCAAATGTCATTAAACATTATATGTGAATGGAGTTTAGTGAAGATGGCTACTTTTATTCACCAATGCAAAAAATGATTAATACATCTTGTAAACAAGGGAATCTCAACATTTTTTTTGCTTACACTACAATTACACTACATCTATACATTTACCTTTTGCTTTGCAATGGCTGTGCAACAGCCAAAGATCTTCCAGTTCTCTGGCATCTGCCACACTCCGAGACCTTTAAGAAAATTGTCATGATAAACAAATTAATAATGTCCTAATCTAATTGGCTGAACAAAATGAGTCCATAACATAACACAGAAATAAATCACATCCAACACATACCCATCTGTCAATATCCACTGAGATGCCAACCCTGTAAAATCTGGAGCATATTGCTGCATGTCCCTCAATTGGTGATGAATGGAATTCAATGAACAGTGATCTGGCTTCATCCCTTATTTGGATCACTCTTCTAGTATCTAGTATCAGAAGAGCTGTCCATCTGCAGTGAACAATCACAAAGTGATAAACAACAACATTTTCCGAGACATGGATATATTTGAACACACCTTTGCCTACTTACCCTTTAGTGTAAACTTCTGAGAATGCCTCCTCCTCAACTTCTGAGACTTGGTATAACCTTCTGGGTATTCCCCCCTAGTCAGGAACTCAAAAACCTACTTGGAGGACTAAATCAGAACCAAGTCAAACCACATCAGGACTAAAGCTGGACCAAACCACGCCAGGTCTACAAGCAGGTCTAAACCAGCCCCACTCTAGGACTAAATCAGGACCACGTCAAACCACATCAGGACTAAAGCCAGACGAAACCACACCAGGTCTAAAACAGAACTAAACCACGACCACACCAGGTCTAAAGCCGGACTAAACCAGGTCTACAAGCAGGTCTAAACCAGCCCCACTCTAAGACTAAATCAGGACCAAGTCAAACCACATAAGGACTAAAGCCAGACCAAACCACACCAGGTCTAAAACAGAACTAAACCACGACCACACCGGGTCTAAAGCAGGACTAAACCAGGTCTACAAGCAGGTCTAAACCAGCCCCACTCTAGGACTAAATCAGGACTAAGTCAAACCACATCAGGACTAAAGCTGGACCAAACCACGCCAGGTCTACAAGCAGGTCTAAACCAGCCCCAGTCTACGACTAAATCAGGACCAAGTCAAACCACATGAGGACTAAAGCCAAACCAAACCACACCAGGTCTAAAACAGAACTAAACCACGACCACACCGGGTCTAAAGCAGGACTAAACCAGGTCTACAAGCAGGTCTAAACCAGCCCCACTCTAGGACTAAATCAGGACCAAGTCAGACCACATCAGGACTAAAGCCGGACAAACCATGCCAGGTTTACAGCAGGTCTAAACCAGCCCCACTCTAGGACTAAATCAGGACTAAGTCAAACCACATCAGGACTAAAGCTGGACCAAACCACGCCAGGTCTACAAGCAGGTCTAAACCAGCCTCACTCTAGGACTAAATCAGGACCAAGTCAAACCACATCAGGACTAAAGCCTTCCTTGGGGTACACATCACTGAGGATCTGTCCTGGACACTACATACAGACACTGTGGTTAAGAAAGACAAAGACTCTACTTCCTGAGGAAGTTGAGGAAGTTTGGTATGAACACCAGCATCCTCACAAACTTCTACAGGTGCACCATCGAGAGCCTGCTGACGGGCTGCATCACTGTGTGGTATGGGAACTGCACTGCTCAGAGCCGCAAAGCACTACAGAGGGTGCTGCGAGCGGCAGAGGTCATCATTGCAGCAGTCTCCCCTCCATCCAGGACATTTACCACAGCAGGGGTCTGCGTAAGGCACACAGCATCACTAAGGACCATACTCATCCGGCACACCAGGTCTAAAACAGAACTAAACCACGACCACACCGGGTCTAAAGCAGGACTAAACCAGGTCTAAAGCAGGACTAAACCAGCACAACACCAGGACTAAAACAGAACTAAACCATGACCACACTAGGACTAAAGCAGGATCACACAAGGACTGATGCAGAACAAAACTAGCATCAGACTTGGACCAAATTAAACCAAAAGATCAAACACAGAACCAATATTTAAGTAAAGAAAAGTACAAAGCTTCAATCGCATTAGCATAATCACATGATTATTATATATATTTTTGGATTATATTATTGATTATTACATGATTAGATACACAGAAAAAATATAAATACATAGTATAATAAATAAATGACCAACAGCGATACATAATTTAACTAGTCAAATACTTAAAAAAACATGCAATCCCTTCATGATCAGAGAAATATGTTGGCACCACCACAGAGTGAACCTCAAAGGTTGTCGTTTTAACAAATACATGGTCAATTAATGTTCCTCTCTCTGTTGTAGGACATTCAACATGCTGACTATACCCTTGATCAAGCATAAATTTAGACCATTTTGAGGCTTTCTGTATATTGTCATTAAAGTCTCCTACAATAACAATTGTTTCACTTTTATAATGTATCCAATTAAATAACTTTTTCATATTTTTGATGAACAATGACATGGGATAAGATGGGGGACGATAAATTACAACAACTAAAATATTGTAAGCCAAACAGTTGTATGCTACACATTCTAGATCAACATTAGGTACTGTGACTTCATAAGCTACATTTACGTCACAGTACACACCAACTCCGCCGTGTTGTTGCGTACAGAAATCCACAAGTGCTGGGTCGGTACTACATTTATAACTATCACTACGGGGACGACTATGAAACTGAAATCCATCCATCTGAACAGTGTCTAAACAAGAGTCACCCCTTAGCCACGTCTCTGTTACAGCGATGCAGTTAGGCTGCCAAGGCTGTGTAGCGAATGCCAAATCTGACACATGTCTGTGTAATCCATGCACATTCATCAAAAATAATGTAAAGTCTTGCACACTAGTGATGGGCCTAGATATGTAATCTGTCATGAAGGATGGCATATAATGGAGTGCAAATTTAACATGATCATTGCAATAAATGGATTTTTGATCAAACTTTTGGATTATGAGCCCGGATAATGTTCTAACTCTGCTCAACGCGACATAAGCCTGACCGGCCGTGAAAATTTTGTCGAGGGACACGACCGCACTATCAACAGAAATGCCTTGAACCTTGTGAACAGTACAGGCCCAAGCAAGTCTGAGAGGAAACTGACGACGAATGCCACCTTTTTTATTTGCTCGTTCTTCCTCTGGTTCAATGCGTGTGCATCCAATTAGATTTGGCGTTGGGGGTATATACCGCTTTCTTTTTTGAACACCAGCATTAACATCATCAAATAAAACATAAACGGCAACCGGAAACCTTTCATTAGACCACACTATATCTTTTACTGTACCGCATAAACCATTAACTAAGCCATCATTTACATCAATATTTTTACATAACATAACACGCGCACCATTACCCAATAATAACTGTTCTGACAGGCACGTGTAAGGCGCATCACTATGGGGGACTATCCTTGCCTCTAATTTCCCAGTCTTCTTATTGAGTCCAAAGTCCTGTGCATGTATTTCAACATAATCTGGGCAAGTGCGGGTAAGTTTTTTGGCATTGTAGTCATCCACTTGTTGATTTCTTGGGAAAATGTGTAGTGTGTCAGGTTCCTCGCCAGTTTCACAGCGTCTTAAAATTGTAATGTCACTGCTTAACATGGGTGTAGTTCTAGAACGAGTTCTCAATCGGTTTAACAAACTGGCAAATATTTCATCTTTTTGGCGGACAATTGTTCTTAATTCAACACATGAAAATAAACTCGTCCAGAAGTTCACGCCTTCAATGTCTTTGTATAGGGGTTTCCCTTTAACGGGTGCCAATTGATAAAAATCTCCTACAGCAATGATGGCTACATTGCCAAATGGAGAAAAGTCACCTGTTTGCTTGATTTGTCTTAATCTACCATGAATATATGTGAGTAAATTGTGATCAACCATAGATATTTCATCAATAATCAAAATTTGTAAATCACAATACTTTACACGCAGAGAATTTAACTTCTCTTCACCTAAAGGGGAGTAGGGCAAACTCAAAAAAGTTCCAATGTGAAATGTTGTGTGGATAGTAGCTGCGTTTAAATTATAAGCTGCCATCCCAGTTGGTGCAGTTAACAGCACACTAATGCCATCAGGATTTCGGCACAGAGGGGCCAATAACCTCATTGCCTCATACTGTATGGCTTTTATCAGGTGACTTTTCCCCGTCCCCGCCCCACCAGTAATAAATACATGCAATGGCTCAGGATTATTACCAGCTACTTTATCCAAACACCAAGCACGGATTTTATAAAAGATGGCCAACTGTTCTTGATTTAATGTACGAACTAAATCCAAACCCTCTTGTCTACTCAATATATTATTACGCTTTTCTAAATGGAATATTTCTTCCTGACATACAGCTAAATCAGGAATGGCAAGTGGTTCTTCTTCAAGATTTCCAAGTCGTTGATGTTCCATTTCATTTATGCAGTCCATTCTTTCAGACTCTTGTTCTGGGCATAAACGTGACCACGCATTTTCCACGTCTGGATTAAGGTCAACTTCTTTCTGGAGCTCCTCTAAATCTTCTTTAACTGTTTCAAATTTGCGCCTGTTTGATTTTACAACAGAACATACGCTACGCATTGAACCATTGGAAAACTGAACATTACCATTTTTATAAAACTGCAAGAACGACGCGAAGCTTTCCGGCTTTAAATGGTGACGATAGGGCACAAACAATTCAATCATACTTCTGTAATACTGTTCTGGGTTTTTTGTTTTTGAAAAACGCGCATAACGAATGACTGCTGCTTGAGTTCTTGACCGTTTAACAATAAATCCATGATCAAATTGTAGTGGGATTGAGTTTTTAGATTTTTCACCTTTTGTTAGTACACGATATTCAGATGCAAATGTTGCCATACACATGTCATTGAACACACTATTGTTGGGACGGTTCTTATATCTATCAATAATGTTTAACATCCAGATATCGTCTTCTCGATCTGTTTCATCAATGGTATTTAAGGGCCTGCTCATTCTAACTATGTTCTCTCCTGTGGGTATAAACACAACTTTTCTGGAACATTCTTTTAAATGCATATTAGTAAGTAAATAAACTGCTTCCTGTGCAGACACCTCTCTGTTATGAAGGAAAACAGAACCAATTTTTTTCAGGGCACCTTTGGCATCTAAATTTCCTTTGCGGGCTTCTTTTTGGGCCATACTTAACAATAATCCCATTTCTCTTTCAGATTTGGAGATATATGAGATTATATAAACAATACAAGCGTATGGGTCCACAACATACTGAATGTCAAAATTAGCATTCCACGTTTTAAGAATAAATGGACTATACTGATTATTCCAAATCTCAGAAATATTTCTCTTTAAAACGATATGTGTGCGACCTCCCAAACAATTATATGCTTTTTCATATACTTCCTGATTAAACCCAAGAGATTCAAATACAGCATCAGGACAGTCATAAGGACAGTTATCCATCAGGCTGATCTTTTTCACATTGGACACCATCTCCACACCGTGTGCTGTAGGCATTGTTGTATGGCAGATACACTCCACCTGATTATCACGTGTACTAACGTCAGTTTTGTCAGGGTGACATTTTGGGCATTTGGGTTTTGGCTCAGATTTTTTAAAGAAAGTGCGGGAAGATATAGGACGCGGGAAATTAAAGCGGCATTGTGTTTTATTTTTTTACAAGTTTTTGAGTGTCGCTTAGAATGTTGCTGCACAGATGTGACTACTTCATACAAAGGATCGTCCTCGGCTGGCAGCTCACATGTGACGTATTTATCGATAAACTCGATCACCTCTTCATCAGTGTTTTCATGAAGT
The DNA here is from genome assembly GCA_036785185.1 of Paratrypauchen microcephalus. NCBI lineage: Eukaryota > Metazoa > Chordata > Actinopteri > Gobiiformes > Gobiidae > Paratrypauchen > Paratrypauchen microcephalus. The sequence goes on along the minus strand of JAVJIX010000110.1, from coordinate 2,250,401 downwards.
TTGGGTGCATTTTTTACCCAAAACAAACAGTGTACATGAGGGGAACCTCTCTGCTGGAACTCAACCCGATAGAAATAATCAATAATTTCACCAATGGGATGTGACGGAGACATTAGTACTTCTTTAAGAAATATATGCCAGCGATAGTCAAACATCCTGGCCGCGATTACCGGGTTACGCCTTAAGAGTTCACAGCGCTCGGACCACTCTAGGTCTTCTACTGTTTGTAATCGACCTTCATGTCTCAGGATAGTGTTAAGTAAATTTTTCCAGCGCATATCAGCACTGGAAAATGAACAGAACCAGGTTGGGACCCCTAACTGGCGCACCATCGCTACCAAATCACTAGACGCCGATTGCCAGTAGGCTGGACTTCCTCTTATAGGTTTAAGAAACCGGTATCCACTGTCATGCTCCAGCATCGTTCTCAGAGTTTCTTTAATATTTGATTCATTGCCCTGAGAAAATGTAACTGTATCACCTTTTCGAAGTGCAATGGATACGCTTGAAACTACTTGTTGAAGAACGGATATGTAGTATGCATAAAAGAGATACAGTAAACTCCTTGAAAATCGTCCATCGGCATGCATTATTCTGTTATTTAAATAACGCATCAAAGTTATCCGTACAGGTCTCTTATCATGAAACGTAAACTGACCGCGGGGAAAGAGACATGGAAAGCACTTGGCTTCATTCTCACGATCTGAGAGTAATTTCACCGGATTGTTACCCTCTGTTGGAGCCAGATTTAAAATACCATCCAAGTACTGATCCAATATTTCTTGACCTAAATCCAGGGGCAAAGAACAAGTGTCCTGAAATACACAGTATCGCTGTTGGTCATGCAAGAGTTCATCATTTAGAACTTCGTCTTCAGTTTTTTCATTTTCTTGCTCTGAAGTTGGCATTTTCTCATCAAGGAATGGGTCTACGTCTTCACAAAATTCGCTCATATCATCTTGAAAGACTTCATCCATCTCTTCTTTTGAAAATTCATTTATCCATGATTCATCAAATTGTATGTCCTTAAAAAACTTATTTATCCTTTTTAAACACTTAATGGCATGTTTTATACGAATTGTATCAACAAATTGAAAGTCATAATGGCCTTTATATGTCAGTTTACGTTTTAGCTTTATTGGCAACAATACACCACCCAAGTCAGAGCGCGGCAAAATGTTTACAGTCTGAGTTAGGTTTGAAGGGCAGCAGACTATTGGCCCATGACAAGCTCTCTGCCCTCCTCTGGGTAAAGCTATTATCTTCATCATTGCTACATTGGGGGATACCAGAAGTTCTTCTACACTGTTTAAGCATGACAGTTCTTCTGGGATGGGGTCTAGTTCTAAGTTATTAACTGCACTTTCAGCTGGAGTGTCACCTCTTTTTATCTTTCGGTGACAGGTATAACATATCCAGAGTTTACCTTTGGCAGTTGTTTTTATCGGGCATGGACTGACACAGTGACTGCTACATTTATGCAAATATGTGTCCTTTATACACTTATTAGCTGCAATTAATGATTTTTCTTTCTTTGCATAGTTATCCATGTTACAATGTATAACCGAATTTTCAAAAAACATTCTATGGCACACAGAACAGATGAATTCTGGGCCCTTCTCAACTTTAGTCAAGAAACTCTCCATGACATATTCTAAGTCCTTTAATTTGAGTTTGTGGAGTTTCTTGGTCATTTTTATTGTTTCTTGGATACGCTTTTTGTTTTCGCTATTATGATATCGTGTTTTACTACTTATGATTTTTTCCTTTCTGTATACCGGGTCTTCGTATTTTTCTTTACTTGCAGCTTTTAATCTCTCCCGATGTGAATTACTTTTCCGGTACTTTTCCTTGCTTAGGGCTTTTACTTTATCCCTGTGCAATTTATCAGTACTGTATTTTTCTTTACTGTAAGCTCTAACGCTTTCTTGGTGGGATTTATCAGTACTGTATTTTTCTTTACTTGCATCTTTTAATCTTTCGCGATGTGAATTACTTTTCCAGTACTGTTCCTTGCTTAGTGCCTTTTTTTTATCCATATGCAATTTATCAGTACTGTATTTTTCTTTACTGTAAGCTTTAACGCTTTCTTGGTGGGACTTATCTGTACTATATTTTTCTTTACTGTAAGCTTTAACGCTTTCTTGGAGGGACTTATTGGTACTATATTTTAGAATGCTCATGGCCTTGACTTTGTCTCTGTGCAGTTTGTTTGCTTTATACATTTCTTTACTTCTGTTTTTTAACTTGTTTCTAACATTCAGTTGTTGCCAGTACTTCTGTCTATTTATAGATCTTACATACTGTCTATACACAGCTTTCTGTGCATACCATTTTCTGAATTTTTCTCTCTGTTTCTCTCTGTGTTTTAGCAGTTTAGCATGTTCAGTATTTACTAGAGAGGTTTCCCGAAATCTAAAACTGTATCCAATTTGATTAATATCAGTTTGACAAAGGCCGCAACAACTTTTCCCCTCTGAATCTTTAACACACTTTACGACTTCATAATGATTGTTATTGCAGTTTTCCAAGTATATACCTTGGCTTGACAACAATTTGCCATTACACTTGTACTGCAGCCAATTTCCATTTAAAAACGTAAATATACTTAACCCCAAATAGTCAGCTGTTACCTGAATTTCGACCTCTGTGGCCCAGCTATTGACATATTTCATTCTGGTTTTTTCAATATACTCAGCAACAGAGACAAACCCAGGACGCAAGAGACTCTTGTACTTGACAGCGTTCTGTTCAAGTTCTTTTACTATTGAAAGCCGAATTTTACGATGATTCTTTTGTGTTCCAGTCACTGCAAGTGAAATTGCCCGAAAATAACAATTGCCATCAGCAACAATGGATTCATTTTTGCATGGGAGACCTAAAAAGCTGTTTGTTGTCAATTGGGAGGTATTTAATTGTTCAAAAGCCACATTGATTTTTTTGCAGAGAGCCTGGCAAATGTCCTTCTCAATAGGACTGAACTGCATTGGAGTTTGTTCATGGCCAATAAACTGAACACCTTCAGTGACCTCCTCACTGTCGGATTTATCAGTTCTGTGTTTTTTGGATCTGTGGATGCATTTACTCTTTGGAGATCCTGCTTTAACCCTAGGCTCACTGCAATCTGTTGACCTTGCCCGCTTTCTAATGATCACATTTGTATCTGCCTTAGTGACAACAACTCCACTGATTTCAAATGAATTATCTTTACTGTCAAATACATGAGCCAAATGACAAAAGTGAGAATGCAATTCAGAAACAGACCTGAAATAACACACAACACTACTGCCATCTGCGTCTACAATGCCAATTTTGCTACGAGAATGAGAATCAACGACAGCATACAAACCATTATCATGAATGATGGAACACGTGGTCTTGCATAAAGTGAATAGACAAGTGTCATACTGTGACAACATTCTCTCTAAACCATTTCCCAAACTAACAAGAACCTCTTGATCAATAAGCTCCCCACTATCTAGACCAACAACACCAGAAACACAGTCACCGTACTGAAAGTGAAATGTCTGACCTTCAATGTCCCATTCCTTTGGCAGATTTGAGACAAGCATCATATAAGACCCCGGGGTAATCTTTCTGTTCTCTCTGCAGTATACATACAATGCATCACCCAAAACAAGAACTCTATCCAGGTCCTGCTTCTGCCATGAAGACACAGGACATGCTACATGCTTTGCAAGACTAACTAATGCTATTGGTGCACACTGAAAACCGGGATACATGAAGCGATCATTCCCCTGGTGAAATGATCCACTGATGTTCTGAGGCACAGACTTACCAGACTGGAGATCTGCTTCTGATCTGAGATCAGCTTTCCTCTCAGTCAAGCCAGCACCAAAAGAAACATCACAAATTGGCTTGTCTTTACCCGGAGAGCAGCAGATGCATGGACCGCTGTTCTTGGTCCTCTTCGTCTTCTTGGTCATCTTGGATGGAATGTGATGACTCTTCTCAGTCTATGAAAAAAAAAAAATGACCTGAATATCTTATATCTAAAATTACTATTGATGAGAACCTGTGGTGGTGGGTAAATATGATAAATTGAATACAACTTATTTTTTCCATGTCAGATAATTTGCTGTGAAACTATTGTCACTGATTATCTTTCATACATGTTTCATACATAGCTGCACCTAATCATTGTAAATACAAACCAGGTTCTTCGCCAACACATCAGGGAGCGCGTCCACATCAGCACTGGTGGGTGATGCTCCAGGCGTCACCCCCACAACTCCTGGCTCCACCTACATCAGTAAATTTGTCAAATGCATGAAAAAAAATGATTACTGTGGTAATACTACATTTCAAACTTAAAGATCCCATGACATGGTACTTCTTGATGCTTTTATATGGCGCCTTAGTGGTTCCCTAATACTGTATATCAGTGTTTCCCCACCTTTTTTGTCTTGTGTACCCCCTGAGCCTTTTTGTCATACCTCGAGTACCCCCTCACTCATACGTGTTGATAATTCTTGAAAAGTAGAACGTGATTATTTCATCTCTTTAATTAGAAATTTTAATTCTCAGGCCCTATTCAGAAATATGGTTCTAAACGCTTTATTCTGGGCATGTTGCTTGAATGCAAATGAGGAGGAGAGAGACAGAGACACAGTTTCCTGGTTTGGCTCCATGTGTGTAAGCAGAGGAACGGGAGACGCGGACGGAAGAAAGGAGACATGAGCCCTGTCCCAATTCACATGGAGAAGCCATTTGCAAGTCCAGCTCTGTATTGTCCCATGAAAAAAACACTCACAGGGGGTGACATCCAGACGGGAGGTGGAAACCTTTCCCCGAGTGTGATGTCAGAAAATTCCCTTGTCCAAAATCGCCCGTAAGGGCTGTCTTTTTTTCAAATGCAGAAAAGGATCGCAATTGCTCAGTTTACACATTTTACAACTTTTAGCCGGAAGGGGGGGCTAAACAGGGTAAGGGAGCTCACATTAACATTCAAAAACCTCAGAAAGTGAAAATTTCATGCCATGGGACCTTTAACAATACCAACCTGATCCTCACGCAACATGTGTGCAGCAGTGGTAGGTGATGTTTCAGGAGTCCCCACCACTTCAACCTCCTTCTGAAGAACAAAAACAAGAAAATTCATGTTGTCATTCATGTAATTTTGGTTTGAGGCTCTTTGATAATACAGTCAAAAGGTTTTCATGTTTTCTATCTGTTACTTTATTTATTTTATTTATTACTTATTATTATGTATCATAATAGTTTGTGGGTAAACAAAGTTGACAAAAGTGTATCACATCTGCTGTCCATGTCCAGAAATTAAAATTATGACCACACAGCAAATTCTTATTAAATATTATTATTTAACAACTGCCTGTGCAGTATTACATAAAAGGCAAATATCTGGCCAGGCACATCACAGCTTTGGGGCTGAAGCTGATGCAGGCTTCACAGTCTTAACCTTAGCACCTATAAATGTATTTATTTACAGTTCTCATCTTGTTACATTCCATTCAAAGATGAAATAATATTCAGAAATTGTTTCACTTCTTTTTTCAGAATTTTACATACCTGCTGCTTGGGCTGGCTTCTCTTGGAGGCAGCAGCTTCAGAACATCTGACATGAGTTGCCTGAAAAAAATAATATATCTATAAATGCATAAAACAGTATTTCCCATACATCAAAATTTCTATATATAAAATGTATCAAAATTATGAGATTAGGTAGTGTTTTTAAAATGCCAGACACTCAAAACAAACCTTCTGCTGAACCAGCCGCCTCTTGGGAAGCCCTGGGGAGTGCGCAGAACTTCCAGGCTGGTCCTTAAGTAAGAGCAGTAATAAAATGTAAATGACAACAGTCTTAATAACAATTACTGAGTATAAAATACAGATCAAAAAACATTTTACTTTATTTAACATAAAACATTTCTACTCAATAACCTTACCTTCTTTTCAACAGGAAAGCAGGCAGTGCACTCAGCATCAAGGTCAGATGGAATGAACTTCTCCATCTCTTTCAAAATGGCGGTGCTGAAATACACCGGTGAAAGCGGGATCGAAAAGACTGACTCCACCTGTTAAAATTAGGTTTGATCTAAATACATCATAAGACTCTAGGAAGTGTTGCCAAAATGCCACACACTCAAAACAAACCTGCTCTTGGTGAACCAGCCTCTTAGAATCCCCTGGGGAGTGCACAGGGCTTTCACGTCGGTTCTTCTGCAAGGGCAGTAATAAAACAATCTTAAAAACAATTCATGAGGTACATTCATGAGGTTATGACAAGACACTAGCCTCACCTTCTTTTTCCGTGTGACCACCACCATCTGATTGGCATCAGGAGGTGGTGGCCGTGGCCGAGGGGCAGGCCCTGTCACAACCAGCACTGGTTTGACCTGCCTGGTTGGTGGGGAGGGCACTGGAGCTTGTGGCGATGGTCTGGGGGTGTCCATCTCCAACTGTAGGTGTGAGACAGTCCAAAGCAACTGGCCAAGCATGTCCATGCCACCATCAGTATCACTGAGATGGACCTGCAAATGATACAAAAGAAAACAATTATCATTTCCACTGCATATTAGATACTTGAATTTCAGAACATTACTTACCCCATCCCTACACCACAGGTTGAGGCGGTTCATCGGAAAGTAATCCACAATAGAGTAGTACTTGATACCTTCAGTAAAAGAAAAAAAAGAAAGAAAGAATGTTATACATACAATGTTATACACATACACACGAGAGAGATTTCATAAAGACACATAGAGACACACGTACTCATGCGTGCCGCCACACGATGGTACTCCTGGCGCAGATGATTTTGCAAATCCACCTCAACATTTAGGCGAGGTGGAAAATCCAGGACACAGACCTCAAAACAATATTTTAGTTTAAATATTTTGTTAAAATGAGAGAGTAGAAAGCAATCAAATCTGTTTCAAGCAAGGACTTGACCAGTCTAAACCAGCACTATAATAGGATCTAACAAGATTTAAAGGAAAAGTAACGTTATTTTACAATCTGAGCCTTCTTTCGGTAATAAAACAAGTCGTTTGACTCACCCATAGCACGTTGGTGTCATTTGGAGCTGTTTGGTAAAAGTTATGTTGTAGCGTATCCGTTAGCGTGAGTACTCGGGGCATTACTTTGCGGTCTCCAAATAACACAAACTTTAGCACTTTTCAAATCATAGAAGCCCGATGTCTTAATCTACGATTTCTTTTGAAGCAAAAGTGGCCTGTAATCCGAGATTTATCCATAGTTTACAGCTTTGCGTTTCATGTTTGGGTCCCGGGAGCTGAGAGCATCAACCTCAATCAATCAATCCTCATCAACTCGAAACTATGGCTAAATCTCGGATTACAGGCCACTTTTGACCACACGAAATCGTAGACTAAAGACATCGGGCTTCTATGATTTGAAAAGTGCTAAAGTTTGTGTTATTTGGAGACCGCAAAGTAATGCCCCGAGTACTCACGCTAACGGATACGCTACAACATAACTTTTACCAAACAGCTCCAAATGACACCAACGTGCTATGGGTGAGTCAAACGACTTGTTTTATTACCGAAAGAAGGCTCAGATTGTAAAATAACGTTACTTTTCCTTTAAAGCCAGAATTACAGCTTGATTAAACCAGTTCTAAATTAGTAGGCTATCTAATGAGAAGAAACGGGAGAACGTGTACACCTTATCTTAATTAATTACTAGTCTAAGAATTGTTAATCTACACAACTTAATTGACTCAATAGTATTTACCCCAACACCCTCTTGTCAACACAGTACTTTTTTAAAAGATTGTGCATGGAGTAAACATGATAACAGGAGAAGTTCAATTTGTCAACTGGACAAAGTTTGTTTGGTTGAAAATGTTTCGCCGCTCATCCGAGAGGCTTCGTCAGCTCTAATAAGAATACTGGTAAGACACTTGCTTATATCTTGCTGTAGGGAGGAGGATATAAGCAAGTGTCTTACCAGTATTCTTATTAGAGCTGACGAAGCCTCTCGGATGAGCGGCGAAACGTTTTCAACCAAACAAACTTTGTCCAGTTGACAAATTGAACTTCTCCTGTTATCATGGATTCTACCTGGACGACTGAGGGACTTTTCACGCATGGAGTAAACAATTTTGGAAATATGGTACCTTTGGCCAGCGGCTACAAGCGGTGGCAAGGTAGCGACCGAAGTCGGCTGCAGCCTCATCGATTGTCCTGCTGGCCGTCAGGTTGTTGGAGGGAGCGGTGAGCAGAACAAGAGAGGGAGAACGATCCACCTGTATGTGCCTGATCTCCCTCTCAAGCTCCGCGGCTGCAGCTCCCGGGGTGGAGCTGAAACCAAAGATGATCTTCCCCTGTGGTATCTGGGCAAAGCCATCGATGAAGTGTCGCAGATGAGAGGCCCCGACAACCAGAACAAACTGAAAAAATTAAGATTTAAGAAAGTTAAGATTTTGTAAACTGCATTTACAGTTAAAAGGTCTTACCTTCTTGTCAGGGTCCTCCGGAGGTATCACCAGCTTGTGGCTCTTTCCAGTGACCAGAGACTTTGGCCAGTTACGCACTGGGAAGCGGTAGCCAGTGCCAAACCCTAGAAAATTATTATTAGTAGTAATATTGTTAGAGTTAAAAGGACTTACCTTCTTGTCAGGCTCAAAAACAGCAGGCGGCTGCTGCCGTTCTGCCATTCTTCGCCGAGCCGCCTGGGAACGGCGGAATGACTTTCCACGAGGCATCTGAAGAAAGTTAAAATGAACCATTTAAATTGTAATACGGTAATGTAGTAATCAGATATGTTTTAAAGCTTGTGTACAGCTGTTTTAAAGCATTTGTTAAAGGTCCCATGGCATGAAATTTTCACTTTCTGGGGTTTTTGAATGTTAATGTGAGCTCCCCTAACCCCCGCTCTGTCCCTAGACTTGATGATGAAGAAAAGAGTATGTTTTGGCTCCTTCATTCGAGCCTCTGAAACAGCAGTAGTTTAATTTTATTTTCTTTGGAAATGTCAGACGCATACGAGTGTTTTTTTCATGGGACAATACAGAGCTGGTCTTGTGAAAAGTTTATTACGATCGCTTCTCTCCTTCTCCACTCTTACACTCACAGAAGGCACAGGGACTTTGTCCTCTGTTTTTGTCCTCATTTGCAATCAAGCACCACGCCCAGAATAAAGTAGAAAAATAAAATAAAAAATAAAGAGAAGGATTCATTTGCAGTACAGTGGTACCTCACCTTACGAATGACCCAACAAACGAAAATTTCAAGTTACGAAACGCCTTCACGGTAAATTTTTGTCTCTAGATGCGAATGAAATTTCAAGTTACGAAACATTCAAATAATGCGCGCTCAGCCACACACATTATACGCTTTTCTCAGACTGGATTTAAACTTTTCTCACATTTGTCTCTGTTTAAACACTCAAACTTTCAAACTTTCATTTTCAACAAAACGTATCAATATTGAAGGGGGGGGGGGGGAGCGGGAGGGGGGAGAAAACTGCGCGGACACGTGTGCGCAGCATGACCCGGCGCAGAGCTGACAGCAGGACTAGACCAAGATCTAAACCTGGACTGGACCAGGACTAAACCTGGACTAAACCAGGACTAAACCAGGACTAAACCTGGACTAAACCAGGAGGAGCCGCGCTCACATGCGCTCAGACTGCCTGCGGTCCCCGCCTCAGCTGTGACTCGTGAGAAACCAGGAAATAGACCCGCACGCGGCGCTTTAATCCACCTGGTCTAGTCCTGGTCTAGTCCTGGTTTAGTCCTGGTTTAGTCCTGGTCCAGTCCAGGTTTAGATCTTGGTCTAGTCCTGCTGTCAGCTCTGCGCCGGGTCATGTGCGCTATCACACGTGTCCGCGCAGTTTTCTCCCCCCTCCCGCTTCCCCCCACACTTCAATATACGTTTTGTTGAAAATCTATGAAAGTTTGAGTGTTTAAACGAGAGAAAAACGTGAGAAAAGTTTAAATCGAGTCTGAGAAACCAATCAGGACGCAGAACACATTGTTACACTATAAAAAAGTTACACTATAAAAAAAAAAAAAAAACTTGGATCGGGGCCTTGGAACGAATCAGGCTTTTTCCATTGAAATAGCTACTCAACTTACGAATTTTTCACGTTACGAAACCACTTCTGGAACAAATTAATTTCGTAAGGTGAGGTACCACTGTATTAGGGAACCACTAATGCGCCATATAAAAGCATCAAGAAGTACCATGTCATGGGATCTTTAACCAGGTTTAAGCTAAAGGCAGGGGTAAAGTGGGTCTACTCTACACCAAGTTTAAAACAGGACTAAACTAGACCAATATCACATCTAAAACAAAACAAATCTAAATATATGCAGTTAAAATACAATTCTTTCAACTTACATTATGAACAATCGTAATATTCATCAGTTTGCAACACGGCTAAAGTAGACAGAGAGAAAATAATTTTTTCCTACCTTTAGATGTGTTGAAGAGAAGTCCGGGAGAGCTGTAATCCACAAGATGAGAAGATTCTTCTTTTCTAGGTCCAAGACACGATCTTCACACAAGATGGAGATGTAAAATCCGAGATAGAGTTGTGAAAGCTTCTTGAATTGTCCAAAAAAGGATTCACTCAAGTCGCAGAGGAGAACGTGCTATAGCAGATACCATAGACGTTCAGTCGGCCACACCCTGTTAGGTCCTACTTATACTCTTCTATCACCCCACCACCAGTGCAGCTGATTGGCTGTCTGGCTGTTACCAGGCCACAAACAGCCAATCAGAAGTGTAGATGGATTGAGTGTGTGTGTCTTGGGTGTGGCTCGGGTGTGGCTCTACCCCTCCCCCACGTGCAGCTCCCTCCCTCCCCTCCTCTCCCTCTCCTCCTCTCCTTCCCCGCATGTGCATTCCCCCCTCCCCTTTCTTCCCCCTCCCCTCTCCTCTCCTCTCCTCTCCTCTCCTCCTCTCCTTCCCCGCGTGTGCAGTCCCCCCTCCCCTTTCTTCCCCCTCCCCTCTCCTCTCCTCTCCTCTCCTCTCCTCTCGTGAGTGCCCTGTGTGCTCTGTGTGTTCTGCACATGCGCACAATGACGTATAATGATGTATCAGGAAGGAGGGTTTTCCTGCCCAATTCGGGCTTTTTTTTGGATTATTTATTTTATTTACGACAGACACGTATTTTGACAACGAAGGCAATTTTCAGCATGATAAATAGATAGATAGATAGATAGATAGATAGATAAAGATAAAAAAAAGTAATAAATAAATAAATAAATAAATAAATAAATAATACAGCCAAAATCAGATAAAAAAAAGACTAAACCAGGCCTAAGGAGGACTAAAGCAGGTCTAAACCAGGACTAGGATTTTCAGGTCTAAACAAGTAATAAATAAACCAGATCCGGACAAACTCTCTTCTCTGCACGGCAACAGAACACACAAAATTCCACCGCAAGACAGTGTGTGGACCATGCTGATTGGCTGTCTATTAGTGCTTTATGATTGGCCCTGAACAAAACTATAGTCGGGACCAGGTCTAACCTAGAACTAACCAGGTCTAAGAAGCCAAAACCAGATTGAAGGAACCCTGGACATTAACTTTAAATAGGCGCAATAGCGCCCCCTAAGGAGACTGTATGAAATAACAAAATATTATAAAATGTAACATGCAAAATTTGGTACACACATTCGTGACATGGTCTCAAAATAGTCAATGATGCCCACATGCCATGTCCCATCGTGTAGCCATGGCAACAGGCTCGCCAATAGGATGCCTGATGAAAACACTGGTGTGGCCAAACAAAATTTTGTACACACATATATCATGGTAAGAAGAACAAAAAATATATATATTGTGACCACACCCCCTGCCAAAATGGAAGTCCATCATCTTGGATTAATTATGTGGGACAAATGTCATAATCTAATTTTATGTAGTCATCTAATTCTGCCATATTTTAATTTATGAAACTTTTAAAACAGCCACAATCTCAAATGTGGGCAAATCTTCAAAAAGACACATTTTCCAGGAAATACAGGAAAATCTCAATGATGACCCCGTAGCATCTCCCATCATGTTGCCATGGCAACAGGCCAAACATCTGTCCTTGTCATTAGGATTCTCTGGAAAAACTTTGGCATAGTCAAACAAAATTTGGTACACAGATGCATCATGGGAAGATAAACAAAAAGTATATTATACCATTGCTAGGCAACCAACCACCCATTTTGGATAGACCATGTGACCTGGTGGCGAAGGTGCCATTTCCTGTCAAACTTCGACGAGTGATAATTCGCACATACTTTGGCCGATTTTACTCAAACTTTAATCGTAGGTGGACACCCCGGCCCTGAACAGATTGATATAAAAAAATCTCAATTGGCCGTAATAGCGCCCCCTAGGGAGATTGCATGGAACAGGAAAAATTTACTTTGCCAGAAACACACCAAATATGGACCACACATTCGTGACATGGTCTCGATCAAAAATCTCAATGATGACCCCGCGGCATCTCCCGTCATGTTGCCATGGTAACAGGTCAAACAGCTGTCCCTGCCATTAGGACGCCCGGCAAAAGCTTTGGTGTAGCCACACCTAATTTAGTACATATATGGCTCATGGGAATAGGAAAATGGCGCGTTAGCGCCACCCCCCCTGCGAGTGCAAGCGAGGGCCGATCATCGCCGCTTGCGGCTATATTTATTATTATTATTATTATTTTCCCGACCACTTTTTCAGGTTTCGGGTACTTCCCACGGACGAAAACTCACGAAATTTTGCGCAAAATTCAAGAACGCCAAAAAAGGAATTTACAAATAATCTGTATTAAAAAATCTTAAAAAATGGCTCCACAGCGCCACCTCAAAAATCAAAATATGGCTATACCCGATAAATGAACTTTGTCGTAGATAAACGAAATTCGGGTGGTGGATAGGTCATGTCGTTACGAACCAAAAAATATATTATGGCGTTGCTAGGCGACCAACAGGAAGTCAGCTATATTGGGCCGAGCACGCGACCCGGCACCGAGGGTGCATTTTCCTGTCCTCGTATTTTAACGAACTCCTCCTAGGGTTTTTGACCCAGACTCACCAGAATCGTGCTGTATCATCTAGACAAGTGGGACATTAAAAGTTGTTAAAAGCGTTCTAAAAGAGTGAACGGTGTTTCCGTGACAACGCCACAAATTTGGGGTTAGTTTTTGTGGCTCGCCATCAAATTTCAATGAGCGATAATTCGCGCATACTTTGGCCGATATCACTCAAACTTTAATCGTTGGTGGACACCCCGGCCCTGAACAGATTGATATGAGAAAATCTGAAATAGGTGCTATAGCGCCACCTAGGGAGATTGCATGGAAGCGCAAAATTTTACTTTGTCGTAGACATACCAAATTTAGTACACATATTCGTGACGGGGTATCGATCAAAAAACATAATGACGTCAACACGCCATGTCCCATCGTGTTGCCATGGCAACAGGCCAAACATCTGTCGTCACCAATGGGACGCCCGGCATAAACTTTGTCGTAGCCATACCAAATTTGGTACACAGATGCATCATGGGATAAGGAACAAAAAAGTATATTATGCGGTTGCTAAGCGACCAACAGGAAGTCGGCCATTTTGGACCGAGCACGTGACCTGGCACCGAGGGCGCATTTTCCTGTCCTCGTATTTTAACGAACTCCTTCCAGGGTTTTTGACCCAGACTCACCAGAATCGTGCTCTATCATCTAGACAAGTGGGACATTAAAAGTTGTTAAAAGCGTTCTAAAAGAGTGAACGGTGTTTCCGTGACAACGCCACAAATTTCAGGTTCGTTTTTGTGGCTCGCCATCAAATTCGATGAGTGATAATTCGCACATACTTTGGCCGATTTCACTCAAACTTCAATCGTTGGTGGACACCCCGGCCCTGAACAGATTTCTATAAGAAAATCTGAAATGGACGATATAGCGCCCCCTAGGGAAGTGCAAAATTTTATTTTGTCGTAGACATACCAAATTTGGTACACACATTCGTGACAGGGTCTAATTTGGTACATAGATGGTTCATGGGAATAGGAAAATGGCGCGTTAGCAGGGGGCTGCGAGTGCAAGCGAGGGCCGATCATCGCCGCTTGCGGCTATATTTAGGCCCGAGCGCTAAAGCGTAGGGCCTTTTGTTACTGTTCTGCAGTGCGAAGCACTGCAGAACCAGCGTGCGCAAAACAAAGCGCGAAGCGCTTTGTTTTGCGCACGCAGCAGAGCGCGAAGCGCTCTCCCCTTTTTAAACACCTAGCACTCATGTCAACGACTGGTGCCCGCTGACCTGGCATGGTGGCATCGCCTGTGGCCGCGATAGCGGCCAAATTGTAATTGTTCACCCCAAAACATTCTCGGCCCACCAGCGTGCGCAAAACAAAGCGCGAAGCGCTTTGTTTTGCGCACGCAGCAGAGCGCGAAGCGCTCTCCCCTTTTTAAGCACCTAGCACTCATGTCAACAACTGGTGCCCGCTGACATGGCATGGTGGCACCGCCCGTGGCGGCAAAATTGTAATTGTTTTGTGGGCACACATGACATCGTGCACGCAGTGCACGATGTCATGTGTGCCCACAAAACCAGAGCGCGAAGCGCTCTCCCTTTTCCAAACACTCAATGCCACACTATAGTGACACTCATAGGATCCAATAGCACAGACTGGCACTGCCCATTGCCGCGAAAGCGGCATAATTGTAATCGTTAACCATCGTAAACGCCAAAAATGTGTATTGGGCAAGTGAGTAATCGATGAGGTCAATGACGAGCGCAACGCGCTCGTCATTGACAATGGACCCCACGGGTGCGTTACTGGACACGAGCCCTTTCCATTGATATATATATTGCCACCATAGGTGGCACCATATTGTTATTGTTCTGGTTTTTCTTATTCTTATTATTATTATTTTCCTATACACTTTTTTCAGGTTTCGGGTACTTCCCACCGACGAAAACTCACGAAATTTTGCACAAAATTCAAGAATGCCAAAAAAGGAATTTACAAATAATCTGTATTAAAAAATCTTTTAAAATGGCTCGACAGCGCCACCTGGAAAATCAAAATACATTGCGCCTATGGCTATACCCGAAAAATGAACTTTGTCGTAGACAAACGAAATTCGGGTGGTGGATAGGTCATGTCGTTACAAACCAAAAAATATATTATGCCGTTGCTAGGCGACCAACAGGAAGTCGGCCATATTGGAACAAGCACGTGACCCGGCGCCGAAGGCGGAGTTTCCTGTCCTCGTATTTTAACGAACTCCTCATAGGGTTTTTGACCCAGACTCACCAGAATCGTGCTGTACCATCTAGACAAGTGGGACATTAAAAGTTGTTAAAAGCGTTCTAAAAGAGTTAACGGTGTTTCCGTGACAACGCCACAAATTTCGTGTTCGTTTTTGCGGCTCGCCATCAAACTTCGACGAGCGATAATTCGCGCATACTTTGGCCGATTTCACTCAAACTTTAATCGTTGGTGGACACCCCGGCCCTGAACAGATTGATATAAGAAAATCTGAAATGGGTGCTATAGCGCCACCTAGGGAGATTGCATGGAAGCGCAAAATTTTACTTTGTCGTAGACATACCAAATTTGGTACACATATTCGTGACGGGGTATCGATCAAAAAACTTAATGACGTCAACACACCATGTCCCATCGTGTTGCCATGGCAACAGGCCAAACATCTGTTGTCGCCAATGGGACGCCCAGCATAAACTTTGTCATAGCCAAACCAAATTTGGTACACAGATGCATCATGGGAAGAGGAACAAAAAAGTATATTATGCGGTTGCTAGGCGACCAACAGGAAGTCGGCCATTTTGGACCGAGCACGTGACCTGGCACCGAGGGCGCATTTTCCTGTCCTCGTATTTTAATGAACTCCTCCTAGGGTTTTTGACCCAGACTCACCAGAATCGTGCTGTATCATCTAGACAAGTGGGACATTAAAAGTTGTTAAAAGCGTTCTAAAAGAGTGAACGGTGTTTCCGTGACAACGCCACAAATTTCGTGTTCGTTTTTGCGGCTCGCCATCAAACTTCGACGAGTGATAATTCGCACATACTTTGGCCGATTTCACTCAAACTTTAATCGTTGGTGGACACCCCGGCCCTGAACAGATTGATATAAGAAAATCTGAAATGGACACTATAGCGCCCCCTAGGGAGATTGCATGGAAGTGCAAAATTTTACTTTGTCATAGACATACCAAATTTGGTACACATATTCGTGACGGGGTCTCGATAAAAAAACTCAATGACGCTCCCACGCAAGCTCCCATCGTGTTGTCATGGCAACAGGCCAAACATCTGTCCTCGCCATTAGGATCCTCTGCAAAAATTTTGTCATAGTCAAACCAAATTTGGTACACAGATGCACCATGGGAAGAGGAACAAAAAGTATATTACGTCGTTGCTAGGCAACCAACCAGCCATATTGGATAGACCATGTGACCTGGTGGCGAAGGCGCCATTTTCTGTCAATCTTCGACGAGCGATAATTCGTGCATACTTTGGCCGATTTACCTCAAATTTTAATCGTTGGTGGACACCCCGGCCCTGAACAGATTGATATAAGAAAATCTGAAATGGGTGCTATAGCGCCACCTAGGGAGATTGCATGGAAGCGCAAAATTTTACTTTGTCGTAGACATACCAAATTTGGTACACATATTCGTGACGGGGTCTTGATCAAAAAACTCAATGACGCCAACACGCCATATCCCACCGTGTTGCCATGGCAACAGGCCAATCTTCTCTCCTTGCCAATGGGACGCCAGGCAAAAACTTTGTCGTAGCCAAACCAAATTTGGTACACAGATGCATCATGGGAATAGGAACAAAAAAGTATATTATGTGGTTGCTAGGCGACCAACAGGAAGTCGGCCATTTTGGACCGCGCACGTGACCTGGCCCCGAGGGCGCATTTTCCTGTCCACGTATTTTAACAAACTCCTCCTAGGGTTTTTGACCCAGACTCACCAGAATCGTGCTGTATCATCTAGACAAGTGGGACATTAAAAGTTGTTAAAAGCGTTCTAAAAGAGTGAACGGTGTTTCCGTGACAACGCCACAAATTACAGGTGTGTTTTTGCGGCTCGACATCAAATTCGGCGAGTGATAATTGGCACATACTTTGGCCGATTTCACTCAAACTTCAACTGTTCATGGACACCCCGGCCCTACACAGATTGATATGAGAAAATCTAAAATGGACACTATAGCGCCCCCTAGGGAGATTGCATGGAAGTGTAAAATTTTACTTTGTCGTAGGCATACCAAATTTGGTACACACATTTGTGACAGGGTCTCGATCAAAAAACTCAATGACGGCCCCGCGCCATCTCCCAATGTGTTGCCATGGTCACTGGCTAAACATCTGTCCTTGCCAATGGGACACCTGGCAAAAACTTTGGTGTAGTCAAATCAAATTTGGTACACAGATGCATCATGGGAAGATAAACAAAAAGTATATTATACCGTTGCTAGGCAACCAACCAGCCATTTTGGATAGACCATGCGACCTGGTGGCGAAGGCGCCACTTCCGATCAAACTTCGACGAGTGATAATGCACTCATAGTTTGGCCGATTTAACTCAAACTTGAATCGTTGTTAGACACCCTGGCCCTAAACAGATTGATATAAAAAATCTAAAATTGCCGTTATAACGCCCCCTAGAGTAATTGCATGGAACAGAAAAATTTTACTTTGTCATAGACATACCAAATTTGGTACACACATTCATGACAGGGTCTCGATCAAAAAACTCAATGACGCCAACACGCCATGTCCCATCGTGTTGCCATGGCAACAGGCCAAACATCTGTCCTCGCCAATGGGACGCCTGCCAAAAACTTTGTCATAGTCAAACCAAATTTGGTACACAGATGCATCATGGGAAGAGGAACAAAAAAGTACATTACGCCATTGCTTGGCAACCAACCACCCATATAGGATAAACCATGTGACCTGGTGGTGACGGCGCTACTTCCTGTCAAACTTGGACGAGTGATAATGTGCTAATAGTTTGGCTGATTTCACTCAAACTTTACTCGTTGGTGTACACCCTGGCCCTGAACAGATTGACATAAAAAAAACTGAAATGGCCATAATAGCGCCCCCTAGGGTAATTGCATGGAAAATAAGAATTTTACTTTGCCGTAGACACACCAAATTTGGAGCACACATTCGTGACATGGTCTTGATCAAAAAACATAGTGACACCCCCATGCCATCTCACATCGTGTTGCCATGGTAACAGGCCAAACCTCTGTCCCCGCCAAAAGGATGCTCGACAAAGTTTGGTATAGCCACAGCAAATTCTGTACATAGATGCATCATGGGAATAGGAATAAAAAAAGAATATTACGTCGTTGCTAGGCAACCAGCCAGCCATATTGGATAGGCCATGTGACCTGGTGCCAAAGGCACCATTTTCTGTCCTCATATTTTTATTTATTCAATTGATTTTTTAATGTTTGCACCCAGCATTTAAAAGATCAAAAATACACACAAAAGAAAAAGAAAATAACAGAACAGTGCAGGAAAGGCTTATGATTGACCCTCCTCTTAAAATAATTGAAATTAAAAGGCAAAAAAAAAAACAACCCCTCCCCACCTCAACCCCAGGCATTCAACACAAATGCATCCAGATAACGCACAAACTCACACATGCATCCAGCTAGAAAAAAGGGGAAGAAAATGGCGCGTTAGCGCCACCCCCCAGCGAGTGCAAGCGAGGGCCGATCATCGCCGCTTGCGGCTATATTTCTTATTATTATTATTATTTTCCTCCCCCCCTTTTTGCAGGTTTCGGGTACTTCCCACCGACGAAAACTCACGAAATTTTGCACAAAATTCTAGAACGCCAAAAAAGGAATTTACAAATAATCTGTATTGAAAAATCTTTAAAAATGGCTCGACAGCGCCACCTGGAAAATCAAAATACATTGCGCCTATGGCTATACCCGAAAAATGAACTTTGTCGTAGACAAACGAAATTCGGGTGGTGGATAGGTCATGTGGTTACGAACCAAAATATATATTACGCCGTTGCTAGGCGACCAACAGGAAGTCAGTCATATTGGGCCGAGCACGCGACCCGGCGCCGAAGGCGCATTTTCCTGTCCTCGTATTTTAACGAACTCCTCCTAGGGTTTTTGACCCAGACTCACCAGAATCGTGCTGTATCATCTAGACAAGTGTCACATTAAAAGTTGTTAAAAGCGTTCTAAAAGAGTGAACGGTGTTTCCATGACAACGCCACAAATTTCGGGTTCGTTTTTGCGACTCGCCATCAAACTTCGACAAGCGATAAAACGCGCATACTTTAGCCGATTTCACTCAAACTTTAATCGTTGGTGGACACCCCGGCCCTGAACAGATTAATATAAGAAAATCTGAAATGGGTGCTATAGCGCCACCTAGGGAGATTGCATGGAAGCGCAAAATTTTACTTTGTCGTAGACATACCAAATTTGGCACACATATTCATGACGGGGTCTCGATCAAAAAACTCAATGACACCAACACGCCATGTCCCATCGTGTTCCCATGGCAACAGGCCAATCTTCTCTCCTTGCCAATGGGACGCCAGGCAAAAACTTTGTCGTAGCCAAACCAAATTTGGTACACAGATGCATCATGGGAATAGGAACAAAAAAGTATATTAAGCGGTTGCTAGGCGACCAACAGGAAGTCGGCCATTTTGGACCGAGCACGTGACCTGACACCGAGGGCGCATTTTCCTGTCCTCGTATTTTAACGAACTCCTCCTAGGGTTTTTGACCCAGACTCACCAGAATCGTGCTGTATCATCTAGACAAGTGGGACATTAAAAGTTGTTAAAAGCGTTCTAAAAGAGTGAACGGTGTTTCCGTGACAACGCCACAAATTTCAGGTTCGTTTTTGCGATTCGCCATCAACCTTCGACGAGCGATAATTCGCACATACTTTGGCCGATTTCACTCAAACTTTAATCGTTGGTGGACACCCCGGCCCTGAACAGATTGATATAAGAAAATCTGAAATGGACACTATAGCGCCCCCTAGGGAGATTGCATGGAAGTGCAAAATTTTACTTTGTCATAGACATACCAAATTTGGTACACATATTCGTGACGGGGTATCGATCAAAAAACTCAATGACGCTCCCGCGCAAGCTCCCATCGTGTTGTCATGGCAACAGGCCAAACATCTGTCCTCGCCATTAGGATCCTCTGCAAAAACTTTGTCATAGTCAAACCAAATTTGGTACACAGATACATCATGGGAAGAGGAACAAAAAAGTATATTACGTTGTTGCTAGGCAACCAACCAGCCATATTGGATAGACCATGTGACCTGGTGGCGAAGGCGTCATTTTCTGTCAAACTTCGACGAGTGATAATTCACACATACTTTGGCCGATTTCACTCAAACTTGAATCGTTGGTGGACACCCTGGCCCTACACAGACTGATACAAGAAAATCTAAAATGGCCATAATAGCGCCCCCTAGGCAGAATGCATGGAATAGAAAATATTTACTTTGCCGTAGACACACCAAATTTGGACCACACATTCGGGACATCGTCTCGATCAAAAAACACAGTGACACCCCCACTCCATCTCACATCATGTTGCCATGGTAACAGGTCAAACATCGGTCCCTGCCATTAGGATGTCCGGCAAAAACTTTGATGTAGCCACACCTAATTTGGTACACAGATGCATCATGGGAATAGGAACAAAAAAGTATATTACACCATTGCTAGGCAACCAACCAGCCATATTGGATAGACCATGTGACCTGGTGGCAAAGGCGTCATTTCCTGTCAAACTTTGACGAATGATAATTAGCACATACTTTCTCCGATTTCACTCAAACTTTAATCGGTGGTGGACAACCCAGCCCTACACAGATTGATATAAGAAAATCTAAAATGGCCATAATAGCGCCCCCTAGGGTAATTGCATAGAACTGCAAAATTTAACTTTGTCGTACACATACAAGATTTGGTACAAATATTCCTGGGATATTTTCAATGAAAAAAGTCAATGGTGACCACATGCCATGCCTCATCGGGTTGCCATGGCAACAGGCCAAACATCTCTCCCCGCCAATAGGACACCTGACAAAATCTTTGGTATAGCCACACCAAATTTGGAACATAGATGCATCATGGGAATAGGAATAAAAATATATATATTTCGCTGTTGCTAGGCAACCAACCATATTGGGTAGAACATGTGACCTGGTGTTGAAGGCGCCATTTTCTGTCCTCATATTTTTATGTATTCAATTTATTTATTAATGTTTGCACCCAGCATTTAAAAGAACAAAAATACACACAAAAGAAAAAGAAAATAACAGAACAGTGCAGGAAAGGCTTATGATTGACCCTCCTCTTAAAATAATTGAAATTAAAAGGCAAAAAAAACAACCCCTCCCCACCTCACCCCCAGGCATTCAACACAAATGCATCCAGATAACGCACAAACTCACACATGCATGCAGCTAGAAAAAAGAGGAGGAAAATGGCGCGTTAGCGCCACCCCCCCAGCGAGTGCAAGCGAGGGCCGATCATCGCCGCTTGCGGCTATATTTATCATTATTATTATTATCCATCCATCTTCTTCTGCTTTTCTGGGTCACGGGGGCAGCAGTCCAAACAGATCTGCTCCCCAGAACACAATGCACCAGCCCCCATAAACATTATTATATATGTATATAATAAATTTGAAGATCATTATTTTATTTATTTATGTATTTATTCATTCATTTTAGGCCTTATATTCAATATGAGCACATGCCAAAAATTATGTTTACAAATGTTGCCATTACTATCGTGTGGGGAAAAAATAGAGCTTGTGAAAACAGTGTTTATGTGTGTAAGTGTTTATATATTCTATAGATTTGGGAAGCTGGTGTTGTTCCTGCATGTCTATGACTAAAGAGGAGATTTAGTAAAAGAGACCATGAAGCAATGAAGACATATCAGCTGCGTCTTAAGAATGATTGCTTTGCTTGAATGACATTAAAGTTGTCTATTTCCATGGTGACAACAAGTAATACCAGGCCAGGTTACAAGTCAGATCTTTGGAGATATCTGAATTGTAACCTGGAATATCTTTAAATGAAGTATATATTACAAGATAAGTTTAATGCCATTTTGTGGGACATTGCAGAGTAGGCAAAGCAGTAACTGGAGAGACCCCCATCATAAATTGCACAGTGCACTTTTGATCAACACACACATCAGATACACAGTTAAAATATCATGGTTCCAACTCTTTTACACAGTGGTTTACACAGTGGCTACTTCCAAATCTAAAGCCTGCTACAAATGCTTATCTCTCTTTTCACAGCCAAGGGAAGTATTTGAGCATAACTCTGATCCCACATGAGCCTATTGGACCCATGTCAACAGGCTGTCACTCCACACAAACACAAATCCTATGCAAATGCAGCCACACTCACAGCATGCCTCATTGTTGTGGAGAAAACAGACAATTTCCTCTTTGCATCAAATCACTGTCCCACTGGAAGCCATCTGGATGTGAAGCTTCCTGCTAAAGATTTGGACCAAACACAAAATTACACATGAAAGAGTGACGTGGGTATTTACTTGGGAAACTTTCATGAAGTTGATCTTGTCTTCTTGTTAATGCTGATGTGTGGGAAGATGAAAGCTATTCTTCAATATATATGTCATGGTATAAACATAATTGGCTACGGAGTCTGTGGCAGGGCATCCAGAACATCACGAACTACAAACCCTCGCCACAGACCTGTGACAACAACATCACCCTGCTCAACGACCTCAACAGCTTCTTTGCACGGTTTGAGGCACGAAACGACACCCGGCCCCAGAAAACACCACCACCTCCCCACGACCAGCCCCTGTGTAATCCCACAGCAGCTCATCACCAAACTGGACCACCTGGGGCTTCAGACCTCACTGTGTAATTGGCTGCTGGATTTCCTTAGTGAGAGGCCACAGGCAGTGCAGGTCGGTAGAAACACCTCAAGCTACATTGGACTGAGCACAGGAGCCCCCCAGGGCTGTGTGCTCAGTCCGATGCTCTTCACTCTGCTGACCCACGACTGCTCACCAGCGTTCAGCACCAATCACATAGTGAAGTTTGGGGACGATACGACTGTGGTGGGTCTCATCTCTAATAACGATGAAACAAACTACAGGAGTGAGGTGAGCCTTCTAACCAAGTGGTGCAGCGATAACAATCTCTTTCTTAATGTTGGAAAGACCAAGGAGATTGTTATAGACTTCCGGAGAGGCCTCACCCAGCACTCCCCACTGTCCATCAACCGTGCTGCTGTAGAGAGGGTGAGCAGCACCAAATTCTTGCGGGTGCACCTCAGTGGGGACCTCTCCTGGACAGCGAACACTGCATCACTGGCAAAGAGGGCTCAGAAGCGCCTCTATTTCCTCCGCAAACTGAGGAGAGCTGGAGCCCCCCTACCCATCATGACCACCTTCTACAGAGGTACCACTGAGAGCGTCCTGACCAGCTGCATCACTGTGTGGTACGAGAGCTGCACTGAACAGAACAGGAAAGCCCTGCAGCGCATAGTGAATGCAGCTGGGAGGATCACTGATGTCTCTCTCCCCTCCCTCCTGGACATTTTTAACACCCGCCTCACCCGCAGAGCATCCAGCATTGTGTGTGACCCGAGCCACCCCTCACACAGCCTCTTCAGCCTCCTGCCCTTGGGGAGAAGGTACCGGAGTCTCCGGGCCCACTCCACCAGACTGTCAGGAAGCTGAACTCTCACCTTACCCATCTCCCCCCTTCCCCCCATATTGGCATAACCTGTGTTCCATAAAAAGACATATCACTCTAGACACTTAAAAAAAAAAAAAAAAAAAAAAAAAAACTACTGCTAAGGACTACTGTTGCACAGTTTACATTTACTACTGGAATTTTACTACTGTTGTACTGTTGTTTACTGTTATTGCACTAGAATTACTACTGTTGCACATTTATTTTTTATCTTAACTTCAATGCACTTTCTATTGTACATTACCATCTCACTGCTGTATCTTCCATTGCACATTTTGATGCACACTGTACATTTGGACATCTGTATATAGGTATTTATTTATTATGTTGCACTGCTTTCAGATTTTAGATCTTAGATTTTAGTTTTAGATTTTTGTCTTAGATAGTTTTTGTTGTGTTTTGTCTTTATATTGTACTTTGTACACTGTCTTTTTGCACTTGGCCAGAGAGAAACAAAATTTCAATTCACTGTATGTTGAACACATATGGCAGAATTGACAATAAAGCTGACTTTGATCTTTTGATCTTTGATGAATCAGATCCCACCTGTGTGGTACTGGAATAAGATAAAGATGAATAGATTTTTTCTTGCAGAAGAAATGAACCATATGATTTGGGTAAGCAAATGTGTGCTGTATTGATAGTTTTCAGACTCTAGAATAAGATGATGTCATACTCCCAGATGGGGGACAAGAGACAGTTTTTCCTATTTCATTGTACTTTGCCATTAATATCAGAAAGGTAAACGCCCAAATATGGAACCTGATCCTTTCTATTACTGACTAGACCCGAGACCATGCTATATTATAAAAAGAAACCTGCAGTTGAACAATATTAATTTTAGCTGCCCCCATCTGTATTAAATAATATTGGCCTATAGAGTGTAGTGATGTCATCTGAAACCCGCAGTTATACTATTTCTCAGCCTTTAGTGATATTGGTTTTGTCATTCCAAAGGCATATTTTTTTCTATGTTGTTTGCACTGTAATGCGTTATAAAATTAGTTCATCTGGAACTGAAAGGGAATATAACTTTAATATCTCCAGGCAAAAAATAATACTATTACATTGTAAGGATTTTCCCTTAAAATTAAGTTCTACAAAATGTGTCCTGATTTGAACTGTGACAAAACAACAAAGTTTTTTTTTTTTTCTTTTTCTTTTTGTGGTGAACATGTGTGTAGCAGTTGTGTAATAGTGGAAACAGGCTGTCAGTTATTAAAAAACAAAACACTAATAATAAATAAATATAGAAATTCTTGTCACAGGCGAAATGTAACTGTGGTCAGAAGTTTCAGGAACTAGTGTTTTCAAAACATTTTTAACATGCTCTTTGTAATTTTGTTTAATGCTTACTGACTTCATTTTACCGCCCCCTTGTGGTTATTCAGTTTGTACACGTACTAGTATGTCTAATAGCTGTTTGTAAGACCAAGGTCAAGATCAATATATTGATTATATTTATTGTATTTATTCATTTGAGCTTGAAAGAGTAGAATAAAACACATATTGTGACAGAAAGGCTGTTGTCTCGTTCACAGATAAAATGGCAGCAAAAGGGCCATGTAGCTCCTTATTTGTAGTGTCATTTTTAACTGCAAAATAATACAGTGAAGTTACAATTAAAACATGAAAACGTAGGCCTATTAAAAGTTAAATAAATGCAGTTCACCGATATTCAGAGCAATTGGCAATCGGTAGTGGGTTGAAAAAAAGGGGAAACTACTTTGAACTCAGTCATGTCAAAAACTGATGTGTGTGTGTGTACACCTGTAGCCTGTGTCTTATCGAGTTTCAGCCAGTTACATGTGATTATCAGATTACTCCAGTAGAGGGCAGACTAACACCTGATATACATATGAGGACAATGATTTGCAGCACATTCTTTTCCCACCAAAACTGAATGTTGGTCTGTAGAAGGCCTGGAAAGTGAGGCATCAGTGGTGCCCGTGGTGATCGGAGCACTCGGGGCTGTAACCCCCAAACTGGAGGAGTGGCTACAACAGATCCCAGGAAAAACATCAGACATCTCAGTCCAGAAAAGTGCAGTACTAGGAACAGCAAAGATACTGCACAAAACTCTCAAGCTCCCAGGCCTCTGGTAGAGGACCCGAGCTGGATGAGGGTGAGAGACCAACCACCGTCGAAGGTGAGGAGCACGTTTTTTTTTTTTTTTAAATTAATAAAGACTTAATCTATAATGACAAAACATGCATCTAATGGAACAGATCAGGCTTAGTATCTACATTAAAGTCAATGTCAAAGTCAACTTCATTGTCAATTTGCCATGTGTTCAACATACAGTGAATTGAAATTTCGTTTCTCCCTGGCCAAGCAGTGCAAAAAAGACAGTGTACAAAATACAATAGCCTGGTGGATGAAGCTGTTTGACAGTCTGGTGGAGTGGGCCCGGAGACTCCGGTACCTTCTCCCCGAGGGAAGGAGGCTGAAGAGGCTGTGTGAGGGGTGGCTCGGGTCACCCACAATGCTGGACGCTCTGCGGGTGAGGCGGGTGTTAAAAATGTCCAGGAGGGAGGGGAGAGAGACACCAGTGATCCTCCCAGCTGCATTCACTATGCGCTGCAGGGCTTTCCTTTTCTGTTCAGTGCAGCTCCCGTACCACACAGTGATGCAGCTGGTCAGGACGCTCTCAATGGCACCTCGGTAGAAGGTGGTCATGATGGGTGGGGGGGCTTCAGCTCTCCTCAGTTTGCGGAGGAAATAGAGGCGCCTCTGCGCTTTCTTTGCCAGTGACGCAGTGTTCGCTGGCCGCAGTACCCGGACACTAGGAAGTGCAATCGCGCAACGTAGACGTCCAATGAGAGCATCCCTTCGTCTATCCTTCCCGGCCAATCGCGGCTCGGGACCGTCTAGCGTTCTGAGCTGGGCGGGGCCCCCCGTGCCGGGACCTGCGAAATGAGAAACCTCTCAGATAGCGTTTACCACGGAGAGGAGAGGACAAGAGGAGAGATTGATTCCACTGTTTAAGGTAAGAAGCGTATTTTGGATAGCGTGATAATTTAAAACGGACCGCTTTGTGACACAAAATCTACTTTGTTTTTTTACGTAGAGGGAGATAGGAGAGCTCACAGACGTAAATACGATAGACAGTTGTCGCTGTCATTGGCCTACTGGAGTCTAAGGTTATGTACTGGAGACCTGTGGATTGGTCTGGGAGTAATAATACAGCTTATGATATAGTATTATAGTTATAACAGTCATAATATACACTGCTCAAAAAAATAAGGGAACACTAAAATAACACATTGTACATCTGACTGAATGAAATATTTTTTATTAAATACTTTCTTTCCATAGTTGAACGTGCTGACAACAAAATCACACAACAATTATCAATGAAAATCAAATGTATCAACCCATGGAGGTCTGGATTTGGAGTTATACTCAAAATTAAAGTGGAAAAAAACACTACAGGCTGATCCAACTTTGATGTAATGTCCTTTAAACAAGTCAAAATGAGGCTCAGTAGTGTGTGTGGCCTCCGCGTGCCTGTATGACCTCCCTACAACGCCTGGGCATGCTCCTGATGTGGCGGCGGATGTTCTCCTGAGGGATCTCCTCCCAGACCTGGACTAAAGCATCTGCCAACTCCTGGACAGTCTGTGGTGCAACTTGGCGTTGGTGGATGGAGCGAGACATGATGTCCCAGATGTGCTCAATTGGATTCAGGTCTGGGGAACGGGCGGGCCAGTCCATAACATCAATGCCTTCGTGTTGCAGGAACTGCTGCCACACTCCAGCCACATGAGATCTAGCATTGTCTTGCATTAGGAGGAACCCAGGGCCAACTGCACCAGCATATGGTCTCACAAGGGGTCTGAGGATCTCATCTCGGTACCTAATGGCAGTCAGGCTACCTCTGGCGAGCACATGGAGGGCTGTCCTGCCCTCCAAAGAAATGCCACCCCACACCATTGCTGACCCACCACCAAACCGGTCATGCTGAAGGATGTTGCAGGCAGCAGAACGTTCTCCACGGCGTCTCCAGACTCTGTCACGTCTGTCACATGTGCTCAGTGTGAACCTGCTTTCATCTGTGAAGAGCACAGGGCGCCAGTGGCGAATTTGCCAATCTTGGTGTTCTCTGGCAAATGCCAAACGTCCTGCACGGTGTTGGGCTGTAAGCACAACCCCCACCTGTGGACGTCGGGTCCTCATACCATCCTCATGAAGTCTGTTTCTGACTGTTTGAGCAGACACATGCACATTTGTGGCCTGCTGGAGCTCATTTTGCAGGGCTCTGGCAGTGCTCCTCCTGTTCCTCCTTGCACAAAGACGGAGGTAGCGGTCCTGCTGCTGGGTTGTTGCCCTCCTACGGCTTCCTCCACGTCTCCTGACGTACTGGCCTGTCTCCTGGTAGCGGCTCCATGCTCTGGACACTACGCTGACAGAAACAGCAAACCTTCTTGCCACAGCTCATCCATCCTGGATGAGCTGCACTACCTGAGCCACTTGTGTGGGCTGTAGACTCCGTCTCATGCTACCAGTAGAGTGAAAGCACCACCAGCAATCAAAAGTGACCAAAACATCAGCCAGAAAGCATCAGAACTGAGAAGTGGTCTGTGGTCACCACCGATAGAACCACTTTTTTATTGGGTGTGTCTTGGCAATTGCTTATGAGTTCCACCTGTTGTCTATTCCATTTGCACAACAGCATGTGAAATTGATTGTCAATCAGTGTTGCTTCCTAAGTGGACAGTTCGATTTCAAAGAAGTGTGGTTGACTTGGAGTTACATTGTGTTGTATAAGTGTTCCCTTTATTTTTTTGAGCAGTGTATATAATAATATATAATACACGTGTTTATATAAGTTATTATGATATAGCAGTATAGTTATAATATAATCCTGGGGCATGGAGGGATTTCTATCCAAACATTGAAGTGGGCTTACAGTCTTTGTCTTCCCAGAAGAGAATGGATCTGTTCTGTGCATTCTGGACCCAAGTGTGCCCAAAGACAGGCAACAGTGCATCCTGAAGACAAGCAAGGAGGCCAAAGGCAGTGGACAAACTCCAAGAACAGGCCTCTGAGCAGACTATGTACATATTGTATATTTATTGTTATTTTTTGTAACATTTTCTACTCTGTCTGTTACCACCATGTTGTTATTTGTTATTAAGTATTTTATTATAAGTATTTATATACTATTTATTCTTAAGTGTTTTACTGTTTTATACTATTTATACTTCCATCATAGTGATTCTTCCCATTGTTATTACTATTACATTGTTACTGTTACTGTGTAACTGCAGGTTTATTGTCTGTTGTCTCACTGTCTATTCATTGTCTTTATTTATTGTATTAGGCCTACTTATTTTTTTATTTTATTTATTGCCTGCAACTGCACTGTTACACTTTTTATTTGCGCTACCTGCTTTGTCTGTTGTCTCACTGTCTATTTATTTTATTGTATTTATTGTAAATAATATTCAGTCTTATTACACTTAAATGCCCTGCTCCATAGATGTTTCCTTTCTACTCCCTTCCTGTTTGACCAATAATGCAACATGTGCACTGTCATCATTTTGTACTGATGTCTTTTAATGACTTAAATATGCCTTATACTGTTTAGTTTTCTTTACATCATGCACTTTAATCATTAAAGTGTCTTGAATTACTATAACAGCATGTTGTGCCATTTAGTAATCTTATATTTTTTATACACGTGTGAATAAGTGTGATTTCAGTAATTATGAGATGTAATGTTCTTTGCACAGCTTTGTAGCCTAGTGTTTAGTGGTTGTGTGGCACGTTCATTAATGTCTTAAAACATTTTAGACTACCATAAATCAATCTCCCGTCATAGGGACCTCACCTGGTGTCAAACATGCCATTTCTAAAAGTAACTAAAACAACAACAATAGTTTAATAAAACTTTTTATTGATTCCAAGCAGGACCAAGACAGATAATGTTACAGGGGTTGTTAAAAAGTCTAATTTTGTTCATACACAAATAATCATACAGCCCTCAGCAGACATCAAAAGCACATCCTTTCTAAAAATAGCCACCACCACAACAACAGTGTATTAAGTTTTGTTGTTGTTGTTGTTTTTTATTCCAAGATGTTTCATGGGTGACATGTCATTTTCCCTCAATCATGCATTGTAGTAGAGCATATAATAAAATAATAAATAAAATAAAACAAACATTTGATGTTCAGCACCAACACTTATGCAATATACTTATATTAAAAAAGATGAAATATGTCACAAAGTGTCTAGATTCAGCACTCCCAGTCCCAGTATTATGTCACAAAGCACTCCCAGTCCCAGCACCTGGTCCCGCCTTCTTGACAGCTCACAGACCTATGAGAGCACAAGAAAGGTTTTACGTCCCGCCACAGATTGACTGCACACCCCACCTATCACGTGGGGTATTCGTCTAAGAGTCTAAGTTGGAAATTGCACATCATTCGGACCCAGGGCGCTGTCCAGGAGAGGTCCTCACTGATGTGCACCCCCAGGAATTTGGTGCTGCCCACCCTCTCTACAGCAGCACTGTTGATGGTCACTGGGGGGTGCCAGGTGGGGCCTCTCTGGAAGTCTATAACAATCTCCTCTTTTCAACATTCAAAAGGAGATTGTTATCGCTGCACTGCTCACCTCACTCCTGTAGTTTGTCTCATCGTTATTAGAGATGAGACCCACCACAGTCGTATCGTCCACAAACTTCACAATGTGATTGGTGCTGAAGGCTGGTGCACAGTCGTGGGTCAGCAGAGTGAAGATCATTACTACTCTTAGTACTAACCTATTTGCTCAGTCTCATATTTCACAGATGCACTGCGTAACCTTTCAGAGTGGAGACCCACCACCATGGAGATGCTATTTCTTTGAATGATCCAGAGTATGGTATTAAAACTTATATAAGATGCATTTATTCAATTACGAAATACATTTAAAAGCATGCATTCTTACTTGGAGTGGGGTCACCTCTTCACAGATCTCGCCTGTAAATTGGCCTGGTGGTGTCTCCTGCTTATTTCTATAGAGACTGAAAGTTTAATGCCATCTTTTGGAACATTACAGGAAAAGCAATAACATCACCAGTTGCTTTCGGAGATAAGCAACTAAAGCAACTGGTGCTCTACCAGAAAGGTTATACAGTGCTAACTTTAAGGTTAACTGAAGTACCAATTTGTCATAGTTTTATCAGCTACATTTTATTACAAATTTCTCTCATTTTTTTTGCCAGATGTATAATTCAGCTTTTGAGTGAATGCATCCCTGCACAGTACTCCTGTTTAAATCAGTCAGTTTGATAGAGTTATGTTTATTGCATAGTCTAAAATATAAACATAATAATTTAGCCCTTGCTAAAAGTGAGACCACCAACAGAACATGCTTTCCCTTCGGCCTGTGATCATCTTAAAGAAGAGGGAGTGTGGAGAGAGGTTTTGCTTTTGTGGTTGGCACATGGTTAGAGGCAGTCAGGATGGCTTAATGGTTTGTATATGAACTTGTGTGGCATAGATTATAGAAACTTAAAACCCACCTCCTCAAACAGAATGTAAACATAGCTGAAAAACATCTGAAGAGGACAGGACCCACACTCAGAAAAAAACAAAACAAAACTGAGTACGCGTACCGAAAATACGTATTCAGAACACTAATTTAAAAATGCAAGAAGGTTCGATCCCCAGGCCCTTCTGTGTGGAGTTTGCATGTTCCTCCCGTGTCTGGGTGGGTTTTCTCCAGGCACGTTTTCCCCCATCAACACAAAAACATGCTCCATAGGTAAAAATCCTCCAGCTGAGGTCCTGACCAAAGCAACAACAAGATCATGGAGATGGGTCTCTGAGCACCTTCATGTGCTGCCCACTGCTCCTGAAAGGATGGATGCAGAGGATAATTTCCCTACAGGAATAAATACAAAATAAATAAATAAATAATTGGGATGCATATTCAGCATATCAAAATTAGGACTGAACTGAGACTAAACCTGGACCAGGACTAATCAGAACTTGCCTGGTTTACACCAGACCATATCACAAGTGATATATGGTCTAGGAGCCACCTTCGAAATATCTCATACTGGAGGTGTGGTTTACGATCGCCAACAGCCGTTTATTGGGCGTTACGAATGTCTATCATTTGGCGTATACGTAGCCCATAGCCAATCATGTCAGTTGTCAGTTCAAACTACAAGCTTCCGTTTGTCACGTAGTACGCGTCACCGTCTTGCCACCCTTCCCCGCTCTCTGATTGGCTCCCAGAATCGGGAGAGCTCGCTTTCCATAGTCGCCAGGCTGTCTTTCAGATCGGAACGAACAAAAGACAGCCTGGGATTTCCCAGGTTAAATCAGGACTAGAACAGGACCAAACCAAGGCTTTCATCAGAATTAAACTACACTTCTGTTTTTGTTGTGCAGTTTTATATTAATACCCAAGCTATATTCTATAATCAACTGGACTAAACAAGAACAAAACAATCAAATATTACTCTTTGATATAATGATCTGGTCATTTGATTGTATGATTTGTAAACACCATCTACTGTCTTTTTGCATAAACAGTGCACTGTGTAACATTTCTGGTGGAGGGTTCGCCAACTCCTTATTTCCATTAAGATGTCTTTGCTTTGCCTGGAATTTACTACAGCATGGCATTAAACATATACATTTCCAAAGAAACAAGCAAGTGACGCTTCAAGGCCAAGTTAGGTCTGTGGAGAGGCGACTATGCTGGCCATGAGAATGCATGTTTTTAAGGTATTTTTGAGAAATAAAAATTCCTATAATTTACTTAACATAAGATAATGGTAAATTAACACATTTTTATATAGCACTTTTTCACCTTCAAGGCACTCAAAGCATTTTAGAACAAGCAACCACTCACCCATTCACACACACATTCATACACCAGTGTACGTAGACACTGGGGGCAAGGTGGGTTAAATGTTTTGCCCAAGGACACAACAGCAGCATTCATCTATGGGAGCTGGAACCTGTGGGTCAGTGGATCTGAGCGCTCAGCCAATGATGTTTATTTTGAGAGCAGGATTCGAACCACCAACCTTCGGATCAGTGGACAAATCTCTACCAACTGAGCTACTGCCGTCCAGTAGATACATTTTATTTGGTTCTGTAGAACATTCCAGGCAAAGAAATAACATTTCCATGGAAACAAATAAGTGGCAGACTCGCTGCTTGAAAAGTTGCAGAGTGGACCTTTAAACCCAAGTCACCCTGGTACATAGGATGACTTTGCCAGATCAGGTCTTTATAGACACCATATATGGGACAGACTGAGCCAGTGCATCTTGGTGAGTAGTTGTATTTTGGTCTTCATCTTTTTAGCGAAGCAGCCTAAATTTGAGAATATCCCTTCCATTGCATCCCACTGACCCACTTAACAGCACTTTCCCCCTGTAGCATAAACAAACATGTCTATGACTATCTCTCCCCCGCTCTGCTCCAGGACTGGCTGATGTCCTCACGTGCAGGGTGCTGGGTTGCACCTCTCTTATCACGCTTCTATTTACAGAGTGGTTACGGGCTAAATGCATTCTCACTCATGGATGAGCTATTTACTGCAGCCCCTGGTCAGTGTGTGAGGCAACAGATGGACCAGGGATACTCAGGACCATTCCCTTCCAGTGTCTGCTCCACTGACACACAGCACAAACACAACAACACAACATACACATATAGGCTAAGCTTTAAACACTGCTCCTATGGGTCAAATGCAGAGAGCAGAGGACTCATTTATACGGTTGTTTTCTCATGTAGCACAATGAATGTGGAATTTGTCTTTGTATTTTGTACAAAATATACTGTCTCTCTCCCTTGGAATTCTTCAGAGGTTTCTGAAGAATGCCCTTCAGGATGAAAGATTACAAATTTGAAATAAGATTTGTGGCCAGACAACAAAATATTTAACAATGTAACCAATAACAAATGAAATCTTCCCATTACAAATCTGCTTTATAGTTCTGTCATAAATCTTATTGTGTAAAAGGTATTTTTTGGAGCAGGGGAGCTTTTCCCACATGACAGTCCACTTGTGTGTGAGAAACAAGGTGCAGCCGCTCCACGCTGTTGAATTATTCAGAAGCCGAGTACTATGGCTCAGCATTTTTTAAGTCCGGGCCTCACGCAGCTGTCCAGGAACTGCAGTGAACACTCACAGGCACTTCTGGAAACATCCACAATCTTTACAAAACAGTTACACCCGACTTTTAGAATAATATGAGACAAATTATTATAGTAGCTTACATGTAACAACAATATGATGAAGTCTATCTTTTTCTCATGACTCATTATTACTATTATTACTTGTATAACTCCACTGTATGGTCCTATCGTGCAATATCGTTTTTCCATCGTGCAAGTATTGTTTTTTTCAATACTCTCCCTGTCACTGTTTTTATTATTATTATTACTATTATGATTATTCGATTTATTACTTGTTTACTTATTTTATTACTATTATTACCTATCTTTATGCCATTTTTCCTGCATGCACTTTTCTTTCTTGTTCAAACTGTCCCTACCTGGAGCTACTGTGACAAGTACATTTCTCCTGTGTGAGATCAATAAAGTCTTATCTTATCTTATTGCTGCAGCATCCACATCATTTGGCTTTATGTGTAAACTTGATTTTATCTAGTGAGATTAAAATGTGACTAGTTTGCATATTTTACAATAATACCCCTTGTTTACCGGAGCAGCTGTTGTTTTGTCCCACTGAGACTCTAAAGTGAGCGAGATTTAACCCCGCTCTGTGCCCACGTGTACGGCTAATGCTGCACTCTGATTGGCTGAGCTCCTGCCGTAGTCCCCGCCCCGCTGACGACGTCACCGCGCCCGTGAGGATGCTGCTCTGCGGAGGGGACAGCCGCACTGCTCACTCCTCAGCCGGACACTGGGCGAGGCGAGCCCGCTGTACCGCTATGGGAATGAGCCAAGGCATCCAGGTGAAGCCAGCCCCTCTGCCGGACTATCCACCGCCTCTACCGCCCTCACACACCGGACAAGGACAGCCGTGGACCGCGGGGTACAACACCGACTCTGTCCTCCAGTGAGATCCGCGGGAGGACCGGGATGAGCCGGGTTTGACAGACCTCTGTACCGGGCTGGAGGTGACAGAGAGAAGCATGACAGCGGCGTGTGTGTCCGCAGTGGTGAGTACAGCAGCCCGGTCATTCTGTCTGGAAATACCGGCACACCAGAGCGCACCAGAGCGCACCAGAGCGCACCAGGGCCATGCCAACATCTTCCCGGTCCGGATAAAGGCGCAGTGCGTGTTTTTCATTCACAATCTAGAGATGGGCAGTCGCATTATCAAATAACCAAAACCATATCTTTCTTAGCCTATTTGCTACCAGCCAGTTCCTGATCCAGCCCACTGTCTAGGCTGTTATTGGATTTAACCTCATTTTGCACTCATATCCACAGCGCACTGTAAATTTAGACTGTTGTTTTTGTCATCCCACGCTCTCCATCACCATTCATTGGTCATTGACTTATCCCACTCACTGTGGTGCTTCAGAAGAGAGCTGAGATATAAGTAGTACAATATGTTCGCCAATAATTTGACAACATTCTGAAAAGAGCCTACATTTCTTTCATGAGGCTGTTGGTAAGAGAGCCTTTTCAGCTCTTCCTTCCCACATCACCCCCAATGTTTTTGTAAGGTTACTACTCATTTACCCAGAGCCCCAAGCGAGAAAGGGGCCCCACAAAGTCTGTAATGTTCATTTTTCATAAAGAGAACAAAGTGGCGGCCCACCATGATAGTTTACACCCAGGCCTTCAGAAATGTTGGTGCAGATCTTGTGTTCTTCATAGAATAATACGAGTTGGTCCATTCTCAGGAACAATGCATCGGTGCTGTAATTGACACTGGCATCTCCTTTATCAGTCTTAAGAGCTCAATTCTGATCAGATACACTGTAAATGTTTCCTTTTGTTTTAAAGTCCATGACCTTACGTCTTTTGCCTGCTTGTTTTAAACTTGAATTCCATTACAAGAAAACCAAAGTATAGACTTGTAAGGAAGTTCATCACTAAACTCTTTGTACACTCTTTACTAGACCTGATTGAGCTATAACAGGTGCTTGCCCCTAAACATACGTTATGAGTGTGTGTGAGTGCATGTGCCTGTGTGTTTGCGTGTGTGTGTTTGTGTGTGTCTGCATATGTGTGTAAGAGAGAAGGAAGTATGGAGAGGGGCGTTTTTGCTAAGCCCACATGTGTGCACTAATCCTCTGGCTCAGAGTTGAGTTTATAGTGGGCCCCAGGTTTAATTGGAGAGTAATTAAAGGCGGTTTGTTAGTGCCACACACAGACACTGACCCCGCCCACGACCCAAAGCGCTCGGCCCGCAGCAGAACACACCTCGTTATGTAAGAGAGGGGCTAGGACAGCGGGGCTCTTGTTCAGGGCCAGAGGGGACAGGTTCGGCTTAAAGACTGGCCTGGAAACGCCAGAGGAGAAATCTAATGAGTCAGCTCTGGCTGCATATATAGACTGTTTAAGAATATTTAACTGTTAATGAACTTATACACTAGCTACATTTAGATTAAGAGAAGTGACTTTATTGATCTCACACTGGAGAAATTCTTCTCTGCATTTTAACCCATCCTATATATATATATATTATATATTAGGAGCAGTGGGCAGCACACACATTAGGGCGCCCGGGGACCATCTCCATGATCTTCTTGCTTCGGTTTGGTCAGGACCTAAGCTGGAGGTACCTATGGTGCATGTTTTGGGTTGATGGGGGAAACCGGAGTGCCCGGAGAAAACCCACCCAGACACGGGGAGAAACATGCAAACTCCACACAGAAAGGCCCAGGTGACCCGGGGATCGAACCCAGACCATGCATGCAAACTCCACACAGAACACACACAGAAAGGCCTGGGCGACCCGGGGATCGAACCCGGAACCTTCTTGCTGTGAAGCAAGAGCGCTAACCACTCAGCTACCGTTAACAACAAATGCTTAGAGTTTATGTTGAATTTTACCAACTCGACCTGGTTTCAAAGATTGGACCTTGTATCTATGGCTTTAAATTATTAAAGGAGACTGCTACAAATGAGTAATAATAGAAAATTACTTTTTTAGTTGATCAGCCCAAAAGTAGTATTGCTTTAGTCTCCTTGTATAAAGACATGAGTTGTAAGAAATATCTTGTGCATCAGCTTATTTATTTGGGGGAGGCTTCACCACCTGCTTGTCTCCATGGGCATGAAATTACATTGCCTGGATGTTACAGATATGGTATTAAACGGATCTAGCTTCACGGACCAACAGTTCAAGTTACAGGGCACCTCTGTGTAATGGCGACCTCGCTCACAGGAGGAATTTGTGTTTTTCAAGGTATTTTACGGAACATAAACATAAAAACACCTATTTGTGGTGAATAAATGCAAGATAAGTTCAAGGCCAAGCCGTGGAACATTCCACACAGAAACATCTTTATGGAGACAAGCAGATCACAAACTTGACATATTCTACCCTTAAACTATATTATTGAGCTGTTTTGGTAAGTCGTGCTGTCTGACTCTCACTTCCTGGTGTGGACAGGCCTGTGGTCTGAGCCGTGTGTATGAAGGCATGCCAGTCATCTGTCCACATGATGTTTACTGCTGCTGTAGGCTCCCAAAGTAAAGCTCTAGTCCCTCTCCCTCTAGTACAATAATACTGTACATACCCATAGACTTTTATAGCAGCTCAGATATGTCCTAATGTTAGGGTGCAACACTTTGCAAAGGTTATTCCTCACTTATCTTATGCATTCTGAGCACTCTGTTATTTATTGCAATGAGTTTATAAGTACTTTTCACAACTCCAGACCAGAATTTTGCCATGATGGTAAAACCATCAACAACTAGCATTCTTACATGCAGTTCCTGATTTTTAGACAGTGAATCACTTTATAATTAGATGCAGACAGCATGTTTTTGCTCATATTTAATAGAATAACATTTGGCTTCTTAAATCTTAACTTTAAATACAGGTAGACAGATATTATATCCTCTATGACTACAAAAATGAACATCTTTGCCATGGGAATTAATTATTAACAGCATTTTATGGCAGAAGATCACATGACACTGCAATGCCTTGTGGTCACTGGTGGTATTACATACATTTTATCTGTTATGGTTCAATTTCGTATAATTCTCTGATATAATAATGTAATATGCCAAAAAAACAAGGCAATTATTTTCTATAGACGGCACCATCTCCCAATACACAAAGAGTGGTTAAAGTTAGCCTCTTGTTACCCAGTATCACTTTCCATTTGGCTTTTTGGTGAGCTAGAGTTACTGTCTGCTCATAGTGCTGCCTCACTGCTGGAGGCCTGTTTTATTATTGACTTGGGTGGGGTCACTGTGCTGTGGTCTGGCTGATGTAAACAACAAACAATATTGTCCTTTGATAGTGCAATGAGCAACATTGACATGAGATAGTCCCTCCACACCAGGCCCAGGAGCAGCATATGACTTCACAATTGAATTTCTTTGGCCAAATCTCCATAAAGGTCCATATAAAAGCACTTTGTCACGGTCTAAAGCAGGTATGTCTGTGTAATAAGTTAATGGAAAACATCTGGGGTCGCATTGGATTATGGGTAGTAGAAAAGTACAAGCAAATACACCACTACATTCTATGCATTAACAATTTCTATGCTCTTTTATTTACTTTTTGGCCATTTTACCATTCAAAGTTTATTGATGGGTGTAGAATAAGAAAACTGCTCATTAGCACTTTATATCAGGTTTAACCAACATGTACTAATGATACTGCCTGTGTTTTAGTGCTTTAATCAAAGCAGTTTTGTAATTTCCCTCGATAGTGTTGACCTTAAATGTTTTATGAGCTTATTTTCTCTAACATTCACAGCATGAGGGCGCTTTACAAGACTAAAGAAACTATGTACAATTGAATATAAAGCTTAATACACCTGTTCTTCTTTTACTTGATTAAAGTTCAACTGTATTACACAAATGTGGCCAAAGTAACCTGATATTATAGAATTTTTTATTTTTTAACAAAGTATAAGTTGTAAAGTACTGTACGCAACCTGATGACGCTGTAGAAGCGAAACGCGTTGTTCGCTCTAAGCCCAATAAAGGAATAAGAGTAAAGTCAAAGCGAGTGTGCGGTAAATTTCTTCTTTTTTGTACTGTATTTGACAATTTTTAGGTATCAGTACTTTACTTTAGCACATTTTACAGTAGATACTTTTTACATACTTTTAGTAATGTTTTTATAATTGCTTTTGTTTTTTAGTTATTTTATTATTATCACTTTATTTATTGCTATTTTAGTAATGTTATTATTAAGTTCTATTGAATTTTATGTGCAGCACTTTGGAAACTGTCTCTGTTTAT
Organism: Paratrypauchen microcephalus; assembly: GCA_036785185.1. Taxonomy (NCBI): domain Eukaryota; kingdom Metazoa; phylum Chordata; class Actinopteri; order Gobiiformes; family Gobiidae; genus Paratrypauchen; species Paratrypauchen microcephalus. The sequence goes on along the minus strand of JAVJIX010000110.1, from coordinate 2,211,274 downwards.
AAAATGTGCTATAGAAATAAAGTTGGATTGGATTGGATACTTTTACTGTACTTCACTACATTTGAGAGCATGCATCTGTACTTTCTACTTCACTACATTTTTTAACTGGACTTTAAAGTAAAAAGTGCTTTTCACGTGGTTTTAGGGGTTATTTTTACCATGATTGTATAACTTCCTGACTAAAGGTTTCGAGTTCAAGCTTCATCTTTGGTGAAACAAAAATAGAGAAGTACACACAATTTAAAAGAAAATTAAGACATTGATTTGTATTGCTACTGTGGACCAAAATATGTATAATTTTTTATCATGAAAATGAAAATACTTTTACTTTTTACTGTTAAAGTAAATTTTTAAACGGGTAATTTAATATTTTTACTTAAGTAAATTTTAATTTTAAGTCACTTCCTGTGTATCTGTACATAAGTGACAAAATGGAATACTTCATCCACCACTGCTTAGAGATAATTTAGAGATAAACATACATATACTTCCAAATAGAAAGGCCACAGAGAGGAATGGGACTGTGTCACTCTTTTGCATCAATGCTGCATCAATTTCCTAAGTGCTGCAGATTCAGACTCAAACAGCACTATTGGCTTTGTTTTACTGGCTGCAGTGGCCATTTGGAACAGCATTTCATCTACATTTCACAACTTAATGAATAAAGTAATACACGATGCTAGCCAGGTTTAAATATGGTTACACATTCACTGTAAAATGTACCACTGCAATAAGAGGTAATGTAACAATCACAGAAATTGTTTAGTGCAAGCCTAGTCCTATTTTACACATGCAGTAATAATCTTGATTTAGTCATTTAGTAAGTAAGTTTAGCTGTTGCTTAATTTAGTGTATTAATGATTGTACTTTGAAATCCACATATACTTTTGGAGTTACTGTAGATGTCTGCATGATAAACAGTGGCTCACATCCTTTAACGGCTCACATCTTTGCCAGCAGCTCTGGTCCTCTTCTAAAAGCCCATGTAATTCTCTGGGGGCAGCAGGCACAGCATGACGAGGCAGTGCGGCACGACTTGGCACAGAGCGCTGAGCTGGCACAGAGGGTGCAGCATCGATTTGGGCTCCTCTGATCAGTCTGAGTACTTTCATAAGAGCCATGGTGGTTCTGAGACTTAATGCAAGAAAGTGACCACTGTAATAAGGGAGATGGGTGTTTGTGTTCAAGTTTACTGAGAAGTGGACTGAGATGCAGACTTTGTCCTTGTGTAAGAGAATCTTCTGCATTGGTATAACAGAAATTCATACAAAAGCATCTGCTGCAGTGTTAATTAGCCCTGTTAAAGTTTCACAGAAGCTGAAACATTAGCAGCAGACAGACCTGGGCTTTCTCGGGTCAGTGTAGAGTCTAGACGCTAAGGTAAAAGCAGATCAGGGACATTATCATATCACATATACAGCTTCTATCACCCTATAGGCCTGGATCGTGCAATGATAAATGCTTGGGATGACAATCAGGTTTATAGCGAGACACGTTTTGTTAAAAATAGAATTAATGAAAAGAGAATTGTGTAACTTTTCTGGTGGAGGGTCCATCAAATGCTTTTATTCATGGAAATGTTATTGCTTTGACTGGAAAGTCTCACAGTGTGGTATTAAGCATTTCTATCTTCATGGAGAAACCAGGCCAGATCTGTAGAGAGGCAATCCCGCTCACAGTTAGAATGCCTGTTTTACTAGGTGTTTTTGAATAGTAAAACCACCTGTAATTGAATAAATGACGTAAAGTGTATCCATATATAGCATTCCAAACTCAGAAGTAAATGGCTCAGTAAAGTAGCCTATTTAGAAGCTTTACTGGATAAAGACTGGGTGCATGGCCAAATCTGCACTAATCATTAAACTGGGCCTAATTCAGGATATTACACAGACTAAATAAGGAACTAAACTATGACCAGACAAGGATTATTCACCTGTTAGCTGAATGCACGAGACTCCTAAGTACCAAAAGAATCATAACTTTTATACTGTTGAAACTTGCCAGACGAAGGTCCAATTGTAGTTGACACAAAGCCTCTATTCACAGCTCTGTGTCATTCTGCGCATATGAATGAAACTTCTATTTGAGTGACGTAGAACAGATTTGCACCACACGCTCAAATGTTTATGGATGAGGTTCTGAGAATACAAACAAAGACACAATATTGAATTTACAATAGAGCGGAGGCCGAGTAAACACTGTTAATTCATTAGTAGAAAAATATACAGTCACTTCCACTTTACTGTCCAGTTATTTGAATAGTGCTTAGTTATCCCAATATTTTACAATGAATGCTATTTGGTTATAAATCATATGTGAAAAAAGATAATAGGCCCAAATGTCAGTAAGTTGTTCCTAACATCGTTGGCTGACTCAACCCTCCTTTGTCTCCTCTACGTCAGCAGAACTAACAGCCACCTCAGCCTCTCCATTGCCCCCTCTTCATCACCCCTTTCTGGACTTTTTCCTCACAGTTTCTAAGCAGTATACTTGTACATTCTTCATTGTAATGTTCTGATCGGTCTGCTACTCCTCCACTACATGAGATAAAATGACTCATTCGTGTTTTGAGACTTACAGTTCCCCCAGACTATAAGCAGTTTCCAGGAATAGGTGACAGGGAAGGCCCCATTCTCGGCTGGGGGTCGTCCCTGAGTCACTATCTGAGTGACGTGTTAACAGCAGTCTGAGGTGTCCATGTGCTCATTCTACTTTAGTCACACTCGGATATTTTTAGTCAAGTTTTCTTACTGAGGCCTAAAGGTTACTGGTAACTATCGCAGCTGGCTGGGACTGGCTGTGTTCCTATAGAGATATTTCCTAATTTTCTCATGTTACTTAGATCCTACCACATAGGCAAGATGATTGACAAAATCGGTGCAATTAAATGCACTGAATGGCTGCCATGCCTGGCACTCCTCAGGGCTGTTTTGAATGAGCACATACTGTATTAGCAAAACTAATATTGGGGGATTTCCCAGTTGGATCTTCTTTCTGTGTAACGCAGTAATCCGAGGGAGAGGAATTACTGAATCTTTGTGGGAATAACTACACTTGAGATTTAGGAAGCATGCCAGAATAATATTTTTATGTAGGGCTGGGAATATTAATCGCTCTAATCGCGATTAATCGCGATTAGAGTTATGATCGCGAACAATTTTTTTAATCGCGATCAGAGTTTGCCAACATTTTCCGCAATTCTACCATCCATATGCAGCTCATTTGGTTGTATTAATTAAACTCATTGTCGGTTAAACGCGCTATTTTGAGTTTGCTAGTATTTTGTTCCTTCTACGCATCCGTAGGCAGCTCGAGTGGGCTTCAATCATTTATTTACAATTTCTCAAAGTAAGCACTATTACTGGTTCATTGTTACTTTTTCCTTTCTCTGCACTTTTTTGAAATAAAAAAAATGGTGAGAAATACTTTGCATTGTGAGTTTAACTTTAGATTCGAACGGTCTTACTGCAAGATATCAATTTTAAACATGCAAAATAAATCACGATTAATCGCGATTAACTATGAAATTTCTGAGATTAATTGCGATCAAGAAAATTAATCGTTTGACAGCCCTATTTTTATGTAATTACAACATTAATTTCCTGTTGGCAATAGTTTACGTTTGAGTGACTTGTTTAAGCATTCTTGTCTTTGTCATTGCAGCTCCTGTGCTCAGCGGTGGTGTCAGCGAGGGTCTTGGGCCCCCCTGAAGACCCCCCTGTCCTGTCCTCTCGTAAGTACCAGCACACAGACGTCTCCTCGGGAGCCCAGCTGGCCTGTGACAAGTGCCCAGCCGGGACCTACGTGTCAGCCCACTGCTCCGCCAACACTGAGCGTGAATGCGCGCCCTGCCCACGGGAAACCTACACCCGCGGGGAGAATGGGGTACAGCAGTGCCACCGCTGCAGAGAGCCCTGTCCACACGGCCTGCTGGAGAAGACCCCCTGTACAGCCACCCAGGACCGCGTCTGCACCTGTCCTGCTGGGGCGTTCCTGTCACAGGGCAGGTGTACACCCCACTCCCTCTGCCCCCCCGGGACAAGAGTAAAAAGGGGGGGCACTGACACAAGGGATGTGCTGTGTAAAGCCTGCAGCAAAGGCACTTTCTCTGATGGGGAGCTCAGCGCAGTAAAGTGCAGGACTCACCAGGACTGTCCATCTCAGGGGCTCATGCTGCTCGTACCTGGGACCAGAGAGACTGATAATGTCTGTGGACTGCCCTCTGCACATACTTCCACTGAGGCATCCTCCACAACCCCACGTGCACCCCACACACGTCCCACACTCCCACCCAAAACCACCGCCTCTGCCCCCGGACCAGAGCAGGTCTCTTCCAGCTCCTCCTCGGTTCCTTCACCAGAACTGTCTGGTCATATCCAGGCCTATAGGACCACCTCCTCTCCTCACAACTCTATAGCAGAACATGGAAACAGAGGTGGGTGATTCTTACTTAAACAAATTAAGTTATTCAGTTAAAGCTGGAGCGCCTGATTTTCCAATCGGATTAGGAGAAAGTAAGTATATATCTATCTAAGAATAGAAAAAACACAAAATGTAATCTTTTACAAAAATAAACAAAAATAAATAAATGTATTGAGAACTTTTGCGACCCCTTGTTACCCAAGCACAAAATTCATAAATAAGTTTATGTCAAAACAATACCACAACAATGACCATATATAGCTCTGGTTAGGGTTTGTTTAAGGAAAACCTGTGTGTCCCCATGGAAACTAAAAGCCACTGGAGTAGAGCTATTGCTATTTCTGTCCCTGTATATTGAGCCATTCATCTCCCTCCACTGCCATAGGATGGAGTCATTTTGTCCAATATGCTTTCATTTCTCAGAACCATATCCCTATAGCCCTGTTAACATGTTAACAGAACTGTTGGCTCGTCTGGGTAATCCATTGTTTTAAAATAGGAGAGTAGACACATGGTGGGGTTATAACTGGTACTTTACTGCAGTATTTAACCACTTACCAGCACTATATATATAGACTTATTTACCATGACCTGCCTGAAAGCGTTTTGTTCAATGTAAAGAGACTGCATTACATCACCTATCCTAGCAACAGGACAACCAAACGAGGAATCTGCTCTAATCAACATACTTCAGCATGATTAAAAAAACATTTAAAATACACACTATAGGTCCTTTTCAGTTGAAAGTAGACACATACATGCCTTATCTTATATAATAGGAAATTAGATACGTATGTGTTAAAGAAAGGTAGTGGTATGTCCCATTTAAAGTTGTAAGGTATACAACTGGTGTGGAGTCCAAGCAGTGTATTTGAATAGAGAAATGAAACTGTCAAATAACTGTTGTTTTTAGTGTTGTTCTCTCTCTTCGACAGTTATAAAGTGGTTTTGACACATTCCAAGTGATATTATTGCTGTCATTGCGAATCCACCACTTTTAACCACCACCAATAGACTTTGCACTTAATCTGAGCCGTCCATGTGCAGCCTTAAAGTCACATATAACTTTATTTTATGTTATAATGTTGTTTTCCCCTCAAAAACATACCTAGAGTTGTATTTTGTTTAAACACACAAACACTCTGTTCCACCTTGTGATGTCATACAGGAAGTGCTCCACTATGTTTTTAAATGCCACACCTTCACTACAATCACTTGGATGATTTCAGCCCTCGAATTGCCATTCTTTACTGAACAAAAAGTCAGCAGTAAATTGAAAACTACAGCTTCATCATGACATCACATTCAATGCACATTCTATTGCACATTACCATTTCACTGCTGTATCTTCCATTGCACATTTTTGATGCACACTGCACACTTTGGACATCTGTATATAGGTATTTATTTATTATGTTGCACTGCTTTAAGATTTTAGATCTTAGACTTTAGTTTAACTTTAGATCTCTGTCTTAGATAGTTTTTGTTGTGTTTTGTCTTCATATTGTATCTTGTACACTGTCTTTTTGCACTACTTGGCCAGAGAGAAACAAAATTTCGATTCACTGTATGTTGAACACATATGGCAGAATTGACAATAAAGCTGACTTTGATCTTTGATCTTTGATCTTTGACAAGCTGGAACAAAGCAGGTTGAGCTTTGGAGACAGACTAATAAACCAGGATTACACAAACATGTGTGAATAAAACAACTCCAGGTATGTTTTTTAAGAGATAACAACATAACATGGTTTAAAGCTCAGAACTCAATTTTGTGTTCTTACAAATTTTACATTACTGTGAAAACATGCCTATACTGAATAGAAATAAAATAGTTAATTCATATATGGATCTTCTGCCTTTTATTCTAGTAACAGCAACAAATACCAAATCAATATGTTTCCAGCATTGATATTTGCTCTGTGGATAATGTGGGACACTATTTGAAACTGCTATTTCACAATTAGTTTAATATTATCTTCTGAATGAAGAGTGTGCATTTGTTTACTTGATTGTGGTAATTATTACAGGTCTCAGGGAGAGTTGTGCTAGTTTATACATCTCATTGATGTTAATTTGGGATTCGTTTTCAATTTGTGTGTGAGAGGAGGTTAAAAGGGATTACTGTCCCGACACCAGCTAAAGCAACAGTCTAGTTGTATTCAGACTCAGTACAGCAATCCCAATAATGTCAACTCAGATAAACAGGCTTATATGATGCACTCATATTGATTATTCCTATAGTAACTGTCCCATTTCCAGAAATATCTGCTTGTAGTTTGTAACTGCCACAAAGCTGCCACAAAATTCCCATTGCAATGCCATCACATGCTTTGTGAATCTTGGCAGACAATAAATGTATTGTACACACTTCACGCTCTAGGAAAAGAACAATAAATTTTAGTGTTCCAAAAACAACAGAACACTTTCACAGTTGGCACAATTTTCAGACACATGTGACAGGAAAACATGTCTTATAAACCTTCATTCACACTGGGGTCATATATAGGTTAACTTTATTTAAAGTGGGCCTGTTATGCAAAATCAACTTTTCAGAACTTTTAACCATGTTATAGTTATTTCCCCTCACCATTTACTCACCCAAACTTGTATTTGGAGTGATTTGTGCATGTCTGAGCAATCGTTAATCGCTTATTTTCGTGTCACCATTTTGCAGATCTACTCATGTTTTTACTGTCATCAGTATAGGGCCACTGTTCTGTACTCACTTCGACCTCCTATTTTATTTTCTTAATAAGTACATATATATAAGTACATACGTTTTCTAAATACACGTAGGATTCAGCAGAGTTGCGCATAATCATTCTGCTACAAATAGAAAAAAATCTGCTACTTGCTAGTTTGATCTGCAGCTATCCTTTGGAGGTGCCTTTACTATAATTATGCTTATGGCGATGTCAGTTCGCATCGGGCACTGCAGTTTTCTAACACAGAAGTCAGTGAACTTGTTATTGTTATTAGGTTGTTTTTGATCAATATTGCAGTTTAAAATATGCAAATTATAACATAATGATCCACAGGTCTTCTGTAAGTGACCACCATAGCTTAAAAAGGTCTGATTTATATAGTTTTATTTTGCAAGAAAATGTTTCTTATATGTCTGTTGTCTGCAGGTTTCCACCATCATTCAGCCAACATCCAACTGAGGAGAACCATGAACGCACAACTCCAGAATGCACAACTTTTGGACCACATTTCTACTTCCAGTGTTCCAAACCAGGGCCCCACCCAGACTCCTCTATCCCCCCATCTAGAGCACCAACTGGGCCAAAAGAACTCCGAGTCTCTCCCTGGCCCCAACAGAAAGAGCGTGGAAGTTCTGGAGAGCATAGACACTGTAAAAATAGGAGCAGGTATCAACAAGATGCCTGGGGGGGTCTATGGTTCGTACCGTCCCACTCGCAGAGGGTCCCCGAGGCCCAGCAGCACTGAGCACTTTGACATTAATGAACACTTGCCTTGGATGATTGTTCTGCTGCTGTTGTTGGTGCTGGTGGTGATTGTAGGATGCAGTGTGAAGAGGAGCTCACGGGTCCTGAAGAAGGGCCCCATGCAAGACCCCAGCAGCATCATGGAGAAGGCCATCCACAAGAAAACCCACGGACCCCCCACTAAGACCAGGGAGAAGTGGATCTACTACTCTAATGGACAAGGTATTATTACTTTTATATGTTTATTTAAGTACCTGGAGTTGTGTTTTGTTTCATTCACACATGTTTAACACACAAATCCTGCATATTTAGTCTGCAGGAAAATACTGTGATGTCATGTGGTAATGTAGGGCGTACTCCATACACCTTCACTAGAATCATTTGGATAATTGCAATCTCTACTGTTCTAAAGGTAAAAGGTAGCTGTTAACATGAAAACTACCACTTCATGACATCACAAGGTGGAACAGAGCATTTTGAGCTTTGGGGATGTAGACAGACTAATAATAAAGATTACTCATGTGTGAATGAAACAAAGCACAACTCCAGGTATGTTTTTGATGCGGTAACAACATTATAACATGGATTAAAGCTCACAAGTAACATTTGCGTAATATAGGACCTTTAAGCCGAGACAATGCTAATGTAGTCATAGTAGTAAATCCAATAGATTCATTTGCACATGGATTGCATTAGAAATTAGAAATTGATTTTGTATTTTTGTGTTCTTAATGCAAAGAGAAAAAGATGTACATATAAACAAACTGCATCCCCAAAAGTTAAATACAGAACTTTTTTTATGGAACAACCCTGACTGTGCTAGATATTCGATACGTGACCCACACCGTGACCTTTTGGTGACCTGCTTTAGTGCAGTTGAACCATGTGTTAATGTGACTGGTGAGTCTGTTCCAGTCCATAATGTGACTCCACAGTTACATAACCAGGACCTCTCTCCACACCTCCTGTGTGATCATGGTGTGATGTTAAAGGGATATGCCACCCCCAGGTCAAATTTGGGCATCTCCCCACAGTCCAGAGACTAAAACAAGTGATGAAAAGCGTTTTCCTGGTCACCCAGCCATTGTCCGAGTCTGTCAGCACTGACCGCCGCGCGCAGCTGCTGCTCCTCCGCGTTAGACTGGAGGCAACGGCGCCAGAGAAAGATTTCGCCCAAAAGGAATTAATTTGCTCGATGCTTTTCCCAATTACTTTCTGTGTAGTGCGCATTCATATCGAGTGCAAATAAATGTGCAAATCAACACGGAGAACTTGCCTTGGTCATTTTGGGTGGGAACTATTTTTCAGTGCGGAAAAAGACAGACGAAGCACGCACCACGCGGACAGGGGAATCCCTGTTACGCACCAGGAAGGGAGTTCCCCCGTTACGCTGCGTGCTGTGTGCTTCGGCTTTCTTTTTCCGCACTGAAAAATAGTTCCCACCCAAAATGACCAAGGCAAGTTCTCTGTGTTGATTTGCACATTTATTTGCACTCGATATGAATGTGCACTACACAGAAAGTAATTGGGAAAAGCATCGAGCAAATTAATTCCTTTTGGCCGAAATCTTTCTCTGGCGCCGTGTTAGACTCCAGTCTAACGCGGAGGAGCAGCAGCTGCGCGCGGCGGTCAGTGCTGACAGACTCGGACAATGGCTGGGTCACCAGGAAAACGCTTTTCATCACTTGTTTTAGTCTCTGGACTGTGGGGAGATGCCCAAATTTGACCTGGGGGTGGCATATCCCTTTAAGGTGCCTATTCTATTTACAATGTGGATTTTTGTAGTGTATGCATGTAAGTGTGGGTGTATATGTGTGTGTGTGCTTCTTGTATGCTATGGCTATTGTATTATATGATTACAGTTTTGATTCCTTTTCAGACATATTTTAAGATGTGTTTTAAAAGAAGCAAGAGTTGGACTAATTCTGATTGATATAGGTATTGTGTTCCAGTTATTGGATCCTGTAATTGAGAGAGTATTCTGAGCAAAGGTTGTTTTTCTGTACTGTACCTCACAATCCCCCCTGGCAGATGATCTGGTGCTGGATTCACGTTTTCTTTTTATATACTCCCTGAGCAGTGGTGGGGCCTGGTCATGTAGGGATCTGAAAATGACGCAGCTATTTTTAAAGAATTTGAAGTTATCAAAGCTTAACAGGTTATATTTTTCTAAAACATTGCAGTGATGAAATGACAAATACATTTATGCCTTTTTTTTTTGTAAAGCTGTTCAATTGGTTTTAACGCAGTGGACCCAGCAAACGACCAAGTTGTGAAGCAGTATTCTATATGTGAAAGTATCATACAGTGGAGGTATGATTTTGCTGCCTCTGTTGTAATGAAAGGGTATATTTGTTTAAAGTTTTGTAAGTTGAATTTTACCGTGTTGGTTACCTTTTTTATTTGTTTTTTGAATGTGAGATTGGAGTCTATCACGACTCCAAGATATTTGAATTGTGTTACTAACTCCAGTTCTTGCCCCTCCAGAAACACCCCAGACCTGGTTAGTACTTTTGGTCTTTTAGTACGTGTGTCTTTCATACACACGTTTTTTTGTTTTGTTTTTTTTTGGTTGAGCATGAGGCAGTTTTGGTTTAACCAGTTGTGCACATTGCCTAGAGCGTCTGTGAGGTCTTCAGCTATTTTTTTTTTCCACTCTTACCCTCCGTGAAGATCACAGCGTCATCCATGTACATTATCATTTTGAGTTCAGGGCATACATCTGGGAGATCGTTTATGTAGAGAGAGAACAATAACGGAGCAAGAACTGAGCCCTGCGGTAGACCAACCTTAGTAATGAGAGAGTAATGAGAGTATTGTTGGACAGTAAAACCACCTGAAATTGAATAAACGTAGATCTGGTTAATGTCATATTGTGGAACATCAATGACATATCCATAGAAACAAGTAGGTGATGGACCCTCCGATTAGTAGATTTGATGACTAGTTAAAGGTGCATTGTCTAACTTTTCTGATAGAGGGTCCATCAAATGTTTTTCTCTATAAAGACATTTTTGCTTTGGCTGGAATGTTTCACAGTATGGTATTAAAGCTTTCTATCTTCATGGAAACCTGTAACTTGGAAGACCAAGTTACAGGTCTGCGGTATTTTTGAGCAGTAAAACCATTTGTAATTAAATACATGTAAGGTATAGCTGTTTAATGTCATACTGTGGAACATTCCAAGCAGAGCAGTGACATATCCAAAGAAACAAGCAGGTGACGGAACCCCAACTAAAAAGTTACACAGTGTACCTTAACAGATTTTTTATATTGTACATTGAGATTTTTAAAACCTTTTTAACTAAATAAAGGTTTAAATATGGTGACTGATTCATACATACATGCATACAAAGTGATGTAATAATAATAATACCATGGCCTGAAAGTATTCTACATGCAAAGTTACAGTAAAATATACTTGGTTGAGTTGAGTTCACCTTGTTGACCTAAATCATTCATGGATGGGACTGGCTTATGTAGTACCTGCTCGCTCTACGTCTCTCATTAGGCCACCACCTTGGAGTCTTATGTTTCTGTCTGTGGGATTCTCTCGCCCCTCCTGTGAACGCTGAGTCTACCGTAAACTGGAACGATCTGGTTTGAGGCGGCCGTCGTGGGGCTGTGTTGGCAGGACACTGTAGTGGGTCACAGGGGTCTCTTACACAGTGACAAAGAGATATAGAGACAATAGGAAATGAATGGAACTGCTTGGTGTGAGTGCTTACAGACTGCAGGGTTGGCTCTGCCTCCCGGGGCTCCCCTGTGTTGCCTGGCAGCGTGACTCCACTCTACGCATGGGAGATTCAAGAGGGGAGATTATGGGCTTAATGCAAAGAGTCAAGCTCACAGTGTCGACGTATGGTATAGCATACCAAAATACCTTTTATAACAAAGACGGTGCCATTATTAAAGCTGCATTGTGTTAATTTTCTGGTGGAGGGTTGGTCAAATACTTGGAATGTTATTGCTATGTCTGGAATTTTTTTACAATATGGCATTAAACCTTTCTATCTTCATGGAGACCAAACCAGACGAATTTATAGGTCAGATCCGTGGAGAGGCAACCCCGCTCACAGTCAGGATGCCGTTTTTTCTTCTGTTTCAAGTATTTTTGAGCTATAAAACCACCTTAAAGGACAAGTAACGTTTTTACAATCTGGACCTTATTTCTGTGATAAAACGTCATTTACTCACCCATTGTACTTTGGTGTCATTTGGAGTATTTCCGGAGATTTCAAAATCTCTGTCTCCGCTTCCTTCTTTCTAATATCTCTTCATCCGTATACTCAGGCTCAAAACGATAGGGACGGCCATCATACTCAAATACTACTTATAATACTCTTCAGTCTCGAAGTCCGAATCTTCAGCTATGTCTCACTTGAAACAGAAAAGTTCTGAGCGTCTTCTAAGCAAAGTAGCGGAATGAAAGTGGCCCTCAATGATCTCGGATTACAGGCTACTTTTGACTCAAACGAAAGTGTAGACTAACACATTGAACTTTTCTCATTTGAAAAGTGAGAAATTTTATGTTATTTAGTGACTGCAACATTGTGCCCCGACCACTCACGTTAAGTGGATATAGCCCAACTCCGAAATCTCTGCAAATACTCCAAATTACACCAAAGTACAATGGGTGAGTAAATGACGTTGTTATATCACCGAAATAAGGTCCAGATTGTAAAAACATTACTTGTCCTTTAATTTAATAAATGTAAGGTGTAGCTGTTTAATATCATACTGTGGAACATTCCTGGAAGAGTAATGACATATCCATGGAAACAAGCAGGCGACAGACCCCTAACCAAAAAGTTAGACAATGCACTTTTAAATCAAAATGTCAATTTGACATTTTCATTAATAATACACTTTCTTTTTAGAAGCCTACAGTCACCATATTTGCACTGTTTGATAAAAAAAAAAAAAAAAACATTTAAAAAGTCTACTAAATGTGCACATAATTGCAAACTTGTCAGTTACTAAAATAAGTGTTCCAAAAGTCTCCAAAGTTTCACAGTGGGTCCCCGGGGATCCTAAAATTAATTAGGCCCAAGTATGACAGCTTGAATGATAATGAATGAAAGGCATGGTAGAGATTGCTTTTATTAAATATGTTATATTAAATACTATGGCTGGGCAATTAATCAATTTTTAATCGAGATCCAGGCATGTTTAATGGTCAATGATATGCTTGGGTCTTTTTAATCAAGAGGTCCACAATCAGTCCTAAAGCCAGTAAAAGCAGAGCAGGGTTTGGAATTCGGAAGAATACATTGGGCTATTTTGTTGGTATTTTGTTTGTATCTCCATAAAATCAGCACTGAAAGCCATTACAAAAATGACAATAGAATCACATTGAAAATGAAGATACATTTTGAAAATCATGAATCAGACCTACTGAATACTGTTCTATAGCATTTTCATGTAAATTCATTTTTAAAAATCTGCAATTTGCTCTCACCTGGGATTATGCTTGTTTTTCCATAACAATTCCTAATCTGGAAAGCTGGTCTAGAGAAGAAGTATTAAGACATTTTTTAAAAAAGCATTAAAATAGCTGCACGATAATTGTATTCCTTCCATTATAATAACCACTGCTTTTATCTTGTTTTGGATAGAACAGTTAGATTGTAAAAAGATGTTTTTATCCCAACCTTTGTATTCCTCTTCTGTTTTTGTGTGGACATGCCCATTTCCATGTGGCTGCATTTATGTGAAAATGTATAGCATGTACAGCATGCACAACCAACCAAGAGGACCATTTTACACCGCTATTTATCCGCTGGAACATAAAATTAAACAGCTTCTTAATCCATCCAAGGTGCGTGGCTGGCTTGACTTGAAGGCCGTAATACCCCTTTACTAGAGCAGTTAAAAACATGGGCGGTAACATGGGCGGTAAAGGGGGGAAAGGGGATCACACACATGCTGTACCTGGCATACCAGCAGGAAGTAGTGAAAAGCTGGGGATGAATGGGGCTTTCCATGTTCGCGGAGCAACTGTTTACTGCACACAATGTGAAGAATTTATGTGTTTATCTGGAAGAAGCAATTAGGGGGAATCACTAAAATGTGCTAGAGATTTACTGTGAGTCTGCTAAATGTGTCTATTGTAATAAATGTCTTATTTATCCATTTCAGCCTCCGTCTCAGTCAAACAAAGAGCCTGCAGTTTTTACTATAACCTAGTTTTAAGTTTCAGGCTGGGGCATATTGACTCATTAGGGAAATGTTTCCTCTGAATTTGACCCATTCTTTAAACTGGGGCAACTGGGTGTGCTTTCTCCAATTATGGTTAAGTCTTAAAGGGATATGCCACCCCCAGGTCAAACTTGGGCATCTCCCCACAGTCCAGAGACTAAAATAAGTGGTGGAAAGCGTTTTCCTGGTCACCCAGCCATTGTCCAGGTCTGTCAGCACTGACCGCCGCGGTATCTGCAGCTACTCCGCGTTAGACTGGAGTCTAACGGCGCCAGAGAAAGATTTCGGCCAAAAGGAATTAATTTGCTCGATGCTTTTCCCAATTACTTTCTGTGTAGTGCGCATTCATATCGAGTGCAAATAAATGTACAAATCAACACGGAGAGCTTGACTTTTTCGTTTTGGGTGGGAACTATTTTTCAGTGCGGAAATACACAGCCGAAGCACACAGCACGCTGCCAGGGGAATCCCTGTTACGCACCAGGAAGGGAGTTCCCCTGTTGCGCAGCGTGGTAAACAAAGCTCTGTCTCCCCGCGTGGATCAAATCACTTATACAGCGCTAGCTAGCTGATAACACGAGTTGTAATGGAGATTGAAGACATTGAAGATTACATTACAGACGAAGATGATGACTTTGACTTCCGAAATCCCAGACCTTACCTTTTTGAACCAGTCTACACTGAAGAGGAGTTGCAGGAGTTGAAGACTGGATGTTACGACTACTGAAGGCGATGAGCCAAGGAGAGCACATAGCAACTTTATCCGGCGCGATAAAGTGAACTGGAAAAGGAAAAATAAACCGAGCGGACCCAATGGACAGCTGTCTACAGAGTAAGTAGTATAACTAATACCCGGTAAATGATCAGACTACTCTCTGGTGATGTCGGTATGTTTTTCTTGCAGTAAAAGTTGTTGTTTCCACAGACAGTACAGTCTGGTGTCGTACCGTGTTGTGCTTTGTTTACGGAAGGTGGGGGCTGGGATTCCCCTGTTAGATTGCGTGCTTTGTGCTTCGGCTGTGTATTTCCGCACTGAAAAATAGTTCCCACCCAAAATGAAAAAGGCAAGTTCTCCGTGTTGATTTGCACATTTATTTGCACTCGATATGAATGCGCACTACACAGAAAGTAATTAGGAAAAGCATCGAGCAAATTAATTCCTTTTGGCCGAAATCTTCCGTTGGCGCCGTTAGCCTCCAGCAAATACGCGGAGGAGCTGCAGCTACCGCGGCGGTCAGGGGCGACAGACTCGGACAATGGCTGGGTGACCAGGAAAACGCTTTACACCACTTATTTTAGTCTCTGGACTGTGGGGAGATGCCCAAGTTTGACCTGGGGGTGGCATATCCCTTTAAGAGGTTGAGTCCAAGGTTGAGTACCTAGCTGGTGGACTGGCAAATTCTGATGTGGGTTGGGAGGTCGGGAAAATATTAATTGACTGAGCAAAATCCCCGCAAGTTCGAAGGGCCGAAATTGCGCTCCAGCTTCCAATCATGTTGCAGCATAATTACCCACCGATCGCGCTCCCGCCAATCATGACAATTAGCGCTGTTGTGTTTGCGCCTGTTCGCCGATCAGCTGTGAGCGAGCCTCGTGAATACGCGGCATTTCATGAAACTGGAGAAAATCCTTAACTTGCTACGTTAATGCTACGTAAGAAGGAACTCTCGCACGGGCACAGACACAGGATACGTTCGGGATACGTCTGTTTCTCTGGAGCTCCGGATAATATATATATATAATATATACTGTATATAATATATAGGCCAGACGTGCAATATCCTCTTTTCCATGTTGATGCTTGTTGTTACTATTATTATTATTATTACTATTTCCATTATTATTACTTATTACCAGTGATGCCAGTAACGCATTACTTAGTAACGCGTTACTGTAGTCGGACTACTTTTTTCAGTAACGAGTAGTGTAACGCAACTACTATTTCAAAACCAGTAGTCAGATTAAAGTTACTTATCTAATACACCGTGCGTTACTATATCTGCCTTTCGGTGGAACGTAGGTTACATTTATTTATTCTTATTTTTTGGCTACACATTTCTTACGAGGTTACGTCATCTCGGCTCCGCGGCGCCAAAGTCAGATCAGCTTCCAAACATGTATGTTGCAGTATAATTACGCACCGATCGCGCTCCCGCCAATCATGATTAGCTCTGTTGTGTTTGCGCCTGTTCGCCTATCAGCTGTGAGCGAGCTGCGTGATATTTATGCGGGATTTCCAAGAGAAGAAGAATCCTTAACTTGCTACGTTATTGCTACGTAAGAAGGAACTCTCGCCTCGGGACACGGGATAAATTCGGGATTATGTCCTTTTCTCTGGAGCTCCTGAAAGACCACGGATATATATACCCGACGCGCGCTTACACGTCTATACGCAAACCATCTGGAGTGACCGCGTTCTTATGGGTGAGTCATATTATCAGATTATTTCTGCATCTATTTCGGCACTAAACCAAGACTAAACCAGGTCTTTAAACCAGGTCTAAACCAGGACTAAACCAAGACTAAACCAGGACTAAACCGGGTCTAAACCAGGATTAAACTGGGACTAAACCAGGACTAAACCAAGACTAAACCAGCTCTAAACCAAGACTAAGCCAAGACTAAACCAGGTCTAAACCAGGACTAAACCAGGACTAAACCGGGACTGAACAGGTCTAAACCAGGACTAAGCCAAGACTAAACCAGATCTAAACCGGGTGTAAACCAGGACTAAACCAGGACTAAACCAAAACTAAACCAGGTCTAAACCAAGACTAAGCCAGGACTAAAACGGGTCTAAACCAGGTCTAAACCAGGACTAAGACAGGACTAAACCGGGACTAAACCGGGACTAAACCGGGACTAAACCAGGACTAAACCAGGACTAAGGTGTGTGTGGGTGATAACATATATCCTGTGTATTATTGAATTATTGAACGATTATATGGACTTTTTGTTATAAAAGCATTCCCATTTTAACAAAATATGTTCTAACAAGCCTCTGCTGAAAGTAACTAAAAGTAATCTAAGTTAGTTACTTTTAAAAGCAAGTAGTCAGTAACGTAACTAAGTTACTTTTAAAAGAAGTAGTCAGTAGTCAGATTACTTTTTCAAAGTAACTATGGCAACACTGCTTATTACTTATTACTATTTTTATTATTACTTACTTTATCCCATTCCTGCTTGCATGCACTTTCTTTCTTGTCCAAATGTCCTGGAACTACTGTGGCAAGTAAATTTCTCCTCTGTGAGATCAATAAAGTCTTATCTTATCTTATCTTATACGCGACACGCGCATACATGTGAATACGTAAATTAACACGGCAAACTGTTACAACGGAGTGACCCCGTTCTTATGGGGTGAGTCATATTATCGTATTATTTCTGCATCAAAGGGACATATTAGTTGACAGCAGGGGCCTAAACCAGGACTAAACCAGGACTAAACCAAGACTAAACCAAGACTAAACCAGGTCTAAACCAGGACTAAACCGGGACTAAACCAGGACTAAACCATGACTAAACCAGGACTAAACCAAGACTAAACCAGGTCTAAACCAGGACTAAACCGGGACTAAATCCAGACTAAACCAGGTCTAAACCAGGACTAAACCAGGACTAAACCGGGTCTAAACTGGGACTAAACTGGACTAAACCGGGACTAAACCGGGTCTAAACTGGGTCTAAACCAGGACTAAACCAGGACTAAACCGGATCTAAACCAAGACTAAACAGGGTCTAAACAAGGACCGGGGAAGGGGGGGTTAGGGTTAGGGTTAGCGTTAGGGTTAGTGCACCCTTCTCACCTTTTTCACCCCTGACCCGTTTACATGCCTGAGTATAAGTCTGGCCTATATTCCAATTGGAACAGGATTTCTAAAGTGCACATCCTCCACTCCCATTGGGGCAACATGTCAGGAGCAGTGACATGCCTGGTTATTCATCTCCAGATATTGAGCTAGGCTTGGTTTGGACTTCTAGGTGGAGGATTTTACCTGTTGTGGATGTTTTGGCTTGATGAGGTATTTTATTTATTTATTTATTTATTTGATAGGGACAATGCACATTAATGAACATAAGTTTAAAGCAAATGTAAATATGCCGAATTTTAGCTACAAAGCTAGTTTTCATCTGTAGTCCCTAGGCAGGCAAATACATAAAAATACAACATACAATACAAGCAGCACAAACAAAAGTCTAGTGGTCACATGACTGGTTGGTTTTCAGACATAGTTTCAGTTGTGTTTTAAAAGTGATCAGTGTAGGGCTCTCCTGTATGTGCAGAGGAAGACTTTTCCAGATGTTAGTGGCCCTCACAGAGAGAGTGTTCTGACCAAAGGCGGTTCTTCTGTGAGGTACCTCACAGTCTCCTCTGAGGCCCTGGTTTTCGGACCACTTGATGTCTGAGGTTTGAAAAAGACAGACATGGGGGGTGGGGTTAATCCATGTAGCGCTTTGTAAATGAAGCGTACATACTTAAAATGTATACAATTTTCCAAATTTAAAAGATTGTACTTATTTAAAATATTACATAGATACAATATTACATACATACATACTACATGAAATTAATTAGGTTTTTGGTCAAAAACTTTAAGAGATTTTTTAAACAGTGATTCAATTATTTTCAAATTGGTAACAGTGGTGAGAGACCAACTTGTGATGCAATATTCAATATGGGATAAAATCATTGAATGAAGAAACATTCTAGCAGCACCAAGTGTTATAAAAGACCTGATTTGTTTAAAATTCTTAAGGTTATATTTGATAGTATTAGCAAGGTAAAGGCCTGAAACCCAGAAATTAAACCCAGAACCTTCTTGCCAACTTTGTTTGGGTTGGAGGACCTGTGACTCGGGAGGGAGATCATGATTGGAATCTCATAAACACATCTCTAGTACTCAGATCAGGCCAGGATTGGGGCCTTTAGTTCTTGTATTAAGTTAGCATGTGGGTTATGCAGCATAGTTGTTGTCGATTAATTGGAAGCCACGAGAATCTGTTTTATGAGCGCTGTTAGTTGGAATGAGGTCTAGTAAACAGAGCTGTATAAAGTTGTGGTCAGACGCAGTTTTAGATGACCCTCTTTATAGGCTGTTCAATTGACCTTCCAGGTGCCAAGTTTGCAATGAGGTGTTTTGATTAAAACAAGGCAACTATATGTGTTTAATAGAATTTGGTAAAAAGAGATAGGAAGCTAGAATTTGTTAAATGGACAATAAAATCAGAACGTATCAGTGCTGTGGAATCGTAACTAAGACGCACATATGCTATTAACTGGTTCTCAGACTTCAGGTGAGGGAGGTTGTGGTTAGGACTTTTCACCACATTTCTGAAGTCAGATGTGAGTTGTTGAGAGAAAGATGAAGGAAAAGAGTGGACTACCTCATAAAACATCCACACGGTTAATAATGCCAACTTCCACATGGGGCCCAGCGGGTTACCCTGTGTTACCATATACTGCTGCTGTACCCGGGTGGGCTAAGGGGTAGGGGGGCAGAGGGGATGGGCGGGGTAGTTCCTGTCTGGAGGAGGTATGTTTCCCTCTTAGAACGCAGTACTTCATTGTGTTAACCAATGTGAGACAAGTTTTTTACAAAGTTCTAGTAGTAAAGGCGCTTGCTTGTCTCCATGGAGATATTATTGCTTTCCCTGGAGTGTTCAGCTGTAAAACATTAAACTTTTCTCATGGAGACATGGAGGTCACGTCACCAAGCTAAAGCCCTATTCGGACGGGATTAGTTTTATGGGGTGACATGGGGTAAAGTAATAATTACCAGGGAATTTAGTCCTGTCTGAACGCGCCATGTCCGTAAACATAACGGAGTATGTCTGTGAAATTTACAGCGAGTTTCACCTTCTGTAAAACGGTCTGGGGGAATTACTATAGGTAATATTAATCCTGTGCGAATGCGACCCTCGGTAAAGATGTATGCAATATTTCATCACATCCGTTTAAAGAAATAATTTCCCGCAATTTTCAAATATAGAGGAGCTCGAAGCGCTCTGTTTTGCCGGCACCAAAATGATCTACCGGTACTCTCAAACAAACGCACACATCGACCAAAGAAAAAGCCCAAGAGGTATAAATCAGTCGTCAAAGGCATGAAACTTCTGCTTGTTTTAGGTAATGTATGCTCTATTAGTCCTGATTATGGGCAATAGTTCGCTAATATTTCACATAGGCTAATCATGACTTCTCTATCTTCAGCTGATGCTTTATGCCCTGCCCGTGACGTGACGGCAGAGCGTAAACAAACTCCTCCCATGTCAAATAAATATCACGGACATTTCTTGTCCTGTGTGAATGGGGTCATTTATATTACAGAGGTCCTGTGATAAACCAACATTACTCTACATCCCCCTGTAAAACTAATCCCGTCCGAATAGAGCTTAAGTTACAGGCAGGTCTGTAGAGAGGTACCCCTCCTCACACTAAGAATTGATTTTTTTTTTTTTTAGGAATTAAAACGCTTTTAATTGGGTAAATAAAAGATAAATATGTTTAAAGTGATACTCCGGGATTTTTGACATAGGGTCCAATTTTCTAGTTAGCCAGCGTGTAGGATATGTGTAGAGAAAGTTATTTTGCGATTTCATGCAGTCTTTGTAAAATCTGAGTTGGCTGTTGCTAAGCTAGCGAAAGTGAACGTCCTGCAGCTAGCCAGCCACTAAAATAGACATACCCAGTACAAAACAAACACCCAAACAAATCAGTTATTATGCCAGGGTATCGATTTAAATATCTGTGTTGATATAATAAGATTTTGAACGAAACGGACCTTGCTTCAAACGACTTAATTGACGCATATTGGGGGACTAGTTTCTAAGCAGCGGCGGAATTTTACTTCTCCCTCGTCAATTGTGATTGTGATGCGAACAGGTCACTTCATCAGGGACTCGCCAGAGCAAAAGCCGAAATCAATCGACTAGTAGCGGATAGATGTGAGTATAATCATCTCACTGATTTTGCAACTGGCCAAACGCTCCTACATTCAACATTTTTTTCTGGCACACCACTTACCGCATTGATAACTGGCCATTAGGTCCAGCAGGTCTAGGTCGTTTCTTCCAATTTATCTTTTCGACGCAGAAGAATGTCTCCAGTACGCCACGATTGAGATGGGGCAAGAAGTCCTGGTGCTCTGTTATGCAGACATCATTGGAAGTGCTATGGCCACCAGACACATCTAGACTTCGAAACGAAGTATCTAGCTCCAGCTCTTGCATTTGTGGGATAACTAAGTCCCACTCCCTGCAGCAAAAACATTCATCCTCGTTCTCCATAACTTCGCAATTTCGGCACTGACACCACCAATCCCCGGTTCTTCTGTCCCGGCTTTCTGCTGCAGCTTCGGTGGCGGCTGCATTTGCAGACGCGCTCTCTTGTTCTCTTGCTCTTTGTAAATCCATCTCTTTCAATTCTTCGTCCGTATACTCCGGCTCATACAAGTATGGTTCACTGGAAAAATGCAACTGCTCTTCCTCCTCATCAAAATAATCGGGCTCGCCAAACATTGCCATACTTTGAACAGGCTCCGTGTGCTCACTTTTACAGTTGCGAGGTTGCTAGTAAACAAACTATTAGAGCCGGTCGGATTGGGACATGCGGGTGATATCAATCCGCGGCTGTCAAGCTTTCAATGAGGAAGTACGAATTGCTGATGATGATCAAAGGAATACATGCTTGGTTTACTTCCTTAATCATTCTATCAACACAGATATGTACATCGATACCCTGGCATAATAACTGATTTGTTTGGGTGTTTGTTTTGTACTGGGTATGTCTATTTTAGTGGCTGGCTAGCTGCAGGACGTTCACTTTCGCTAGCTTAGCAACAGCCAACTCAGATTTTACAAAGACTGCATGAAATCGCAAAATAACTTTCTCTACACATATCCTACACGCTGGCTAACTAGAAAATTGGACCCTATGTCAAAAATCCCGGAGTATCACTTTAATGCTATACTGTGTAACATTCCAACCAAAGAAATAGTATTTATGGAGACAAATAGGTGGTGGATTCCCCCAAAATGTGTCTCTGTGATATGATGTGTTTATGACAACTAATGACATAAGTTCAATTGAAAATGTCTCCAGTCAACTACTGTAAAGCTTTCACTGTATGGAATGAACAATATAGACCTGAAAATATTTGAAGTTACGTAGTGCACCTTTAAACACAAATGAATTCCGAATTCTGTTGGCGGATGCTGCATACTAGTCTGGATAGATCTCTCCTTGTCTCCATGGAGTTGTTATTGCTTTTATTCATTACAGGTGTTTCTATTGCTCAAAAATACAATTATTCCTTCTGTGAATAAGGGTGACTCTCTACAGATCTTGTCTCCCTCGTGGTTTAAGCTATACCGTGGAACATTCTGAATAAAATAATGCTGTTCTAATTATAGTCAAGCTTAGGCTTAAGGCTTAAGCCTTTATTGGTCTCACACACAATGACACACAGTGACACACGGGAGAAATTTGACTTCTGCATTTGACCCATCCTTTTCAGGAGCAGTGAGCAGCCATCTTTTTCGGCGCCCGGGGGGACTTAGACTTAGACAGTCTTTATAGATCCACAAAGGAAATTGTTTTTGTACAATAGCTCACACATCAAATGTAATACAGCTCTGGAAAAAAACTGCTTTTTTTTCTGAAATCAGCATCTCTACATGTATTACAGCCATTCCATTCCAGCGTCTGTTGAATTCCAACACAAACATAAAGCTGAGCTACTTCAGTTCTTGCACCAGGAGTGGAATAAAGTCACCCAAGAACAATGTGAAAGACTTGTGGAGAGCATGCCAAGACGCATGAAAGCTGTGATTAAAAATAAGGGTTATTGCACCAAATATTGATTCCTGAACTCTTCTTAAGTGTAAACATTAGTATTATGTTGTTTTAAAATGAATTTGATCCTGTTTCTTTGCATTGTTTGAGGTCTGAAAACATATTTTTTATTTTGACCATTTGTTATTTTCTGCAAATAAATCCTCTAAATGATAATATTTTTATTTGGAATTTGGGGGAAATGTTGTCAGTAGTTTATAGACTATAATACATAGACAATATTATAGACAAACAAAAATGTTCCTTTTGCCCAAACACATACCTATAAGTAGTAAAATCATAAAAACTGATAATTTTGCAGTGGTCTCTTATTTTTTCCCAGAGCTGTATATAACAGAAGGTAACAAAAAATAGACCTGCTCTGAGTTCTATTTGACCTTGTGTTTCTGTTGGCGGACGCTACATTAATCTGCATAGTTTGAATCTCCAGTTAAACAGCTTTATGTGACAAAACCTCATGGGAGTATTCATAGCACACATTAGCACAACAGTCCCCCATGTGTAAGCAGCTCTCTGTTGGCTGACTCACATGCATGTATGTAGGTCAGAGCTGCAGTGAGCCGTGTGCAGAGCTGGGGTTTCTCCTCTATCGCTGATAAAGGGGCAGAAGGCAGCACGCGTTTGTTCCATTGCCTCCAGGCAATGGACAAACTCGCTGGGTTAAAAATAGATTACCCTACTGCCTTCAAAAATGATGATTCATGGAAAAATGTCACCTTTTTATATGATATGATTCACTGTTTTTTATCTTTAAAAATGTATTATTATCCAAGCGGAGCCTATGTACATATGTTTTTATTGGCAGGAAAACCCAGAGCATCCACTTGAAACTATTTTTGAAGAACGGGCAAAATTAATCCAGCACAAACAGGTAGTGAAGGTATAGAAAGTAATCTTTTTCTGAGATTGCCAAATAGATCTTACTGATGGTTTTCACATATTAAAACATCTACGCTGCCAGGGCCACAGTGGACAACAGTCAATCAATCAAATCATTCAGATAGGTGTAATTATTCTTAGAAAAACTTTACTGATCCACAAGAGAAATTATTATATACACTGTAGCTCACACATCACACTAAATATAATAACAAAGAGCAAACATATAAATGCTAATAACACATTCAAAATAAGCATCAAAAATAGCAAGGGACTGATGTCAAAAATGCATAATTATTGTATTGATTAAGTTGTGATTGGGAAAGGGTTATCTATTACATAAACATTTAGCATAGGTTTGACAGAGTTGCCAAATCTTCTGTATCACGCCTGAATGTTAGTTATTCAGGTTTTGGTTTGGCATTATTGATATAACATTAGCTGTAAAAACAAAATGTTGCTTATATTCATTTGGACCAGTTCAGGGAAAAAATGGTTTGAGGCCCCTGAGCCACAGTTTAGACATTCTTGCTGTACAGGCTTGCTACACAAAGAGTATGTTGGCTTGTGCCCTATCTGCCCTATTTCGATTTGTTCTTCTTTGCTCTACATCTCTTCAGATTCTTGGATTATTTTAGATCCTGGTTGCAATTGTTCCTCTAGTATTCTTAGTTCAATTGTTTGAGATCAACCAATATGTTTTTTTCATGAGTGATGCTGATACCATTTGTTTACAATCTAGAGAAACCGATGGTAGGGCAATTTTTAATGATTTTCCCCATATTTTCTAATGATCACAAACCTACAAAGAGAGCTGTATAGTCACTTTTAATGCAGTTATCTTCTCACACTGAAGGGCTCGGCCAAAACAAAATCAGTGCAAAGTGCAAATATTGGCCAACTGAGATATCAACCAGTCTACCTCTAATTTACCTCACATTGTCATTGATTAGCCTATAGTTCTTTGGTATTATACTGCATACAATCCTCCCATGTGTGTTGTGTTCACATGTTTGCGTGCTGTGTTGTATCTGCATATGCCCACGTGATCAGTCACAACTGGATCCTCTGCATCCACCTAATCTGCATCAGATCCGACTCTTAGCCTGTGGGCTACATCCACCTATAATCAGGGACAAGCTTTTCAGGGATGATGCTTTACGGTCATGATGTGGTAAAAAAAAAATGTAGTTAGTATCTGGGTTTCAAATAATGCAGTTTTAATAAAAACATGATGTAATAGTGTTGGGCCTCCTCACTTGTGATGGGGGGATCACCTTGAAGATGCTATTGCTTTCTTTGGAACAGAACTTTGCACTGCACCACTTTTCTGGTGTAGGGTCTGCTACCTGCTTGTCTCCATGGAGATGCTATTGCTTTTATTCATTACAGGTGTTTCTATTGCTCAAAAATACAATAAATAATTTTGTGGATAGGGGCTACAGTCCACAGATCTGAATTGTAATGTAGTGTAGCGCTGTAACCTGCATGTCTCCCTCGTAGTTAAATCTGTACTGTGGAACATTCTAGACAAAGCAATAACATTTCCATAGAGACAAGCAGGTGGTGGACCCGCCACTAGAAATGTTACGCAGTGCGTCTGTAACTATTTAATAGCCTAAACAAAGCAATGGTTAAAAATAATAATAATAATAAATATAGCTGCAAGCAGCAATGTGGGGGCCAAGCACCGTTTGACAGGGTCTAACAGAGTCTGACAGGATCTAACAGAGTCTGACATGGTCTGACAGGGTCAGTGTCTAAAGACCCTGTCAGAACAGAGACATCAAAGACAGATCAGAGGTTGCTAGGTGCGTTGCTAGGCAATTGACAAATTTCTGCAACTTTGACCTGCTGGTGCTGCAAGACGGTTGGGGCTGGGGGCCTCTAAATGGCTGTGGGTAATGAGGAGACTGGCTGGAATGTGCATGCCAAATTTCACAACTTTTTACCAGACGGTTCTAGGGGTTGCCATAGACTCCCATGGTGAAAGGAATAAAGAATAAGAATCAGGAGACCAGAACATCAAAGGAAAGATCAAAGGGTTGCTAGGCAACTTGCCTAGGCTTGCGTTGCGCAAAGCAATTCCTATAGGGTGCCTAAGCACCTTCGGTGCTTGGCCCCCTACTAAAGATAGAGCGCTTCGCTCAGCTCATGCAGGCTGGCAATGTTTTGGGGTGAACAATTACAATTTGGCCACTATCGAGGCCACGGGCGGTGCCACCGTCCCATGTCAGCGGGCACTAGTCGTTGACATGAGTGCCAGGTGTTTAAAAAGGGGAGAGCGCATCGCACTCTGTTGTATGCGCTGAAACAAAGCGCTACAAGCTACAATAGGCCCTACGCTTAAGCGCTCGGGCCTAATAATACTTTTGATATTGCAGCTGGTGCAAGTGACTGGTTAAAATAATGCTATAGTTTATTCTAGTCAAGACTTTGTATTTAAATATTAGTTGTACTAATATTTCTTTCCTGTAAATTTAATTAGCAGAGTCTCATCAGCCTGCAGCCATTTACTGTATGTGCCAATGAAACAACAGGCCTGACTAAAGCTGAGTCAGAATTTAGAGTCAATGTCGAGTCACGTTACAGTCAGAGCAGTGGCGCTCTGGGGAATAAGGCCATCACAGCATAATGCTATGATATGTGATCCACTTCTAACACTTTTAACACTTCTTGGAAAAAAATGAAAAACACTACTTGCTAATTGGAAATTACAGTTAAAAGTCCTATGTTACGTAAAATTGACTCTTGGAGCTTTAAGCCATGTCATAATGTTTTTACCTCATCAAAAACCTAAAGTTATGTTTTGTTTCATTCACACATGTTTGAGTAACTCTTTATTATTACTCTGTCTACACCTCCAAAGCTAAAATTGCTCTGTTCCAACTTGTGATGTCATGAAGTGAAGTTAACCGCTGCCATTTACAGTACTTTTTGTTCAGTAGAGATTTATTCTAGTGAAGATGTATGGAGTTTAAAAACATAATGGAGCACTTCCTGTATTACTACATGACATCACAAGGTGAAACAACTCCAGGTATGTTTTTAATGAGGAAAACATTAGATCAGAAAAATGCTTAATACGGACCCTTTAAAGTGAATCTTTTACCGTTAAATAAAAAGTATGGGGCCATGGGTATGTTTTGTTATTCCTCAAACATGATATTGTTCAGTGATTACACGTGTTCCAATCTGCAGACAGTTTGTCCAAGAACGAATGAAGGTGAGGGCCTCTCTCTGGGAATCTCTATGTAACCTGAGTGCTTTATCTGATACTCGAGTCCTGTGATTGATTGATCCTATAAGAGAAGTGACACATACAGACACTTGATAAATGACATCCATGACCATTTAGAGAACAATATAGTGGCAGTGGCGGTGTGATGCTCTCTCTCCTTGTGCTTTTGGGCTATACACTTCAACTTGACTATGAATTTGTGCAGTTAAATGATTGGTGCTCATTGCAGAGACTTTACGGAGAGGTGAGCAGCCTAGTGTACCTGAATGAATTACAATTAGACTGTGAGGTACAAAACTGCAGTACAACATGAGAAAATATTTTCAAGCACTGAGGAATGAGGAAAGAATGAAAAGCATAAAACTGTTATTTTAATATAGCACAATATAATGTCCTATGAATAAAGGCTGAGAAGAGGAAGTTGAACTGAGGTGCAAACATAGGAAAAAAAGGTTTATATATACATAAATTTACACATTTTTTCCCTCTATAACTTCTCACCTCCTCTGTCCCTCAGGCGTGGACATCCTGAAGTTGGTGTCCGCTCATGTGGGCTCTCAGTGGATTGACCTGTACCAGCTGTTGGCAAATGCTACGGAGCGCGAGGTGGCCGCCTTCTCCAACGGGTACGGCTCTGACCCTGAGCGAGCCTACGCAGCCCTACAGCACTGGACAATACGGGACAGCGACGCTAACCTGGCTAAGCTAATCAACGCTCTCCACAGACACAGGCGCATAGACGTGGTGGAGAAGGTGCGCTGTGTCATGGAGGATAACCCACAGGTAACACACTCAATCAGATCAAATCAGATAACTGGAAAAACATTGTACAATTTTGTTGCCTTCACGTTATTGAATTTGAAAGCTTAATAGAGGGCAATAGCATTAAGTTTTAGTGCAAAAATAATTGCCATCTGTTTGTCTCTAAAATGTTAGCGCTTTTCCTCCTATACAACTACTCCATCCCAGTCTATTTTAGTTTGGCGCCTTCTCTCTCATAGATAGTATAAAGAAGTGGACTAAAGGAGTGTGACGTCACCCACGCCTTTCTGTGTGGAGTTTGCATGTTTTCCCCGTGTCTGGATGGGTTTCCTCCGGGCACTCCGGTTTCCCCCATCAACCCAAAACATGCTCCAGGTAAAATCCTCCAGCTTAGGTCCTGACCAAGCCGAGCAATAAGACCAGGGAGATGGGTCCCCGGGCGCCTGAAAGACGAGCTGCCCACTGCTCCTGAGGGATGGGTCAAATGCAGAGAAATAATAGCAGTTATAAAAGCAAATTTGGAGCGGAGTTCCATATTAGAAACAAAACACCAAAATAAAAACACTTATGATCATGTAGAGCATGTTAACACAAACATTTTAAGACCAAAATGACGAGGCTAACTGCTGTAAAGAGAGAGGGTGATGTTTTCATTGTAAAGTCAATTGAAGCCAGAGTCGTTTGAGGCAGAAGCACCCCATGCTCACTCCCTATACAGAGCTCACGGTTAGCCATGTTCATTTATATATAGTCTATGTTCTTTCCCCTGCTCCTCTTCGGACACGTGTTGACAGGGTTTTCACAGAGTAGCATTCAGTACACACACACATCACATGCTGAGATAATGGGACCCTCCTGAGCCCTGTACACTGAACTGGGACTGTACATTCAGAAGGCACATTTTAGATACAATACTCCTTTCATCACCGTCCACTTTTCACCCAGTGATGTAACACGATTCAAAACACTCATATGACCTCCACCAGACAACTCAAGGTCAGTACATAGACTGTGTTTTGTTCTGTATCAAAATAATTTGTCATTCAATCCAAGTTTATGCCCAAGTGCAGGGCTGTTTAATTAAGGTTTTCATCACATCTTAATATCAGATAATTTCCTAGTGCTGTTTTGTTATTTTGTTAGCATTCCAACTATTACAGATAAGATACTATCAGTGTGTCCTTGTTTATGTAATGTCAATGTAGATAGTCAATACTTCTTCCTTTTCAGTGTCTGACTCATGCCAGACTGATATGTGTAACACTCTGAATTGAGTTCTACACATTATCTCGTTGAAACCGATCAGACATCATGAAGTGTTACGATGTCTATTTAAAGGCAAATTAACGTTTTTTTACAATCTGAGCCTTCTTTCGGCAATAAAACAAGTAGTTTTACTCACCCATAGCATTTTTCTGTCAATTGGAGCAGTATCGCAGAACTTATGTTGAGCCGTTCTGTTCTACTAATGATCCCGTATCTTTTAACATGGTGCTGTATCATTTGCTCGGGGCATTACTTTGCGGTGTCCAAATAACACAAACTTTAGCACTTTTCAAATCATAGAAGCCCGATGTCTTAATGTAAGAAATCGTTTGAAGCAAAAGTGGCCTGTAATCCGAGATTTAGCCATAGTTTCGAGTAGATGAGGACGCCAGTGCGCATGCGTGGACTGCTCCGGGGACCCAAACATGAAACGCAAAGCTGAAAACTATGGATAAATCTCGGATTACAGGCCACTTTTGCTTCAAACGATTTCTTACATTAAGACATCGGGCTTCTATGATTTGAAAAGTGCTAAAGTTTGTGTTATTTGGAGACCGCAAAGTAATGCCCCGAGCAAATGATAATGGTTACGCTACAACATAACTTTCTTCAAACAGCTCCAAATGACACGAACGTGATATGGGTCAAACGACTTGTTTTATTACCGAAAGAAGGCTCAGATTGTAAAATAACGTTACTTTTCCTTTAAGTCTGACTGGGTGAAGCTTCGCAAATCTAACTTTTAAACAAAAGTTTTTGATCAAATACGTTTCGCAGCTTATCCAAGCTTCTTCAGTTCTGGTCAGACACTGGTGGACACTGCCTATATCTGCCTGAACGGAGGAGTTAACTACAATGAAAATACTCTGAGACTACCACAACTATTTGTTTACAGTTTCTGTTAGTTAGGTAGGCCTGTTGAATATGCAATGAGTGTGGGGTCTTGTTAGCAGAGCCAGATCAATCCAGATCAATGCATATTTCTTATGGGGAGATCTTGTGTTGCATAATAGTGATGTAATAGTGATGGTCCTCCTGGTGCAGAGGCCCATCAGCTGTCAGATGGAGCTATTCTAGTTTAACACCACACTTGATGGATGGTCTGTCATCTCTATGCATTTTTATCTTTTACTGTGGGCAGGAATCTGTATAGTTCCTGTATAGTACATAGTTATTTAAAGGTAACTTATGTTTCAGTATGGCATTCAATGTATTTACTTAACTTTTGGCATTTTTATTGCTAAATTCCCTTGACATTCACACATTCTTTCTGTGAGCCAGGTTGCCCTCCACAGATTTGACCTTTAACTTGACCTAAAGGTGGTCCCCTACATGTCTCTGTGGAGACAGTTTCAAGTTTGAAAGATGGTTGGTGGACAGACCCTTAAAGGCAAAGTAACGTTATTTTACAATCTGAGTCTTTCGGTAATAAAACAAGTAGTTTTACTCACCCATAGCATTTTTCTGTCAATTGGAGCAGTATCGCAGAACTTATGTTGAGCCGTTCTGTTCTACTAATGATCCCGTATCTGTTAACATGGTGCTGTATCATTTGCTCGGGGCATTACTTTGCGGTCTCCAAATAACACAAACTTTAGCACTTTTCAAATCATAGAAGCCCGATGTCTTAATGAAAAATTTCGTTTGAAGCAAAAGTGGCCTGTAATCCGAGGTTTAGCCATAGTTTCGAGTAGATGAGGACGCCAGTGCGCATGCGCGGACTGCCCGGGGAACCAAATAGGAAACGCAAAGCTGAAAACTATGGATAAATCTCGGATTACAGGCCACTTTTGCTTCAAACGAAATTTTTCATTAAGACATCGGGCTTCTATGATTTGAAAAGTGCTAAAGTTTGTGTTATTTGGAGACCGCAAAGTAATGCCCCGAATACAAATGCTAACAAATGCTAACAGAAACGCCAAAACATAACTTTCTTCAAACAGCTCCAAATGACACGAACGTGATATGGGTGAGTCAAACGACTTGTTTTATTACCGAAAGAAGGCTCAGATTGTAAAATAACGTTACTTTGCCTTTAACTAGAAAAGTTACATAGTACATCTTTTAAAGTTACACACTGTGCTTTTTTCTTGACATGTGGTGATACATTTCTTATTTTACTGCATTTCTAAGAGTACCTTTTTCGTACTCTGACCACCAACAATCACACATTCACTACTCAGTCACAAATCCATAAAAGGCAGTATAAAGTGCAGTTTAAGGTTAATTGGTTTCTAAGCTTTTGAAGTTAGATAATAGATATTAATGATGATTCACTATTTAAACTATGTAAAAGAGAGGAATGGTATGGTGAGCTTCATGAATCATATTAAACGGTAAATACTCTGGAGCCTGAACAATCAGGTGATTAAGGAGGAGCCCTGCTGTTTCACTGCAGACCTTCTGTGTGTGGCTAATGAGCCCGTCATGGCTCAAACTACAGCCAAACCTGAAGGGTGGGGCTAGCACAATGACGTAATGATCAATTAGACACATTGTTTTACTATTCAAATTATGTAAACTGCACTATGTAGCTTTTCCTTTGGAGAGTCCCACACTTGCTCGTCTCCATGGAGATGTTATTACTTTGCCTGGAATGTTCCACTGGATGGCATTAATCTTATCTATCTTGCATTTATTCAGTTAGTTTTATTTATTTATTTATTTTTTATATTAATAAAAATCTGGACAAGGAGGTGGCTTTTGAAAATCAGTTTTGTTTTGTTTTTCTTTTGCAGGTTGTAACCATGGCTGTTAAATTTCATTTATGTGATTTATTTCTATTCCGTTCTATTCTATTACAAAAATGTTTCAATGGAAAAAAAACAACATAGGCTTTTAAACAAAAATAAAATATAGTAAGTATATACTTTCTTCATGTTCATATAGAAGTCATTGTTTGAAATCATTGTAATTTTAATTATGAGCCAAATAATTGTTATAATAATAATTTTTGCCATAATGAGGGAGTTCAAGTTACAACTTGACTAAAGCAGGACTGAGTAAGCAAGCTGTGTCACGATATCATGGCCAAAATTATTGCAATTATCGGTTATATCACAATAATTATTAAAGTTGCTGACAGTTTAAAAATGTATATGAATAACTATAATTTTAATATCATTACTGAGTTCCATATTTAAACTGTTATTGTATTGTACTTTGTATAAGTGAAAACAATAATGATCTAGAAGAAAAAATCATGGATAAGTTACATAAGTAGCTTTTTGCAGCACTTTCTGGTGATCAATTGGCAGTTTTCTTTGTTGCCGATTATCACGATTATATAAAATGTCCCACGCACGATTATAGTATACACTCGGAGACCCAATTAAAACAACTGGCTTCCTACTTCCTATGTCTGCGGCCCATTATGCAATTATAAAACAATTACGTTACTTTGAACTATCTATTTACCAAAACTGACAATTACTGTGGTGGCTTTTAGTGCAACCCAAGACCACTGAACAACATCAATCAACCACCATCCACAATTACCTTCAGTAATTTCAGCCTGATGATGATTCCGGCCCCATTAGTACACACTGTAATAAAGGGGATCTAACCACATTCAGGATTTTTAAGGAAAAGGGCGCAGATTTCCCAGAAGCACTTTGAATCTGTTCAAATGAAGATGCAGAAGATTACTAGTGACTTTAAGAGCCTTCCTAAAACCCACTAAATGCCAAAGTGGGATGAGGTGATTTCAGCTTTGTTCTTCATTTAGACCTCTAATCTCTTTGTGTTTACGAGTAATTACAGCTGTAGCATTTCTGATCTTATTAATCAAAGCAGTCCGCCTAGTCTCTTGTGGTTTTCATTTCACAGAGGTCTCCCTGAACTCTAATTCAAACCAAAACAATGTGGCATTGTCTAATTCTTCTGGAACTGTGCTCAGTATGAGATCAAATCAGAGGTACAAGATGCAGTTTTAAAGCAGCATATTACACCACTTCCTGAGTCATAATGTTGTTTTCTCATCATAATCATACCTGGAGTTGTGTTTTGTTTCCTTTTATGTTTGACACACAAATCCTGCATATTTAGTGAGTGAGTTCTTCTCTGAAACTGAAAACACTGTTCCACCTTGTGATGTCGTGCTAAAGCAGGAAGTGTTTTTAAACTCCATACACCTTCACGAGAATCATTTGGATGAGTTCAGCCTTGGAATTGTCCATCTCTATGTCCCTTGTATCCAAATAATTTCCCTTGTAGATCAATAAAGTTTGTCTAAGTCTAAGTCTCTACTGAACTAAAAGTAGCTGTAACTTGAAACTACCACTACACGATAGCACAAGGTGGAAGAGAATAATAAAGGATTACTGCGTGTATGAAACAAAACACAATTGCAGGTATGTTTCTGATGTGGCAACAATATCGAGTAATATAGGACCTTTTAAATTGATATACTTTTGTTGTGATTTTTTCATCTTCTGACATTGCCTTCACTATAAAACATCTGCATGTTCCTTTGCCTTTACAAGACATAGGAAGAAATGTGAAGGAAGGTTATAATTTCAAAGTTATAGCACTGTTATATGACTCATGTTACTATGGCAACCTGTCAGAAGTATATACTGACCACAGAAAAGTACTTAGCTTGAGTGACATATAGGGGTGTAGTTGACAAAGAAATCTAGGTTGACTTAAAATTTGATCAAAACGATTCAGTATCTCTATGACCCATTTGACCCCAATATGGAAAATTTTCGATCACAATTTACTTTCAACATTTGCGCTAACTCACACATGCTTTTTCCTGTCTGCTGTTTGTACATATCGGCCTAATCCGTCACAATACCAACAAAAATAATTATTCTGTTACTTTACTTCCACTTTATTGACAACCAAAAGCCCATTGATACCTTTGTAGCTGATGTCATCAACATTCCTTGGTGTAATGCTAACTGAAGGCACTTCTTTATCTGGAGTTTTATTTAAACAACATTACAGTCACAAGGAAGCGCTCAACCGTTTTATTCAGTTAGTCACTTTCACCTCCTGGTTCCTGAAAATGTGTTGTTTAAATCCATTTTGTATTTTTTTAAATTAAAAACTTCTTTGCCATGCATTATGTCATCATGGTAACTGTCTGCAGCCATAGATATACAGCTCTGGGGAAAAATTACCACTGCAAAATGATCAGTTTTTCTGATTTTTCTACTTATAGGTTTGTGTTTGGGCAAAAGGAACATTTTTGTTTGAGTCTATAAACTACTGACAACATTTCCCCCAATTTCCAAATAAAAATATTATCCTTTGGAGCATTTATTTGCAGAAAATGACAACTGGTCAAAATAACAAAAAAGATACATGTTTTCAGAGCTCAAACAATGCAAAGAAACAAGATCAAATTAATTTTAAAACAACATAATACTAATGTTTACACTTAAGAAGAGTTCAGAAATCAATATTTGGTCCCGTAATGTTTATTTTTAATCACAGCTTTCATGTGTCTTGGCATGCTCTCCACAAGTCTTTCACATTGTTCTTGGGTGACTTTATTCCACTCCTGGTGCAAGAACTGAAGTAGCACAGCTTTGTGTTTGTGTTGGAATTCAACAGACGCTGGAATGGAATGGCTGTGATACATGTAGAGATGCTGATTTCAGAAAAAAATGCAGTGGTCTCTTATTTTTTTCCAGAGCTGTACATGTAGAACGCCCCCATGTGATGTCACTGCTAAGTATCAATAGGGCTTGTGGGATGGGGGTTAGTGTTCTTGTCTCATAGCAACAAGGTCCTGTGTGAGTTTAGTTGTGTTGAGTTTCTTTCTCTTCCTGTAACATGTGAATCCTCCAACTGTAGTCTGGAACAAAACTATAGCTCCAGATCCAAGAAGATGGTCCCTGGAACATCCACTGCTATGACATTTGCCCCAATGGCATTTATGTATGGGCCAAATGCAGAGAATACATTTTACTATAAAACTATAAAATATTTTGTATAGTTCCTCTTGACTGCTTCAAAACTGTTGCTTGTGCTGTAGCATCACATGACCGCTGTGCAAGAGTGTCCAGTCACAGTGAGGATTATGTGGATTTATTGCATATCCGGATATCACTGTGTAAAGATCTAATCATAAAAAAATGTAAACAACCCATCTGATCTATGTAATTTTGCTGTATCACTTGCATGTATTAAGACTAATCCTAGAGTTGTAAAGACAGTCTGGGACCTGGTGAATACTCAACACTGTACGTTGGTTTTGGCTTTTTTGTAAGGTGACTTTGAGAGTCTTGAAATGCGCTATTAAGTAAAATACATTATTATTATTATTATTCAAGCCTGACTATGCTCCCACACAAGGAGGTTTAATAGGAACTAGCTTGGAGACAAGATGGTAGAGATAAAATGAGAAAAGCGTAGCATACCGCTTCTGAGAGATGAGTTGAGCAAGGAAAATTAAGGACAAATTCTGTAATAGTTGGATGACGCCAGAGTTAACCACAGAGAATGAACTGGAGGTGTCCTTCCTTAGACTATGCAGGGGATGCAAAATACCACAGCATTGACTAGTAGGGCTTTAAGGCTATTTTCCTATATTTTAGCTAATCGTCAAGGCCAGAACCTCCTCTTGCGTCTGTGTCCTGTTTACTTCCCAAAATAAAGAAAAAAAACTTTGCAGCTCCTTTGTGCTTTTCGTTCATGGGGCACACTTACATTGTCAAGATAACAGCAGAGACAGCTCAAGGGAAAGTCCGATAGTTCAGATTTGAGGGAAGTAGTGTGAAAGAAAAGTCTTGAGTTTTGAGAAATGTTAAACTCCCTTGACATGTAAAAACAGCTGTTTTCTGTAGTTGTTTTTGCGTGAACTCCTGTCAGTGCATTTTGGCTCCAGAAGATATTTGGCTCATGCTCCTTCTTATTCGATTCAGTGATGCGCAGAGCAGGTTTTGTCTTGTTGACCAATCATTTCTTAATTGACTAGAGCCCTATTGTGAATGTAATTACTTAGACAACAGGGCCTTACTATGCAAAATGGACTCTTGAGAGCAATGTTACCTCCTCACAAACATTCAGCTCACACATGTTTGAGTAATTAGTCTGTCTACATCTCCAAAGCTCAAAATGCTCTGCTCCACCTTGTGATGTCATTAAGTTGTAATTTTAAAGTTAATGGCTACTTTTTACAGTTTGTTCAGTATAGACTGTCAATTCCAGGGCTGAGACTATCCAAGTGATTCTAGGGAAGGTGTATGGTGCATTTCCTGTATTACCACATGCCATCACAAGGTGGAACAGAGTGTTTTCGAGCCTAAATATGCAGGGTTTGCTTGTGTAAATGAAACAAAACACAACTCCAGGTATATTTGTGATGAGGAAACAACATTATAACTGGCCTTAGATCAGAAAATAGGGTAAAATTGACCCTTTAATGTACAATGCAATGTGGATGTCCATGTATAGATATTTTTCCTCATCCCTGCACACTCAGTTTTTGAGCATCAAAACCTGTACCATAAATGCATCATATTGTATAGAATGACCTGGGCCACTGTGACCTGGGCCTACTGTTGTGCTGCTCTGGAAAACACAATCCGCTCTCATGATCTCATCCTCAAACCAGTTAATACTGGTTCAGCGGCAGCTTCAGTATCACCGCACAGAAGAGACAGGAGAGGGAGGAGGAGGGAGCACAGCCAGGGGATGGCATGTTATCAGGAAGATGAATACGGAGCCAGTGGTTTTACAGCATATTAATAATGTTTGTGACAAGATGCATGCTCATTGACTGTAACTTTGTTTTGAGGTTCAGAGAGACAAGAGGAGACAGGTAACTGTTGCTCACAGTATCTGTAGATGTATTAAAATGATGGCATATTATTTGTCAGGACTTTGATTCATTCTGATTTGTTGGAGAAAAAAAAAAGTTAGAGATCAAATTAGCATCATTGGGTAGCCCATTTAAAAACAGGGAAGGAAGAGAGTTTTTATATGATACAGTAAATTGTGTGTCTGAAGTTTGTTTCATGTGTCTGTGCTGCCACCATGTGTTCATTGTACATACAAATACTTACTACTTACTTCATTTCTTCCCTCAAGTACTGGTGTGTTGCTTCAGCTAAAGTTACACTGCGCATATCACCCGTATTAAGCAGACACTCATCACTATTGTCCTCTTTGTGATGAGAACATATTTGTCAGAAAGCAATATATAATTTCCCTCTTGTAATTTTGCTTTTAATACTATAAAATTACAGTATACCTGTTGTCACTGACTACCGAGCATAAATAAAATAATGAACATGGTTAAAATACACTGACCTAGCTGCTGTTGCTCTTGACTAAAGAAAAAAAGTTGTGTTTTTGTCATTCACATGTTTGAGTAACCCTTTATTTCAGTATTAGTCTGGCTACATCTTGTGATAGTTTTCAGCAGGTCAGTTGAGAAAGGCAATCCCAGGGCTGAAATTATCCAAATGATTCTAGTGAAGATGTATGGAGTTTATTACTACATGACATCACAATGTGGAAATGGGTGTTTGTTTTTTTATGAGGAAACATCATAATATACATCAGGATTTTATCATGATTCATGTAGAACAGACAGATGACTTGTCACATGGATGAGATTGGATTGTTATCATCATATTGCCCAACCCTAGTTCTACTTTTGACTACTTTTGACTACCTGTCTTTAGTTTGACTCTTGTTCTGTGTTTTCTGCATCTGTCCACAGTTTGATCTGAACCAGCTGATGCCTGCGGTGAACGGCAGCCAGAGCCTCAGCCCCATCCACAGATCTCTGGAGTCCCCTGGCTTTAACAGCGCAGGGGGCAGCAGCAGCAGTGTGGGCGGGTCCAGTGTGGGTGGGGTCAGTGTGGGCGGGACCAGTGGTGTGGGCATGGAGCCTTCACCAATTGACCGGGCCAAGGGCTTCTTTCCTGACGAATCAGAGCCACTACTGCGCTGTGACTCCACCTCTAGCAAAGACTCCGCCCTCAGCAGGAACGGATCCTTCATTACCAAAGGTGAGAGGGACAAGAGTACCTCAGGACTGGGTATAGAAGACTTTTTAATTTAGCAGGTAGTGTTCCAAATTAGTTACACTGAATGCACTTTTCTTCATTTCTAAGGCTTACAATAAGAAAAGTAAAAGTGAGATGTATTGCTGATGAAAATATAGACAATAAACCTAAACAAATTTATGCCACTGACACAGTTGGCCTAAAGCAGGATTATTTTAAAAAAAAAATCTAAATGTACAATATTGTTTAAACATGAGCTGTAATAGATACATAGCAGAATGAAACACTTTAATTGTTAGTTTTAATTTATTATGGGTCATACACTATTTGGTCAACCCTCAAATCTTATCATAGTTCAGAAAAATAACAAAATGTTCCAAACTTGTACAAAGAAAAGTACCCACAATAAATATCAACCCCCCCATTACTTGTATTGTAGTATTTATGTGAAAATTGTCCTCAACAAATACTTGTGGTTGTCTGGACTTAAAACCCATTGTGAGTAAGCAATGTTTCTAAAAGCACTAGTATCACTTCTCATTTGTGTTAAGCTCCAGACATGTGTAACTATTGTTCTGAAAGTACAAGTACTTTTTTTTATGCTAAATCAATATATCTTTTGCTAAATACTAAGTTGGTCATTTCCAGACCCATTCAAAATAGTGTAATTACTCACAAAGGTGCTATTGTAGTGAACAATAATAGTGTTATTTAATGCTGAATGATCCAGACAGTGAGTTCTCAAGTTCTGATTACTGAATACAGAATACCACTGTGCCCTCCTGTGGAAATTCTGTGTATGACATATTTGGAATAAACCTCAACCTAAGCAGACGCTTATGTCATGGTGGTGCTGAACAAAGCAGAAGAAGCTCATTCAGTAAACCTTTTCACTCACTCACACATTGTATCCTGGTGTGTCTTTAGACAAGACAAGTGTCTGTGGCGTATCAGCCTGCCTTAACTGTGACTACACATTATAAACACACACACACATTATAAACAGGAGTGAAAGAAAATCTTTGTACATGACCATGCATTTTGTAGGCCATTCATATAGAATATTAGGGTGCACTCACACTTGTTTCGTCCTGTTTAAGTTCCTAGTTTAGTCTTCATGTATACTTGGTTTGATCCTGTTCTGGTCTTGCTTTAGTCCAGGTTTGGGTCCAAGTTTGGTCTTGATTTTGGTGTGAACGTACCCTCAAACACAGTAGAGATCTTGAGTGGAATCTTGGCAATAGTTACGACATAAATTGAGCATTAATACTTATAAAACTTCCCAACATTCCCTTGTGGATCAATAAAGTTTTCTAAGTCTAAGTCTAAGTGTTTGTGTGTGCAGAGAAAAAGGACACAGTGCTGCGTCAGGTGCGCCTGGACCCCTGTGACCTTCAGCCCATCTTTGACGACATGCTACACATCCTGAACCCAGAGGAGCTCCACGCGCTGGAGCAGATCCCCACCGCCGAGGACAAACTTGACCGCCTCTTCGAGATCGCAGGAGTCAAGAGCCAGGAGGCCAGTCAGACCCTGCTGGACTCGGTCTACAGCCACTTGCCCGACCTGCTCTAGACCGGAGACAGAGCTGATCCATCCAGACAAGTGCTAGACTTTATCCAGACATGTCCTAGACCTGATTCAGACCTGCCATAGACCAGCTCGAGGCCTGTTCTAGAACAAATCTACACATGTTCTAGACTTTATTCATCTAGAACTGTTTAAGACCTGTTAGACCTCTTCTAGATCTCATTTAGACATGTTTTAGAGTGGATCGAGGTCTGTCTTAGATCAGATCCAAACCTATTCTAAACCTGATTTTGGCCTATTAAGACCTGTTCTAGACCTGTTTCAGACCTGAACCAGATGTATTCTAGATCCGATCCTTCTAGACCTCGCTCAGACCAATATTCTAAACCAGATCTAGACCTGTAGATCAGAGCCAGAACTGATCTAGACCTGGTGCAGACCTCTTTTAGACCTGATTCAGACCTGATTTAGGCCTGTGAAACACCTAGACCAGATCCAGACCTAATTCAGACCTGTTCTAGATCTGATTTATAGCTGTTCTAGAATGGCTCCACACTGCTAAACCTGATTTTGGCCTATTCCAGACCTGTTCTAGACCTGTTCAGACCTATCCTAGACCTGATCAAGACCAAGATACAGAGAAGCAACACACCAATCACAGTGTTTAAATGGACTCTTTTTTTCATATACCATTTTACAAACAAATGTATGTATTTACTCTAAGTACAAAACAATAGTATAATTACTTCAAAATTAACAAGAAAAAATAAGATTCTTAAAAGCATTGACAAACAAGGAATGTGCTCTGGCACTTCGGTGCAAATGTAATGATTGGCATGCTTTGTAATATACATTTTTAAAGTAATGCTTGCACAAGCAGTAAGTGCAAGTGAATCTATTGTTTGAGTGAGTTATGTAAGCATACGCTTTCCCAGTTGTGGTATGAAATTTCAAAGGAACATATTAATTGTTTAGTAAATGCTAAATAGTATGTCCTGGAAAATTATTAAAGCTTTGGCTTGAGTCCAGATAAACATCATGTGATTGACAAAACAGACTGTGACTAAGACTCAAACCAAACAGTGACAATGCTTCTTTTTCTACAGGATCCACTCCAGACATCCTGCTTCATTTAAGGTGGTATTGTCTGTGACCTTAAATGAAGACACAATTCCCATTTGATCCCTTTAAAGGTGCACTATGTAACTTTTTGGTTGGGGGTCCGTCACCTGCCTGTTTCTGCCTTACATTTATTCAATGACAGGTGTTTATTTTTTTTTGGCTCAAAAATACCAACAAACATAGGCATTCTGACTGTAAGTGGGGTTGCCTCTCCAAAATTTGACCTGTAACTTGGTCTACAAAAGTACTTTTTAAAATCTCCACATGGGGGCGGTATGTTCAAAGTTGATATTGTTAATAGCTTGTGCCATGTAGGTTTAAAAGTTCAGTTACTCCATTTCACTATAAGCTAGACTTTGGACAGAACTGGTTGGTAAGAGTTATTAGTGGATGATAACAAACAGAGACAACTCACTTCAGTCTTTTTCCAAACTGATTATGTTATGTGCCTAAACTTGACAAATAACCTTTCACCGTTGTGTTTTTGTTGTTACTGCATCAGAGCAGCAGGTGGCGTTATAGGCAAATTTTCTTCACTGACTATTCAGATCCATGTACAGTTCAATATGTGGTAGT
The DNA here is from genome assembly GCA_036785185.1 of Paratrypauchen microcephalus. Classification (NCBI taxonomy): domain Eukaryota; kingdom Metazoa; phylum Chordata; class Actinopteri; order Gobiiformes; family Gobiidae; genus Paratrypauchen; species Paratrypauchen microcephalus. The sequence continues at coordinate 2,169,997 of JAVJIX010000110.1, read as the reverse complement.
TTTGTAAGATAAGATAATCTATTGGTTTGGTACAGCCAGCATCACGGGGTTGCATTGGATAGCAACAGATTAAAAAAACATAGTTGGAACATATTTGATGCAAGTTCAAATTCTTAAATTTTCAGGTATTTTTTATGTGTCCCACAATGTTGGCCACAGTGGGTGAAATGCAGGCCAGCTATTTGAGCATTGACAGTTTAAGTGTATTGGAGATAAGGCTGTTGACAGGTGTTCAGACTAGTTTTCTTGTATGTCACCTCTCCTATAGCAACAGTATACAGTACATAACTTCTGTACAACGCCCTTCTAAAATATTTGTGTCAAGTTTCCCTATTTGGAATAAGAGATCAGCTTTTATACAATGTTATGTATGACTTTTATTTAAATTGGGGACTAACCAAAACTGTCGCTTATTATATGATGCATTATTTAACTTTTTATGGAGAATACGCCACCTGCTGTACCTGCTGTCACCATAAAAACGTCATCTGCTGTCTCCATGGAAACATTGCGTTGCCCGGAATCAACAGTATGGCATTACGTATATCAATTTCCGAGACGTGTAGAAGGCACAAACACGCCAAGTTACGGTTCATATATGTGAAGAGGTGAAAGAATGCATGATTTTTAAGGTATTTTTGAGCAATAAAAACACTCATAACAAAACACATGCAAGACAGATAAGTTTAATGCCATACTGTGGAACATTTCATTCAAAACAATAAAGTTAATTTAAGAATCAGGCTTCCTAAGTCATTCTAATCTGTCAATTTATCTTTGTGCTCTATCATTGCTGCCTGATACAACCCCATACTTTAAACTGGTCTATGCCTTTTTGTCCGTCTTACTACAGTAATTTATTACAAACTTGTAACAAAATTGTCTTCACGCACATTTGCCTTGATTTTGTAGCACTGACGAAGCTTTCTCTTACCATTTCAAAGCTCTTTGTCCTCTTTTGCCTACAGCGTTATATTTAAACATGCACTGATCATTTTTTAATATTCATTTTATTGTATGGATTTTAATCTTTTATTTTGATAATATCGACAGTAGCATCTCATTCTTTTATTTTCTATGGGCATTTCAAGTATTCAACCACTTGAACACTCAGGTGGCATGTATGCATACTCCTGTTGGTAATATTTGTGTTACTTGATGGACAATGGAGAAATAATAAACTCTAATTCATTTTTTAAATTCAAAAACTGCACCACCAAAAACTGTCCCACTGAGGCTGGAATCCACTTGGTGCTGTATACGGACTACCACTGTTGGCCTAATAATAATAATAATAATAATAATAATAATAATAATAATAATAGTATTTAACCTTTACCAGACTGAAGTAAGGACTGAGGAAACTGATGAAAATGCAGTGGGAATTTAGTATTTGCTGGCGTGGTTTGGGTTTTTGAGATAAGATTTTGAAGTTTTGAAAAGACTCGACAGACGTAACTGGTATATTTACTATGATGTAATCTCAATAAAGCTCAGTATATTTGTCATAAATGTTTGAATGTTGAGTATTTCTTATAATAACTTTAGATATTGAATTATATTTCACTTGACAAGTACAGTAAAATTATCTGCCAATGAAATACGATTTTTTTGTACTTAAAATATGAAAATACATCTTGCTAGACTGAAGATAGTAAAAACAACAACTCTTTGCATTAAAAATCACTAATTAAAACAAAATAATTTGCATTTGTTTTTAAAATCAACATATTAATTTATGTTTAATTTGCCTGGTTATGTCAGTTTGTGCCATTTTCCAAGAAAGTAAGAAAAATTTGTACTATTTTGGAACAATCGCGCAACTGTCACTGTCACACCCAGGCCCTACTTGTGTTAACCATATTCATTTCCTACCAGTAGTAGTAAAGTAAAGTAGTAAAGCAGTAAAGCAGTTTTATTTCTTTTTGCTTGTAGTAAGGATGGATAGAATTAAGTATAAGAATCAAACGAATAACATACCCAGAGTTGTGCTTTGTTTCATTCACACATGTTTAACACACAGACCCTACATCTTTAGTTTAGTTTTTCTTTTAAACAGAAAACAGGAAGGCTTTTCTGTGTTTTTAAACTCCTTCCTCCTTCACTAGAATCATTTTGATCATTTCCGCCCTGGAATTTCCCATATCTAATAAGCAAAAGGTAAAATGTAACTTAATGTTAACTTTGTTTTATAGTTAATAGTTATGTTAATGTTAACTATTAACTATAAAACTACTGCTTCATGACATTGCAAGGTGGAACCGAGCAGCGTTGGAGATGTAGACAGACTAATAAAGGATTACTCAAACATGTATGAATGAAATAAAACACAAGGGTATGCTTTTGACTTTCTTAGAGGACCTTTAAGTTAATCAATGTGAGAGGCATGGATGGAGTTACAACAGAAAGACCAGAAATTTTGCTGGGATGAGCATCAAGAGCCCAATTTTAAGTCAGACTTGGGTAGCTCATTCAGGCCACATTAAGACAAGACACTCATGAAATATTTAAACTTACACTTGACCCCTCCCCATTTTTCACACCTACAGGAATCGTTAGAGAAGATCACCTTTGCATACAGCTGGTCTGTGCTTAAATTTCACTGTTTACATCCCATTAACTTCAGTTTCATCAGTTTCATGAGCCAAGTTAGCTTTAGCATGACCACCCAGGAACTACAGAAGGTAAGGAAAGCATGCTTTATTTAACCCTTTTGCTCATGTATTTTTGTGTTATAGCCTGTCTCCTTCTCATACTTGCATACTTAAATACCATCCTGCTTGTACTGCCCAAACTGTACTAAAATATTTCATGGAAGGCTAACAAAAACAGGTGCAGTGTTTGTTTTTGTTTGTTTGTTTGTTTGTTTGTTTTTCTAACATTGTCATTTAATATATGGCAGGAGGCAATTACAGATTTGCAATGGGAAGAATTTGCCTTAAAGGTCCTATATTACACAAAATACTTTCTTGTGAGTTTTGAGTCATGTTATCATGCTGTTACTTTCTCAAAAACAAACCTGGAGATGTGTTTTATTTCATTCACACATGAGTAATCCTTTATTATTAGTCTGTATGCCACTATATCTCCAAAGCTCAAAATGTTCTGTTCCACTCTGTAATTTTATGAAGTGGTAGTTTTCAAGTTAACAACTACATTTTACCTTTTGCCCAGCAGGGATTGGTAATTCTGAAATAATTCTAGTGAAGGTGTTTAGAATTTAAAAACACAATGGAGAACTTCCTGTATTGTGTTTTCAGTTTGAGAGAAGAATATGCAGATTATTGCATATAATTTATAAAATAATTTACTCTGATTAATGGGACCCAGTATTACCACTTCATGTCATATTTATCATGGATTGACTGAATGGGGTCAGATGGACTGGGGGTTTCTCAGACTTCTCATGTTTAGGAAAAAACATTGAGCTTACGTGCATATTTGGAGGGATTACTGTAAACATGCAAACATACCGGAAATATCACTTTTGATGGTGGCTGGTGCTTGATACCAAAACATTTGACGAGACAATGAAGAAACTGTACTGCAGATGCTTCTGGGGAGTAGTATTATGTAAACATAAACATTAAAAACTACATTTGAAATAACTAGTCCCATAGTGTATTTTAAACTAATGACGATGACAGCTCAGATTTATGTTGTGCCTTGACAAACTTCACACAGCAGCGCTTGGTTGGTTATTTATTCATTGACATTGACCAATGCCCTTTCTGAGCAGCGCCTCTCACTCATTTCTTTTAGTTAGGTAGGCCTGTTAAATATGCAGTGGGAGTGGAGTGTGGGGTCTTGTTAGCAGAACCATTCTTAGACAAACTTTATTGATCCACAAGGGAAACTGTTTGGGTACAGTCAGTACTCGAGTTGAGGGGGGATGGGGGGGGGGGGGGGGGTGGCATCCCCCCTGTGGGGAAAAAATAGTCAAAATCATCCCTCTTCTAAAACGGGCATCCCTTCTTCCATCCCTTATGGCATTTCATCAATCAGGCATGAAAATCCCTAAACTTTTGGCGAATTTCGCCGTTTTTAAGTCAAAATGGCCAGTGCGCTCCAGCTTCCAATCATGTTGCAGCATAATTACGCACCGATACGCGCTCCCGCCAATCATGACGATTGCCGCTGTTGTGTTTGAGCCTGTTCGCCGATCAGCTGTGAGCCTGATATTTACGCGGCATTTCTAAGAGAAGAAGAATCCTTAACTTGCTACGTTAATGCTACGTAAGAAGGAACTCTCACCTCGGGACACGGGATACGTTCGGGATTATGTCCTTTTCTCCGGAGCTCCGGATTATTAAAGACAACACGACAAACTGTTAGAATGGAGCTGACCGCATTCTTATGGGTGAGTCATATTATCAGATTATTTCTGCATCTATTTCAGCACTAAACCAGGACTAAACCAAGACTAAACCAGGTTTAAACCAGGACTAAACCAAGACTAAACCAGGTCTAAACCAGGACTAAACCAGGTCCAAACCAGGACTAAGCCAAGACTAAACCAGATCTAAACCGGGTCTAAACCAGGACTAAACCAGGACTAAACCGGGACTAAACCAAAACTAAACCAGGTCCAAACAGACTAAGCCAGGACTAAAACAGGTCTAAACCAGGTCTAAACCAGGACTAAGCCAGGACTAAACTGGGACTAAACCAGGACTAAACCAAGACTAAACCAGCAGGTGTGTGTGTGTGTGTGTGTACGTGTGTGATAACATATATCCTGTGTATTATTGAATTATTGAATGATTATATGGACTTTTTGTTATAAAAGCATTTCCATTAACAAAGTACCTTCTAATTCTGCCCTGCCCTTAAACACCACAGTGATGTCAGTGATGGGGGAGGGCTTAGCTTAATGCCCCCACCCCCCGCTGGTGAAAAATTTCACCATCCCCCCTGGTTTCATTTTACAACTCGACTACTGGGTACAGTAGCTCACTCATCAAATATAATACACTCATACGTCACCTTACGAAAGATCCAACTAACGAATAATCCAAGTTACGAAATGTTTACGTAAAATTTTCGTCTCTGAATACGAAAGAAAATTCAAGTTAGGAAACGCGAAATCTCAAAAATTCAAATAATACGCGCTCGGATGCGCGCTCGGCTTCGCAGCAGCCCGAATCCCCCATTGCGACTCTACTTATGAAAAAAAAATCACGTTACGAAACCACTTCTGGAACGAATTAATTTCGTAAGGTGAGGTATGACTGTATATAACAGAGGGTAACAAAAAATAGATGGAATAGCAACCAATTCATTCAGGGCCATAATGGGTATTTTCACACCTCTGGACATGACCTGGATAGCCCTAATGTTTTCTTTGTTTGTTTTAACAAGACCCCACACTCCACTTCCACTGTACACTCAATAGGCCTACCTAACTAACAGAAACTGTAAACAAATAGGTGTGTCAGTCTCAGAGTAATTTCATTGTAGTTAGCTCCTCCCTTCAGGCAGGTATAGGCAGTGTCCACCAACGTCTGACCAGAACTGAAGAAGCAGCTTGGATGAGCTGCGAAACGTATTCAACCAAATAAACTTTTGTCCAGTTGACAAATTGAATTTCTCCTTTTGCCATGGATTCTACCTGGACGACTGAGGGATTGTACACACATACTTCCTCAAAAACATACCTCAAAGCTCAAAATGCTCTGTTCCTTGTGATGTCATGAAGCAGTAATTTTCAAATTAACAGCTACTTTTTGTTCAGCCAAGATTGGCAATTCGAGGTCTGAAATGACCCAAATGATTCAAGTGAAGAGCATTCCCACATTCCTGTATTACCACATGACATCAAAATAGTGTGACATGGGCTCTTTAAAACCGACTACATCAGAAAAAAATGTGTCACACTTTCCTGTTGAAATTCCCATATGACTGTTCTGAATGTGACCTGCCAAATGGTGTTCTTTTAACTGCTTTGTTCCCCAGCACTTCAGAACTCTTTTGTTATTCGCAGAAGGATAATAGTCTCTCTGCAGCTGATGTAACAGAGATGCTGTCGGCCATTGGAAGTCACTGTGACTATTGTTTGCACTACGTTTGCACTACGATTGCACTGTTAGAAGCGTGCGGACGTTGCGGGTTAAACTTATGTGTGACGACTAGATCAATTCCATTTGGGTTGTGTGGTGCTCTTTATGTTGTGAAGTAACAAAAAAGAAAGTTAAAGCTGGAAAAACCTTTCTGTTGAGGGATCTGCAAGCGGCTTGTATCTGTGGATGACGTGTTATTGGTTTGTTTCATTCGCAAAATTAAATTAACACACATCATGGACAAATATGGATTTTTTTGTTTTGATCTGATATCATACCGATATAACAGGCTTTAGAGCTGCTGATATAATAAGAGCAGCTTGTGTGTGGTACCAATGAACCAATGAGAAAGAACAAAAACATTTGTAACACTCACCGCTCACACAGGCACTTCTCAGATCACAGGTCTTCAACAATCAACATATTTTATTTTTCTCCTCATCCATACGGTACACTTTGGAATGAGGAACAAAGTGGTTTAGGTGCCTGGGGTAAGCGCAATCACGGTGTCAGGTGTCTCTGTGAAAAAAAAAAAAAAGACTGTTTCTATGCTGTCTTTCCGTATCAGTGCACGCAATGAAAATACTTCAGTAACAGGATGCATTTATTCAAATTATTATTATTTTTTAATATCTAAAGGTGCATTGGGCAACTTTTCTGCTGGGCCATCACATGCTTTTGTCCATGGAGATCAAAAGTTCAAGTTCAAAGTCAGCTTTATTGTCAATTCTGCCATATGTGTTCAACATACAGTGAATCGAAATTTCGTTTCTCTCTGGCCAAGTAGTGCAAAAAGACAGTGTACAAAATACAATATGAAGACAAAACACAACAAAAACTATCTAAGACAGAGATCTAAGTTAAAACTAAAGTCTACGGTCTAAAATCTTAAAACAGTGCAACATAATAAATAACAAATAACCTATACTATATACAGATTTCCAAAGTGTGCAGTGTGCATCAAAATGTGCAATGGAAGATACAGCAGTGAATTGGTCATGTGCAGTAGAATGTGCATTGGAGTTAAGATAAATAAAAATAAATGTGCAACAGTAGTAATTCTAGTGCAACAGGAGTAAACAACAGTACTAAAAGATGTTATTGCTTTGTGGAATCTGTGGAAAGGCAACCCTGCTCACAGTCAGAATGCCTGTTTTCTGAACTATAAAACCACCTGTAGTTTGATAAATGAAAGGTAGAACTGTTTAATGTCATACTGTGTAATATTCCTGGCAGAGCAATGACATTTCCATAGAAACAAGTAGGGGACGGACCCACAATCAAAAAGTTACATGACATACAAAAGGAGAAAAATAATATATCTAAAATGACACAAGCTACTGGCAGTTATTATATTGTGTAAATGAGAAGGCTGAGTCTGCCGGGAAACCACACAAAAAATCCAGAAGTACAGAGCTGATAGACTGGTTGGGAAAATGTGTAAAATGTGCACATAGGGGGACAGTTAGATTCCTGGTGCCGTGAAACCAGTGGAGCCAGTATTTATTCTACAAACTGTATAGAGTAAACTTATAGTTGGCTTTCAGATTTTAGTATGTTTTTCCTATCCTAATGACACAATCGTTAATTTTGAACATGATCATTTCTGTTAGCGACTACTCCCTAGAACTCAATGTATTACTAAATATAACTAAAATCTTCATTAACAATACTTTTATCCTTTGATCCTCAATTTAAAAAAAATAAATAATTTGAGCTACCCCTATTTGTATTAAATATTATTGGCTTAGAGAATGTTTTAATGTCATCTGAAAGCCAGTAATAAGGCTGCTATTTACCTCCACTATACAAGATGAATATCTTGTATAGTGGAGGTAAATAGCAGCCTTATTACTGGCTTTCAGATGACATTAAAACATTCATTCATTTTCTTCCGCTTTTCCATTTTCTGGGTCGCGGGAGCAGCAGTCCAAGCAGTGTTCTGCTGCCCAGAACACAATGCACCAGCCCCCATGAATCCTTCCGCGGGTGGTGGGTCCACAGGAGGACGGCTCACGTCACAACAGGCTTTGATGTATCTTCTACCATGGGGGCTACTATACAAGATATTATTACTTTATTACTTTTTACCATTGATTGACTTCATATATGGCTCAGTGTATTTTAGAAGGAGCTATACCTGCTTTATTTAAAGGTCCTATATTACACAAAATTGACTTGTGTGAGTGTTAAAAGGTTGTTACCTCCTCAAAAACATGCCTGGATTTGTGTTTTGTTTCATTCACACACATTTGAGTAATGCTGGATTATTCGTCTGTCTACATCCCCAAAACTCAAAATGCGGGGGGGTTTCATTTTAGAGAAGAACTATGCAGGATTTATGTGTTCATGAAACACATATGTGTGAATGAAACAAAACACCAGGTATGTTTCTGACAAGGAAATAACAGATCAGAAAATAGTTACATATGGGCCCTTTAAAATGTACTTCAAAGTAGCTCAAGTAAAAAAAAAAAGAAGTTTTAAAAGTATGATGTAAAACAGCTATGATACTGTCAACAGCGTAAGTGAAAGGACTTTTGGTAGCCTTTATCACAGTGATTATTACAGTAAACTTCAACAAAGGACTATTATCAAGTATTGGATTACTGTTTGTGGTGCTATAAAAATCTGATATGTGCTTTTTAATTGGTATTATGATCCACAGTATTGCATTTACTCCACAGTGACATAGCAGGCCAAGTTACTGGTTTGATAAGCAGTTTTGCTTCATTCACACATGTCTGAGTAATCCTTTATTATTAATCTGTCTACATCTTCAAAGCTTTTTCCTCTGTAGTTTTCAAGTTAACAGCTCTTTTTACCTTCCATTTAGTAGAGACTGAAAATTCCAAAGCTGAAATTATCCAAATGACTCTAGTGAAGGAGACATCACAAAGTAGAAAGTGTTTTTTTGTGTTTGTTTGTTTTTTTCATGTATATATGTATATTATGTATAATATTATGTATAATATGTAGGGTTTGTATATTAAACATGTGTGAATGAAACAAAACACAACTCCTCGTATGGTTTTGATGAGGTAACAACATTATAACTGATCAGAACCCTTTAAATATAACATATAAACTAGGGCCAGGCTAATCTGGATTTTTTTGGATCCGATATGATACTGATTTAACAGGCTTTGGAGCTGCCGATAGCTGATATAAGAGCCGATATATTTAGTGACGTTAAAATTCACTGTTAATCTTCAGCTGATTATAAAATTTAGGTGTGACTTTATTAGAGTTTAAGTTGGATTTGTTTAGGCTACATTTACAGTTATTTTGCCTCTTTACAGTCATATTTAAAGACAGTAGGTAGGCCTAATGGCATTTTTGCATGACATAAGTAAATTACCGCTTAAAGGAAAATTAACATTTTTTTTACAATCTGAGCCTTCTTTCGGCAATAAAACAAGTAGTTTTACTCACCCATAGCAGTTTGGTGTCAATTGGAGCAGTATCGCAGAACTTATGTTGAGCCGTTCTGTTCTACCAATGATCCCGTATCCGTTAGCGTGAGTTCTCGGGGCACTGATTTGCGGTCTCCAAATAACACAAACTTTAGCACTTTTCAAATCACAGAAGATCGCTGTGTCAGGGTAGACTTTTAGTAGATTCCAAAATGGCCTGAAACCCGATATCGCAACAGAAAAGTCAAGTTCAGAGCGGTGTTAGCTTCTTTCGGACTAGCGGTGTTTACAAAACAGCTAAGTTCACGCATGCGCACTGTCCTCTCTGATGACGTCATCAAATGAAACTATAGCTGGATATCGGGTTTCAGGCCATTTTGGAATCCACTAAAAGTCTACCCTGACACAGCGATCTTCTGTGATTTGAAAAGTGCTAAAGTTTGTGTTATTTGGACACCGCAAAGTAATGCTCCGAGCACTCACGCTAACGGATACGGGATCATTAGTAGAACAGAACGGCTCAACATAAGTTCTGCGATACTGCTCCAATTGACACCAAACTGCTATGGGTGAGTAAAACTACTTGTTTTATTGCCGAAAGAAGGCTCAGATTGTAAAAAAAACGTTCCTTTAACCTTTAGCGGTTATCATAAATGTGGTAATTAATGATATCCGTAAATGCGGAACATTCACATTTCTATTCACAGCTCATTTACATACTGTATCAATGCATATCCAGTAACGTGTTTACAGCCACTATAGTCGCTTTACAGCAGGCCATTGTAAGAGAAAACAGGTGGTTTATGTGTGATAGCTCACAGAAGCTAAGCGCTAACCAATGAGAAAGAACCAAAAGTAGCTCCAAAACCGACACATTTGTAACACTCACCGCTCACACAGGAAGGTCTTCAACATTTAAGTGATACAATTTAATGGTGACTCATTTAATGGTGATTGTGCATAAAAAGAATATAATGCAGCATGTTGACAGCAGTTGTGTGTGTCCTCACTCTACAGGACAGTCCTCTCTGCTCCGTACTTGCACTTTATAAAAACAGCAGCAGTTTTGTTGCTGGCTTAAACTGTGCTGAGGTTAACTTTTACTTATAGGCAGTATCATGGATCAGGCACAAGAGCATTTAAAGCCAGCGCCTCAGTGTTGCGCACTGGTGTAAACAAGAGCACGTGTGTCATGTGACTGACTCTGGGGGTGCGTTCAGGTACAGCGTCACAGACAGGCAAATTACTCCTCTGATAAACACTGATGTGTGCCACATATTAGGACATCTATCTGTCTCTGTAAATTGGATTAAATTGATGCAATATAGAGAGTGTGTGCTCTATGATGAGGTATAACATGCCTACGCAGACTATCGGCCCACATGGGCAAGATTTAGGCTGATCTTTCTTTAAGTACCGATATCGGCTGATAATTTTGTAATGTAAACTGCAAAGTCTGATGTGAGAAATCAGAGGGACCAAGATCAAAAAGAAATGAGATTATGTTTTGTCTCTTTACATGCCATTTTAATCGCCTCCAGAAATCTGACAGTAATCTGATTTGGAACTTTCTCAAGCACTGATATAGATGATACTGATACACCTAATTGTAACAGGATGAATGCATCTTTCTTATTACGATAACTCAATCCACATAATCTGTTTTGTGGTCTTTTGTTTTCATTACAAACCCAAATCAATCAAAATGTTCCTCATTGATAATTTGCGGACCACTTATCGCTGGTGAAGGGGAGAACGAGAAAGGGGCAGAGATAAGATCAGAGTAGACAATCCTTGAACCTGTTGATCCAGTGAGGGAGTGGGGCTGTCCCGTACCATATTTCAGGAAGTAGAGCAGTTTTTTTGTAAAGAAAAGCTTCATGCACCTAACACACTACTTGACAACTGCTACTGCTAGCAATTTATGTCAGAAGCTACTCACAAGGACAAGGTCTTGTGAGTACAGAAAACAGGATATATTCACCATAATAAGAGAAGTTTTGCCTGATTTTTCACTGTAGTTCTGGCCATCACTGTGAGTATTTTGTTTAATGATTTTATGAAGAACAAAACAAAATCAATTCTTATTTAATATTTACTTGAGTGGTTAATCACTAATCTTCTATTTCTGTTGAGCGTATTTCAATAAATTGTCACTTTTTTCTTGCCAATTAATGATCTTATACTGAGCCAAACCATATTATTTAGATTTTAATATAATGGAATTAAGTGCATATTTCATTTAGCTATTTTTTTATATTGGAAAAAAGTGACACACTATATTTATTTAGAGTCAGTATTTTATTTTTTGACAGATAGCCCTCTTCATTGCATTCCATATTTGTAATATTGTAAATATTAGTCAAAAAGCTAATGTTTTACAACTTTGACCCCATGATCATGGAAATGTGAAGTAAACAGGGACAGCTCAATATTGGTACCACAGTTTCAGGCACCGATTTGAAGTCTAATAAACAAATTATTTTTCAAGTATTCACCTGATAAACGTCATACCAAGAAATATGAAATATGAATATATACGTTAGGCCAGTAACATTAGCCCAGTAATGAGTATGTACAGAATGGCATCAGTGTGGTGGATGTTGGGTCCTTATCGTTGGTGCCAAGTGACCAAAAATCAGATTAAAAATCTAAATCATCAACTTTTTAAATTGATTTTAACATTATATAAAACAAGAACAAAAATTAAACAAAACCCCTCCCTCAGCCACTCGTCTCTCTACAAATTCTATAATATTTGAATAGAAATCTTGGTCTAGGCCAGGGGTGGGCAAAGTTTTAGACTCGTGGGCCACAAAGGGTTCTAAAATTTAACAGAAGGGCCGGACCAGGAGCAGCTGGATTTAGTGTTTTGGTAAAAACACTAAAAATAACATGGGATATGTTAAAAACATGTGCTTTATTTCAATTAAAAATGAACAAAAGCATTACAACAAAATGTGCATCTTTCAAGTTCCACGGTATTTAGCTATTTATTAAAATTACTCTTAAAACACAGAAAATGTAATTAATAAAATACAGCTTTTTTTAAATTACTAACTATTTTAAAGCACTGAAAGTTCTGTTCTCCTTCAGGTTCTTTCATTCTTTCGTTGACTGCTTGCTAGCATGTTTTGTGGCAAATTGACGGCTGATATTATATTCTTTAAAAACCGCTATAGTCTCTTGGCATATCAGGCATACAGCAGCTGATAAGTATTCAGTGAAAAAATATTTACTTGTCCACTCCTTATTAAACACTCGACATTCTCTGTCCACTTTTCTTTTCTTAGCTCCGCTCATCTTTACAGGAGGGCTGAGGGGTGGAGCAAAACGCCGCACCTCAACAAAGGTCAATGTATCTCGTGCGCCAGCTACTGGAAAATGCTTACCTGGCCAGCCAAATGATATCTCTCTGTATTTCCTATACAGCGAGATACCATTTGGACACCCTCGCTCCACCCTCGCTCCCCCGGTTAACAACGGACTCCGCGATTCTGATTCGTTCAAAGATGGTGACGTCAGTGCACCCGCCTTTGCCCGCAATGTCACTCTTAGGCAGCGGAAGTTCCCCCTCAGTTTTGAATCAAGATGGCGCATCGGAGAACTGAACGTCCCTTCCATTCAGCTGTAAAATTGGTCTTAAATGACCTAAAACACATCGATTCCTTAAAACCACAGCAGCTGACAGCTCTAGAGGCCTTTCTTTTCTTTCTTTTCTTTTGTTTGATTGGTTCACGTCGCTGTCCGTTAACTGTTCTCTGATTGGTTCACTTAGCTGTCTGTCTACGCGCAACGACAGCGCATTCTGGACCAAGCATTACCAGACTCGCCGCTGGTACAGCGATGAGTCATGGATTCTTCCAGGCAAGGAAAACGCCACAATTGCAGGGAAATTAAAACTTTAAAACATTAACAAGGTTTATTAATATAATTTCTTCAAGTTCGGCGGGCCGGATTAAGAAGCTTCACGGGCCGCATATGGCCCCCGGGCCGTAGTTTGCCCATGCCTGGTCTAGGCTATCTGTATTTTAGGTAACAAGTCAATCAATTATTGTAAATGACTTCATAAAGAAAATAAAGAAATATACAATTAAATGTACAATGCAAATACAAATATACACTTAAACCAACAAACATTCAGATTTTCTCATTTGAATTGATTGGCTGACAGTGTTGGGAAGTATCTGAGTACATATACCGGGAATACGTGTTTTGAATACAAATTTTGAGTAGCTGTATCGTCGCATAGCAGTTTCATTTTGTGGTATTCAACATACAACTACTTTTCTGAAATCAAATGAATACATGGAACTATTTGATCACGCTATTTATGCTTCAAATTGCACATAATCAATGAGATAAGAGAAATAGACAACATTGCTCTTAAAGTGTGTGCAAGTGTGATTTTTCTATCTCCAGTTAGTGAGACGAAGCACATAACAAATGGTGATACAAGTATTCTAAGTATTCAGAATGCAGTACTCTGATAGGCCCATGTATAAGGATATGCTCCAGAATATACTTAAAGACAAGCATTGGTGGTTTTCAGATTCTAATGGGGGGCAAGAGACAGATTTCCCTGTTGATAACGTCGTACTTTTCTATGAAATAAGAGGTGTTGAATCTGATCATTTCTATTAGTCATTAGACCCATGAACTCACTTTACTGCAATAGAAATCTGCATTTTAACAACATACATTTGAGCTGCTCCCCCATCTGTATGAACTATAACTGGCCTATAGAATGTTGTGATGTCACCTAAAGCCTGGCAATAATAATAATATTGTGTGTTGACTGCTAGTAGTTGAGGATTTTTTTTAAAAACACAGTTGTTATTATGTAAACATTCAGGACCTTTGTTAAGTTAGCTATGTGCTCTGTGCTACTTTAAGTCATTAAGAGCCTAGATAAAGTTACGGAGAAAATACACAAGTAGGCTACACAACTTGAATTTTATGCCTTAGACTGCTGAGTATCTTTAGTGAGTAGTTTTTTAAAGGCTGGGGTAGAAAAATGTGCTCAAATATAATGGTGTAACTTCAAAATAATTACTTGACTATAGTCATTCCAACTCACAATGTTTGGACGGCACAGCAAAAACCGAAATCTAGCCAAATTAAGATTACTTGAAATAAGAAAGTTTTATCATGATTTGAGTAAATTTCACTTGACAAATAAAATGATCTACCAATGGAACTTTTTGTACTTAAAATATATAGATAAGAAAGGCAACAACTCTTTGCACAATATCTATGGTTGCTTGAATGAAGAAAAACAAACATTCTGTTGGTAGATCATTTTACTTGTCAAGTTGAATCTACTAGTAAAAACGTCCTTAATTTAAGTCATTTTAATTTACCTAGATGTTACTTTTTGCAATGTAGTTTATATTTTATTATGGATATAAACATATTTTGGTATTTACAAACATGAAATATTAATGACATTTAATGAAATACATCCTCCCAGATCTTCCCCCAATTCCAGCACAATGTTTTTCACACTACAAAGCTGCATGCATCTGAAACACTTTGATAGATATTAATTACTACTGAACGGTATATTTGTAATCTTAATACGACACATCCCGGTTAGTAATACTGATAATTTAATTAAAACTGTTCTTTTCTGGTAAAGCATAGCTAGTGTTGTCACGATGCTAAAATTTAAAACTTTATTTCGATACTGAGGATTAGAATAGATTCAATACTGATTCCAATACCACAATAATAACTCTTTAAACAATAAAATGTGATTTTCAACATAATATAGCTTTATAGTATGTGGTCTTATACTTGTTCAGATACAGCTCAAAATCATTCTAAAGCTATTCAGGAAAGGTTCATTTCTGTCCCATGAATGTGACTTTTTAGTATAAAAACCTGCTCAAATGAGTCTGATTTTCGATACTTTTGACAACCCTAGAGTCAGCTACAATTCTGTGGCAAATTGTATGCAGACAATTGTACATTTATTTCAAAAATTCCGTTTTTTTTCTAATTTTTTTCCACACAAATGAGCCGTCAAATTTCTTCTTAATAAATACAGAAAAGAGCTTGCTATTTTAAAAAGAACAGTGCATTCCCAGTCCATTATTACTGCATTGTCAAGTTTGAATTTGACACCAAACTTGGACAATAATTCATGAATGTCATGTCATTATAAAAGTACAATTCTTGTCACTGAGTATTGTATTTGATCAGACAAAGTAGCTCCTCTTTGTTTTCAATATTCTATACCCTTATACAACATTTTTTGTTTTATCAGTTTCTATGCATTCAATTGTTGTAGTGGTGGTACTAAGGTATTGTAAAGAGTTGTCTCTAGGAGAGAAAGCGTAATTTACAGTATGAGCATGCGTTGCTAGCATTCAGTTGTTAAGGATTAGATTACCTGAGATAATACGTGATCTAAATATAGCAGGTACTGGAAAACCCATGAAATGACAGCACCTAATTCAATGGTCCTAACCACACACTGCTGAATCACCATCTTTGTATGTGAGACAATTGCTAACTAGCTCGTCTAACTAGTATCCTCTGGTTTGTAGGAATCACAATAAAAAGTTGTTTATAGTATATTGATGTTTACAAGTGAAATTGTATACAGTCAGATCTTTAATGTCTACAACAATTCTATTTGGTTATACAGTTATACACTATATTGCCAAAAGTATTCACTCACCTGCCTTGACTCGCACATGAACTTAAGTGACAACCCATTCTTAATCCATAGGGTTTAATATGACATCGGTCCATCCTTTGCAGCAGCATCAACTCTTCTGGGAAAGCTGTCCACAAGGTTTAGGAGTGGGTTTATGGGAATTTTTGACCACTCTTCCAGAAGCGCATTTGTGAGGTCACACACTGATGTTGAATGAGAAGGCCTGGCTCTCAGACTCTGCTCTAATTCATCCCAAAGATGTTCTGTTGGGTTGAGGTCAGGACTCTGTGTAGGCCAGTCATGTTCATCCGCACCAAACTCTCTCATCCATGTCTTTATGGACCTTGCTTTGTGCACTGGTGCACAGTCATGTTGTTCCCACAAAGTTGGGAGCATGGAATTGTCCAAAATCTCTTGGTATACTGAAGCATTCAGAGTTCTTTTCACTGGAACTAAGGGTCCAAGCCCAGCTCATGAAAAACAACCCCACACCATAATCCCCCCTCCACCAAACTTTACACTTGGCACAATGCAGTTAGACAAGTACCGCCTAACCCAGAATCATCCATCAGATCGCCAGATGGAGAAGTGTGATTCATCACTCCAGAGAATGCGTCTCCACTGCTCTAGAGTCCAGTGGCAGTGTGCTCTGCATTGCACTTGGTGATGTATGGCTTGGATGCAGCGGCTCGGCCATGGAAACCCATTCCATGAAGCTCTCTACACACTGTTCTTGAGCTAATCTGAAGGCAACATGAAGGTAGGAGGTCTGTAGCAATTGAAAGTTGGTGACCTCTGCGCACTATACACCTCAGCATCTGCTGACCCCACCTTTTCAGTTTACGTGGCCTACCACTTCGTGACTGAGTTGCTGTTGTTCCCATTCACTTCCACTTTGTTATAATACCACTGACACTTGACTGTGGAATATTTAGGAGTGAGGACATTTCATGGCTGGACTTGTTGCACAGGTAGCATCCGGTCACAGTACCACACTGGAATTCACTGAGCTCCTGAGAGTGACCCATTCTTTCACAAATGTTTGTAGAAACAGTTTGCCGGCCGAGGTGCTGGATTTTATACACCTGTGGCCATGGAAGTGATTGGAACAACTGATTTTGATTATTTGGATGGGTGAGCGACTACTTTTGGCAATATAGTGTATGGTACTTATATGATACTAGGAATAACATAAACAGAAATAGCCAATAATCTGCAAAATGTTTTATATAAGATCGACCATTCGTGTGTATACACACACACACTCACACATACCATCTCTACCATTAATATTTTTGTTATATTTCTAGGTTTCTTGTCATACATTTTTGACGTGCCCTGCTGCTGGTTCGAGTGGCCAACATGACATGACATAATGTTCTTCTGAAGGTCCATTAAAGGTAATGATAAATTAACAACTTGAAACATAAGCCTTTAATATGCACTTGTCTAAAAATGAAACCAGCCCTGGTTAACAATGGGCTATCTGCTAACTGTATAAATCCTCATATCAAAGAAAAGTAGTAAAAAGAGATCTTTTTCCAGAAATATTCAGAATCAAAAAACATCTCTAAAGAATATAAGAATGGGCGGCAGTAGCGTTTGTCCACTGATCCAAAGGTTGGCAGTTCAAATCCCGCTCTTGACATAAGAAACATCAGTGGTTGAGCGGTCAGATCCAGGTTGGCAGGTATGATTCCAGCTCCCACAGATGAATGCTGCCATTGTGTCCTTGGGCAAGACACTTAACCCACCTTGCCCCCAGTGTCTTCGTACACTGGTGTGTGAATGTGTGTATGAATGGGTGAGTGGTTCCTTGTTGTAAAGCGCTTTGGGTGCCTTGAAGGTGGAAAAGCGTGATATAAAGATGTGACCAAGGTAACTTCTATCACTTACTTAACTCCTAATATTACATTCCTAGAGTTTTCCACAGTATAGCGTTAAACTCATCTATCTCCACAAAGACAAGCAGGTGATGCCATCAAGTTACAGATCAGATCTGAGGTGATGCAACATTTTTCACATTGCAAGATATTTTTAAGCAGTAAAACACATGTTATATGTTTAATGTGTAAGACTATATATAAATGGACATAGCTAACCTGCTAGCCGTGTTCCAAATAGGAAGTGTTCATGGGGGCTTTTCTGGCTCCATCTTTCCATTTTACTTTACACTGGATGCAAGAGTCTCTTCATTTGGTCTTAAGATGTTCATATTAATCCTCTATACATGACCCTGGTGTTTTTATTTCCCCATTGTGTATGTAAATAATTTCTTATTCCTAAATGCTGGGTTTCAGATGGCGTCATGTTGACCTCACAAAAAGCAGACGGGGATGAGGAAGTAAAGACAGACGCACAATCCCTGTTTACCTCCCCTTACTTTCCGCCAAAATGCTTAAATTCTGTGCAGTTGCTACAACTGCTCTCATTATGGACTAGCTCCAAATTCAACTTCTATAACTGCTAGCATTGTGAAATTCATTTGACTGGAGCTGAATGCTAAGGGTGATGTCACACTCCCTTAGTCCACTGCTTTATACAGTCTATGGTTTAATGCCATTCTGTGGAACATTCCAAACAATTCAATAACATCTCCATGGTGACAAGCACACGGGATACAACCCATAGCCAAAACAGTATTGAACATGTAGGCTTCTTCGTGGTAATGGTTATGCACACTGTAAATCTGATTATTTTCTGATTTCTGGACCTTTAAAATAGTTGAAATGACATGCAAACTGTAAAATATGTGATTTTGCAGTTTATATTTCATTTTAATAATCTCTCCAAAAACTAAACAAAAAAAGTTAATAATCACATTTTGACTGTGCATACTGGTGCTTTAGGCGAATGCTGCTAACAGTGCAGTGCTAGGTATTTTCTGAATAAATAAATTACAAACAAATCTGAAATGTCATGATGATCTTCTGTTCAAGGTATGGCCATTTCCAAGAATGGCTGGACTCTCATTGCAGCTGTGGTGGTGATAATCTGTATTTTGGAAACAGAAAAGGTGACTCAGATCTTCAGCCTGGTTTCACCGGTATGTCCGCCATGATCACCACCTCAACACTAAATAAGGGATCATGTCTACAGACCACTTTGCATGGTGAATGGAATTTATTATGTTTGTCTCAGGAGTCAAATGAAGATGACGACATTCTGCCTCACACAAGACAAAAGAGGGAGGGTCAGTATGACAAGTACAGATCATTATTAATATGTCACTTCATTCTTAAAAGGAAAAAAGAATGTAGTAGTGTACTATATGTGTATATATATATATATATATATATATATATATATATATATATATATATATATATTTTTTTTTTTTTTTTTTTTTTCCTTACTGTGAACAGCCTTCTCAGCCAGCATCTCCACAAACCTGACTCTTATTTGTCCTGTAAGAGGTTCTCTTCCTACTGATTCCATGGAAATGTAGTCCCTTTGGCTATAATCTTCCACAGTATGCCATAAATCTTTTATGTATGGTTTTAACTTTCTATTTCCAACAAATCATGCAGATGACGTGCCACCTCCAGTTACAAAAAGCTTAGGTACAAAAAGCTTACTAAACTTTTTGAGAACCGTGCTTTATAATAGTGGTTGTAAATAATGAAGATTCTTAAAGGTGCACTATGTAACCATTTGGTTGGGGGTCTGTCACCTGCTTGTTTCTGTGGATATGTTATTGTTCTGCCTGGAATGTTCCACAGTATGACATTAAACAGCTCTGCCTGACATTTATTCAATTACAAGTGGTTTTATAGATTAAAAAATACCTAGTAAAACAGGCATTATGACTGTGAGCGGAGTTGCCTCTCCATAGATCTGACCTGTAAATTTGTCTGGTTTAGTCTTCATGATGATAGAAATGCTAAATACCTTACAAACATAAAGATAAAGCAATAAGATCTCCATGAAGAAAAGCATTTGATGGACCCTCCACCAGAGAAGTTACACAATGCACCTTTAATGAATCAGGAATGTAACTAATATAATGTACTAATATAATGTACTATCACTTTTCTGAACAAAAGTGATATTGGAACCATATTAAAATACAGTGTTGTCCTGCTCTATAGCATCTTCAGCTCTGGACTCGGTGACAGAGTATGAGGTGGATGTGGAGCTTAATGTTACAGACTTTGAGACAGTGGACAGACTTCGGACATTATTGCAGAGTGGCAACTTCTCCCTGACCCTGGGTCCCTCTCTCAACCTCACACACATCGAAATAACTACAGGTACAAACACGTTTGCTTTTATACTAATTTGATTGGTTTGTAGGCAATAGATTATGGAGTTATTTATATATATATCCATCCATCCATCCATTTTCTTCCGCTTATTCGGAGCCGGGTCGCGGGGGCAACAATCTAAGCAGGGACTCCCAGACTTCCTTCACCCCGGGCACGTCCTCCAGCTCCTCTGGGGGGACCCCAAGTCGTTCCCAGGCCAGCCGAGAGACATAGTCACTCCAGTGTGTCCTGGGTCTTTCCCAGGGACTCCCCAAGGAACACCTCGGAGCTCAGTGTAGAGCAGCGGCTCTACATCGAGCTCCTCCCGTGTGACAGCTCCTCACCCTATCTCTAAGGGAGTGCCCAGACACTGCGGAAGAAACTAATTTCAGCCACTTGTATCCGTGATCTTATCCTTTTGTACCCAAAGCTTATGACCATAGGTGAGGAACAGAGACTGACACGTAAATTGAAAGCTTTGGCTCAGGTCCCTCTTCAACAGTCTGATACAGCGACCACATCACTGCCGACGCTGCACCAACCCACCTGTCAATCTCATGCTCCATCCTGCCCTCAATCATGAACAAGACCCAAAGATACTTGAACTCTCCACTTGAAGCAAGGACTCTCCACCCACCTGGAGAGGACAAGCCACCCTTTTCCGGTCAAGAACCATAGCCTTGGATTTGGAGGAGCTGATCCTCATCCCAGCCGTTTCACACTCAGTTGCAAACCAGTGCATGTTGGAGATCCCGGTCCGATGAAGTCATCAGGACAACATCATCAGCAATCAGCAGAGATGAAATCCTGTGGTCCCCAAACCGGATCCTTGACTCCGCCTAGAAATTCTGTCCATAGATACAAACAGACCCAGTGACAAAGGGCAGCCTTGGTGGAGTCCAACATGCACTGGAAACAGGTCCAACATACTGCCGGCAATGCGAACACAGCTCCTGCTTTGGTCATACAGGGACTGGACAGTCCTTAGCAAAGAGCCCCGGATCCCATACTCCCAGAGGCATTGTTACACCTGTAGATAAGTCTGGAGACAAACAAGAGGTCAGTAATTATCGGCCTATTACCATCCTCGCTGCCATCTCCAAAGTGTATGAAAGGGTTGTAGTGGAGCAGCTAACTGAACATCTAGATACCAACGCTTTTCTAAATCCTTTACAGTTTGGTTTCAGAAGGAAATACTCTACAGCAGGGGTCACCAACCTTTTTGAGGCTGAGGGCTACTTCATGGCCACTGAGTAGTATAAAGAGTTACACAGAACCTGTTTGCTACAAACTTCCTAAATAACGAAACTGCATGGATAACTAACATTATAATAGTGATATTAAAATAGCAGTAGTTATTATAACACTATGTTAAGTGATTACTCATACATCAATAATAATTATTTTCCACAATTATCAGTAATTTACACAGCAATAATTTTGACCGTGGTGTATATGTCAACTCCCCGCGTTGTCTTCAGCTGAGCCGTGCTGGCGCTGTCTACCGATTTGTCACATTGGACACTAAACCACCTGCACGTAGCGAGATCCTGGTCCAGCTGCTCTGTTAAGTTCAGACAAAGATGATACTCGTCTAGCTATCGTACTTGCGCCAAGCTGGACATCGGAGAGTGCAGAGATGACATTGGGGCCATGTTTCTCATCTTTGAATAATGTGTTAGCGACAAGCATCATAGCTTTTTTAAAAACGTCCCCATCCGAAAAAGGTTTCTTGTTCTTTATCAAAAAATGTGCAGCTCTAAACGAGGCTTCGGTGGTGTTCTGTGATTTTTTCACCGGCCTCATGAAAAAAGTCCGTTGTTTGTCTAAAGCTGCCTTTAACCCACAGTCTTTTTCTGTCCGTAATGCGCTGCCAGGTGGGAAGTTCACGTCAAAGTTTTCGTGGCAAGTTTTGAAGTGCATCTCCACATTGTGCCGCTTTGGTACTGCAACAGCCGTCCCGCAAATAAGGCACAGACATTTCTCTTTAAATGACGTAAAAAAAAAATAACTCTTCTTCCCAATCATTGTTAAAACAGTATGTCCTTTTTCGCTTTTCTGCCATGATTTTTGGGGCAAAAGCACAAGCAGGCTAACTCCTCATCATCACTTCACTTGGTCAAAGTGTCAGGAAAGAGGCGTGGCAGCCACACACGAATTACCTTTGACTTAGAAAGAGGCGAGTTTGATATCAAATATTTCTACTTGAATTTTTTAATTTTATATAATGTAATTTAAAAAATCTGTATAATGTAAGCTTTAATTTAAAAAATGCAACTTTTTTATATATATATGTATATTGAGTTGCAATATTAGCAGTGCTTTTTGGTGCATGCCTTGCGGGCGCCATAAAGGGGTCCTCAGGGCGCATGGTCACCCGCGGGCACCGCGTTGATGACCTCTGCTCTACAGAAACAGCTTGCTCCTACTTCCTAGAAGAAATGAAATCAAGTTTAGACCAAAGAGGGGTAGTAGGAGCAGTCTTTCTGGACTTATGAAAGGCTTTTGACACTGTAAATCACTGTACCCTATTGCATAAATTATCAAATTATAAACTGTCTAATCAAACAATAAATTGGTTTAAATCTTACCTGAGTGGCAAAAAACTGTGTGTTAGAGTAAATCACACACGGTTGCCCTTTAAAGACTGCACCATGGGAGTTCCGCAGGGCTCTATACTAGGGCCTCTGCTTTTTAGTTTGTATATTAACGATCTCCGCTCGGTGTGAGATTCTAATGTCATTATGTCAGTCCTGTTCACTCATGGAAAAAATCCTGCAGGACTGGCCATGAGATTAACAGGAATTGAAGAAGGTGGCTGATTGGTTTCAAAATTATAGTCTCACTTTAAATGGAGAAAAGACAGTTGCAATGTTTTATACAAACAGACGAAAAATTCTAAATTATCAATGTATTTATATAAATGGGAAGAAAATTAAAAATGTCAATGAATTTACTTATTTAGGTGTCACTTTGGATTCAACATTAAAGGGATATGCCACCCCCAGGTCAAATTTGGGCATCTCCCCACAATCCAGAGACTAAAATAAGTGGTGGAAAGCGTTTTCCTGCTCACCCAGCCACTGTCCGAGTCTGTCGCCACTGACCGCCGCGGTATCTGGTGCTCCTCCGCCTTAGAATGGAGTCTAACGTAGCCAGAGAAAGATTTCGGCCAAAAGGAATTAATTTGCTCGATGCGTTTCCCAATTACTTTGTGTGTAGTGCGCATTCATATCGAGTGCAAATAAATGTGCAAATCAACACGGAGAGCTTGCCTTGGTCATTTTGGGTGGGAACTATTTTCCAGTGCGTAAGAATACAGCCGTATCACGCAGCACGCTACCAGGGGAATCCCAGTTACGCACCGGGAAAGGAGTTCCCCTGTTGCACAACGTGGTGCGTGATACGGCTGTATTCTTACGCACTGGAAAATACTCGGACAATGGCTGGGTGAGCAGGAAAACGCTTTCCACCACTTATTTTAGTCTCTGGACTGTGGGGAGATGCCCAAATTTGACCTGGGGGTGGCATATCCCTTTAACTTTTAATAATCATGTAAAAAAGCTTAGAAATTCTCTCAAAATTAATCTGGGAAATTTTAGGTACATACGAGGATCTCTGACTATCGAGCCATCGCATATGTATTTAAAGGGATATGTCACCCCCAGGTCAAACTTGGGCATCTCCCCACAGTCCAGAGACTAAAATAAGTGGTGGAAAGCGTTTTCCTGGTGACCCAGCCATTGTCCGAGTCTGTCAGCACTGACCGCAGCGGTAGCTGCAGCTACTCCGCGTTAGACTGGAGTCTAACGTCGCCAACGAAAGATTTCGGCCAAAAGGAATTAATTTGCTCGATGCTTTTCCCAATTACTTTCTGTGTAGTGCGCATTCATATCAAGTGCAAATAAATGTGCAAATCAACACGGAAAGCTTGACTTGGTCATTTTGGGGTGGGAACTATTTTTCAGTGCGGAAAAAGACAGCCAAAGCACACACCATGCTGCGTAACAGGGGAACTGCCAACCTGGTGCGTAACAGGGATTCCCCTGTCAGCATGGTGTGTGCTTCGGCTGTCTTTTTCCGCACTGAAAAATAGTTCCCACCCCAAAATGACCAAGTCAGGCTTTCCGTGTTGATTTGCACATTTATTTGCACTCGATATGAATGCGCACTACACAGAAAGTACAGTAATTGGGAAAAGCATTGAGCAAATTAATTCCTTTTGGCCGAAATCTTTCGTTGGCGATGTTAGACTCCAGTCTAACGCGGAGTAGCTGCAGCTACCGCTGCGGTCAGTGCTGACAGACTCGGACAATGGCTGGGTCACCAGGAAAACGCTTTCCACCACTTATTTTAGTCTCTGGACTGTGGGGAGATGCCCAAGTTTGACCTGGGGGTGGCATATCCCTTTAAATTCCATGATTCTCTCTCATTTTCTATATTGCATGACCAGCTGGCCACAGGCATGCAAAACAGCCTTAAAGCCTCTTGAATCAATCTATAAAAGCGCTCTAAAGATTCAAGACAAGAAATCCAAACAGTATCACCACTTTCATATTCTTTCTAAATATGATTTTCTAAACTTCGATAACCAAATAATGTAACCTAACATATGCCTAATTTTTTAAATTATTCATGGTATTGCTGCCCCTCCTAAGAGAAGGTTTGTCACACTGAGCTCTGAAAAAACAACTTGAGTCACTAGGGCGACCTCTAGAGGAGAGTGCAGCGCTCCAAAATGTAGGACCTCTTTCAGTAAAACTACCTTCTCTTTTATTGCCATGAGTCAGTGGAATAGTTTGCCAAATGAGATTATAACATGTACAAGTTTTCAAACGTTTGCACATTGAACAAAGAAATGGCTAATATCAAAGCAAATTTGCACTCAGTGATGAATGTGTGTGAGTGAGGCTAGGACTGGTGAGTGCGTGTATAGATGTTTTTTAGAAATGGCATGGTGAGGGTCAGAATTTTATCTGATATGTATGCACATGTGATTATTCTTATACACTGGTCCATTACCCATTTACAATCTCTGTTACAGTATATTTAATTAACATCAACCTGTCCCGGGACTACAGGTGGAAATTAGCATTTTTGCTATAACCTGGCACAATGCATCTTTCTTTTGTTTATTTCAAAGGTCAATGAAATGTTGTGCACTGTCCCTGTGCAAATAAATAAACCATACCATACCAGAGCACTCCCCATAGGACCCCTCGAGGGAGACAGTCAAATGCCTTCTCCAGATCCACAAAGCGCATGTGGACTTGTTGGGCAAACTCCCATGAACCCTCAAACACCCGATGGAGAGTGTAGAGCTGGCCCAGTGTTCCGCGGCCGGTTTGAAAACCACACTGTTCCTCCTGAATCTGAGGTTCGATCATTGGTCAGATTCTCCTTTCCTGTACCCTGGAATAGACCTTACCGGGGAGGCTGAGGAGTGTGATTCCTCTGTAGTTGGAACACACCCTCCGGTCCCCTTCTTAAACAGAGGGACCACCACCCCGGTCTGCCAGTCCAGAGGTATTGTCCCTGACCACCACGACAGCCAAGACAGCCCCACAACATCCAGAGACAACATTAAGATACTCAGGGCAGATCTCATTCACCCCCAGAGCCTTGCCACTGAGGAGCTTGCCAACCACCTCAGTGATTTCAGCCAAGGTGATGGACAAGTCCGCTTCTGAGTCCCCAGCCTCTGCTTCCTCTGCCTCTGCTCCCTCCTCAGAAGACGTGATGGTGGGACAGTGAGGAGATCCTCAATATATTCCTTCCACTGTTTGACAACATCCCCAGTCGAGGTCAATAGCTCTCCACCTGTACTGTAAACAGTATTGGTGAAGCACTGCTTCCCCCTCCTGAGGCGTTGACGTTTTGCCAGAATTTCTTTGAGGCCCAATAGTCCTCCTTTATGGCCTCTCCGAACTCTTCCCAACCCTGAGTTTTTGCCTCTTTGACCGCCCGGGCTGCAGCACGCTTAGTCCGCCTCTGGAGTCCCATGAGCCAACAAGGCCCAATAAGACTCTTTCTTCAGCCTGACGGCATCCCTTATTTCTGGTGTCCACCACTGGGTTCAGGTATTGCCGCCTCAACAGGCACCAAAGACCTGACAACCACAGCTACGAGCGGCCGAATCGACAATAGAGGCCGAGAACAAAGCCCACTTGAACTCCATGTCCCCAGCCTCCCCCAGAAACTTGGAGAAGCTCTCCCAGAGGTGTGATTTGAAGGTCCCCTCTGCCAGACGTTCCCAACAGACCTTCACTATACGCTTGGGTCTACCAGGTCTTTCCAGCTTCCTCCTCCGCCAGCGGACCCAACTCACAACCAGGTGGTGATCGTTTGACAGCTCTGCCCCTCTCTTCACCCAAGTGTCCAAGACAGATGACACGACAACAAAAAAGTTGATCATCGACCTCTGGCCTAGGGTGTCCTGGTGCCACGTGCACCCAATCACCCCTCTCTGGGTGTCACTGTCGTTGCCCATGTCGGCGTTGAAGTCCCCCAGTAGAACAACGGAGTCCCCAGTTGGTGCACTGTCCAGTACCACTCCCAGGGACTCCAAAAAGGCTGGGTACTCTGCACTGCTGTTTGGCTCATAGGCTGACACAACAGTGAGAGACCTGTCCCTGACCCGAAGGCGCAGGGACATGACCCTCTCATTCATTGGGGTGAACTCCAACACACGGTGGCTGAGCTGTGGGGCAATGAGCAGGCCCACACCTGCCCACTGCTCCCCGTGGGCAATGCCAGAGAAATGGAGAGTCCAACCCCCCTCAAGGAGTTGGGTTCCAGAGCCCAAGCTGTGGGGAAAGGCCTGGTCACCAGACGCTCGAGCACCCACTCCAGGCCTGGCTCCAGGGTGAGGCCCCAGTAATGCCAATCTGGGCGTTACTGTGTTTCCTCATCATAAGGGCTTCTGAACTGCTCTTAGTCTGACCAGTCCCCCAGGACCTATTTGCCTTGGGTGACCCTACCAGGGGCATCAAGCCCCTGACATAGCTCCTGGGATCATTCAGGCACACAAACCCCAATAAAATCTCCATGAAGACTAACAGATGGCAGACCCTGCACCCAAAAAGTTACAGTAAAACATATAGAAAAAAAAACTCATACATTATTACTTGCTCTTGATATTACATATCTTGTAAATGTTTTTTTTTTCATTTTCAGTGTGTTCCCAAAATGGCTCAGATTTGCAGTGCAAATGTGAAGATCAGTTTGTGTGGTCCTATAACAGCTGCCTCACATATGGAGCTTGTGATGAAATGACTGATGATGCCTGCACGTGTATAAATAATATCCCCTCTGATGGACTGTACTGTCAACCCAAACAAGGTAAGGGTGAGAAAATTTATTTAAATGTATGTATTTATGATCATTCAACTTGGATTTAAACAGACCCTAAATATGGACATCAGTTTAGCAATGAAGGGAGGTCCTGGTCACTTAAAAAAAAAAAGAAATCAGATTCCATATTATGCTATTTTCTGATCTGTGCTTTAATGTTGTTTGGAGATCAAAACCATGCCTGGAGTTATGTTTTTTCACACATGTTTAGCACACAAATCAGGATATCTAGTTCTTCTCTCAAACAGAAAACACTCTGTCTGTTCCACCTTGTGATGTTATGTGATAATACAGGAAGTGCTCCGCTGTGTTTTTAAACTCTATGCACATTAAATAAATTCATATGGATAATTTCAGCCCTGGAATTGCCAAACTCTATTAAACAAAAAGGTAAACGCCAGCCATTTTGTAAATTACCAGTTCATAAAATAATGGGGAGAACCAAGCATTTTGAGTTTAGGAGAGATAGACAGACTAATAATAAAGTATTACTTAAAGGGACAGTGTGTAAGATTTTTACCTGTTAATTACTGAAATTGAAGATACCCATTCAAAAATACATTGTTTTCCAAGCCTTTTCACTTCCATCATGAAATCAAAGTATTCTTTTGGACTTAGATATAGTCACATAAAAGGGGGATCTTCCCCATATAGAGGCAGCCATTTTGAATACGAGAGCCGCAGAAGGACATTTGGGCTCATCCTTCGCCTCGGCTCCTGCTAGCGCCTGCTCATGTGGGAGAGAAGGAGCGAAGGAGAGAAGGGGAAGGGGAGGGGGGAAGGGGGAGCCTCGTGTAAAGAAGCATGCTGCTGTATCACACATCGTAATGGATATAACACGTATTTTGGACTAAATTGTTTTACTGGATTTTATTCGCTGGATCCTTATGGACAGATTGAGACCAAGTTTATGATGAAATACAGAGTTTGACCTGTGCAGAGCCTTCAAAGGTAAGCTAAGTAAGCTAAGTTTTGTGCTTTTCTGTATAAAAGCCCCATGTGCTCGGGGAGTGATTGTTTTGCAGGGAAATGAATTGCATAGTCAAAAAGAGGAGACTGTAAGGTTTCATTTGATGTGTAGATTGTCATGAATCATGATCGGGATTGTGTGTTTTCATGCGAAAAAAAAAAAAAAAAAGTGAACGGGGGACCGCGTTTTATGTATACAGCGGTGCGCGGTTCGTGCGCGGGCACGCGAGATTTCGGCGCTACGTCGCGCCCGGGTGACCCTCGAGGTCTGCCATAGCCAAAAGAGGAAGTGGAATAGCTAGTAACCACCTATGCGCCACGAATCCTACACACTGTCCCTTTAAACATGTGTAAATGAAACTTAACACCACTCAAGGTATGTTTTTAATTACCATTAACATGCTTAAAAGCAGCAAAACGTATTTGACAAAATAAACTTCTGTCCAGTTGACAAATTGAATTTCTCCTTTTGCCTTTTGGATATGTGTTATACAAATCCAAGGTAATCAATTACAGCAACAGATTCTTGCCCTCCAATGGGGAGTATGATAATCACATGACTAAATGGCAAAATTAAAATTATGTTGTTGTTTTTTTTTTTTCAGACCCCCCTCAGACGATATTTGAATATGAGGTCATAATAGAGCTTGGAACTACGGACTTTGAACAACTGAGAAACAGTCTACAAGCAATCACTTTACCTGTTCAAATCAACTCACAAGTGAACATATCTGAAATTGACATTACAACAGGTAAACTTGAACTATTATCCACTTTTACTCAAATTATCCTTTAAATTGTTGAGAATTACTGGTTGATTTCAGTTTGCAGTCCAAGTGAAGGCAGCTTGCACTGTCACTGTGAGAGGGGCTATGTTTGGCCCTGTGACAAATGTGAAACATATGGAAAATGTGAAAATGACACAAGTAACTCATGTAACTGCATTAACGCCATACCTGAAGATGGACAGATCTGTCAGGCCATGCATGACCAGAGTGAGTTCACAAAACAAAGACATGTTTAAAGTTGTTTGACTTATAGAAATTACAATAAATAGCAATTCCTCTTCACAGACGACACACACTGTACACCAACTGAAACTACAACTCCAGGAAAGACTCTATCAACAACAGGTAATAGTGATGCAACAAATATTGACCTATACAGCTGTGAGCAGGACACATTTGTAAAAAGAGTTGTGAAAAACATGTGATAAGAAAGACAACAGATCACAATATTTGACGAATTTTTCATCTTGTCATTTACAGCTCCTGCATCTCTTCATAGATACATCGTTTCTGTTGTGTTGAACACTACAAACTCAGCACTGATAAATCAGCTGAGGACTGTTCTGAGAAACAGCTCTTACCCCATCAGTGTCCACAACAACATACGCATCAGTAGTGTTGATATTTCTACAGGTGAGATTACTTTGAGCTACATCAACTAGTGGATTTTCTTGGTCAGGGAGCTGATATTTGGCTGGGTCACAGTCCCCAAGAAAGGTTGTCAGGGGTTATAGAGACTGTCTTTCAGGAAGAATGAGGCACTATCACTGTAACATTCCTATAGTCCGCCATAATGCCCACTCTCTTCTGGGCATTCAGCTGTTGCATTGTTGCAGATTTCATCAGGTTTTACTGACTGATAGTTAGAGGGACAGGAATATGTGTAAAGTTAAAAGAGCAGGGGTGATAATACACACCCCTAAGGGTGACCAGTGCTGATGTTGGGACTATGAGAGACATTTTGCATTTGCCACACAAATTGCTTTGGCGCATCAGGAAATCAGTGTTCCACACGCTGTTTTAAAGACACGATCCTAAATTACATTCTCAGGGAATCCAGATTAAAAAAAAGAGATTGTGCTTGTGTTGTAAATAATTTAACAAACAAAACGTAATCTGGCAGAGTCCACGTATCTGGGAAATAAACACTTGATTGTAGTCAATAAGGCCAGGGCTCTGTGGCTTCTTATCAGAGACAACAGTGAAGAATTCCAGGAAGGCGAAGAAATAATTGAATACAGTACCTTTTGGAACATGTTGACTGCATTTAGTGTTTAAAATCTGACCTGAAATGACTGTGTTTGGCTATTTGTCCAGTGTGTAGACTGAACAACAGTTACCAGTGCACATGTGAGGAGCAGTACCGTTGGCCATGTGACCTGTGTGTATCCTATGGATCATGTGACAGCATCTCTAATGACACCTGTGGATGTATCCATGGCCTTCCTTCTGATGGACAGCACTGCCAACCTCTTGACAGCAGTAAGTTCTGGACTGACAATACTGCACATCGATAAAGATGATACAAGAGAGTAGAACTTACCCATAATTATCTGTGTTCTTCAACAGACTTCACAGTCTGTCCATCCACTACATCTGTGCCAACTACAGGTAACCAGTTATGTCATCTGGAGGTTCACAATGTAAAAAATTCATATTCTGATACCACATAATGGATGTGATTTTCTTTTGCAATGCAACAACCTCATGTTGTATTTATCTTCACAGATACAACAGAAATGAACACTACACAACACAAACAATAGCTGCCATCAGTCCAGGCATTATCACAATGTTTGATCCATTTCTCATGTTGTCCTTTACAGCTCCTGCATCTCTTCATAGATACATCGTTTCTGTTGTGTTGAACACTACAAACTCAGCACTGATAAATCAGCTAAGGACTGTTCTGAGAAACAGCTCTTACCCCATCAGTGTCGACAACAACATACGCATCAGTAGTGTTGATATTTCTACAGGTGAGATTACTTTGAACTACATCAACTAGTGGATTTTCTTGGTTAGGGAGCTGATATTTGGCTGGGTCACAGTCCCCAAGAAAGGTTGTCAGGGGTTATAGAGACTGTCTTTCAGGAAGAATGAGGCACTATCACTGTAACATTCCTATAGTCCACCATAATGCCCACTCTCTTCTGGGCATTCAGCTGTTGCATTGTTGCAGATTTCATCAGGTTTTACTGACTGATAGTTAGAGGGACAGGAATATGTGTAAAGTTAAAAGAGCAGGGGTGATAATACACACCCCTAAGGGTGACCAGTGCTGATGTTGGGACTGAGAGACACTTTGACTTTGCCACACAAAATGCTTTGGCGCATCAGGAAATCAGTGTTCCACACGCTGTTTTACAGACACGATCCTAAATGACATTCTCAGGGAGTCTAGATTTTTAAAAAAAAGAGATTGTGCTTGTGTTGTAAATAATTTAACAAACAAAACGGAATCTGGCAGAGTCCACGTATCTGCGAAATAAACACTTGATTGTAGTCAATAAGGCCAGGGCTCTGTGGCTTCTTATCAGAAGAATTCCAGGAAGGTGAAGAAATAATTGAATACAGTACCTTTTGGAACATCTTGACTGCATTCAGTGTTTAAAATCTGAGCTGAAATGACTGTGTTTGGCTATTTGTCCAGTGTGTAGACTGAACAACAGTTACCAGTGCACATGTGAGGAGCAGTACCGTTGGCCATGTGACCTGTGTGTATCCTATGGGTCATGTGACAGCATCTCTAATGACACCTGTGGATGTATCCATGGCCTTCCTTCTGATGGACAGCACTGCCAACCTCTTGACAGCAGTAAGTTCTGGACTGACAATACTGCACATCGATAAAGATGATACAAGAGAGTAGAACTTACCCATAATTATCTGTGTTCTTCAACAGACTTCACAGTCTGTCCATCCACTACATCTGTGCCAACTACAGGTAACCAGTTATGTCATCTGGAGGTTCACAATGTATAAAATTCATATTCTGATACCACATAATGGATGTGATTTTTTTTTTGCAATGCAACAACCTCATGTTGTATTTATCTTCACAGATACAACAGAAATGAACACTACACAACACAAACAATAGCTGCCATCAGTCCAGGCATTATCACAATCTTTGATCCATTTCTCATGTTGTCCTTTACAGCTCCTGCATCTCTTCATAGATACATCGTTTCTGTTGTGTTGAACACTACAAACTCAGCACTGATAAATCAGCTGAGGACTGTTCTGAGAAACAGCTCTTACCCCATCAGTGTCCACAACAACATACGCATCAGTAGTGTTGATATTTCTACAGGTGAGATTACTTTGAACTACATCAACTAGTGGATTTTCTTGGTCAGGGAGCTGATATTTGGCTGGGTCACAGTCCCCAAGAAAGGTTGTCAGGGGTTATAGAGACTGTCTTTCAGGAAGAATGAGGCACTATCACTGTAACATTCCTATAGTCCGCCATAATGCCCACTCTCTTCTGGGCATTCAGCTGTTGCATTGTTGCAGATTTCATCAGGTTTTACTGACTGATAGTTAGAGGGACAGGAATATGTGTAAAGTTAAAAGAGCAGGGGTGATAATACACACCCCTAAGGGTGACCAGTGCTGATGTTGGGACTATGAGAGACATTTTGCATTTGCCACACAAATACTTTGGCGCATCAGGAAATCAGTGTTCCACACGCTGTTTTAAAGACACGATCCTAAATTACATTCTCAGGGAATCCAGATTAAAAAAAAGAGATTGTGCTTGTGTTGTAAATAATTTAACAAACAAAACGTAATCTGGCAGAGTCCACGTATCTGGGAAATAAACACTTGATTGTAGTCAATAAGGCCAGGGCTCTGTGGCTTCTTATCAGAGACAACAGTGAAGAATTCCAGGAAGGCGAAGAAATAATTGAATACAGTACCTTTTGGAACATGTTGACTACATTCAGTGTTTAAAATCTGACCTGAAATGACTGTGTTTGGCTATTTGTCCAGTGTGTAGACTGAACAACAGTTACCAGTGCACATGTGAGGAGCAGTACCGTTGGCCATGTGACCTGTGTGTATCCTATGGGTCATGTGACAGCATCTCTAATGACACCTGTGGATGTATCCATGGCCTTCCTTCTGATGGACAGCACTGCCAACCTCTTGACAGCAGTAAGTTCTGGACTGACAATACTGCACATCGATAAAGATGATACAAGAGAGTAGAACTTACCCATAATTATCTGTGTTCTTCAACAGACTTCACAGTCTGTCCATCCACTACATCTGTGCCAACTACAGGTAACCAGTTATGTCATCTGGAGGTTCACAATGTAAAAAATTCATATTCTGATACCACATAATGGATGTGATTTTCTTTTGCAATGCAACAACCTCATGTTGTATTTATCTTCACAGATACAACAGAAATGAACACTACACAACACAAACAATAGCTGCCATCAGTCCAGGCATTATCACAATGTTTGATCCATTTCTCATGTTGTCCTTTACAGCTCCTGCATCTCTTCATAGATACATCGTTTCTGTTGTGTTGAACACTACAAACTCAGCACTGATAAATCAGCTAAGGACTGTTCTGAGAAACAGCTCTTACCCCATCAGTGTCCACAACAACATACGCATCAGTAGTGTTGATATTTCTACAGGTGAGATTACTTTGAACTACATCAACTAGTGGATTTTCTTGGTTAGGGAGCTGATATTTGGCTGGGTCACAGTCCCCAAGAAAGGTTGTCAGGGGTTATAGAGACTGTCTTTCAGGAAGAATGAGGCACTATCACTGTAACATTCCTATAGTCCGCCATAATGCCCACTCTCTTCTGGGCATTCAGCTGTTGCATTGTTGCAGATTTCATCAGGTTTTACTGACTGATAGTTAGAGGGACAGGAATATGTGTAAAGTTAAAAGAGCAGGGGTGATAATACACACCCCTAAGGGTGACCAGTGCTGATGTTGGGACTGAGAGACACTTTGCCTTTTCCACACAAAATGCTTTGGCGCATCAGGAAATCAGTGTTCCACACGCTGTTTTACAGACACAATCCTAAATGACATTCTCAGGGAGTCTAGATTTTTAAATAAAGAGATTGTGCTTGTGTTGAAAATAATTTAACAA
Organism: Paratrypauchen microcephalus; assembly: GCA_036785185.1. Lineage (NCBI taxonomy): Eukaryota > Metazoa > Chordata > Actinopteri > Gobiiformes > Gobiidae > Paratrypauchen > Paratrypauchen microcephalus. Next base: position 2,135,366 of record JAVJIX010000110.1, on the reverse strand, counting down.
ACAAAACGGAATCTGGCAGAGTCCACGTATCTGCGAAATAAACACTTGATTGTAGTCAATAAGGCCAGGGCTCTGTGGCTTCTTATCAGAAGAATTCCAGGAAGTGGAAGAAATAATTGAATACAGTACCTTTTGGAACATCTTGACTGCATTCAGTGTTTAAAATCTGAGCTGATATGACTGTGTTTGGCTATTTGTCCAGTGTGTAGACTGAACAACAACAGTTACCAGTGCACATGTGAGGAGCAGTACCGTTGGCCATGTGACCTGTGTGTATCCTATGGGTCATGTGACAGCATCTCTAATGACACCTGTGGATGTATCCATGGCCTTCCTTCTGATGGACAGCACTGCCAACCTCTTGACAGCAGTAAGTTCTGGACTGACAATACTGCACATCGATAAAGATGATACAAGAGAGTAGAACTTACCCATAATTATCTGTGTTCTTCAACAGACTTCACAGTCTGTCCATCCACTACATCTGTGCCAACTACAGGTAACCAGTTATGTCATCTGGGGGTTCACAATGTATAAAATTCATATTCTGATACCACATAATGGATGTGATTTTTTTTGCAATGCAACAACCCCATGTTGTATTTATCTTCACAGATACAACAAAAATGAATACTACACAACACAAACAATAGCTGCCATCAGTCCAGGCATTATCACAATCTTTGATCCATTTCTCATGTTGTCCTTTACAGCTCCTGCATCTCTTCATAGATACATCGTTTCTGTTGTGTTGAACACTACAAACTCAGCACTGATAAATCAGCTGAGGACTGTTCTGAGAAACAGCTCTTACCCCATCAGTGTCCACAACAACATACGCATCAGTAGTGTTGATATTTCTACAGGTGAGATTACTTTGAACTACATCAACTAGTGGATTTTCTTGGTCAGGGAGCTGATATTTGGCTGGGTCACAGTCCCCAAGAAAGGTTGTCAGGGGTTATAGAGACTGTCTTTCAGGAAGAATGAGGCACTATCACTGTAACATTCCTATAGTCCGCCATAATGCCCACTCTCTTCTGGGCATTCAGCTGTTGCATTGTTGCAGATTTCATCAGGTTTTACTGACTGATAGTTAGAGGGACAGGAATATGTGTAAAGTTAAAAGAGCAGGGGTGATAATACACACCCCTAAGGGTGACCAGTGCTGATGTTGGGACTATGAGAGACATTTTGCATTTGCCACACAAATACTTTGGCGCATCAGGAAATCAGTGTTCCACACGCTGTTTTAAAGACACGATCCTAAATTACATTCTCAGGGAATCCAGATTAAAAAAAAGAGATTGTGCTTGTGTTGTAAATAATTTAACAAACAAAACGTAATCTGGCAGAGTCCACGTATCTGGGAAATAAACACTTGATTGTAGTCAATAAGGCCAGGGCTCTGTGGCTTCTTATCAGAGACAACAGTGAAGAATTCCAGGAAGGCGAAGAAATAATTGAATACAGTACCTTTTGGAACATGTTGACTACATTCAGTGTTTAAAATCTGACCTGAAATGACTGTGTTTGGCTATTTGTCCAGTGTGTAGACTGAACAACAGTTACCAGTGCACATGTGAGGAGCAGTACCGTTGGCCATGTGACCTGTGTGTATCCTATGGGTCATGTGACAGCATCTCTAATGACACCTGTGGATGTATCCATGGCCTTCCTTCTGATGGACAGCACTGCCAACCTCTTGACAGCAGTAAGTTCTGGACTGACAATACTGCACATCGATAAAGATGATACAAGAGAGTAGAACTTACCCATAATTATCTGTGTTCTTCAACAGACTTCACAGTCTGTCCATCCACTACATCTGTGCCAACTACAGGTAACCAGTTATGTCATCTGGAGGTTCACAATGTAAAAAATTCATATTCTGATACCACATAATGGATGTGATTTTCTTTTGCAATGCAACAACCTCATGTTGTATTTATCTTCACAGATACAACAGAAATGAACACTACACAACACAAACAATAGCTGCCATCAGTCCAGGCATTATCACAATGTTTGATCCATTTCTCATGTTGTCCTTTACAGCTCCTGCATCTCTTCATAGATACATCGTTTCTGTTGTGTTGAACACTACAAACTCAGCACTGATAAATCAGCTAAGGACTGTTCTGAGAAACAGCTCTTACCCCATCAGTGTCCACAACAACATACGCATCAGTAGTGTTGATATTTCTACAGGTGAGATTACTTTGAACTACATCAACTAGTGGATTTTCTTGGTTAGGGAGCTGATATTTGGCTGGGTCACAGTCCCCAAGAAAGGTTGTCAGGGGTTATAGAGACTGTCTTTCAGGAAGAATGAGGCACTATCACTGTAACATTCCTATAGTCCGCCATAATGCCCACTCTCTTCTGGGCATTCAGCTGTTGCATTGTTGCAGATTTCATCAGGTTTTACTGACTGATAGTTAGAGGGACAGGAATATGTGTAAAGTTAAAAGAGCAGGGGTGATAATACACACCCCTAAGGGTGACCAGTGCTGATGTTGGGACTGAGAGACACTTTGCCTTTTCCACACAAAATGCTTTGGCGCATCAGGAAATCAGTGTTCCACACGCTGTTTTACAGACACAATCCTAAATGACATTCTCAGGGAGTCTAGATTTTTAAATAAAGAGATTGTGCTTGTGTTGAAAATAATTTAACAAACAAAACGGAATCTGGCAGAGTCCACGTATCTGCGAAATAAACACTTGATTGTAGTCAATAAGGCCAGGGCTCTGTGGCTTCTTATCAGAAGAATTCCAGGAAGTGGAAGAAATAATTGAATACAGTACCTTTTGGAACATCTTGACTGCATTCAGTGTTTAAAATCTGAGCTGATATGACTGTGTTTGGCTATTTGTCCAGTGTGTAGACTGAACAACAACAGTTACCAGTGCACATGTGAGGAGCAGTACCGTTGGCCATGTGACCTGTGTGTATCCTATGGGTCATGTGACAGCATCTCTAATGACACCTGTGGATGTATCCATGGCCTTCCTTCTGATGGACAGCACTGCCAACCTCTTGACAGCAGTAAGTTCTGGACTGACAATACTGCACATCGATAAAGATGATACAAGAGAGTAGAACTTACCCATAATTATCTGTGTTCTTCAACAGACTTCACAGTCTGTCCATCCACTACATCTGTGCCAACTACAGGTAACCAGTTATGTCATCTGGGGGTTCACAATGTATAAAATTCATATTCTGATACCACATAATGGATGTGATTTTTTTTTGCAATGCAACAACCCCATGTTGTATTTATCTTCACAGATACAACAAAAATGAATACTACACAACACAAACAATAGCTGCCATCAGTCCAGGCATTATCACAATCTTTGATCCATTTCTCATGTTGTCCTTTACAGCTCCTGCATCTCTTCATAGATACATCGTTTCTGTTGTGTTGAACACTACAAACTCAGCACTGATAAATCAGCTGAGGACTGTTCTGAGAAACAGCTCTTACCCCATCAGTGTCCACAACAACATACGCATCAGTAGTGTTGATATTTCTACAGGTGAGATTACTTTGAACTACATCAACTAGTGGATTTTCTTGGTCAGGGAGCTGATATTTGGCTGGGTCACAGTCCCCAAGAAAGGTTGTCAGGGGTTATAGAGACTGTCTTTCAGGAAGAATGAGGCACTATCACTGTAACATTCCTATAGTCCGCCATAATGCCCACTCTCTTCTGGGCATTCAGCTGTTGCATTGTTGCAGATTTCATCAGGTTTTACTGACTGATAGTTAGAGGGACAGGAATATGTGTAAAGTTAAAAGAGCAGGGGTGATAATACACACCCCTAAGGGTGACCAGTGCTGATGTTGGGACTATGAGAGACATTTTGCATTTGCCACACAAATACTTTGGCGCATCAGGAAATCAGTGTTCCACACGCTGTTTTAAAGACACGATCCTAAATTACATTCTCAGGGAATCCAGATTAAAAAAAAGAGATTGTGCTTGTGTTGTAAATAATTTAACAAACAAAACGTAATCTGGCAGAGTCCATGTATCTGGGAAATAAACACTTGATTGTAGTCAATAAGGCCAGGCTCTGTGGCTTCTTATCAGAGACAACAGTGAAGAATTCCAGGAAGGCGAAGAAATAATTGAATACAGTACCTTTTGGAACATGTTGACTGCATTCAGTGTTTAAAATCTGAGCTGAAATGACTGTGTTTGGCTATTTGTCCAGTGTGTAGACTGAACAACAGTTACCAGTGCACATGTGAGGAGCAGTACCGTTGGCCATGTGACCTGTGTGTATCCTATGGGTCATGTGACAGCATCTCTAATGACACCTGTGGATGTATCCATGGCCTTCCTTCTGATGGACAGCACTGCCAACCTCTTGACAGCAGTAAGTTCTGGACTGACAATACTGCACATCGATAAAGATGATACAAGAGAGTAGAACTTACCCATAATTATCTGTGTTCTTCAACAGACTTCACAGTCTGTCCATCCACTACATCTGTGCCAACTACAGGTAACCAGTTATGTCATCTGGAGGTTCACAATGTATAAAATTCATATTCTGATACAACATAATGGATGTGATATTCTTTTGCAATGCAACAACCTCATGTTGTATATATCTTCACAGATACAACAGAAATTAACACTACACAACACAAACAATAGCTGCCATCAGTCCAGACATTATCACAATGTTTGATCCATTTCTCATGTTGTCCTTTACAGCTCCTGCATTTCTTCATAGATACATCGTTTCTGTTCTGTTGAACACTACAAACTCAGCACTGATAAATCAGCTAAGGACTGTTCTGAGAAACAGCTCTTACCCCATCAGTGTCCACAACAACATACGCATCAGTAGTGTTGATATTTCTACAGGTGAGATTACTTTGAACTACATCAACTAGTGGATTTTCTTGGTCAGGGAGCTGATATTTGGCTGAGTCACAGTCCCCAAGAAAGGTTGTCAGGGGTTATAGAGACTGTCTTTCAGGAAGAATGAGGCACTATCACTGTAACATTCCTATAGTCCACCATAATGCCCACTCTCTTCTGGGCATTCAGCTGTTGCATTGTTGCAGATTTCATCAGGTTTTACTGACTGATAGTTAGAGGGACAGGAATATGTGTAAAGTTAAAAGAGCAGGGGTGATAATACACACCCCTAAGGGTGACCAGTGCTGATGTTGGGACTATGAGAGACATTATGCCTTTGCCACACAAATAGCTTTGGCGCATCAGGAAATCAGTGTTCCACAAGCTGTTTTACAGACACAATCCAAAATTACAATCTCAGGGAGTCCAGATTTAAAAAAAGAGATTGTGGCTTGTGTTGTAAATAATTTAACCAACAAAACATAATCTGGCAGAGTCCACATATCTGGGAAATAAACACTTGATTGTAGTCAATAAGGCCAGGGCTCTGTGGCTTCTTATCAGAAGAATTCCAGGAAGGTGAAGAAATAATTGAATACAGTACCTTTTGGAACATGTTGACTGCATTCTGTGTTTAAAATCTGAGCTGAAATGACTGTGTTTGGCTATTTGTCCAGTGTGTAGACTGAACAACAGTTACCAGTGCACATGTGAGGAGCAGTACCGTTGGCCATGTGACCTGTGTGTATCCTATGGGTCATGTGACAGCATATCTAATGACACCTGTGGATGTATCCATGGCCTTCCTTCTGATGGACAGCACTGCCAACCTCTTGACAGCAGTAAGTTCTGGACTGACAATACTGCACATCAATAAAGATGATACAAGAAAGCAGACCTTACCCATAATTATCTGTGTTCTTCAACAGACTTCACAGTCTGTCCATCCACTACATCTGTGCCAACTACAGGTAACCAGTTATGTCATCTGGAAGTTCACAATGTATAAAATTCATATTCTGATACCATATAATGGATGTGATATTCTTTTGCAATGCAACAACCTCATGTTGTATCTATCTTCACAGATACAACAGAAACGTACACTACACAACACAAACAATAGCTGCCATCAGTCCAGACATTATCACAATGTTTGATTTATTTCTCATGTTGTCCTTTACAGCTCCTGCATCTCTTCATAGATACATCGTTTCTGTTGTGTTGAACACTACAAACTCAGCACTGATAAATCAGCTAAGGACTGTTCTGAGAAACAGCTCTTACCCCCTCAGTGTCCACAACAACATACGCATCAGTAGTGTTGATATTTCTACAGGTGAGATTACTTTGAACTACATCAACTAGTGGATTTTCTTGGTTAGGGAGCTGATATTTGGCTGGGTCACAGTCCCCAAGAAAGTTTGTCAGGGGTTATAGAGACTGTCTTTCAGGAAGAATGAGGCACTATCACTGTAACATTCCTATAGTCCACCATAATGCCCACTCTCTTCTGGGCATTCAGCTGTTGCCTTGTTGCAGAGATCATCAGGTTTTACTGACTGATAGTTAGAGGGACAGGAATATGTGTAAAGTGAAAAGAGCAGGGATGATAATACAGACCCCTAAGGGTGACCAGTGCTGATGTTGGGACTATGAGAGACATTTTGCGTTTGCCACACAAATTGCTTTGGCGCATCAGGAAATCAGTGTTCCACACGCTGTTTTACAGACACGATGCTAAATGACATTCTCAGGGAGCCTAGATTTAAAAAAAGAGATTGTGCTAGTGTTGTAAATAATTTAACAAACAAAACATAATCTGGCATAGTCCACGTATCTGCAAAATAAACACTTGATTGTAGTCAATAAGGCCAGGGCTCTGTGGCTTCTTATCAGAAGAATTCCAGGAAGGTGAAGAAATAATTGAATACAGTACCTTTTGGAACATGTTGACTGCATTCAGTGTTTAAAATCTGAGCTGAAATGACTGTGTTTGGCTATTTGTCCAGTGTGTAGACTGAACAACAGTTACCAGTGCACATGTGAGGAGCAGTACCGTTGGCCATGTGACCTGTGTGTATCCTATGGGTCATGTGACAGCATCTCTAATGACACCTGTGGATGTATCCATGGCCTTCCTTCTGATGGACAGCACTGCCAACCTCTTGACAGCAGTAAGTTCTGGACTGACAATACTGCGCATCAATAAAGATGATACAAGAGAGCAGAACTTACCCATAATTATCTGTGTTTTTCAACAGACTTCACAGTCTGTCCATCCACTACATCTGTGCCAACTACAGGTAACCAGCTATGTCATCTGGGGGTTCACAATGTATAAAATTCATATTCTGATACAACATAATGTATGTGATATTCTTTTGCAATGCAACAACCTCATGTTGTATCTATCTTCACAGATACAACAGAAACGCACACTACACAACAAAAACAATAGCTGCCATCAGGCCAGACATTATCACAATGTTTGATCCATTTCTCATGTTGTCCTTTACAGCTCCTGCATCTCTTCATAGATACATCGTTTCTGTTGTGTTGAACACTACAAACTCAGCACTGATAAATCAGCTGAGGACTGTTCTGAGAAAGAGCTCTTACCCCATCAGTGTCCACGACAACATACGCATCAGTAGTGTTGATATTTCTACAGGTGAGATTACTTTGAACTACATCAACTAGTGGATTTTCTTGGTTAGGGAGCTGATATTTGGCTGGGTCACAGTCCCCAAGAAAGGTTGTCAGGGGTTATAGAGACTGTCTTTCAGGAAGAATGAGGCACTATCACTGTAACATTCCTATAATCCGCCATAATGCCCACTCTCTTCTGGGCATTCAGCTGTTGCATTGTTGCAGATTTCATCAGGTTTTACTGACTGATAGTTAGAGGGACAGGAATATGTGTAAAGTTAAAAGAGCAGGGGTGATAATACACACCCCTAAGGGTGACCAGTGCTAAGAGACATTTTGCCTTTGCCACACAAATTGCTTTGGCACATCAGGAAATCAGCGTTCCACACGCTTTTTTACAGACACGAACATAAATTACATTCTCAGGGAGTCTAGATTTAAAAAAAGAGATTTTGCTTTTGTTGTAAATAATTTAACAAACAAAACATAATCTGGCAGAGTCCACGTATCTGGGAAATAAACACTTGATTGTAGTCAATAAGGCCAGGGCTCTGTGGCTTCTTATCAGAAGAATTCCAGGAAGGTGAAGAAATAATTGAATACAGTACCTTTTGGAACATGTTGACTGCATTCAGTGTTTAAAATCTGAGCTGAAATGACTGTGTTTGGCTATTTGTCCAGTGTGTAGACTGAACAACAGTTACCAGTGCACATGTGAGGAGCAGTACCGTTGGCCATGTGACCTGTGTGTATCCTATGGGTCATGTGACAGCATCTCTAATGACACCTGTGGATGTATCCATGGCCTTCCTTCTGATGGACAGCACTGCCAACCTCTTGACAGCAGTAAGTTCTGGACTGATAATACTGCGCATCAATAAAGATGATACAAGAGAGCAGAACTTACCCATAATTATCTGTGTTTTTCAACAGACTTCACAGTCTGTCCATCCACTACATCTGTGCCAACTACAGGTAACCAGCTATGTCATCTGGGGGTTCACAATGTATAAAATTCATATTCTGATACAACATAATGGATGTGATATTCTTTTGCAATGCAACAACCTCATGTTGTATCTATCTTCACAGATACAACAGAAACGCACACTACACAACAAAAACAATAGCTGCCATCAGGCCAGACATTATCACAATGTTTGATCCATTTCTCATGTTGTCCTTTACAGCTCCTGCATCTCTTCATAGATACATCATTTCTGTTGTGTTGAACACTACATACTCAGCACTGATAAATCAGCTGAGGACTGTTCTGAGAAACAGCTCTTACCCCCTCAGTGTCCACAACAACATACGCATCAGTAGTGTTGATATTTCTACAGGTGAGATTACTTTGAACTACATCAACTAGTGGATTTTCTTGGTCAGGGAGCTGATATTTGGCTGGGTCACAGTCCCCAAGAAAGGTTGTCAGGGGTTATAGAGACTGTCTTTCAGGAAGAATGAGGCACTATCACTGTAACATTCCTATAGTCCACCATAATGCCCACTCTCTTCTGGGCATTCAGCTGTTGCATTGTTGCAGATTTCATCAGGTTTTACTGACTGATAGTTAGAGGGACAGGAATATGTGTAAAGTGAAAAGAGCAGGGGTGATAATACAGAACCCTAAGGGTGACCAGTGCTGATGTTGGGACTATGAGAGACATTTTGCCTTTGCCACACAAATTGCTTTGGCGCATCAGGAAATCAGTGATCCACACGCTGTTTTACAGACACGATCCTAAATGACATTCTCAGGGAGCCTAGATTTAAAAAAAGAGATTGTGCTTGTGTTGTAAATAATTTAACAATCAAAACGTAATCTGGCAGAGTCCACGTATCTGCGTAATAAATACTTGATTGTAGTCAATAAGGCCAGGGCTCTGTGGCTTCTTATCAGAAGAATTCCAGGAAGGTGAAGAAATAATTGAATACAGTACCTTTTGGAACATGTTGACTGCATTCAATGTTTAAAATCTGAGCTGAAATGACTGTGTTTGGCTATTTGTCCAGTGTGTAGACGGAACAACAACCGTTACCAGTGCACATGTGAGGAGCAGTACCGTTGGCCATGTGACCTGTGTGTATCCTATCGGTCATGTGACAGCATCTCTAATGACACCTGTGGATGTATCCATGGCCTTCCTTCTGATGGACAGCACTGCCAACCTCTTGACAGCAGTAAGTTCTGGACTGACAATACTACGCATCAATAAAGATGATACAAGAGAGCAGAACTTACCCATAATTATCTGTGTTCTTCAACAGACTTCACAGTCTGTCCATCCACTACATCTGTGCCAACTACAGGTAACCAGTTATGTCATCTGGAGGTTCACAATGTATAAAATTCATATTCTGATACCACATAATGGATGTGATATTCTTTTGCAATGCAACAACCTCATGTTGTATTTATCTTCACAGATACAACAGAAATGAACACTACACAACACAAACAATAGCTGCCATCAGTCCAGGCATTATCACAATGTTTGATCCATTTCTCATGTTGTCCTTTACAGCTCCTGCATCTCTTCATAGATACATCGTTTCTGTTGTGTTGAATACTACAAACTCAGAACTGATAAATCAGCTGAGGACTGTTCTGAGAAACAGCTCTTACCCCATCAGTGTCGACAACAACATACGCATCAGTAGTGTTGATATTTCTACAGGTGAGATTACTTTGAACTACATCAACTAGTGGATTTTCTTGGTTAGAGAGCTGATATTTGGCTGGGTCACAGTCCCCAAGAAAGGTTGTCAGGGGTGTTGGCATAAAGGATACTTTAATTCCATTCGTTACTCGTTTGATACCAGTGTTTACCTTAGTTGTCCTAAAACCAGTATCCTATGCCTTCCCAGATTCTTTATGGTGATGAAACAGACGACCGAAAGCTTAGAATATAAAGATGATACTTTTATTAGCCCTGACAGAGGAGTCTAATTAGAAGCGCCCGATTCCTATCTGTCCCTAGGTGGTACAGACAGAATAGTGCATTTCCCTAAAATTGTAACATTTATAGTCTATGCGTAGAACAAAGAGGAGAGGTGTGGCTTGGAGTGGTCTTCCCCCTTCTGGAGGCAAGCTGGAGAGGAATGTAGATGTAGATTCCTTATCAGTCTCTTCTCATGCCCTCTCATGACCTTTTCTCTCCAGACCCCCCTATAACTCAAGGCAGAGTGGTTGCACAAACAGAAAACACAATACATCTTCTAACTCCTCCATCGTAGTCATTTTTATTTTCTACAGGGGTTATAGAGACTGTCTTTCAGGAAGAATGAGGCACTATCACTGTAACATTCCTATTGTCCACCATAATGCCCACTCTCTTCTGGGCATTTAGCTGTTGCCTTGTTGCAGAGATCATCAGGTTTTACTGACTGATAGTTAGAGGGACAGGAATATGTGTAAAGTGAAAAGAGCAGGGATGATAATACAGACCCCTAAGGGTGACCAGAGCTGATGTTGGGACTATGAGAGACATTTTGCCTTTGCCACACAAATTGCTTTGGCGCATCAGGAAATCAGTGTTCCACAAGCTGTTTTACAGACACGATCCTAAATGACATTCTCAGGGAGCCTAGATTAAAAAAAAGAGATTGTGCTTGTGTTGTAAATAATTTAACAAACAAAACATAATCTGGCATAGTCCACGTATCTGCAAAATAAACACTTGATTGTAGTCAATAAGGCCAGGGCTCTGTGGCTTCTTATCAGAAGAATTCCAGGAAGATGAAGAAATAATTGAATACAGTACCTTTTGGAACATGTTGACTGCATTCAATGTTTAAAATCTGAGCTGAAATGACTGTGTTTGGCTATTTGTCCAGTGTGTAGACGGAACAACAACCGTTACCAGTGCACATGTGAGGAGCAGTACCGTTGGCCATGTGACCTGTGTGTATCCTATGGGTCATGTGACAGCATCTCTAATGACACCTGTGGATGTATCCATGGCCTTCCTTCTGATGGACAGCACTGCCAACCTCTTGACAGCAGTAAGTTCTGGACTGACAATACTGCGCATCAATAAAGATGATACAAGAGAGCAGAACTTACCCATAATTATCTGTGTTTTTCAACAGACTTCACAGTCTGTCCATCCACTACATCTGTGCCAACTACAGGTAACCAGCTATGTCATCTGGAGGTTCACAATGTATAAAATTCATATTCTGATACAACATAATGGATGTGATATTCTTTTGCAATGCAACAACCTCATGTTGTATCTATCTTCACAGATACAACAGAAACGCACACTACACAACAAAAACAATAGCTGCCATCAGGCCAGACATTATCACAATGTTTGATCCATTTCTCATGTTGTCCTTTACAGCTCCTGCATCTCTTCATAGATACATCATTTCTGTTGTGTTGAATACTACAAACTCAGCACTGATAAATCAGCTGAGGACTGTTCTGAGAAACAGCTCTTACCCCCTCAGTGTCCACAACAACATACGCATCAGTAGTGTTGATATTTCTACAGGTGAGATTACTTTGAACTACATCAACTAGTGGATTTTCTTGGTCAGGGAGCTGATATTTGGCTGGGTCACAGTCCCCAAGAAAGGTTGTCAGGGGTTATAGAGACTGTCTTTCAGGAAGAATGAGGCACTATCACTGTAACATTCCTATAGTCCACCATAATGCCCACTCTCTTCTGGGCATTCAGCTGTTGCATTGTTGCAGATTTCATCAGGTTTTACTGACTGATAGTTAGAGGGACAGGAATATGTGTAAAGTGAAAAGAGCAGGGGTGATAATACAGAACCCTAAGGGTGACCAGTGCTGATGTTGGGACTATGAGAGACATTTTGCCTTTGCCACACAAATTGCTTTGGCGCATCAGGAAATCAGTGTTCCACACGCTGTTTTACAGACACGATCCTAAATGAAATTCTCAGGGAGCCTAGATTAAAAAAAAGAGATTGTGCTTGTGTTGTAAATAATTTAACAAACAAAACATAATCTGGCAGAGTCCACGTATCTGCGAAATAAACACTTGATTGTAGTCAATAAGGCCAGGGCTCTGTGGCTTCTTATCAGAAGAATTCCAGGAAGGTGAAGAAATAATTGAATACAGTACCTTTTGGAACATGTTGACTGCATTCAATGTTTAAAATCTGAGCTGAAATGACTGTGTTTGGCTATTTGTCCAGTGTGTAGACGGAACAACAACCGTTACCAGTGCACATGTGAGGAGCAGTACCGTTGGCCATGTGACCTGTGTGTATCCTATGGGTCATGTGACAGCATCTCTAATGACACCTGTGGATGTATCCATGGCCTTCCTTCTGATGGACAGCACTGCCAACCTCTTGACAGCAGTAAGTTCTGGACTGACAATACTGCGCATCAATAAAGATGATACAAGAGAGCAGAACTTACCCATAATTATCTGTGTTCTTCAACAGACTTCACAGTCTGTCCATCCACTACATCTGTGCCAACTACAGGTAACCAGTTATGTCATCTGGGGGTTCACAATGTATAAAATTCATATTCTGATACCACATAATGGATGTGATTTTTTTTTGCAATGCAACAACCCCATGTTGTATTTATCTTCACAGATACAACAAAAATGAATACTACACAACACAAACAATAGCTGCCATCAGGCCAGACATTATCACAATGTTTGATCCATTTCTCATGTTGTCCTTTACAGCTCCTGCATCTCTTCATAGATACATCGTTTCTGTTGTGTTGAACACTACAAACTCAGCACTGATAAATCAGCTGAGGACTGTTCTGAGAAACAGCTCTTACCCCCTCAGTGTCCACAACAACATACGCATCAGTAGTGTTGATATTTCTACAGGTGAGATTACTTTGAACTACATCAACTAGTGGATTTTCTTGGTCAGGAAGCTGATATTTGGCTGGGTCACAGTCCCCAAGAAAGGTTGTCAGGGGTTATAGAGACTGTCTTTCAGGAAGAATGAGGCACTATCACTGTAACATTCCTATAGTCCACCATAATGCCCACTCTCTTCTGGGCATTCAGCTGTTGCATTGTTGCAGATTTCATCAGGTTTTACTGACTGATAGTTAGAGGGACAGGAATATGTGTAAAGTGAAAAGAGCAGGGGTGATAATACACACCCCTAAGGGTGACCAGTGCTGATGTTGGGACTATGAGAGACATTTTGCCTTTGCCACACAAATTGCTTTGGCACATCAGGAAATCAGCGTTCCACACGCTTTTTTACAGACACGAACATAAATTACATTCTCAGGGAGTATAGATTTAAAAAAAGAGATTGTGCTTTTGTTGTAAATAATTTAACAAACAAAACATAATCTGGCAGAGTCCACGTATCTGGGAAATAAACACTTGATTGTAGTCAATAAGGCCAGGGCTCTGTGGCTTCTTATCAGAAGAATTCCAGGAAGGTGAAGAAATAATTGAATACAGTACCTTTTGGAACATGTTGACTGCATTCAGTGTTTAAAATCTGAGCTGAAATGACTGTGTTTGGCTATTTGTCCAGTGTGTAGACTGAACAACAGTTACCAGTGCACATGTGAGGAGCAGTACCGTTGGCCATGTGACCTGTGTGTATCCTATGGGTCATGTGACAGCATCTCTAATGACACCTGTGGATGTATCCATGGCCTTCCTTCTGATGGACAGCACTGCCAACCTCTTGACAGCAGTAAGTTCTGGACTGACAGTACTGCACATCAATAAAGATGATACAAGAGAGCAGAATTTACCCATAATTATCTGTGTTCTTCAACAGACTTCACAGTCTGTCCATCCACTACATCTGTGCCAACTACAGGTAACCAGTTATGTCATCTGGAGGTTCACAATGTATAAAATTCATATTCTGATACCACATAATGGATGTGATATTCTTTTGCAATGCAACAACCTCATGTTGTATTTATCTTCACAGATACAACAGAAATGAACACTACACAACACAAACAATAGCTGCCATCAGTCCAGGCATTATCACAATGTTTGATCCATTTCTCATGTTGTCCTTTACAGCTCCTGCGTCTCTTCATAGATACATCGTTTCTGTTGTGTTGAACACTACAAACTCAGCACTGATAAATCAGCTGAGGACTGTTCTGAGAAACAGCTCTTACCCCATCAGTGTCCACAACAACATACGCATCAGTAGTGTTGATATTTCTACAGGTGAGATTACTTTGAACTACATCAACTAGTGGATTTTCTTGGTCAGGGAGCTGATATTTGGCTGGGTCACAGTCCCCAAGAAAGATTGTCAGGGGTTATAGAGACTGTCTTTCAGGAAGAATGAGGCACTATCACTGTAACATTCCTATAGTCCACCATAATGCCCACTCTCTTCTGGGCATTCAGCTGTTGCATTGTTGCAGATTTCATCAGGTTTTACTGACTGATAGTTAGAGGGACAGGAATATGTGTAAAGTTAAAAGAGCAGGGGTGATAATACACACCCCTAAGGGTGACCAGTGCTGATGTTGGGACTATGAGAGACATTTTGCCTTTGCCACACAAATTGCTTTGGCGCATCAGGAAATCAGTGTTCCACAAGCTGTTTTACAGACACAAAACCAAAATTACAATCTCAGGGAGTCCAGATTTAAAAAAAGAGATTGTGGCTTGTGTTGTAAATAATTTAACCAACAAAACATAATCTGGCAGAGTCCACATATCTGGGAAATAAACACTTGATTGTAGTCAATAAGGCCAGGGCTCTGTGGCTTCTTATCAGAAGAATTCCAGGAAGGTGAAGAAATAATTGAATACAGTACCTTTTGGAACATGTTGACTGCATTCTGTGTTTAAAATCTGAGCTGAAATGACTGTGTTTGGCTATTTGTCCAGTGTGTAGACTGAACAACAGTTACCAGTGCACATGTGAGGAGCAGTATCGTTGGCCATGTGACCTGTGTGTATCCTATGGGTCATGTGACAGCATATCTAATGACACCTGTGGATGTATCCATGGCCTTCCTTCTGATGGACAGCACTGCCAACCTCTTGACAGCAGTAAGTTCTGGACTGACAATACTGCACATCAATAAAGATGATACAAGAAAGCAGACCTTACCCATAATTATCTGTGTTCTTCAACAGACTTCACAGTCTGTCCATCCACTACATCTGTGCCAACTACAGGTAACCAGTTATGTCATCTGGAAGTTCACAATGTATAAAATTCATATTCTGATACCACATAATGGATGTGATATTCTTTTGCAATGCAACAACCTCATGTTGTATCTATCTTCACAGATACAACAGAAACGTACACTACACAACACAAACAATAGCTGCCATCAGTCCAGACATTATCACAATGTTTGATTTATTTCTCATGTTGTCCTTTACAGCTCCTGCATCTCTTCATAGATACATCGTTTCTGTTGTGTTGAACACTACAAACTCAGCACTGATAAATCAGCTGAGGACTGTTCTGAGAAACAGCTCTTACCCCATCAGTGTCCACAACAACATACGCATCAGTAGTGTTGATATTTCTACAGGTGAGATTACTTTGAACTACATCAACTAGTGGATTTTCTTGGTTAGGGAGCTGATATTTGGCTGGGTCACAGTCCCCAAGAAAGTTTGTCAGGGGTTATAGAGACTGTCTTTCAGGAAGAATGAGGCACTATCACTGTAACATTCCTATAGTCCACCATAATGCCCACTCTCTTCTGGGCATTCAGCTGTTGCCTTGTTGCAGAGATCATCAGGTTTTACTGACTGATAGTTAGAGGGACAGGAATATGTGTAAAGTGAAAAGAGCAGGGATGATAATACAGACCCCTAAGGGTGACCAGTGCTGATGTTGGGACTATGAGAGACATTTTGCGTTTGCCACACAAATTGCTTTGGCGCATCAGGAAATCAGTGTTCCACACGCTGTTTTACAGACACGATCCTAAATGACATTCTCAGGGAGCCTAGATTTAAAAAAAAGAGATTGTGCTAGTGTTGTAAATAATTTAACAAACAAAACATAATCTGGCATAGTCCACGTATCTGCAAAATAAACACTTGATTGTAGTCAATAAGGCCAGGGCTCTGTGGCTTCTTATCAGAATAATTCAGGAAGGTGAAGAAATAATTGAATACAGTACCTTTTGGAACATGTTGACTGCATTCAATGTTTAAAATCTGAGCTGAAATGACTGTGTTTGGCTATTTGTCCAGTGTGTAGACGGAACAACAACCGTTACCAGTGCACATGTGAGGAGCAGTACCGTTGGCCATGTGACCTGTGTGTATCCTATGGGACATGTGACAGCATCTCTAATGACACCTGTGGATGTATCCATGGCCTTCCTTCTGATGGACAGCACTGCCAACCTCTTGACAGCAGTAAGTTCTGGACTGACAATACTGCGCATCAATAAAGATGATACAAGAGAGCAGAACTTACCCATAATTATCTGTGTTTTTCAACAGACTTCACAGTCTGTCCATCCACTACATCTGTGCCAACTACAGGTAACCAGCTATGTCATCTGGGGGTTCACAATGTATAAAATTCATATTCTGATACCACATAATGGATGTGATATTCTTTTGCAATGCAACAACCTCATGTTGTATCTATCTTCACAGATACAACAGAAACGCACACTACACAACAAAAACAATAGCTGCCATCAGGCCAGACATTATCACAATGTTTGATCCATTTCTCATGTTGTCCTTTACAGCTCCTGCATCTCTTCATAGATACATCGTTTCTGTTGTGTTGAACACTACAAACTCAGCACTGATAAATCAGCTGAGGACTGTTCTGAGAAACAGCTCTTACCCCATCAGTGTCCACGACAACATACGCATCAGTAATGTTGATATTTCTACAGGTGAGATTACTTTGAACTACATCAACTAGTGGATTTTCTTGGTTAGGGAGCTGATATTTGGCTGGGTCACAGTCCCCAAGAAAGGTTGTCAGGGGTTATAGAGACTGTCTTTCAGGAAGAATGAGGCACTATCACTGTAACATTCCTATAATCCGCCATAATGCCCACTTTCTTCTGGGCATTCAGCTGTTGCATTGTTGCAGATTTCATCAGGTTTTACTGACTGATAGTTAGAGGGACAGGAATATGTGTAAAGTTAAAAGAGCAGGGGTGATAATACACACCCCTAAGGGTGACCAGTGCTAAGAGACATTTTGCCTTTGCCACACAAATTGCTTTGGCACATCAGGAAATCCGCGTTCCACACGCTTTTTTACAGACACGAACATAAATTACATTCTCAGGGAGTCTAGATTTAAAAAAAGAGATTGTGCTTTTGTTGTAAATAATTTAACAAACAAAACATAATCTGGCAGAGTCCACGTATCTGGGAAATAAACACTTGATTGTAGTCAATAAGGCCAGGGCTCTGTGGCTTCTTATCAGAAGAATTCCAGGAAGGTGAAGAAATAATTGAATACAGTACCTTTTGGAACATGTTGACTGCATTCAGTGTTTAAAATCTGAGCTGAAATGACTGTGTTTGGCTATTTGTCCAGTGTGTAGACTGAACAACAGTTACCAGTGCACATGTGAGGAGCAGTACCGTTGGCCATGTGACCTGTGTGTATCCTATGGGTCATGTGACAGCATCTCTAATGACACCTGTGGATGTATCCATGGCCTTCCTTCTGATGGACAGCACTGCCAACCTCTTGACAGCAGTAAGTTCTGGACTGACAATACTGCGCATCAATAAAGATGATACAAGAGAGCAGAACTTACCCATAATTATCTGTGTTTTTCAACAGACTTCACAGTCTGTCCATCCACTACATCTGTGCCAACTACAGGTAACCAGCTATGTCATCTGGGGGTTCACAATGTATAAAATTCATATTCTGATACAACATAATGGATGTGATATTCTTTTGCAATGCAACAACCTCATGTTGTATCTATCTTCACAGATACAACAGAAACGCACACTACACAACAAAAACAATAGCTGCCATCAGGCCAGACATTATCACAATGTTTGATCCATTTCTCATGTTGTCCTTTACAGCTCCTGCATCTCTTCATAGATACATCGTTTCTGTTGTGTTGAACACTACAAACTCAGCACTGATAAATCAGCTGAGGACTGTTCTGAGAAACAGCTCTTACCCCATCAGTGTCCACGACAACATACGCATCAGTAGTGTTGATATTTCTACAGGTGAGATTACTTTGAACTACATCAACTAGTGGATTTTCTTGGTTAGGGAGCTGATATTTGGCTGGGTCACAGTCCCCAAGAAAGGTTGTCAGGGGTTATAGAGACTGTCTTTCAGGAAGAATGAGGCACTATCACTGTAACATTCCTATAATCCGCCATAATGCCCACTCTCTTCTGGGCATTCAGCTGTTGCATTGTTGCAGATTTCATCAGGTTTTACTGACTGATAGTTAGAGGGACAGGAATATGTGTAAAGTTAAAAGAGCAGGGGTGATAATACACACCCCTAAGGGTGACCAGTGCTAAGAGACATTTTGCCTTTGCCACACAATTTGCTTTGGCACATCAGGAAATCAGCGTTCCACATGCTTTTTTACAGACACGAACATAAATTACATTCTCAGGGAGTCTAGATTTAAAAAAAGAGATTTTGCTTTTGTTGTAAATAATTTAACAAACAAAACATAATCTGGCAGAGTCCACGTATCTGGGAAATAAACACTTGATTGTAGTCAATAAGGCCAGGGCTCTGTGGCTTCTTATCAGAAGAATTCCAGGAAGGTGAAGAAATAATTGAATACAGTACCTTTTGGAACATGTTGACTGCATTCAGTGTTTAAAATCTGAGCTGAAATGACTGTGTTTGGCTATTTGTCCAGTGTGTAGACTGAACAACAACCGTTACCAGTGCACATGTGAGGAGCAGTATCGTTGGCCATGTGACCTGTGTGTATCGTATGGGTCATGTGACAGCATCTCTAATGACACCTGTGGATGTATCCATGGCCTTCCTTCTGATGGACAGCACTGCCAACCTCTTGACAGCAGTAAGTTCTGGACTGACAATACTGCACATCGATAAAGATGATACAAGAGAGTAGAACCTACCCATAATTATCTGTGTTCTTCAACAGACTTCACAGTCTGTCCATCCACTACATCTGTGCCAACTACAGGTAACCAGTTATGTCATCTGGAGGTTCACAATGTATAAAATTCATATTCTGATACAACATAATGGATGTGATATTCTTTTGCAATGCAACAACCTCATGTTGTATTTATCTTCACAGATACAACAGAAATGAACACTACACAACACAAACAATAGCTGCCATCAGTCCAGACATTATCACAATGTTTGATCCATTTCTCATGTTGTCCTTTACAGCTCCTGCATCTCTTCATAGATACATCGTTTCTGTTGTGTTGAACACTACAAACTCAGCACTGATAAATCAGCTAAGGACTGTTCTGAGAAACAGCTCTTACCCCATCAGTGTCCACAACAACATACGCATCAGTAGTGTTGATATTTCTACAGGTGAGATTACTTTGAACTACATCAACTAGTGGATTTTCTTGGTCAGGGAGCTGATATTTGGCTGAGTCACAGTCCCCAAGAAAGGTTGTCAGGGGTTATAGAGACTGTCTTTCAGGAAGAATGAGGCACTATCACTGTAACATTCCTATAGTCCACCATAATGCCCACTCTCTTCTGGGCATTCAGCTGTTGCATTGTTGCAGATTTCATCAGGTTTTACTGACTGATAGTTAGAGGGACAGGAATATGTGTAAAGTTAAAAGAGCAGGGGTGATAATACACACCCCTAAGGGTGACCAGTGCTGATGTTGGGACTATGAGAGACATTTTGCCTTTGCCACACAAATTGCTTTGGCGCATCAGGAAATCAGTGTTCCACAAGCTGTTTTACAGACACAAAACCAAAATTACAATCTCAGGGAGTCCAGATTTAAAAAAAGAGATTGTGGCTTGTGTTGTAAATAATTTAACCAACAAAACATAATCTGGCAGAGTCCACATATCTGGGAAATAAACACTTGATTGTAGTCAATAAGGCCAGGGCTCTGTGGCTTCTTATCAGAAGAATTCCAGGAAGGTGAAGAAATAATTGAATACAGTACCTTTTGGAACATGTTGACTGCATTCTGTGTTTAAAATCTGAGCTGAAATGACTGTGTTTGGCTATTTGTCCAGTGTGTAGACTGAACAACAGTTACCAGTGCACATGTGAGGAGCAGTATCGTTGGCCATGTGACCTGTGTGTATCCTATGGGTCATGTGACAGCATATCTAATGACACCTGTGGATGTATCCATGGCCTTCCTTCTGATGGACAGCACTGCCAACCTCTTGACAGCAGTAAGTTCTGGACTGACAATACTGCACATCAATAAAGATGATACAAGAAAGCAGACCTTACCCATAATTATCTGTGTTCTTCAACAGACTTCACAGTCTGTCCATCCACTACATCTGTGCCAACTACAGGTAACCAGTTATGTCATCTGGAAGTTCACAATGTATAAAATTCATATTCTGATACCACATAATGGATGTGATATTCTTTTGCAATGCAACAACCTCATGTTGTATCTATCTTCACAGATACAACAGAAACGTACACTACACAACACAAACAATAGCTGCCATCAGTCCAGACATTATCACAATGTTTGATTTATTTCTCATGTTGTCCTTTACAGCTCCTGCATCTCTTCATAGATACATCGTTTCTGTTGTGTTGAACACTACAAACTCAGCACTGATAAATCAGCTGAGGACTGTTCTGAGAAACAGCTCTTACCCCATCAGTGTCCACAACAACATACGCATCAGTAGTGTTGATATTTCTACAGGTGAGATTACTTTGAACTACATCAACTAGTGGATTTTCTTGGTTAGGGAGCTGATATTTGGCTGGGTCACAGTCCCCAAGAAAGTTTGTCAGGGGTTATAGAGACTGTCTTTCAGGAAGAATGAGGCACTATCACTGTAACATTCCTATAGTCCACCATAATGCCCACTCTCTTCTGGGCATTCAGCTGTTGCCTTGTTGCAGAGATCATCAGGTTTTACTGACTGATAGTTAGAGGGACAGGAATATGTGTAAAGTGAAAAGAGCAGGGATGATAATACAGACCCCTAAGGGTGACCAGTGCTGATGTTGGGACTATGAGAGACATTTTGCGTTTGCCACACAAATTGCTTTGGCGCATCAGGAAATCAGTGTTCCACACGCTGTTTTACAGACACGATCCTAAATGACATTCTCAGGGAGCCTAGATTTAAAAAAAGAGATTGTGCTAGTGTTGTAAATAATTTAACAAACAAAACATAATCTGGCATAGTCCACGTATCTGCGAAATAAACACTTGATTGTAGTCAATAAGGCCAGGGCTCTGTGGCTTCTTATCAGAATAATTCAGGAAGGTGAAGAAATAATTGAATACAGTACCTTTTGGAACATGTTGACTGCATTCAATGTTTAAAATCTGAGCTGAAATGACTGTGTTTGGCTATTTGTCCAGTGTGTAGACGGAACAACAACCGTTACCAGTGCACATGTGAGGAGCAGTACCGTTGGCCATGTGACCTGTGTGTATCCTATGGGACATGTGACAGCATCTCTAATGACACCTGTGGATGTATCCATGGCCTTCCTTCTGATGGACAGCACTGCCAACCTCTTGACAGCAGTAAGTTCTGGACTGACAATACTGCGCATCAATAAAGATGATACAAGAGAGCAGAACTTACCCATAATTATCTGTGTTTTTCAACAGACTTCACAGTCTGTCCATCCACTACATCTGTGCCAACTACAGGTAACCAGCTATGTCATCTGGGGGTTCACAATGTATAAAATTCATATTCTGATACCACATAATGGATGTGATATTCTTTTGCAATGCAACAACCTCATGTTGTATCTATCTTCACAGATACAACAGAAACGCACACTACACAACAAAAACAATAGCTGCCATCAGGCCAGACATTATCACAATGTTTGATCCATTTCTCATGTTGTCCTTTACAGCTCCTGCATCTCTTCATAGATACATCGTTTCTGTTGTGTTGAACACTACAAACTCAGCACTGATAAATCAGCTGAGGACTGTTCTGAGAAACAGCTCTTACCCCATCAGTGTCCACGACAACATACGCATCAGTAGTGTTGATATTTCTACAGGTGAGATTACTTTGAACTACATCAACTAGTGGATTTTCTTGGTTAGGGAGCTGATATTTGGCTGGGTCACAGTCCCCAAGAAAGGTTGTCAGGGGTTATAGAGACTGTCTTTCAGGAAGAATGAGGCACTATCACTGTAACATTCCTATAATCCGCCATAATGCCCACTCTCTTCTGGGCATTCAGCTGTTGCATTGTTGCAGATTTCATCAGGTTTTACTGACTGATAGTTAGAGGGACAGGAATATGTGTAAAGTTAAAAGAGCAGGGGTGATAATACACACCCCTAAGGGTGACCAGTGCTGATGTTGGGACTATGAGAGACATTTTGCCTTTGCCACACAATTTGCTTTGGCACATCAGGAAATCAGCGTTCCACACGCTTTTTTACAGACACGAACATAAATTACATTCTCAGGGAGTCTAGATTTAAAAAAAGAGATTGTGCTTTTGTTGTAAATAATTTAACAAACAAAACATAATCTGGCAGAGTCCACGTATCTGGGAAATAAACACTTGATTGTAGTCAATAAGGCCAGGGCTCTGTGGCTTCTTATCAGAAGAATTCCAGGAAGGTGAAGAAATAATTGAATACAGTACCTTTTGGAACATGTTGACTGCATTCAGTGTTTAAAATCTGAGCTGAAATGACTGTGTTTGGCTATTTGTCCAGTGTGTAGACTGAACAACAACCGTTACCAGTGCACATGTGAGGAGCAGTACCGTTGGCCATGTGACCTGTGTGTATCCTATGGGTCATGTGACAGCATCTCTAATGACACCTGTGGATGTATCCATGGCCTTCCTTCTGATGGACAGCACTGCCAACCTCTTGACAGCAGTAAGTTCTGGACTGACAATACTGCGCATCAAAAAAGATGATACAAGAGAGCAGAACTTACCCATAATTATCTGTGTTTTTCAACAGACTTCACAGTCTGTCCATCCACTACATCTGTGCCAACTACAGGTAACCAGCTATGTCATCTGGAGGTTCACAATGTATAAAATTCATATTCTGATACAACATAATGGATGTGATATTCTTTTGCAATGCAACAACCTCATGTTGTATCTATCTTCACAGATACAACAGAAACGCACACTACACAACAAAAACAATAGCTGCCATCAGGCCAGACATTATCACAATGTTTGATCCATTTCTCATGTTGTCCTTTACAGCTCCTGCATCTCTTCATAGATACATCATTTCTGTTGTGTTGAACACTACAAACTCAGCACTGATAAATCAGCTGAGGACTGTTCTGAGAAACAGCTCTTACCCCCTCAGTGTCCACAACAACATACGCATCAGTAGTGTTGATATTTCTACAGGTGAGATTACTTTGAACTACATCAACTAGTGGATTTTCTTGGTTAGAGAGCTGATATTTGGCTGGGTCACAGTCCCCAAGAAAGGTTGTCAGGGGTGTTAGCATAAAGGATACTTTAATTCCATTCGTTACTCGTTTGATACCAGTGTTTACCTTAGTTGTCCTAAAACCAGTATCCTATGCCTTCCCAGATTCTTTATGGTGATGAAACAGACGACCGAAAGCTTAGAATATAAAGATGATACTTTTATTAGCCCTGACAGAGGAGTCTAATTAGAAGCGCCCAATTCCTATCTGTCCCTAGGTGGTACAGACAGAATAGTGCATTTCCCTAAAATTGTAACATTTATAGTCTATGCGTAGAACAAAGAGGAGAGGTGTGGCTTGGAGTGGTCTTCCCCCTTCTGGAGGCAAGCTGGAGAGGAATGTAGATGTAGATTCCTTATCAGTCTCTTCTCATGCCCTCTCATGACCTTTTCTCTCCAGACCCCCCTATAACTCAAGGCAGAGTGGTTGCACAAACAGAAAACACAATACATCTTCTAACTCCTCCATCGTAGTCATTTTTATTTTCTACAGGGGTTATAGAGACTGTCTTTCAGGAAGAATGAGGCACTATCACTGTAACATTCCTATAGTCCACCATAATGCCCACTCTCTTCTGGGCATTCAGCTGTTGCATTGTTGCAGATTTCATCAGGTTTTACTGACTGATAGTTAGAGGGACAGGAATATGTGTAAAGTTAAAAGAGCAGGGGTGATAATACAGAACCCTAAGGGTGACCAGTGCTGATGTTGGGACTATGAGAGACATTTTGCCTTTGCCACACAAATTGCTTTGGCGCATCAGGAAATCAGTGATCCACACGCTGTTTTACAGACACGATCCTAAATGACATTCTCAGGGAGCCTAGATTTAAAAAAAGAGATTGTGCTTGTGTTGTAAATAATTTAACAATCAAAACGTAATCTGGCAGAGTCCACGTATCTGCGTAATAAACACTTGATTGTAGTCAATAAGGCCAGGGCTCTGTGGCTTCTTATCAGAAGAATTCCAGGAAGGTGAAGAAATAATTGAATACAGTACCTTTTGGAACATGTTGACTGCATTCAATGTTTAAAATCTGAGCTGAAATGACTGTGTTTGGCTATTTGTCCAGTGTGTAGACGGAACAACAACCGTTACCAGTGCACATGTGGGGAGCAGTACCGTTGGCCATGTGACCTGTGTGTATCCTATGGGTCATGTGACAGCATCTCTAATGACACCTGTGGATGTATCCATGGCCTTCCTTCTGATGGACAGCACTGCCAACCTCTTGACAGCAGTAAGTTCTGGACTGACAATACTGCGCATCAATAAAGATGATACAAGAGAGCAGAACTTACCCATAATTATCTGTGTTCTTCAACAGACTTCACAGTCTGTCCATCCACTACATCTGTGCCAACTACAGGTAACCAGTTATGTCATCTGGAGGTTCACAATGTATAAAATTCATATTCTGATACCACATAATGGATGTGATATTCTTTTGCAATGCAACAACCTCATGTTGTATTTATCTTCACAGATACAACAGAAATGAACACTACACAACACAAACAATAGCTGCCATCAGTCCAGGCATTATCACAATGTTTGATCCATTTCTCATGTTGTCCTTTACAGCTCCTGCATCTCTTCATAGATACATCGTTTCTGTTGTGTTGAATACTACAAACTCAGCACTGATAAATCAGCTGAGGACTGTTTTGAGAAACAGCTCTTACCCCGTCAGTGTCGACAACAACATACGCATCAGTAGTGTTGATATTTCTACAGGTGAGATTACTTTGAACTACATCAACTAGTGGATTTTCTTGGTTAGAGAGCTGATATTTGGCTGGGTCACAGTCCCCAAGAAAGGTTGTCAGGGGTTATAGAGACTGTCTTTCAGGAAGAATGAGGCACTATCACTGTAACATTCCTATTGTCCACCATAATGCCCACTCTCTTCTGGGCATTTAGCTGTTGCCTTGTTGCAGAGATCATCAGGTTTTACTGACTGATAGTTAGAGGGACAGGAATATGTGTAAAGTGAAAAGAGCAGGGATGATAATACAGACCCCTAAGGGTGACCAGTGCTGATGTTGGGACTATGAGAGACATTTTGCCTTTGCCACACAAATTGCTTTGGCGCATCAGGAAATCAGTGTTCCACAAGCTGTTTTACAGACACGATCCTAAATGAAATTCTCAGGGAGCCTAGATTAAAAAAAAGAGATTGTGCTTGTGTTGTAAATAATTTAACAAACAAAACATAATCTGGCAGAGTCCACGTATCTGCGAAATAAACACTTCATTGTAGTCAATAAGGCCAGGGCTCTGTGGCTTCTTATCAGAAGAATTCCAGGAAGGTGAAGAAATAATTGAATACAGTACCTTTTGGAACATGTTGACTGCATTCAATGTTTAAAATCTGAGCTGAAATGACTGTGTTTGGCTATTTGTCCAGTGTGTAGACGGAACAACAACCGTTACCAGTGCACATGTGAGGAGCAGTACCGTTGGCCATGTGACCTGTGTGTATCCTATGGGTCATGTGACAGCATCTCTAATGACACCTGTGGATGTATCCATGGCCTTCCTTCTGATGGACAGCACTGCCAACCTCTTGACAGCAGTAAGTTCTGGACTGACAATACTGCGCATCAATAAAGATGATACAAGAGAGCAGAACTTACCCATAATTATCTGTGTTTTTCAACAGACTTCACAGTCTGTCCATCCACTACATCTGTGCCAACTACAGGTAACCAGCTATGTCATCTGGAGGTTCACAATGTATAAAATTCATATTCTGATACCACATAATGGATGTGATATTCTTTTGCAATGCAACAACCTCATGTTGTATCTATCTTCACAGATACAACAGAAACGCACACTACACAACAAAAACAATAGCTGCCATCAGGCCAGACATTATCACAATGTTTGATCCATTTCTCATGTTGTCCTTTACAGCTCCTGCATCTCTTCATAGATACATCGTTTCTGTTGTGTTGAACACTACAAACTCAGCACTGATAAATCAGCTGAGGACTGTTCTGAGAAACAGCTCTTACCCCCTCAGTGTCCACAACAACATACGCATCAGTAGTGTTGATATTTCTACAGGTGAGATTACTTTGAACTACATCAACTAGTGGATTTTCTTGGTTAGAGAGCTGATATTTGGCTGGGTCACAGTCCCCAAGAAAGGTTGTCAGGGGTTATAGAGACTGTCTTTCAGGAAGAATGAGGCACTATCACTGTAACATTCCTATTGTCCACCATAATGCCCACTCTCTTCTGGGCATTTAGCTGTTGCCTTGTTGCAGAGATCATCAGGTTTTACTGACTGATAGTTAGAGGGACAGGAATATGTGTAAAGTGAAAAGAGCAGGGATGATAATACAGACCCCTAAGGGTGACCAGTGCTGATGTTGGGACTATGAGAGACATTTTGCCTTTGCCACACAAATTGCTTTGGCGCATCAGGAAATCAGTGTTCCACAAGCTGTTTTACAGACACGATCCTAAATGAAATTCTCAGGGAGCCTAGATTAAAAAAAAGAGATTGTGCTTGTGTTGTAAATAATTTAACAAACAAAACATAATCTGGCAGAGTCCACGTATCTGCGAAATAAACACTTCATTGTAGTCAATAAGGCCAGGGCTCTGTGGCTTCTTATCAGAAGAATTCCAGGAAGGTGAAGAAATAATTGAATACAGTACCTTTTGGAACATGTTGACTGCATTCAATGTTTAAAATCTGAGCTGAAATGACTGTGTTTGGCTATTTGTCCAGTGTGTAGACGGAACAACAACCGTTACCAGTGCACATGTGAGGAGCAGTACCGTTGGCCATGTGACCTGTGTGTATCCTATGGGTCATGTGACAGCATCTCTAATGACACCTGTGGATGTATCCATGGCCTTCCTTCTGATGGACAGCACTGCCAACCTCTTGACAGCAGTAAGTTCTGGACTGACAATACTGCGCATCAATAAAGATGATACAAGAGAGCAGAACTTACCCATAATTATCTGTGTTTTTCAACAGACTTCACAGTCTGTCCATCCACTACATCTGTGCCAACTACAGGTAACCAGCTATGTCATCTGGAGGTTCACAATGTATAAAATTCATATTCTGATACCACATAATGGATGTGATATTCTTTTGCAATGCAACAACCTCATGTATCTATCTTCACAGATACAACAGAAACGCACACTACACAACAAAAACAATAGCTGCCATCAGGCCAGACATTATCACAATGTTTGATCCATTTCTCATGTTGTCCTTTACAGCTCCTGCATCTCTTCATAGATACATCGTTTCTGTTGTGTTGAACACTACAAACTCAGCACTGATAAATCAGCTGAGGACTGTTCTGAGAAACAGCTCTTACCCCCTCAGTGTCCACAACAACATACGCATCAGTAGTGTTGATATTTCTACAGGTGAGATTACTTTGAACTACATCAACTAGTGGATTTTCTTGGTCAGGGAGCTGATATTTGGCTGGGTCACAGTCCCCAAGAAAGGTTGTCAGGGGTTATAGAGACTGTCTTTCAGGAAGAATGAGGCACTATCACTGTAACATTCCTATAGTCCACCATAATGCCCACTCTCTTCTGGGCATTCAGCTGTTGCATTGTTGCAGATTTCATCAGGTTTTACTGACTGATAGTTAGAGGGACAGGAATATGTGTAAAGTGAAAAGAGCAGGGGTGATAATACACACCCCTAAGGGTGACCAGTGCTGATGTTGGGACTATGAGAGACATTTTGCCTTTGCCACACAAATTGCTTTGGCACATCAGGAAATCAGCGTTCCACACGCTTTTTTACAGACACGAACATAAATTACATTCTCAGGGAGTATAGATTTAAAAAAAGAGATTGTGCTTTTGTTGTAAATAATTTAACAAACAAAACATAATCTGGCAGAGTCCACGTATCTGGGAAATAAACACTTGATTGTAGTCAATAAGGCCAGGGCTCTGTGGCTTCTTATCAGAAGAATTCCAGGAAGGTGAAGAAATAATTGAATACAGTACCTTTTGGAACATGTTGACTGCATTCTGTGTTTAAAATCTGAGCTGAAATGACTGTGTTTGGCTATTTGTCCAGTGTGTAGACTGAACAACAGTTACCAGTGCACATGTGAGGAGCAGTACCGTTGGCCATGTGACCTGTGTGTATCCTATGGGTCATGTGACAGCATCTCTAATGACACCTGTGGATGTATCCATGGCCTTCCTTCTGATGGACAGCACTGCCAACCTCTTGACAGCAGTAAGTTCTGGACTGACAGTACTGCACATCAATAAAGATGATACAAGAGAGCAGAATTTACCCATAATTATCTGTGTTCTTCAACAGACTTCACAGTCTGTCCATCCACTACATCTGTGCCAACTACAGGTAACCAGTTATGTCATCTGGAGGTTCACAATGTATAAAATTCATATTCTGATACCACATAATGGATGTGATATTCTTTTGCAATGCAACAACCTCATGTTGTATTTATCTTCACAGATACAACAGAAATGAACACTACACAACACAAACAATAGCTGCCATCAGTCCAGGCATTATCACAATGTTTGATCCATTTCTCATGTTGTCCTTTACAGCTCCTGCATCTCTTCATAGATACATCGTTTCTGTTGTGTTGAACACTACAAACTCAGCACTGATAAATCAGCTGAGGACTGTTCTGAGAAACAGCTCTTACCCCATCAGTGTCCACAACAACATACGCATCAGTAGTGTTGATATTTCTACAGGTGAGATTACTTTGAACTACATCAACTAGTGGATTTTCTTGGTCAGGGAGCTGATATTTGGCTGGGTCACAGTCCCCAAGAAAGATTGTCAGGGGTTATAGAGACTGTCTTTCAGGAAGAATGAGGCACTATCACTGTAACATTCCTATAGTCCACCATAATGCCCACTCTCTTCTGGGCATTCAGCTGTTGCATTGTTGCAGATTTCATCAGGTTTTACTGACTGATAGTTAGAGGGACAGGAATATGTGTAAAGTTAAAAGAGCAGGGGTGATAATACACACCCCTAAGGGTGACCAGTGCTGAGAGACATTTTGCCTTTGCCACACAAATTGCTTTGGCACATCACGAAATCAGCGTTCCACACGCTGTTTTACAGACACCTAAATTACATTCTCAGGGAGTCTAGATTTAAAAAAAGAGATTGTGCTTCTGTTGTAAATAATTTAACAAACAAAACATAATCTGGCAGAGTCCACGTATCTGGGAAATAAACACTTGATTGTAGTCAATAAGGCCAGGGCTCTGTGGCTTCTTATCAGAAGAATTCCAGGAAGGTGAAGAAATAATTGAATACAGTACCTTTTGGAACATGTTGACTGCATTCAGTGTTTAAAATCTGAGCTGAAATGACTGTGTTTGGCTATTTGTCCAGTGTGTAGACTGAACAACAACCGTTACCAGTGCACATGTGAGAAGCAGTACCGTTGGCCATGTGACCTGTGTGTATCGTATGGGTCATGTGACAGCATCTCTAATGACACCTGTGGATGTATCCATGGCCTTCCTTCTGATGGACAGCACTGCCAACCTCTTGACAGCAGTAAGTTCTGGACTGACAATACTGCACATCAATAAAGATGATACAAGAGCGCAGAATTTACCCATAATTATCTGTGTTCTTCAACAGACTTCACAGTCTGTCCATCCACTACATCTGTGCCAACTACAGGTAACCAGTTATGTCATCTGGGGGTTCACAATGTATAAAATTCATATTCTCATACCACATAATGGATGTGATTTTCTTTTGCAATGCAACAACCTCATGTTGTATTTATCTTCACAAATACAACAGAAATGAACACTACACAACACAAACAATAGCTGCCATCAGTCCAGACATTATCACAATCTTTGATCCATTTCTCATGTTGTCCTTTACAGCTCCTGCATCTCTTCATAGATACATCGTTTCTGTTGTGTTGAACACTACAAACTCAGCACTGATAAATCAGCTGAGGACTGTTCTGAGAAACAGCTCTTACCCCATCAGTGTCCACAACAACATACGCATCAGTAGTGTTGATATTTCTACAGGTGAGATTACTTTGAACTACATCAACTAGTGGATTTTCTTGGTCAGGGAGCTGATATTTGGCTGGGTCACAGTCCCCAAGAAAGGTTGTCAGGGGTTATAGAGACTGTCTTTCAGGAAGAATGAGGCACTATCACTGTAACATTCCTATAGTCCACCATAATGCCCACTCTCTTCTGGGCATTCAGCTGTTGCATTGTTGCAGATTTCATCAGGTTTTACTGACTGATAGTTAGAGGGACAGGAATATGTGTAAAGTTAAAAGAGCAGGGGTGATAATACACACCCCTAAGGGTGACCAGTGCTGATGTTGGGACTATGAGAGACATTTTGCCTTTGCCACACAAATTGCTTTGGCGCATCAGGAAATCAGTGTTCCACAAGCTGTTTTACAGACACGATCCCAAATTACAATCTCAGGGAGTCCAGATAAAAAAAAAAGAGATTGTGTTTGTGTTGTAAATAATTTAACCAACAAAACATAATCTGGCAGAGTCCACGTATCTGGGAAATAAACACTTGATTGTAGTCAATAAGGCCAGGGCTCTGTGGCTTCTTATCAGAGACAACAGTGAAGAATTCCAGGAAGGTGAAGAAATAATTGAATACAGTACCTTTTGGAACATGTTGACTGCATTTAGTGTTTAAAATCTGAGCTGAAATGACTGTGTTTGGCTATTTGTCCAGTGTGTAGACTGAACAACAGTTACCAGTGCACATGTGAGGAGCAGTACCGTTGGCCATGTGACCTGTGTGTATCCTATGGGTCATGTGACAGCATCTCTAATGACACCTGTGGATGTATCCATGGCCTTCCTTCTGATGGACAGCACTGCCAACCTCTTGACAGCAGTAAGTTCTGGACTGACAATACTGCACATCAATAAAGATGATACAAGAGAGTAGAACTTACCCATAATTATCTGTGTTCTTCAACAGACTTCACAGTCTGTCCATCCACTACATCTGTGCCAACTACAGGTAACCAGTTATGTCATCTGGGGGTTCACAATGTATAAAATTCATATTATGATACCACAAAATGGATGTGATATTCTTTTGCAATGTAACAACCTCATGTTGTATCTATCTTCACAGATACAACAGAAATGAACACTACACAACACAAACAATAGCTGCCATCAGTCCAGACATTATCACAATGTTTGATCCATTTCTCATGTTGTCCTTTACAGCTCCTGCATCTCTTCATAGATACATCGTTTCTGTTGTGTTGAACACTACAAACTCAGCACTGATAAATCAGCTGAGGACTGTTCTGAGAAACAGCTCTTACCCCATCAGTGTCCACAACAACATACGCATCAGTAGTGTTGACATTTCTACAGGTGAGATTACTTTGAAATACATCGACTAGTGGATTTTCTTGGTCAGGGAGCTGATACTCCCTGACTTTACTTACACCTTATTTGATCTTTGATTTATTCCTACCAGCACCTTTGAACATTGTACCTTGTATTTTTATTACATTTTATTACATATTTTTATTATATTGTTTACTTCTTCCCCTGCACTTTTGCAAAACTTTTTTACCATGTACTATTATTGCATGTTATTAGTACTTCTGACTATCTTAGCGAGTCAACAGTTCTTCTGATCCTAAGCATTTCATTGCATTGTTGACCCTGTGTTGATTCTGCATATGACAAATAAGCAATCTTGAATCTTGATATTTGGCTGGGTCACAGTCCCCCAAAAAGGTTGTCAGGGGTTATAGAGACTGTCTTTCAGGAAAAATGAGGCACTATCACTGTAACATTCCTATAGTCCGCCATAATGCCCACTCTCTTCTGGGCATTCAGCTGTTGCATTGTTGCAGATTTCATCAGGTTTTACTGACTGATAGTTAGAGGGACAGGAATATGTGTAAAGTTAAAAGAGCAGGGGTGATAATACACACCCCTAAGGGTGACCAGTGCTGATGTTGGGACTATGAGAGACATTTTGCTTTTGCCACACAAAAGCAAAATGTGAATGCGCATCAGGAAATCAGTGTTCCACAAGCTGTTTTACAGATACAATCCTAAATTACATTCTCAGGGAGTCTAGATTTAAAAAAAGAGATTGTGATAAGGGCTCTGTGGCTTCTTATCAGAAGAAGAATTCCAGGAAGGCGAAGAAATAATTGAATACAGTACCTTTTGGAACATGTTGACTGCATTTAGTGTTTAAAATCTGAGCTGAAATGACTGTGTTTGGCTATTTGTCCAGTGTGTAGACTGAACAACAACAGTTACCAGTGCACATGTGAGGAGCAGTACCGTTGGTCATGTGACCTGTGTGTATCCTATGGGTCATGTGACAGCATCTCTAATGACACCTGTGGATGTATCCATGGCCTTCCTTCTGATGGACAGCACTGCCAACCTCTTGACAGCAGTAAGTTCTGGACTGACAATACTGCACATCAATAAAGATGATACAAGAGAGTAGAACTTACCCATAATTATCTGTGTTCTTCAACAGACTTCACAGTCTGTCCATCCACTACATCTGTGCCAACTACAGGTAACCAGTTATGTCATCTGGGGGTTCACAATGTACACAACCATAATCTTTTTTTAAGGCAATGCATGATTTCATGCTAAAGTTCATCTCAAGTCTGTTTAGAATTTGTCAGTTTTTTTGTTTGTTTGTTGGTTTGTTTGTTTTCTCAGAATTTTTCTGGACTTTTTTCGATGATATTTTCTTTTGTTTACAGGGACATCTCCAACTACTGGGATACCAACCATAAATACTTCTGCACCGAATACTACAACTCCTTTCCCCAGTACAACAACTCCTTTCCCCAATACTACAACTCCTTTCCCCAGTACAACAACTCCTTTCCTCAATACTACAACTCCTTTCCTCAATACTACAACTCCTTTCCCCAATACTACAACTCCTTTCCCTAGTACAACAACTCCTTTCCCCAATACTACAACTCCTTTCCGCAGTACAACAACTCCTTTCCCTAATACTACAACTCCTTTCCTCAATACTACAACTCCTTTCCCCAATACTACAACTCCTTTCCCCAGTACAGCAACTCCTTTCCCCAATACTACAACTCCTTTCCCCAATACTACAACTCCTTTCCCCAATACTACAACTCCTTTCCCCAGTACAGCAACTGCTTTCCCCAATACTACAACTCCTTTCCCCCATACTACAACTCCTTTCCCCAATACTACAACTCCTTTCCCCAATACTACAACTCCTTTCCCCAGTACAGCAACTCCTTTCCCCAATACTACAACTCCTTTCCCCAATACTACAACTCCTTTCCCCAATACTACAACTCCTTTCCCCAGTACTACAACTCCTTTCCCTAGTACAACAATTACTTTTCCAAATACTACAACTACAGCTCCCAGTACTACAACTCATTTTCCAAATACTACAATTACAACTCCAAATACTACAACTGCTTTTCTAAATACTACAACTACAGCTCCCAGTACTACACTTACTTTTCCTAATACTACAACTACAGCTCCCACTACTTCAGCGACTTTTCCAAATACTACAACTGCAGCTCCCAGTCCTCCAACTGCTTTTCTAAATACTACAACTACAGCTCGCACTACTCCTACTAATACTACAACTACACCTCTAATTACTACTGCTGCTCCCACCACAACTACACCTATTCCCACTACTACAACTGCTACTACTCCTACGACAACTATTACTACTACTACTTCTACTACTACTACTACTACTCCTACTACTACTACTACTACTCCAACTACTACCACTACTACTACTACAACAACTACTACTACTATTCCTACTACTACAACTACTACTACTACTACTCCTACTACTACTACTACTACTCCAACTACTACTACTACTACTACTACTACTACTACAACAACTACTACTATTCCTACTACTACAACTACTACTACTACTCCCACTACTACAACTCCCACAACTACAACTACTACTACCACTACAACTACAACTATTACTACAGAAGTGACCCAAACGTTCCAACCAACAACTCCTCTTCCAACAATTCCTCCAAAAGGTACAGGGTTTTAAACAATGAACACCCACCTCTATAGTGCTATAGTAAAACATATATTGGCAGTGACTTGATATACTTTAACAAAGCAGGTTGATAGTTCAGTTCTGTAGATAAGTTTAACCTGCAATAAATGGGCAGTAGTGAAATAAAAGTGGAAACAATGTTAGACTTAGACTTGGAAACTTATTGAGCCACAAGGAAAATTCTGTTGCTTATTATTATTATTATTATTACACAGTAGCTCACACATCACAATATATTATAATCACAAAGAGCAACAATATAAATGGTAATAATAAATTCAAAATAAGTAGCAAAAATAGCAAGAGACTGGTGTCAAATAAGGCATAATTATATAAATGTATATGTATGTATGTCTGGGTGTCATCCTTGACAGCACACTTTCTTTTCAATCCCATATTAATAACATCACCCGCTCCGCATACTTTCACCTCCGCAATATCTCTCGTCTCCGCCCCTCTCTCACTCCTCACACCACTGCCATACTCGTACACAGCCTTGTTACTTCCCGGATTGACTATTGCAACTCCCTCCTCTTTGGTCTCCCCAATAAATCCCTCCAGAAACTGCAGCTTCTCCAAAATTCCGCTGCCCGCATCATCACCAGGACCCCTCCTCCCACCACATCACCCCCGTCCTACAACAACTACACTGGCTTCCCATAAAACAAAGAATTCACTTTAAAATTCTCCTAACCACATTCAAAGCAATCCATAACCTGGCCCCACCTTACATCACTGACCTCCTCCACATCTCCATTCCTTCTCGCTCCCTCCGCTCCTCCTCCTCTCTCCAGCTCTCTGTCCCCTCTGCTCGTCTCATCACCATGGGGGGCAGAGCCTTCAGCCGCTCTGCTCCCCTGCTCTGGAACTCTCTCCCTCCTGACCTCCGCAATATTGACTCTCTTCCTATTTTCAAATCCAGACTCAAAACACACCTGTTCAGACAATCCTACACCACATAACAGTCACTTTCACCATCTTCCAGTTTTTGTATCTCTGTTTTTATCTTTGTATTTTAAGTATTTTTATGTTTTAACTTTGTTTTGTACAGTGTCCTTGGGTGTCTTGAAAGGCGCTTTTTAAATAAAATGTATTATTATTTTCTGAGATGAAAAAAAGAATGAGAAAAAGAATTTTATAGCAAATTTTGTAATACCACTAATGAAATGTTTTGATCCATCATGTAATCCAGCAGGTGATTCCTTGGCTAATATTGTGTTAGGAATCCTAAATATCATTGATGAAAAACATTAAGACTGTATTTCTTTGTTTTATTAACAGGACTGAAACTGGCAATGTTGATAAGATTAGATAAACAATATCAACCAGAACTGGCTGACACATCAAGTCAAGCCTTCAAAAATCTTAGGGATCAAGTTCATCCAGTGGTAAGAGGTTTTTTTTCTTGTACAATATCAACTATTATATCAATAGTCAAAATATTTCATCTCACAATGTTTGTTCTTTCAATAGCTGTACAATGAATACAGGAGCCTCAATGGGTTCAGGGGGGTTAATATAAATGCTTTCAGGTAACAACTTTGTTCTTCTAAAAGTACTTAGTATAGAATTTTACTTGTACTTAAGTAAAGCAACAATACTTTTTGTTATCACAATGTTAAACACATTTTCAATATTTGAAAAGGTTGAATCCAAACATCATTGCCACACACTGATCATTATATATATATATATATATATATATATATATATATATATATATATATATATATATATATATATATATATATATATATATAGTCACAATGAAGTCATAATAATATTGGTTTCTGGTAACTTTTCTGGTGAGGCTACACAAACTGCTTGTCTCCATGGAGATGTTATACAGTAAGATAATGCAAACCGGCCAATTTAAAGGTCAGACTTGTGGAGAAGTGATCCCGTTCACATAGAATGTATGTTTTTCACGGTTTTATTTTTTAGCAAATGAATGAATGCAAGATGAATGGATTTAAAGACATACTGTGGAACATCACAAGCAAACCATCTCATGCCCATGGAGACAAGAAACGTAACATTGGGCACCTTTAGCTTTATGATCTTACTTGTTATAATATAGATCCAAACCATTCAATTTTAGTTTGCATATATACCTCTATGTCTTATTTAATTAAGTCTATTTATAGCATTGCTTTCTCTGTTACAGGCCCGGCAGTATAGAGACAGAGTATACCGTTGAGACCACTCAGATTAACAATGACGAACTGATTGCAGCAAACGCAAAAATACCTGATGCCATGAAAGAGGTTGCCCCCATCATTGGCTCTGTTAGAGTTTCTTTTACAGGTTAGTAGCAGAAACAAAATACCCGGATTTCAAGATGTAGATTAAATATTTTTTTCTCTCTCTCTCTCAAAGCATCTGAACCACTTACTTTCCCCCGAACCACCTATACTGGTAAAAGCATGATGTTGAAATGTGGGCCCCCCCCATCGAACATTAACCTGGGTGTGCCTGGTGGTGTGACATGGAAGTTTAAAGGTGTGACTTTGAAAGATGGCCGTCGATATTCCATACGCATAAACAATTTAGAATCATTTCTCACTGTCAATGAAGTGATTCTGGCAGATGTGGGTAAGTAATTGTTGTTATATATATTTTAAACAGAAATATCCAAACAGAAAATCCAGTGATATTTCATAATAACTACACTTTAATTCACTAATTAAACTTAAAAACTACTATCACTGATGCTTTATTAAAGGCGCACTGCGTAACATTTCTAGTGGAGGGCCCGCCACCTCTATCACAAGACAAGCAGGTTACAGCACTATACAACATTACAATTCAGATCTGTGGAGAGATGCCCCTCTTAAATCAAATAATTTTATTTTTGAGCAATAGAAACACCTGTAATGAATAAATGCTAGTTGGATATGTTTAATGTCATACTATGGAACATTCCAAGCAAAGCAATAACATCTCCATGGACACAAGTATGTAGCAGACCCTCCACCAGAGAAGTATTCCCTCTTTTACTATAGATTTTAGTTTAAAGGAGCACTTTTTTTTACTTTTCTCATAGACAGTCCAGCACCTGCTTATCATTATTCAAGTACATACGTGTTTCCTTGCCTTGAAAAACATACATTGTGTGAGTGGGGTCCTCTCTCCACAGATCTAGCCTGTAATTTGAACCTGGAGGTGTCATTTGGTCTTCATGGAGATAGATTAATGCCATACTGACAACCAATGC
Organism: Paratrypauchen microcephalus; assembly: GCA_036785185.1. Classification (NCBI taxonomy): domain Eukaryota; kingdom Metazoa; phylum Chordata; class Actinopteri; order Gobiiformes; family Gobiidae; genus Paratrypauchen; species Paratrypauchen microcephalus. Next base: position 2,096,882 of record JAVJIX010000110.1, on the reverse strand, counting down.
ACACATGGAGACAAGCAGGTGGCTGACCGTCCACCAGAAAAGTTATGTAGTGCACCTGTGTGCAGAACTGGCTGACACATCAAGTCACATCAAGTTATGTAGTGCAGACATTGTTGATTTTCTGTTGCAGGATCCTACGAGTGCACTTTAAAAGGCAGTGATCTGAACTACATCCAAAGAGGATCCGTAAATAACATCAAGCAAGCGCCCAATATACGAGTGAGTGGTGCAATAAATGCCAAATGTGACGGTTCACCTCTAGACGTCACATGCTGCGTGCAGTCGAACTACAGAGTTACGTGGTATTTGCGTGACACTGCTTTAGATCAAGGTATGAATTAACCGATTGTTTTTCTGTTTAGTTCAGTGACGTATTCATTATAATACATTTTAACACATGCTATGGTTGTGTTTATAGTGGAATCTCCAGCAAATGGACAATATTGTGTAACATTTAAAGTAACAAAAAGCTGTGATAGCACTCGAACTATAATATACATCTGTCAGGAGAATACCCTTAGAGAATACACAAAAACAACAACACTGACCCTGTTCCCAGAACGTAAGGATTTTTTTTTTTTTTTTTTTGCCACCAATAATATTTACATATTAGCTGATCTATATCTATATCTGTGCTTACAACTCTTTTCTTGTAACCTAACAGCACCAGCATGTATTGATAACATATATGGGACTGGGAGAGTAGGAGACACCTCTGTCATTCGCTGTGACCCAGGGCAGGAGGGCAGCAAGACGGCAGTGTGTGAGACTAATGGGAGGTGGAGGCTTATGGAGGACACCTGCATCGTGGAAGAAATCAAAGAACTGTTGACTCAGTCAGTGGTAAGAAAATTTACACTGTTTTATTTTGTATTGCAACAAGCCAACAAATGTAAATACTGGAGACATGTTTTTTACTACAACTCTACACATTACTATGAAATATAGTGTTGACTATGGTTGTGTTCATACCTGCACATACACTACAAAAAACTGGCACTAAACCAGAACTAAACCAGAACCAACCCAAGGTCAACATCAGGACTAACCTGGAATCAAACTACTACCAAACCAGGACCAAGTGTGAAAACAGCCAAAGACTGTAGATACAGATAAACCTGATCGCCTCTTGTTTTGGATTTAGGACTTGGATCCCGTTCTAGTGCCTGAGTTTGTAGACAAACTGAAGGAGGTTGTTGAAACACAGACAGAGGCCATTACTGGCTCAACAAATACCATCTCGGCCATTGTTGGAATTGTTGACACAGTTTCTAACGTCACAAAGACTGTAGAAGAAGCTGTCATGAAGGTGAGCCATTTCAAAATGCAATTGATTATCTTTTTGTGGATTACATCTTTACTTTTTCATGCATGCATTGTGTGAGCTTAAACCCACCTATGGTATATTATATGTTGCGGCATGGTGGTTGTACAGAGTTCTTCTGACTGGGACTGCCCATTGTGGCCTTTGTTGTAATGGGTCAAATGCATAGCTAAACGTAGCACTAATTTCCCTACAGTGACAGTAAAGACTAATGAGTATGTTCCATGTTTACAGAATGTCCTTGAGGTGGCGGATGAGCTCAGCTCAGACAGTGCCGCTCCTGCATGGAGGATCCTGAACACAGACAAGAGGAGTAACGTTAGCTCACAGTTCCTGGGTTCTCTGGAGCACCTGTCCGAAGGCCTGCAGGGGGAGTTTTCCATCACAACCCAGCGCATCATACTTAACAGAACCACATTCAGTAATTCTTACTCCGTCTACCTCAACTCTAGCATTCAAGTGGACATCCCTGATGCTGAGCTCAACAATGTCTCCATAACAACCATTGTCTTCTCCTCACTGAATAACATCATGCCTGCACGAGATACAAGTTTTAATATCAGCCTTCTTACAACAACAAACTCCACTGAGAATGACACAGAGCCAGTTGTTTTGGACAATGTGATCAATGCAAACGTGGTGCTTATTAAAGTCAATCAAGACATCAATAACGTTACACTGAGTTTTGATAAAAGGAATGACTCGCTTCCCCTCGATCCTCAATGTGTGTTTTGGAATTTCAGTGTTCTGGATGGCTTCGGAGCATGGGATAACCAAGGGTGTACATTTGTGTCAGACATTAACAACACCGTAACATGCAACTGCAATCATCTGACCTCCTTCTCCATTCTCATGTCCACAGACATTCCTAAATCCATCGTTGAACTATTGAATATTATCACGTACATTGGCGTTGGTATATCACTGGGCAGTCTGGTCATTTGCCTTATTATTGAAGGGTATGTCTGGAAAGCTGTCACTAGAACTAGCACTGCTTTTATGCGACACGTCTCCATCGTAAACACCGCTCTTTCCTTGTTGATTGCTGATATATGTTTCATCATTGCTGCCTCTGTTATGAAAAACCCTTTGGAAAACCCGGATGAGGACTACGAAGTACCAGTCGGACGATGCAGCGCCGCTACCTTTTTTATGCACTTTTTCTATTTAGCACTTTTCTTCTGGATGCTGGTGTTTGGATTGTTGCTTTTTTACCGGATGGTGATGGTCTTCTCGCACATGTCCAAGTCCACCATGTTGGCAATAGGTTTTTGCGTTGGCTATGGAGGACCACTCATCATCGCTGTGGTTACCGTCGCTGCTACCGCCCCGGGACAAGGATACATCCGGAGATACAACACATGCTGGCTCAATTGGAATGAGACTAAAGCCCTTCTAGCCTTGGTCATACCTGCCTTAACTATAGTGTTTATAAACATTATAATTCTGTTTGTGGTGCTGTACAAGATGCTGAGGAGTGGGGGCATAGGAGAGGCAAATGAAAGTGACAGCCACACAATTAAGGTGATAGTGCGCTGTGTACTCATCCTGACGCCCTTATTTGGACTGACCTGGTCTTTAGGTGTAGGGACAATGGTGGCACCAAACAATAAAGGAATCCACATCGCATTCGCATTCTTCAATTCTCTACAGGTAAGTGAAATCAAAGACAGAGAGCAAAGTTAAAGGTGCACTATGACACTTTTCAAGTGGGTGTCCATCTCCCAATGTTATTGCTTTGCCTAGAATGTTTCACAGCACAGTTTGGGATTAAACCTAGCTATCTTATTATAAGTGTTGTTATTATACATAAATACATAAAATAAATAAATAAATACTCACCTGTAACTTTACCGTCTTGTTTCCATGGAGAGAGGTAACTTTAGAGCATTCTAGGCAAAGAAAAACAGTAGGTGTCAGACACTCAGGAAAGTTGTGTATTTACAAGTATTGCACAAGTCAGTGTTTGCTTACATTACGGTAGTTCAAATTGAAATACAGGGGGTCCTCGGGTTACGACGGTCTCGGGTTACGACGTTTCGTGGTTACGAACGCGCCCCCATTAAAAAAAATATGTATATATTACGCGTCATTCCGTCTTACACGGTTTAGCGTGGTAAAAGATGTAAACAAACGCACGCGGCGCGCGGCGCACGGCGGAAGAATACGCTCTGTTGTGGTTGTAGGGAGAAGAAGACAGCCTCGTGTGTGTGCCCAATGTGGGCGGAAGTACCTGATGTGGGCTCTGATCTGCTCCTATGAAAGCGACAGTGATAAACAAGCATCGTAGTGGTCTAATTATTGAGATGGAAAGGTTATTGGTGCTTTGGTTGGAAGATCAAAGGCAAAATCCGGTTTACGACGAAATTCGGGTTACGACGCGTCTTAAGAACGGATCAACGTCGTAACCCGAGGACTCCCTGTATATGAAACTGAACTCCATGTAAAGTGATTTGAACATTGTACTATACTGATCAATAATGAAATGCATTTACTCTTTCTTTACAGGGTTTATTTATTCTAGTTTTTGGAACACTCTTTGATTCCAAGGTAAGTTTATTTACAAAATATTCTGTTACAGGGCCCATATTGCACTATTTTCTGATCTATGTTATATGTTGTTTCCTCATCAAAACATCTGAAGTTGTGTTTTGTTCATTCACACATGTATAACACACAAACTCTATATTTAGACTGAGCTCTTCTCTGAAAACACTCTGTTCCACCTTTTGATGTCATGTATGGGAAGTGCTCCCCTGTGATTTAAACACCATACAACTTCACTAGAATCATTTGAATTATTTCAGCCCTGGAATTTCCAATCTCTACTGAACAAAAGGTAAAAGGTAGCTGTTAAATTGAAAACTATCGCTTCATGATATTACAAGGTGGAACAGAGCATTTTGAGCTTTGGAGCTGGAGATAGACTAATAAAGTAGGATTACTCAAACATGCGTGAATGAAACAAAACACAACTCCATGTAGCTATGTTTTTGATGAGGTAACAACATTATATCATGGCTAATAGCTCACAAGAATCCATTTGTGTAATATAGGACATTTAACAATTGATTTTTCACAAATGCTCATAAATGTCTGAATCTGTGCGTTTAGATCCGTGCCACCCTGTTAAGAAAATCACCAGCAACTGTATCATCTGGTTCTAGCTCCAATCGAAGAGTAAGTCAATGAAAAACACTGTCTGTACGTCTATAGTCCAGAGCCCCCCTCTCACTTTGCCTTTAGTCCTGTAGGTATAGTCTAGATAAAAAGCTCTGTGTGAACTGCTGTTGAGGGCAGACTTTAGGTATCTAGTTCCATTTTAATAATAATGATAATGTATTTTATTAAATGGAGCCTTTCAGGACTTTCAAGGTCACCTTGCAAGTAAAAAAAACTATCAAATCACAAAATCTTACAAATAAAAAAAACAAACAAACAAACAAAACAAACTATAAAATCACAAAGAGCCATCCATCCATTTTCCTCCACTTATCTGGGGCCGAGTTGCGGGGGCAACAGTCTAAGCAGGGACTCCCAGATTTCCTTCAGCCCGGACACTTCCTCCAGCTCTTCCGGGGGGACCCCAAGGCTTTCCCGGGAGACATAGTCCCTCTAGCATGTCCTGAGTCTTCCCCAGGGCCTCCTCCCGTGGGACATGCCCGAACACCTCCCGAGGGAAGCGTCCAGTAGGCATCTGGAACAGATGCCCGAGCCACCTCAACTGGCTCCTCTCGACATAGAGGAGCAGCGTCTCTACTCTGAACACCTCCCGTGTGACTGAGCTCCTCACCCTATCTGTAAGGGCGCACCCATCCTCTCTGTGGAGGAAACTCATTTTGGCCACTTGTATTTGCGACCTTTCCTTTCGGTCATTACCCATAGTTCATGACCATAGGTGAGGGTAGGAACGTAGATCGACTGGTAAATTGAGAGCTTTGCCTTTCGGCTCAGCTCACATCACTGCAGATGCTGCACTGATCTGCCTGTCAATCTCACGCTCCATCCTTCCCTCACTCTTGAACAAGACACCGAGATACTTCAACTCATCCACTTGAGGCATGGACTCCCCACACACCCGGAGAGGGCAAACCACCTTTTTCCGGTCAAGAACCATAGCCCCGGATTTGGAGGAGCTGATCCTCATCCCAGCCACTTCACACTCGGCTGCAAACTGCCCCAGTGCACGTTGGAAGTTCTGGTCCGATGAAGCCATCAGGACAACATCATCTGCAAACAGCAGAGATGAGATCCTGTGGTCCCCAAATCGGATCCCCTCCAGCCCCTGATGACACCTAGAAATTCTGTCCATAAATATAATGAACAGAACCAGTGAAAAAGGGCAGCCCTGACGGAGTCCAACATGCACCAGAATCAGGTCCGACTTACTGCCGCAATGCGAACATAGCTCCTGATCCGGTCATACAGGGACCGGACTGCCCTTAGAAAAAGGCTCCAAACCCTATACTCCCAGAGCACTCCCCACAGAACACCATAAGGGACACGACTGAATGCCTTCTCTAGATCCATAAAGCACATGTGGACTGGTTGGGCAAACTCCCATGAACCCTTGAGCCAGGATGAAAACCACATTGCTCCTCCTGAATTGAAATGAAATGAGGTTTGACTATTGGTCGGATTCTCCTCTTTAGTACCCTGGAATAGACTGTACAGGGGAGGCTGAGGAGTGTGATTCCTCGGTAGTTAGAACACACCCTCCAGTCCCCCTTCTTAAACAGAGGGACCATCACCGCGGTCTGCCAGTCCAGAGGTACTGTCCCCGACCACTACGTGATGTTGCAGAGACGTGTCAGCCAAGACAGCCGAACAACATCCAGAGACTTAAGATACTCAGGACAGATCTCATCCACCCCCGGGCCTTGCTACCAACGAGCTTCCCTTCCACCTCAGTGACATCAGCCAGGGTGATGGACAAGTCCACCTCTGAGTGCCCAGCCTCTGCTTGGCAGTGGGATTGGCAGTGGGATTGAGGAGATCCTCAAAGTATTTCTTCCACCATCCAACAACATTCCCAGTCAAGGTCAACAGCTCCCCATCCGCACTGTAAACAGTGTTAGTGAAGTGCCGCTTCCCCCTCCTGAGGAACCGGACAGTTTGCCAGAATTTCTTTGACACCGTCTGTCCTCCTCCATGGCCTCTCCAAACTCCTCCCAACCCAGAGTTTTTGCCTCTGCGACCGCCCGGGCTGCAGCACACTTGGACTGCTGGCACCTGTCAGCTGCCTCAGGAGTCCCAAGAGCCAACAAGGCCCGATAGGACTCCTTCATCCTGACGGCATCCCTTACTTCTGGGGGGTATTCCACGAACGCGGCTAAGTGCAAAGCCCGACTTTATTCGACAGTTCGCGCTAGTTTCAGTGAGAGTTCGGTTCCATGACTCTCGCTAACCTTAGTCCCCGCTGAGTTACTGGGGCAACATGGTCCTCAGAGCTAGCGTGGTCCGGGGCAGGCTAAAGATGAAGCTTAATCAGGCCGTGTCGTAAACAGAGTGTCAAACAAACAGTTCCGCACACCTCCCGCATGACTATCTGTGTTGTCCGAAAACAATATCAACAAAAAAATAAATTACCTTACATTCTTGGTTCTTGACAAATCTCCGGTAAATTAAGCGTTAAGCAAAAGCATTAAGCTTTTGAACCGCTGTCTTTATCAGATAGAAGAATTCCAGACCTGTCACAAAGACTTTGGTTGAGTAGTTCTGCGTCTTTCACATGGGCGTCCCGGGTTTGATTCCTGTTATTGACGGATTCATGCTCAAGTCAATTATGTGTTATATTTTCACGAATTTACATTTGCCACACATTACACAAATGTCAATGAATTTAACCTAAAATTATTCATATCATCATAGAACTTATATCAGCTGGGCCTAACATCACTGTCACTTGACAACATTGACACTATATATTTTATGTGACATCTCTATCAAAGAATACAGTTAAAGGTAAACCTTTACTTTTAAAACAAAATGTAGCCAAATAACAGGCACATTCCATGATGCAACATTTCAATGATTCAACAAATTTGCTTCAGAGATGCTGTGCAAGCCTTTTTAATGAAATCCTATTTATCAATTTCCATCAATAGGCATAAAACAATAAAAGACATAAGGTATGACATTCTGGTGTGAGGCCACTGCTGGAGGACTGCTGAGGGTCAGGCAAGGCACTGCTGGAGGACTGCTGAGGGTCAGGCAAGGCACTGCTGGAGGACTGCTGAGGGTCAGGCAAGGCACTGCTGGAGGACTGCTGAGGAGGGTACAAGTGTACGGCATCTTCAGTAACTAGAACACAAGCATACTATTAAAATATACAAATGCTTGGATCACAGCTGAGGCAAGCATTAGCCTAGAGAATACCTTGAATATACTCTTCACGAGAACTCGCAGGAAGGATCTTTGATGGGGTCCCTCCTTCAATTACCTCCACCAGTGGGTGACCCCGGTTTAGGGCCAGTGCCAGCTCCTCTGCAGGTGAAAGATTTTGAGGGGGGCTCCCACCTCCTGTGGCTTGGTAGCTACTGTTTTTAAATTAAATTAAGGTACCATTTCAACAGTATTTGTTAAAAGTCTGGCATGGGACTACATTACCCATAATGCACCTGTAGTCGAAACTGTTGTTCCCCGAGACTGGGGCCCCACGAGTTCGTGTGCGCTGTTGTTTAGTTGTATAAGGAGCGGTTCCTCGTGCTGGTCTCGGGTATCCTTTTGGTTCGTGTGTATGAGTGCCGTGTGCGTTCTTGCTGTGTGAGTATTGTCTGTACTTGATTACAAATGTATATATTTGGCAGTTTATTTGAATGTATAGTTCTTGTAGTTTATAGTTAATGGTAAAAGGAGCTATCGCTAATTTACAACGCTTCAATGTTCTATGGGTGTTTCCTTGTGCTGGAGCGCCCACTTGTGGTTCCTTTGTGTTATAGTACGTTTCTTTCTTTTCCTAGTTTGTTCCCTAATATTATATATTTTTCTTGTTCTTGTTTTCAGATAACCACACACCCATACATGTAACCAATTAATCCTCCTGTTCAATATTACCTTGTCGTTCCTCCTGAATAAATATCCGACCCTTAAACAAGTGCCTGTTCCTTCTGACAGAGGAAAACTCAGTTGAATGCAAATCTGTAACCAGTGCATGCCAAACGCACACTGTACCTTACAGTATTACTAATTTCACTGAATAATAATATTAATATTAGCCTACTTACCACTCTGCAAAATGTATTTATGCTTTGTCTTTACCTGTAAAACAGTCCTCTTCACATTATTCCTGCTCAAAGACAAGATAACACAATTTAACGTATTAGTTGGAGCAAATACATTTACACAGGAAAAATAATTTACAACTGACAAGACTGCTCTACAAATATATATTTACGACATCAGCTGTTCTCCCTGAGAATCAAACTCACGCCTCCCGAATGCCAAACCGTAACATATCCTCTCCCTCACGGACTTGTCCTGACACCAATGGTGAAAAACATACTTAAAAAAACTCAACATTTAGCACTGTTGTAGGACTTAACTTACGTATTTAAGTGCTCGGCGATCTTCTGTCTCTCGCCTTGGTTATTGAAAATGTGTTGTAGAGTTCCAAAAGCAACTTCTGTTCTGATGCGCTGAAATAATCAGCCCGAATCTTCGACATGATCGCGTTTTTGACAGTCGCTTGTTTTGGGCTTCTTACGTTCCCCGTGCACGCGTCTAAGCCAGGACAGGTTAGGCGCGGCTGAAGTTAGTGGTGCTTAGGCGCAGCTGAAATGCGTTAGTGGAGTGACTTTAGGCTTTACGCTAAGTTGCCGCTACTTCAGGCGAAGCTTTACCACTTAGGTTTAGCGACATTTGTGGAATATACCCGCCTGGTGTCACCACAACTACGTGTAGCCGTGTAGAGGCCAAGATTTTGTTGTTATTTTGTTGTTTTCTATAATAATGACAATCTTGAATCTTGAGAAAGGGTGGATCGATTCCTGCTCAGACCAAGCTCTGTCATTGTGTCCTTAGGCAAAACACTTCACCCTCATTGCCTAGTATTAAAGCGGTGTGTGCATGTGTGTGCGTGAATGATTGGTGGTAGTCAGAGGGGCTGATGATGCAGATTGGCAGTCTCTGTCTCAGGGCAGCTGTGGTTACAATAGTAGCTTACCATTAACCTGGGAAATCCCAGGCTGTTTCGTTCGTTCCGATTCGAAAGACAGACTGGCAATGAGGCTAAGTGAGCTCTCCTGATTTTGGGAGCCAATCAGAGAGCGGGGAGGGGGGGGAAAGACGGTGACGCATACTACGCGACAAACGGAAACTTGTAATTTGAACTGACAACTGACATGATTGGCTATGGGCTACGTATACGCCAAATGATAGACATTCGTAACGCCCAATAAACGGCCGTTGGTAATCGTAAACCACACCTCCGCTAAGAGATATTCAGTAGGTGGCTCCCAGACCATATATCACTTGTGATATTTCAGTCGGTGGAAACCAGGCATATTATTATTATTGCTATTATTATTATTATAACATGAGTATATATTTTTGTTATTGCAGACCACCAGTTCAAGTGCCTTCAGTGCACTCATCAGCAGACTCCCTGGCAGACGAGGTAAAGATTCAATTTGTAGGTTTTCTGTTTGTACAAAATAGAGTGAAGTCTAAAAGTCAGTTTCTCTTTCAGATGTCTATCACCTGTCACAGGCAACCAACAGCACCAGCGATCCTGTGGAGAGTTATTCCAACATATAAACTGCTTTTTTTCTCATCGTGCGGTCTTAAAGGGGCACCATGTACAGTAACTTTTTGGGGGCGGTCTGCCACCTGCTTGTTCCCTTGGAGATTTTATTGTTTTACCAGAAATGTTCCGAAGTATGGCATTAGAGCAAGTTAAAGATCAGATCTGTAGAAAGGTAGTTTTGAACATTAAGAATAGAGACAGGCATGAAAAGGATGGAACAAATAAACAATTTCATACAAGAGCAATGAAGTATAGTTTAGTTTCAGCTTAAAAAATTATGCACTTTTATGTTTGTTTTTGGATGAATCAAGAAGCCATCATAATCAACAACTCTATATTAAAGTTGCACTGACCAACAACACAGGGAATGCCTATCTACAAAGACTAAAAAAAGCCGTTTTGTATTATATGTATGATATATGCATTGATGGGGAGAATACTTTGAAAATGTACAGTATTTAGTTACAGAATACTGAATATCTGCATTAAAATGTATTTTGTAATGTATTCTGATGCATGGGCCAATCAGAGTACTGGATACTGCATTCTTAGCTTTTACATTAAGTCGGATTTAGAATTATAGTATAAAAACGCAACACAGGATTAAGAACAGCTTTATGTTTGTTTAGCAGTTTGTTGCACATTTATTTATCACTAATTGGAGAAGGACCACCATGCACCACCACAAGAGCAGTGCTTTCTATTTTTCTCAATAATATCATGCAGTTTCCTGTACAGTGGTATCTCACCTTACGAATGACCCAACAAACGAAAATTTCAAGTTACGAAACGCCTTCACGGTAAATTTTTGTCTCTAGATACGAAAGAAAATTCAAGTTACGAAACGCGAAATCTCAAAAATTCAAATAATGCGCGCTCAGCCACACACATTATACGCTTTTCTCAGACTGGATTTAAACTTTTCTCACATTTGTCTCTGTTTAAACACTCAAACTTTCATAGATTTTCAACAAAACGTATTAATAGTGAAATGTGGGGGGAAGCGGGAGGGGGGAGAAGACTGCGCGGACACGTGTGCGCAGCATGACCCAGCGCGGGGCTGACAGCAGGTCTAGACCAAGGTCTAAACCTGGACTGGATCAGAACTAAACCTGGACTAAACCAGGACTAAACCAGGACTAGACCAGGTGGATTAAAGCGCCGCGTGCAGGTCTATTTCCTGGTTTCTCACGAGTCACAGCTGAGGCGAGCAGCGAGGAGGAGACCGCAGGGAGGAGGGGACCGCACGCAGTGTGAGCGCATGTGAGCGAGAGCCATGCAAGAGCCGGTGGTCTAGAGGAGGTGGTCTGGACTAAACCAGGACTAAACCTGGTGTTGTGAGATGTGTCTATATTGTGTCTATAGCTCAGTGCAGAAGAAAGAGAGAGAGTGAGTGAGTGTGTGCGCGCGCCGGGGGCGCTGTATGTATGGCTCTGCGGAGCAGTGGAACCGGGTCGGTCTGGGTGTGTGTCCGCGTGTGCTCTCTCAGGGGAGAGACAGAGACGGCGATCGGGCAAGTAGAGGGTAAAAAGGTGCTACTCCTACAGTGTAGTGAGCTAATAAAGCCCCACTCTGCAGCAAAACCACTCCCTTTTATTTGCATTCTCATCCACCACAAGCGCACGAGGTCCACAAGGGAGTTAACCCCGGAGGGAACGCTGTCTCCGGCCCTGGAGAAGACGATCTCCCCTGTGCTCCCCAACCACGGTTAGGGGACGAGAACAGGAAAGGTTAACACTGGACTAAACCAGGAGGAGCCGCGCTCACATGCGCTCACACTGTGTGCGTTCCCCTCCTCCCTGCGGTCTCCTCCTCGCTGCTCGCCTCAGCTGTGACTCGTGAGAAACCAGGAAATAGACCCGCACGTGGGGCTTTAATCCACCTGGTTTAGTCCAGGTTTAGTCCTGGTTTAGTCCTGGTCCAGTTCAGGTTTAGACCTTGGTCTAGTCCTGCTGTCAGCTCTGCGCGGGGTCATGCTGCGCACATGTGTCCGCCCAGTTTTCTCCCCCCTCCCGCTTCCCCCCACACTTCAATATTGATACGTTTTGTTGAAAATCTATGAAAGTTTGAGTGTTTAAACGAGAGACAAACGTGAGAAAAGTTTAAATCCAGTCTGAGAAACCAATCAGGACAGAACACATTGTTACACTATAAAAAAAAGTTACACTATAAAAAAAAAAAAAACTTGGATCGGGGCGTTGGAACGAATCAGGCTTTTTCCATTGAAATAGCTACTCAACTTACGAATTTTTCACGTTACGAAACCACTTCTGGAACGAATTAATTTCGTAAGGTGAGGTACCACTGTATTTCTGTATTCCTATGATTTTATAAAAATAAGTGTGTATTCTGAATATCACCAAATTAAATAGTAAATGTACCGGCATACAGTTACTGAAAATTTGTATTCTCGGTAAATGCATTCAGTTACTTCCCAACACTAGAGAGTCTTGTGTGTATTCCAAAAATGGTTTATGTAGTTTGTATGTGATAATGATGCTTCATGAATAATCAAATTATTCACTTGCACATGAAGTCTGAATAACATAGGCATTTTCCCAGCGATTGTTTTAAAGCTGTTAAATAACTGTGAATCTCTCCTGTAGTTAACTTATTCTTCTTATAAATCCAATATGGCATTATTTGTATAGGTGGATTCATTTATCCAAAACTATTTTATTATTTTTTTAAATGAAAATAAAACATCTTGTGTGTATTTTTTTTAATATATAAATTATGCTTTTACAAATAGTAGTATCACATGGTGCACCCATGCTTTGTTGACAATATAAGAGCCTTCAGTTATCACAATGCAAATGAAAGCGGGAGGTAAATTATAGGTTTGATTATACAGGTGGGATGCAGTGAATGGCCAATGGTCAAAAAATATTTTTATTTTTAATAATAATAATAATAATAATAATAATAATAATAATAATAATAATGTAATAGTAGTAGTGGTAGTAATAATAATAATAATAATAATAATAATAATAATAATAATGCCAAACATATTTTTTTCTAAAAGAAAGCCAAGACTCAGGGCTAGCCGGCCGTGGGTACACATGGCAGAGGTCTAATTATGATAGATTCAAGATTCAAAGCTTTTATTGTCATATACACAGTAAAGAAACACGGGCACAGGGTGATGCTGGGGGGGGGTCTTTTTTGCCGTACTGTACTAGAAGTGTAATTGCACATCAACAACAGTAAATGGCAGTGGCGCTCTCATTGTCGCTCTCAGCCCCAGAGCGACAATAGCCGTTTCCCAATTCATCGAGTACACGGTTCGGAGTGTGGTCTCAGCCTGCAGTCAAGGCGGTGCATACTCGCTCAGCCCTGAGTGCAGTCCGTGGACCACATCGCCGTCTGCGAAATGGAACAGGTCCCGCCTCAGCTCAATGAGCCGGGTGGTCTGCTCCTTGTTCCCTAAAGACAAAAATATTATACTATTGCAACTAGTAATACTTCGAATTGGGACATGGCTATACTGCAGAATAACCAGCATTACAACAGAAAAGGAAATATAGAAGTGTAAGGGGAAAAGCATGTGAACGGTAATACAGGTGCCGTGAACTATGCCGTTACGGCTACCGTCACACATGTTTAGCGTAGTTTATGAAGAGTGAGGTGAACCAGAACACACATTTTATAGTGAAGTCGTAACTGTCACATGGCGATGTTGCTGGCGAGTCCATCTTTGTAGTCATATATTCTGCCGCGCGATCGATGCTGGGGCTTTTGAGTGTTCGAAGCGTGCATGTTTGCACGCTTGTCCACGCCCAGATTTCCATGGAAACGACTGCGCTGTTCGGACCACATCTTAACTGTGCATGGGAAAAAAACGAAATGGAACAGCAGTTGTCGCGCCAGATATGACGCACATCCCCCTCCAAATACGCTCCGAACCGTGCACTCGCTGAATTGGGAGAATGAGAGAAAAATGGACAAATTTCTAACAGGGATGAAGAGAATGCCGGAGAGAGATGGAGGTAATGCAAAAGAAAGTCATCCGAAAGCTAAGTTGAGGAAATGCGACAAAGCCTATTTAGCGGTCGGCTTCACTGTGACTACGTTGGGAGATGAGGAAAGACCAGTTTATTTACTATGTCTAAAAATGTTGGCAGCGGCAAAATGTTGTTTTAATTTTTTGTTTCTAATGTAAATATGTATATATTTATCTGTTAATATGTACATATTTACAAATAATGTGCAACATTAGATTTATGGGAAACTATCAGTAGTAAAACAGTGTGCAAACATCGTTGATATAGTGCATGTGCAAAGTATAGGTTAATCAATGTCCAGGAGAGGGGGCTATTGCTCAGGGATAAGCACTCCATGCAACACACACACAAAAATAAACACAACTTACTAAGAAAATTAAAACATGCAAATAATGTGAAGGAAGTGCAAAAACACCACAGCACACGAGGAGTGATGGAGCAGAAGTTAGAGACCCGATCACCAACCCTCCAGCAAGTGGAACTTTTCAAGAATGAAAAGTACAGTCAAAAAAGAAAACTTGAAAAAGGTAAAATGGGCTGGGTCGAAAAGGTGCCGTCCCAGACAGATGCATCGGATGGTCCATTACATCGTCTAAAAACATACAAAAGGAGTGCAATTAAACAGCAACGTAAAACGTAAAAACAAACAAAAAAACAAAACAAAAGAAAAAGGACCAGAATCCACCAGGCCTACAGCATAATGTGGAGGAACCAGGGTACACGCGAGGAGGTGGTTTATGGGGTAGCAGGGCAGCTTACCTCTAGCTTCACCTACGGGGCTTAAATGCCATCATGTGATACGGTGCCTTGCAGGGCCAACCGGTCACACAAAGAAAACATTTTAGGATTAACATTCAAACATACAAGTGCCTGGACTCACTTTTATTTAGTTATCTTTTACTGCACATGTTTAAAAGACAGATGCTTAAGTAAAATTAAAATTAAAGGTTCACTGTGTAACTTTTCTAGTGGTGTGCAGGTGGTGTGACCAAACCAAGTTACACATCAGATCTGTTTTTGTTTATTACTACATTTCTTTGAGCAATAAAACACCTGTAATTGAATAAAAGTTACATCTCCATGGAGACAAGCAAGTGGCACCTGATCCAGAAAAATTACATAGTGCACCATTACAAATCACTGTATAATACACTTTAATGAGGTATAGAAAAGCACATGAAGCTAAAAGAGCTTTACATTGGCTAAATTCTTGTGAAATATTTTCCCAGAAAGCATCATTTTAAAAGCACATCTGAACCAGTTGTAAAAGAAGGCGTATATGAAGGGGTTTAGCATCGAATTGGACCATCCTAACCACTTAAAGGTCTCCACTACAATCAGAGGAATGCCATAATTATTGAAAGGAAGAGAGGTTACACATGTAAAGAAGGGTGCCCAGCAGAGGAAAAAAACACCCATGATGATAGCTAGAGTTCGAGTGGCCTTCCCTTCCCTTTTGCTAACAGTTGCTCTGGACTTTGCCGCCTGGATACTCCTTGCTTGTCTGTTCGCCACGAGGAAAATCTTTACATAAATTGCAACTAAAATAACTGCAGGGATGTAAAAGGAGAAGACTGCCCCAATTATGGCTAAATTCAAATTCTGGAAAAAAACACATCTTTCTGAATTTCCACGTTTTTTCCCCCAAATTGTGATGACGCCGCCGCTAAAAGTTGACAGTGTCCATGTGACCAAAATCATGACTACAATAACATGTATGTTGATTCTGCCTCTGTAGATAAGAGGCTGGCAAACTGCATAGTATCTATCAATAGAAATAAAGCACAGGTTAAATATTGAAGAAGTACAAAGTAGAATATCAAAAAAGCCTCGGATTTTGCACAGAATTCCTTGAAGATACCAACATGGATTCAGAAACAGAAAAATGCTAAAAGGCAAAACTGTGACTCCCACTAAGAGGTCAGAGACAGCCAGAGAAAGCACCAAGTAGTTTGTGGGAGTCTGCAGCTGTCTGAAATAAATAATCGCAATTATTACAAGCAGGTTTCCACACATAATTACAGCTGCTATAACACCCAAAACAAAACACAGAATATAATGAGAAAAAGTTATGACATTTAGAGAAACAGCACAAGTATTATGAGTGCTGTTAGCAGAAAGAGCAGAATCCATTCATCAAAACTCAAGATCAAAATCGAGATCAAGTTTTGAAAGAAAAGTTTACTTAACCCAAAAAAATGTCAAGTAAAGTGGATGACAGCGTGCTCATGTTAAATAACAGAAACCAACCTTATTACCATATTCATTGGAGAGGAGTGATGACAGCTGTTTACACCCTATAGTTGTGCAAAGAAAAAACTCACTTGGGCACAATGTCAGTTAGAAGCACAACATCAAATACAAACACACAACAGTTTAGTATTTGGGATTTTGTTATTTGTTCAGCACAATTTATTCATGCAGATTACAGAATTTAAACAGAATTACAAGTCTAATCTTTACACCATTCAAATGGCATCCAGTACATCACATACAAGTGCAAAGGGAATCACACAAAAATATACAGTAAAATTCAAAATGGATTTTGCTAGCATCAAAATGAAAACTGTTATGGATATTATTATTATTATCATTATTACTACTACTACTACTACTACTACTACTACTACTACTACTACTACTACTACTACTACTACTACTACTACTACTACTACTACTACTACTACTACTACTACTACTAATAATAATAATAACAATTATTATTATTATTATTATTATTATTATTATTATTATTATTATTATTATTATTGTTGTTGTTGTTGTTTATTATTATTATTATTATTGTTATTATTATTATTATTAATAATAATAATAATAATAATAATAATAATAATATACTATACATATATATATATATATATACAGCTCTGGAAAAAAATAAGAGACCACTGAGACCACTGTTTTCCTGAAAATCAGCATCTCTACATTCCAGCATCTGTTGAATTCCAACACAAACACAAAGCTGAGCTACTTCAGCTCTTGCACCAGGAGTGGAATAAAGTCATCCAAGAACAATGTGAAAGACTTGTGGAGAGCATGCCAAGACGCATGAAAGCTGTGATTAAAAATAAGAGTTATTGCACCAAATATTGATTTCTGAACTCTTCTTAAGTGTAAACATTAGTACAGTGGTCCCTCGCTCTGACGTGGTTCACTGTCCACGGCCTCGCTGTTTCGCAGATTTAAAAAAAAAAAATTGTGTAAAATTTTTTTTTATAGTGTAAAATTGTGTTCTGCGTCCTGATTGGCTAAGAGACTGTAGACCTTTGCCGATTGATAGATGGGGGATGCAGGGGGGACCGGGACTAGACCAGGACTAGACCAGGACTAGACCAGGACTAAATGTGGACTAAACCAGGCCTAGACCAGGTCTAAACCAGGTCTAAACCTGGACTGGTCCTGGACTAAACCAGGACTGGACCAGGTCTAGACCTGGACTAAACCGAGACCAGACAAGGTCTAAACCAGGATTAAATCACTCCGTGCGGCTCTTTGCTCTTTGCTCTTGCATTCGTTTGTGCGTGTTCGGTTTGTGGCTCGGGCTGCAAGGACGCGGTCCTGAGGGGGAGGCATGGTCCAGGCCCCGTGGTTCAATCTCGTGCTCGCAGCCCCGGCCTTCGTGCCGGTCGTGCTGCTGTCACGGATTTGACCAAGCGCACTTCTCCAAGGGGTTGGTGCGCTTCGCGTCCCAGGACTGCGGATCCAGTGACTCATGTCTCCACTCCCCTCACGCACCCGGCGGGGCTCCCGGCATTGAAAATCTACGAAATTTGAGTGTTTAAACGAGAGAGAAATTAGAGAAAACGTTAATTCCAGTGTTTTAAGGCGTTTACAGCCTTAACTCCTTGACGGCGGGGGTCGCTATTGAGCAACAAACTTCCTGCAGCCTGTAGCCAACATAATACAGTGGTACCTCACCTTACGAAATTAATTCGTTCCAGAAGTGGTTTCGTAACGTGAAAAATTCGTAAGTTGAGTAGCTATTTCAATGGAAAAAGCCTGATTCGTTCCAAGGCCCCGATCCAAGTTTTTTTTTTTTTTTATAGTGTAACTTTTTTATAGTGTAACATTGTGTTCTGCGTGTTTCTCACATTTGTCTCTCGTTTAAACACTCAAACTTTCATAGATTTTCAACAAAATGTATTAACAGTGAAGTGTTGGGGGAAGCGGGAGGGGGGAGAAAACTGCACTCTGACACGTGTGTGATAGCGCACATGACCTGGCGCGGAGCTGATAGCAGGTCTAGACCAAGGTCTAAATCTGGACTGGACCAGGACTAAACCTGGACTAAACCAGGACTAAACCTGGACTAAACCAGGACTTGACCAGGTGGATTAAAGCAGCGAGGAGGGGACTGCACACAGTCTGAGCGCATGAACGAGACCCATGCAAGAGCCGCGGGCTCCTCCTGGCTTAGTCCAGGTTTAGTCCTGGTTTAGTCCAGACCACCGCGGCTCCTCTAGACCTCCTCTAGACCTGGTCAGGTCTAGAGGAGGTCTAGACAACCGCGGCTCTTGCATGGGTCTCGTTCATGCGTTCATGCACTCAGACTGCGTGCAGTCCCCTCCTCCCTGCTTTAATCCACCTGGTCTAGTCCTGGTTTAGTCCTGGTTTAGTCTTGGTTTAGTCCTGGTCCAGTCCTGGTTTAGTCCAGGTCTAGACCTGCTGGCAGCCCTGCGCCGGGTCATGTGTGCTATCACACGTGTCAGAGCGCAGTCTTCTCCCCCCTCCCCCTTCCCCCCACACTTCATTATTAATAATTTTGTTGAAAATCTATGAAAGTTTGAGTGTTTAAACGAGAGACAAATGTGAGAAAAGTTTAAATCCAGTCTGAGAAAAGCGTATAATGTGTGTGACTGAGCGCGCATTATTTGAATTTTTGAGATTTCGCGTTTCTTTCGTAACTTGAATTTTCGTATCTAGAGACCAAAATTTACCATGAAGGCGTTTCGTAACTTGAAATTTTCGTTTGTTGGGTCATTCGTAAGGTGAGGTACCTCTAATGCCGATTTGTGCATGGTCAAGACACACCTAGGAGCCTTTTGCATGCACTTGTTTCTTGTAGGACTGCTTAGTGGCTAAACAACATCCAGGTTATGGAAGCTAAGTAGCTGAAAAAGCCAATCTGCATTTTGAGGCTGAAAACTTGCATACATTTTCTAACGTGAGGTAAGTTGGACTAAGATAAAAATACACTCAACAAAAATATAAATGCAACACTTTTGTTTTTGCTCCCATTTTTCCTGAGATGGACCCAAAGATCCAAAATTCACTCCAGATACACAACACTACCATTTCTCTCAAACATTGTTCACAAATCTGTCCAAATGTGTGACAGCGAGCACTTCTGCCCCGCCGAGACAATCCACCCCACCTCACAGGTGCGCCACATCAAGATGCCGATCCGACATCATGACCAGTGCACAGGTGCGCCGCAGACTGCCCACAATAAAAGGCCACCCCGAAATGTGCATTTTTTTTTGCTTTATTGGGGGTCTGGGGACTCAGAACCAGTCAGTATCTGGTGTGACCACCATTTGCCTCATGCAGTGCAACACATCTTCTTCGCATAGAGTTTACCAGATTGTCAGTTGTGGCCTGTGGAATGTTGGTCCACTCCTCTTCAAAGGCTGTTATGGACGAAGAACACAGGTGCATTTTATTGATGGCATTTTGAATGCACAGAGATACCGTGATGAGATCCTGAGGCCCATTGTTGTGCCATACATCCATGAACATCGCCTCATGTTTCAGCAAGATAATGCACGGCCCCATGTTGCAAGGATCTGTACACAATTCTTGGAAGCTGAAAATGTCCCAGTTCTTGCATGGCCAGCATACTCACCGGACATGTCACCCATTGAGCATGTTTGGGATGTGCTTGACCGGCGTATACGACAGCGTGTACCAGCTCCCACTAATATCCAGCAACTTCGCACAGCCATTGAAGAGGAGTGGACCAACATTCCACAGGCCACAATTAACAATCTGATATGCGAAGAAGATGTGTTGCACTGCATGAGGCAAATGGTGGTCACACCAGATACTGACTGGTTCTGAGTCCCCAGACCCCCAATAAAGCAAAAAAAAATAAAAAATAAAAAATGCACATTTCGGGGTGGCCTTTTATTGTGGGCAGTCTGGGGCGCACCTGTGCACTGGTCATGATGTCGGATCGGCATCTTGATGTGGCGCACCTGTGAGGTGGGGTGGATTGTCTCGGCGGGGCAGAGGTGCTCGCTGTCACACATTTGGACAGATTTGTGAAAAATGTTTGAGAGAAATGGTGGTGTTGTGTATCTGGAGTGAATTTTGGATCTTTGGGTCCATCTCAGGAAAAATGGGAGCAAAAACAAAAGTGTTGCGTTTATATTTTTGTTGAGTATATTAACTGTTGTTATTGCATAACCTACACAGTTTTTCCCCTCTAAATTTTTTCTTGTAGAACCATCTACAAAAATAGGTTCTCCACTTGTCAGACGTGTATCTTGTAGATCTGGTCTTGGTTTGTAAACTAATTCTGTTTCTGCTAGACAGTCATGTGGTTTAGCATCTCCACTTGTTGGCATTAAAGTAGACAGATTTAAAATTGTACATCTGTCTATTTTAATATGTGGTTGAGATAACAATACAGTCATGCAGGAAAGATGACGAGCTGGTGACAAAAATGTCATTTTAGTCTGCAATAACAGGGCAGCCACAGCATGAGGTACTAGTAAATGCAAAGTATGCAATAACACAATCTCAGCTGATGATTGCACTGCTAATGCAGCTGCTATTACTGCTTGTACACACGATGGAGCGTCTGCAGCCACCGGGTCTAATTTACTTGAATAAAATGCTACAGGTCGCATTTTCCCTCCATATTTCTGTGTTAGAACTGATGTCATGTGTCCTTTGTGACAATCTACTATCTGTGTAAAAGGTTTCCTATAATCTGGTCATGCTAAAACTTGTTAATATTTGTTTAATATTTCTAAATGCTTTGTCAACGTCATTTGTCCAGATTACTTTATCTGTCATTGCCATTGGTTTATCATAGATTGCATCTAACAATGGTCTTGTCAATAATGAATATTCTGGAATCCAACACCTACAGTAATTACAAAGTCCCAAAAATTACATCATTTGTTTCTTAGTTTCTGGCAAAAACATAAGTAAAGTTAATGTATCAATTTTACAATTTTCCTGTGATTTTGATGCAATAAAAATATCATCCATGTAAGCAAAGATTTTACTTTTACATGGAGGTTCAAAATTAGCTAAACAATTAGTAATTACTTCTGAAAATATTGTTGGAAATTCACAGTAACCTTGTGGAAATCTAGTTAATGTGTATTTCTGTCCCTTAAATTTAAATAAAAACCAAAATTGACTATCCTTATCAATTGCAATTGACCAAAATGCATTACTCAGATCCATTACTATAAAAATAAAACAATTATTTGGTTCTAGGGAATTTCATAAAGTATGTTGATTAGGGACGTTTGGTGCCCTTTGATATACAGCTTCATTAATTGCTCTTAAGTCTTGCACCATTCTCCAGATTTCAGATGGTGGCGCTTTTTTAACTGGAAATATGGGTGTGTTACATCACTATATAACTGTTCTGGGCTAGGAGCAATTATTCCTGCTTGTTTTAGCTCTTCTATCACAGGTGCTATTCCTTGTTCAGCATCTGGTTTCAGTGAATATTGCCTTATTTTGGGTCTTTTTCAGTTTTAAGTCTAATTTTTACTGGTATAACACCTTTCATTAAATCTACGTCTGTGGGGCCTTTACTCCACAGAGACAGAGGAAGTTCAGCCAAACTCAATTCTTCCTCTTTTGTGAGTGTAAATATTTTTCATTCTTGTTCTGTGATATGAACCATTGGATCGGCATGTGATATCAATTTTTCCCTATAGTATCCAGTTTCTAGATTCATAAAAATATCTGGATCAGTTGTACTTTGCCATTGAATCATGATTTGACTCTTCTCATTTCATGATTCAAATTTTTTCATGCCATTCTTTTAGATTTTGCCAATGACACATGTGGTGTTCTGTGTCCTTGTAATAAATTTAGTGCTTATTTTGACAATTCTCCTCCCATAAATGCTATTTGATCTTTCAGTAAGGTAGGTTAATCATTACTTTCTGTGGACCTAACTTTTTTACAGATTCATCATAGGCAGGGTCTGGACCTGGGATGTGATTGAATCTTAAAGTCACATGTAGGTCATCTTTCAGCATTGTATCATAGCCAGGTTCTAACCTCGCTTCCATCATGTCTAAAAGTTCTTGGGGTACGTCTATTAGCCCTCCACTTGTAATGTCTAAGGTCTAATAGTAATATGACTCTTTTTGTGATTGTACAGCCATTTTCAATTTCAATTTGCTGTACTTTCATTGTACCATCAATACACGGTACTACAGCTAGTTGTAATGCTGTTAGCAAATCTCTTCCTGCCAGATTATGTGGGCAGTCTGGAGCTAACACTACTTCAATTTGCAGTAGCGTTTGTTTTTCTCCTGGTAACATTATATTTAGTGGTTTACTAATGTTACTTGTTTTAACAATACCATTTGCTGATTTTACTCTAATTGTTTTTCCTGAGGTTACAATTCCTCTGGTATTTTTCAAAACTGTTCTTTCAGCTCCGGTGTCACATAAAAATACCATAGTGACTCCATTTACTAATAGAGTAATTTCTGGTCTTTTGGTTAGGATTAACATCCTGTAAAGCCAAATTAATTACACAATCATATACATCTGGATTAAAATTAAGTTGATCAACTTTGTTGTGGAATTTATCAAATAATTTGAATTGTTTCTTTTGATTTTTTGCTTCTTCTATTGCTTCCTTTAACTTCTCCTATTTTTCCTTCTCTAGTCATGCACTACTATTTTTCTTAAAATCCTTTATCTCCTCCTCACTATCACTGTCCTGTCCTCTTTTCTTCCCCCAAATTCCTTGCCAATTGTCCCTTTTTATGACTCAAATAGCATCTTCCTTCATTCTTATCTCTCTCTCTCTCGTCAATATTCAACTTACTCCGACCTTCATTCGACCTTCTCTGTGGCTTTCTGTTCTCTCTGCGATTTCTCTGCTGGTTAAAAACATATACCTCCTGTCCTTCTGTCACATACACTTCTGAAGCACTTTTGAGCTTCTTATCTCTCATCTGTTTTTCTGCATGAATAGCATATGCCATTACATCATCTAGTGTACCTGTAGTTAAAGTTACACCGTGTTTTTGGGCCCGTTATCCTGTCTTCAGATATCACTGACTGGATATCTGGTCTAGGAAATTACATTATCCTAGCCTGTGATCACCAGGTACCTCATACGACTGACCTGTCTCTCAGTTGTCCCAGTTTAAGTTCGAATCCCGTTTTGTTACCACGCAGAGGAAGAGCCAAGTGTGACCGGCCACGGGGAAAACGTGGACTTAAACAAGGTAGACCCTCGGCTGTGCACAGACTTCAATCAACATCGCTCCTCCTCGGCGTCGCAGATTTGGGATCCGGCTCGAAGGACCAATTTTATGTTAGGGATTTTTCCTAATAAACATCAACAAAAGGGAACAAATGAGAAAACAGACACAGAAGTATTATACTCGTTAACGAGGGAGAATGAGGTGTAGCATTTGTTAAGCAGAGCCTCTGCCTCCTTCCAGGCCACACACTAAAATCTCAAAGAACACCTCCTCGTTGCCTCCTTTTATTTAGGATCACATGTAACGGAAAAACACCAAGCCAAGCCTTACAACAACAGTTAATCTTTACCATGCACACATTCCTCACTAATCAGTAATTGTTTGTTTAAACAGTTGACCAGTCCTTGTCCTTATCTCATCCTATGGTTTTACAACAGGAGATGAACCAACTTCAAGAAGAATATAACACTTTGATAATTCATTAAAGACACTATTATACAATTTTCTTTAACACTAAGTACCCACCAAAATACTGGGGAGAAAGCTTCTGAGTTCTTACAACGATTACAAGTAATGCTGACCACTGCCATTCAAAGGGGTGGAGTAACAAGCAAAGATGCTGACAAACATTTAATCAAACAGTTTCGACGTGGTTGTTGGGATCAACCCCTACTTATTGCCTTACAACTTGAGCTCAAATCAGACATCCCTCCTAAATTCTCTGACTTCTTATTGCAGTTACGAACTGAAGAGGACAGGAGAACCACCAAGTTTGATCGTATGCAGCGGCATCTGGGGGGGCACAAAAATCAAGTCAACTGTCAACATGCAACTTGTGCCTGAGGGAACACCCCAGTATGAACCTGATACAAAAGTGCTTCAGAAATATGTTACACAGATGGAAGAGTTGAGGAAACAGGTGGCTGAACTAAAAATGCATATCACTAAGAAGAAGGAACATCGAAAGCAGAAAAGCAGACCAAAGACCTAGACCAAAAGCATGGTTCTGTTTCAAATGTGGCAATGATGGGCATATTGCTCGTGAATGTGAAAATCCACCAAACAAGCTTTTAGTGGACCAAAAGTACCAAGAGTTAAAGAAACGACAAAATGAGTGTCAAGACAATTATGGACATTTAAACAGGAGAGGGTCGCAGTGGAGGGACTGACTGCAGCCCAAGGAAAAAAATGTCCCACACCAACTCCCAATTCAGAACCAGTTACATGTGAGAATCATTCTGCCACTAAATCACTTAACCGAGAACTTCCAAAAGGGCTAATTGGACCTAAATGTACTGCTACAGTGATTGTTGAGGCAGTGCAATGTGACAGCCTAATTGATTCAGGGTCACAGGTGACAACTATCTCAAAATCCTTTCATGAAAGCCACCTCGCGCATCAGCAAATCTTTCCGATCCAGGACCTGTTAGACCTTGAGGGTGCCGGTGGTCAGGAAGTCCCCTATCTAGGGTACATCCAAATTTCGCTTGATCTCCCAGAGGATGTAATTGGGGTAACTGAAAGAGTTGACACCCTTGCACTTGTCATCCCTGACCGCAGATCCAACCTTCACGTTCCCATCCTGATTTGTACAAATGTATTGGATCCACTGTATGAGAAATATGCACTTACCTTGAACAAGCGTGCAGCACATAAGTCAAAAAATACAAATTCTGCCCTAGCCAAAGATTCAAAGTAAAGCAGCAGAATGGCAGAGTTGGAACTGTGAAACTGCAGAGCAAAACGTGTGTCACCATCCCTGCAGGAGAAAAGGCAGTTTTAAATGGGTACACAAGAAACATTCCAGTCGCTAATTAGACCACCCTCTTAATTGAACCTCCAAAGTCAAACTTACCTTCCGGTCTCTTGTTTTACAGTTATGTCATTACATGTCCTTTACGTTCTTCCTTCAAGTTACCAGTCCTTGTCAAAAATGAAACTGCACATGACATCAGAATCCCAGCTAATCACATGATGGCAGAGGTCTCTCTCCCAAAAATTGTCAGCACTGCCAACCAGTGACAGTAAAGTTAAAACTACTGAAGAGTCTCACTCTGCTCCAAATGTTGCAACCTGCAGTTCAATGCAAGCCTCTGAATCTGACCGACTAACCTCTGATTTTACAGATTCCCCTCTATCGGAAGAGTGGAAAGAGCGAATCATCAAGAAGCTCAAGTCAATGTCTGAGGTTTTTGCTTTAAATGACTTAGACTATTGCCACACCAGTGAGGTGAAACATAGAATCCGCTTGTCTGACCCCACTCCATTTAAACAACAGCCTTGTCCGATCCACCCCTCTGACTATGAGGCAATCAGATTTCATCTGAAAGAGCTCAAAGATGCCAATATCATCAGAGAATCAGAGAGCCCTTTTGCTTCCCCTATTGTGGTGGTAAAGAAAAAAAATGGCACCATCAGTCTTTGTGTCGATTATCGCAAGCTAAATAGCCAGACAATAAAAGATGCCTTTGCGCTACCCAACATAGAGGAAGCTTTTTCAGCCTTGTTGGTTTTCCATCATGGACCTTAAGTCCGGATATTATCAAGTGGAGGTGGAGGAAGAAGACAAATACAAGACAGCATTCGTGACACCTATGGGGTTCTGGTAATTTAACAGAATGCCCCAGGGGGTGTCTAATGCTCCCAGTACTCAAAGGGTCATAGAAAAGTGCATGGGCA
This sequence comes from Paratrypauchen microcephalus, assembly GCA_036785185.1. Taxonomy (NCBI): domain Eukaryota; kingdom Metazoa; phylum Chordata; class Actinopteri; order Gobiiformes; family Gobiidae; genus Paratrypauchen; species Paratrypauchen microcephalus. Next base: position 2,070,683 of record JAVJIX010000110.1, on the reverse strand, counting down.
GTATGAATCTGACTGAGGTGCTGGTCTTCCTCGACGACCTTATTGTTTTTTCTGCAACACTTGAGGAGCATGAGGAGCGACTCTTAAAGGTGCTGATCAGACTGAAAGATTTTGGCCTCAAACTCTCACCTGAAAAGTGTCAGTTTTTCAAGAAATCTGTCAAATATCTTGGCCATGTTGTGTCCGAAAAAGGGGTTGAAACAGATCCGTCCAAGATAGGTGGCCCTTACCACCTGGCCAAGACCGAATAACATCAAAGAGATTAAGTCCTTTCTTGGCTTCTCAGGATATTATAGGCGGTTTATAAAGGACTACTCTAAACTAGCTAGGCCACTCAATGATCTAACCATTGGATACATACCACCCAAGAGGAAGTCCCACCAAAACACCAAGACCTCCACCAATGCCGACTTTAAGAAACCTTTCAAAGACAAATGGACAACTGCTTGTGAGGATGCTTTTAAAACCCTCATCCAAAAACTCACAATGGCCCCGATTCTGGGATTTGCAAACCCTAAAAAGCTGTACATTTTCCACACAGATTCGAGTCTGCATGGTCTTGGTGCTGCTCTATATCAGGAGCAAGAGGGCAGTTTGAGGGTTATAGCCTATGCGAGTAGGGGACTTTCACGCTGTGAACGACAATATCCTGCCCACAAGCTGGAATTTCTCTCTCTCAAATGGGCTGTCACTGAAAAGTTTTTCGACTACTTGTATGGAGCAAGATTTACAGTTGTGACAGATAACAATCCCCTTACGTACATCTTGTCCTCCGCCAAACTTGATGCAGCAGGCCACCGCTGGCTGGCTGCCCTCTCCAGTTTTAAATGTAATATCCAATATAGAGCTTGCAAAAAGAACCCAGATGCTGATGGACTTTCAAGGCGTCCACAATCTCAAGACCATGACCTGCATGAGAGTCACAGTGTGCCAAATTTCCCATCTGAGGCAGTAAAAGCAGTGTGTCAAAAACATGAGCTCAATCATTCATTTCCGGGTGCAGAGTCAGAGCTCATACACCCACTTGTACAGTGCTTAGCCATCGAAACCTCTGCTTTACCTGATGCATACTGCAACCCAGATATGTTTGGTTCATGTACACTACCAAAAATATCCCTTGAAGATTGGGCGCGAGAACAAAAGCAAGACCCCGTCATAAATCGAGTTATTGATATTATCAGAACAGAGAAACAACTCACTTACCGACAAAGACAGAAAGAAACCAGGGATGTTCAGCTGATGCTAAGGGCAGTAAAACAGCTAGTGCTCATTGACAAGGCTCTGTACAGGAAGCGTTTGGATCAAGGAGCTCCCTGCTATCAGCTTGTTCTTCCAACTAATTTCAGACAACAGGCTCTTGAAAATCTTTAGACTTTAGACCTTGCTCGTGCCAGGTTCTTTGGCCCTGTATGGAAAAGAAAGCCGAAGCACACAGCGTAACGGGGGAACTCCCTTCCTGGTACGTAAACAGGGATTCCCCTGTCCGCGTGGTGCGTGCTTCGTCTGTCTTTTTCCGCACTGAAAAATAGTTCCCACCCAAAATGACCAAGGCAAGTTCTCTGTGTTGATTTGCACATTTATTTGCACTCGATATGAATGCGCACTACACAGAAAGTAATTGGGAAAAGCATCGAGCAAATTAATTCCTTTTGGCCGAAATCTTTCTCTGGCGCCGTTGCCTCCAGTCTAACGCGGAGGAGCAGCAGCTGCGCACGGCGGTCAGTGCTGACAGACCTGGACAATGGCTGGGTGACCAGGAAAACGCTTTTCATCACTTGGTTTAGTCTCTGGACTGTGGGGAGATGCCCAAATTTGACCTGGGGGTGGCATATCCCTTTAAATTTGGTTTAACTGAGCAGTACCAAAGGTGCCCAGTAGATTGTGCTGTAGGTTCTGTTGCTAATGCACTGCCATCTTGTGAAGGAAGTGGACAGCACATGTAAGCTATATGGTATAAAATATGGTAAAATATTACTCAAATGGTTAAATAACAACTTGTTTTTGGTTCCTAGAGATAAATCAGTTTGCAAAGGGGTACTAGAGAAGAAGATTTATCCAAGTTGTTTGTTCTTTGTTTTCCGCTGAGTGTGTTAAAATGCTATGCTAGCTTCAGTTTTCTTGATGGATGCTTTAACTCTACCTGGTGGACCAGGCCTTCATCAAAATACTGCTGAATTAAGCTAAGATCTTGTGCACCAACGAAAGAACAAAAAACAAAATCATACTACCCGGGTAGATGGCAACACAACATTTTCTATTTTAAAGGTACCAGTTATTTTGATTTGCACAAATGACTGATTTATAAAGAGGTAAAATAATAATATTTGGAGGTATTGATCCTGTTCAATTAATGCCGGCTTTGTTCACTTTTCTCATTACAGTCTGTGGTCTTAATTCATTACACCTTCTTTCCTCCTTTAAAACCTAGATTCCTGGGTACCTGTACCATTCACATCTTGCTAGTTCAATTGGCGGCACGGTAGCAGAGTGGTTAGCGCTCTTGCTTCACAGCAAGAAGGTTCCGGGTTCGATCCCCGGGTCGCCCAGACCTTTCCGTGTGTGTTCTGTGTGGAGTTTGCATGCATGGTCTGGGTTCGGTCGCCCGAGCCTTTCTGTGTGGAGTTTGCATGTTCTCCCCGTGTCTGGGTGGGTTTCCTCCGGTTTCCCCCATCAACCCAAAACATGCACCATAGGTACCTCCAGCTTAGGTCCTGACCAAGCCGAAGCAAGAAGATCATGGAGATGGTCCCCGGGCGCCCTAATGTGTGTGCTGCCCACTGCTCCTAATATATGTATATATATATATAGGATGGGTTAAAATGCAGAGAAGAATTTCTCCAGTGTGAGATCAATAAAGTTCACTTCTTCTTCTTCATAAAGTTCACTTCAATTGGTACAGGTTACACTAGGATAATGGACACGACACTAACATTGGTATTTAGTGAGGGCAGTTACACGTGCGTGCTTTAAGCATTCCGTTTCAAAGCGGAATATTGTCAGTATCCAGTTTAAAAAAATTTGAAGTATTCTGTGAAACAGCGTTTTGTTAAGGGAATACTGCCCAAACACGACTAGACTACATTCGGAATGAAAAAGATTGTCCATGACTCGTGAGCAAACTGAGTATGGCCACCATTCCGCACTAGTGCTAATACTGTAATATTCCTCACATGCAGATACATGCAGGGACTAGCCCGGTAATTAACGGAGGAGTTGTTTGCGCCAGATTCGGCCACATTTTACGTCAACCAACATGACTCGCACGCAAAACCTACATGTACCCTCGCCCATTGTTCCTGTCTTTCACGAAAATGTCTAAAAATACGATGGCACTCAAGGCTAAAAGTTTCCCAAAAAGTAAACACAAGCTAGCTGCCAACAACTTACCCATCTGGAGCTTTGGACGCCAGTCCTGGGTGCTTTCGTTTCAGATGCTCGTGCATCACCGTTGTACTGCCTTGGTACGCCAACTCCACTTTACAGATGTTGCATCTTACTTTATTGTTTTTATTATTCTTAAAGGGACAGTGTGTAAGATTTTTATCCGTTAATTACCGAAATTGAAGATACCCATTCAAAAATACATTGTTTTCCAAGCCTTTTCACTTCCATCATGAAATCAAAGTATTCTTTTGGACTTAGATATAGTCACATAAAAGGGGGATCTTCCCCATATAGAAGCAGCCATTTTGAATACGAGAGCCGCAGAAGGACATTTGGGCTCCGCCTTCGCCTTCAGTGAGGCTCGTGGTTTTGGGTAAACAACGACAAGCATGTTGCTGGATCACATGTCGTAATGGATCTAACACGTGTTTTGGACTAAATTGTTTTACTGGATTTTATTCGCTGGATCCTTATGGACAGATTTCAGACCAAGCTTATGGTGAAATGCTGAGTTTGACCTGGGCAGAGCCTTCAAAGGTAAGCTTTGTGCTTTTCCGTTTTGTGCTTTTCCGTATAAAAGCCCCATGTGCTCGGGGAGTGATTGTTGTGCCGGGAAATTAATTGCATAGTCAAAAAGAGGAGACTGTAAGGTTTCATTTGATGTGTAGATTGTCATGGTACATGATCGGGAATATGTGTTTTCATGCGAAAAGAAAAAAATAAAAGTGAACGGGACCGTGTTTTATGTATACAGTAGTGGTGCGCGGTTCTTGCGCAGGTACGCGAGCTGTCCGTGCTACGGTGCGCCCACTTTTCCCATTCTCTTCAGGGTGACTCTGAACCGCAGGCTCCACCATTGTTGTTAGCACATTCAGCCAGAGATTTTTTTGAGGATGTATAGACTGACTTTGATTCAGCTCGGCGGTCTTCACTGATTGACTGAATGAGGACTGAAAGAGGCTATACTGCCCTCACCACTACTGGCGGCGATTTGCAGTTTCAGTACACGTATTGAATTATGCGGATTCTTGACACAAACGAGTATTAAGTTCCAGATTAAAATGATACTTAAATAATACGACTAGTCGACAATGAAATTTCATGTCGACAAAATTTTATTGTCGACGTTGTCGACTAATCGTTGCAGCCCTAGTGGACAGGGAGAGGAGCTGCCAGAGACTGTGGACAGGGAACCCGAGGGAATGCGAGGGAACCCGAGGGAAGGCGAGGGACAGGAGGAGCAGCTAGAGACTGTGGACAGGACACCCGAGGGACAGAGACAGTGAACAGGGAGGTGTATCACAGCAGGTAAGCAGGTAGTAATGTTAGGATAATACCGGTAATTTTAGGTGATGGACAGGCATGGATAGAAAACGGCGAATTTTCGGCAAAGTTAGCTGTTTTGAAGCCAAAATAGGTGATCTACGTGAATGTAGATTCAATGAGAAAAACGCTTTGTTTCCGCAGGGCGAAATCCAAGTGCTAGGTGAATTTCGCCTCGGGGTGTGGTCACAAAAACGGCATGAATAATAAATCAATGTTGCTATCCTGTGCTAGCAAGTGGTTGCGATGCAGTAGCCGGTCAGCTAGCTCTAAAGTTTGAGTGCTCAAAATATCTGCAGTGGAGTACTAGCCCGGACTATGTTGTAAAAGCTCTAGTGATCATTTGCCTCTACTAAGAACATAATTCATATTAACAAGAATTCATGTCCGTGGTTACAACAAGGTCACCCTAAATCATTTAATCATTTATTGTTTCCCTCATGATATTAGCCCACTTCAGCATACAATAAATGGAAACGTAGTTAACTAGCTAGTGGGCAGCTAACTAAAAAAAATAAATGTTTAGATGGCAATCTACAGTGGTCTATTTGGTTGATTATATTTACATCAATTCTAAACAACAAACCATGTTGATTGAATAGATAACACTCCCTACAACTGTATACAGCTGGTACTGTACATCATATTTGATACTGTATTTTATATTTGACTACTACTTTTCTATTTAAATCTGATTGTACATATATTTATTATCATTATCTTATGTATATAATCGTGTCTCATCTGACACAGGTCTATTGCTCTTTGGTTGCTTTTCCATCTTTTACCCTCTGTTATATATCATATATTATATTTGATGAGTGAGCTACCGTACCCAAAACAATTTCCCTTGTGGATCAATAAAGTTTGTCTAAGTCTAAGAATACACTTTCGGTTAACAAGAAACCTTTTAAAGGTCCCATGACATGGTACTTCTTGATGCTTTTATATGGTGCCTTAATGGTTCCCTAATACTGTAAATGAATCCTTCTTCAAAATCAACACTCAGTGCATGAGAAAGACACATGTACACAGTAAGAGTCAGAATATCTCTCTCTGAACGACTCATTCTTGTTGCTTGAATGCAAATGAGAAGGACACTGATAGGTTAGAGGAGCGGGGGAAGGGGGGGGCAAATGCGCCGCTGTTTCCTTGTTACTGTGCGCTGTCTCCCACTTCCGCATTTTAAGCGCGGAGGAAGAAAGGAGAGGAATTTCAATGAAAAAAAACACATTTTCACAAAAAATAAAATTAAACCACTGCTGTTTCAGAGGTCCAGAGGGTCAGATAAAGGACTTCCGAGCCTAGAAACACTCGCACATGCCTCCAGGCAAATAAAAAAATGCATTTCGCATTGCGTAGCTCCTTCGTGGTCCAAACTCTCTGGGCGTGATTTCCAGAGACAGGGGGTGGACATCCAGACGGGGGTGAAACTGCATTTGCATTTCTTTTTTCGATGTGACGTTTGAGCTGTGTTTTTTTTCTAATGCAGAAAAGGATCGCAAATGCTCAGTTTAGACATTTCGCAACTTTTAGCCATGGAGGGCCCCTAAACAGGGTAGGGGAGCTTACATTAATGTTCAAAAACCTCAGAAAGTGAAAGTTTCATGCCATGGGACCTTCAATCATGTAAATGTTTCCACACTACTGATTCCACTGGAGGCATCCATATTGGTCAGACTTTTTTGATAAACAACAAATTCCATACAAATCATACAGTGAATAGGCCAATTTAAGCTGCCTTAAGTGAGAGCATCGTTACTTCCAGTCAGCCATCTTGCCTTGCCTTGTCTTGTGCTGCCGTAGTTTGAGATATATCTGATCATTATCAAAAAATAAAAATGTAACCTAAGATACTAAATGTTTTGATGGTTTAGATAGTTCCACAGTTTTTCCAGGTAGTTCCCAATATTTTTTATTTTTTATTTAGGTTTTCTATTTATCACTTAATAAACTGTAATAATCTGTCCCTCTTCCTGTCTAGTCAAGCCAAGCTGTTGAGGAGAGAGAAGAGAGAATAGAATAGAATAGAATATTTATTTATTGTCATTGTCACAAGTACAACGAAATTGGTCCTCTGCATTTAACCCATCCTGTCATCAGGAGCAGTGGGCTGCACATTACTGCGCCCAGGGACCATCTCCATGATCTTCTTGCTTCGGCTTGGTCAGGACCTCAGCTGGAGAATCCTCCCACAGGTGGCTCACGTCACGAGAGTAGACTACTTTTCCCGCCCAGAACCTGCTAGAATGTAAGAATTTTTAAATCACCACCTAAAGCAAGATGCTACAAACCCTGTAGTGAAGAAGGTGTTTCCCCTCGGCCAAGACGTAACAATAGTAAAATACATTACTTTGGGGAACACATATATAAATTAGTCTTTTGTGCTCCGCTAAATATTATGAGGGGCCGTTCTGAGCCAAAAATGCCAGGGCCGTTTTTTTGTCCCAGTCCAGCCCTGCTTCCATCATTCATTCTGCTAAAACGAAATGTTAGAAACTGCAGACATGTAGCTTAGTTTGCCTACCACAAAATTAGCAGCCTGTTTAAATAATGGGTTGCTTGTCTACAAGCTAGCTAGTTGTCTAATTATTTAGGCTAAATGTGGCAAACTGAACATGTATTTATGAACATTTTTATTCACTTCATAAACCTTCATGGTGATCATTTGTTATACATCTTAATCTCACCTTTTACGACAACGTCCCGACAATCTCTTTCCACATGCAGGCTCGGGTCAGGTGCCAGTCACGTGTACCAGCAGCGGGCACTGATCCCACGGCCCCGGGAAGCGGTGAAGTCCGGACGGGAGGTGCCATCTTCGCCTCGAGCCTTTCCTGGCTGACCCAGAGCCGGTCGCGGCACACCGCCGCGGAGGAAGTGCGCTCGGCGGGGACCAGCGACACCCGGGGAGAGGTCCCACGAGGGGATCCTCCCGCACCGGGCGGCTGTCCCTTGCCCACCGAATCCCCTGCGCGGACCGCGGGGACCCCACCCATTTACCTAAACGGTTTCACGTCCTCTTGAACTCTCTCTTCAAAGTTCTTTTCAACTTTCCCTTACGGTACTTGTCGACTATCGGTCTCGTGCCGGTATTTAGCCTTAGATGGAGCTTACCACCCGCTTTGGGCTGCATTCCCAAACAACCCGACTCCAAGAAGACCGCACCCCGGCGCGACGGGGGCCGTTACCGGCCTCACACCGTCCACGGGCTGAGCCTCTATCAGAAGGACTCAGGCCCCCGATCGACGCCGGGCAAGCGGACTTCCGTTCACCACATTTCCCGCGCCCGCCCGTCAGACAGGGATTCGGCGCTGGGCTCTTCCCTCTTCGCTACTGAGGGAATCCTGGTTAGTTTCTTTTCCCCCTCCTTCCTTTTTCGCTTAGTAATATGCTTAAATTCAGCGGGTAGTCTCTGATCTGAGGTCGTAGTCGGATGGAGCGGGACGTGGCTCACAGAGCTCCGGTGACCGTAGGACATCCCATTCCCCCTTTTAATTTCACTCTCAGTGTCCGAATGGAAGTGAATGAGGCTGATTTTATTTTAGGAAAAATGTTCTGAGTGGCGATTTTTTGTTTTCATTTTCAAATCTAGGCCTAGGCCTACATGAAATTTTGTATCTATTGAACAATTTATGATTATTATTGTTATTTATTTATTTATTTATTTATTTTTTCGGCTCAGTAGGGCAACGTCAGTCCAGGAGGGCACAGGGGCAGTTGCCCGGGCAACCTGAGCAACCCCCCTGTGCATGTCACTGGCAATTATATATATACAACTCTGGAAAAAAATAAGAGACCACTGCAAAATTATCAGTTTTTCTGATTTTATATATATATATATATATATATATATATATATATATATATATATATATATATATATATATATATATATGGTGGAAGGTGAAGGCATCAGTGGTGCCTGTGGTGATCGGAGCACACGGGGCTGTAACCCCCAAACTGGAGGAGTGGTTACAGCAGATCCCAGGAAAAACATCAGACATCTCAGTCCAGAAAAGTGCAGCACTAGGAACAGCAAAGATACTGCGCAGAACTCCCAAGCTCCCAGGCCTCTGGTAGAGGACCTGAGCTGGATGACAGTGAGAGACCAACCACCGTGGAAGGTGACAAACACATTTACACCACATGACATGACATATGATCAGTGTTGAGCAGTAACTAGTTACAAAGTAAGGGATTACTGTAATCACATTACTTTTTTTTAGTGACATGATAATGTAGCAATTAGTTACAACAGAAAAGTGTGTTTAAATTACACTTTCTCCAAAATGTGTGTAATCCACAGAACTGTGTTGTAAAACAGATAAACAGGAGCACAGATTGTCCTTCTGGTGTCTGATGCAGATCAGCTGTGAACCAAAACATCACAAATATTGTTTTATGGACAACTGTGGCGTAACCTATGTTTGAAATGAGCCGTTATCATGAAGAATTCTTGTTCAGTTGGTTCTTAAAGGTCCCATGACATGATACTTCTTGATGCTTTTATATGGTGCCTTAATGGTTCCCTAATACTGTAAATGAATCCTTCTTCAAAATCAACACTCAGTGCATGAGAAAGACACATGTACACAGTCAGAGTCAGAATATCCCTTTCTGAACGACTCATTCTGGGCCTTGTTGCTTGAATGCAAATGAGAAGGACACAGATAGGTTAGAGGAGCAGGTGGGGGGGGCAAATGCGCCGCTGGTTCCTTGTTACTGTGTGCTGTCTCCCACTTCCCACTTTTTAAGCGCGGAGGAAGAAAGGAGAGGAATTTCAATGAAAAAAAACACATTTTCACAGAAAATAAAATTAAACCACTGCTGTTTCAGAGGTCCAGAGGGTCGGGTAAAGGACTTCCGAGCCTAGAAACACTCGCACGTGCCTCCAGGCAAATAAAAAAATGCATTTTGCATTGCGTAGCTCCTTCGCGGTCCAAACTCTCTGGGCGTGATTTCCAGAGACAGGGGGTGGACATCCAGACGGTGGTGGAACTGCATTTGCATTTCTTTTTTCGATGTGATGTAATCTAGTTGCCTTGTTCAGAGCTGTAACCCATTTGAGCTGTGTTTTTTTCTAACGCAGAAAAGGACCGCAAATGCTCAGTTTAGACATTTCGCAACTTTTAGCCATGGGGGGGCCCTAAACAGGGTAGGAGAGCTCACATTAACGTTCAAAAACCTCAGAAAGTTAAAATTTCATGCCATGGGACCTTTAAGCTGTATGTTTCAATTTTCTTTATTATAAGTAACTTATGGTAATCAGTAATCAAATTACTTTTGAAATAAATTAATCAGAGCAGTAATTTGATTACTTTCAGAATGAGTAATCAGTAGTCAGTCATCAGATTACAAAGTAATCTGACCCACCGTGCATATGATTCTCAAACTTGGGGGTCGGAGGTCATTCAGTCTGAACATGCAAACACTACCAAACAGTCCTGTGAAGGAGCTAAATCAGGATCATCATTATAATGTTAAATATAACAAACCTTTTGAGCATACTTTTACTATTTTATTACAACTGACATATCAGTGTCTTTGAAATGTCAATGTCATTTAAAAAAGTGAAAAGCATGTATTTTAACTGATTTGTGTGTGTACATAATTCAACAAATTCAGATGCGGGTGCCAACATTTTCCAAAAATGTTTCACTCAGCGCAGCTTTGCGTTGATGTAATTCCCCTTAAATATTTTCCCCGTGAGAATGATTCTGAAAGCTGATCTGAACCAGCTGTAAAAAAAAGCGTAAATAAATGGATTGAGCATTGAGTTTGACCATCCGAGACATTTAAACGTCTCCATTAGCGAAAGAGGAATTTTGAAATTATTAAATGGCAAATATGTAACACAGATGAAAAAAGGACTCCAGCAAAACACAAACACTCCCATAACTATCGCCAGAGTCCGTGTGGCTTTCCTTTCCATTTTCCTCACCCCCGTTCCTGTCTGCATGCTATGGATACTTCGAACCTGCTTTTGTGCCACAAAAAATATCTTAATGTAGATTGTAAACATTATGATTGATGGTATATAAAAGGATATCACTGCTGCAATTATTCCCAAGTTTAAATTCTGGAAAAAAGCACACCTTGTTTCTTGTTTTTGTCCTCCAACTGACATCACAATCCCACATAAAACAGAAATCATCCAAGTTATTAAAATCATAACTGCAGTGACATAGGCTTTCATTTTTGATCTGTAACTCAGAGGCATGCACACAGCATAATACCTGTCAATAGAAATGAAGCATAGATTTAAGATTGAGCAGATAGATGACATGATATCAAAGCCTCCCCTCACTTTACACAGTATTACTTGTTGAGGCCAGCATGGACTCGCAAACAGGAGGATGCTAAAAGGTAAAACTATGGCTCCCACAAGTAGATCAGCCACAGCCAGAGACAGAACCAGGTAGTTGGTCGGCGTGTGCAGCTGTCGGAAGTAAAAAACTGCAAATATGACAAGCAGGTTACCACACATAGTTACAGCAGCAATAGTCCCCAAAGTTGAACATATAAAATAAGTGATAAAAGTCTTTGGTGGAGGAGTACAGATATTAGTTATAGTGCCATTGGCAGAGAGGGTAGAATCCATACATAGACAACAGGTCAATCAAAAATGAGCTCTAAAAACAGCATTCAGTGCTAATTGTCTGTCTGCTATCTTTCTGCGCTGGCTTTTATAAGGGAACAGTTACCATCAGGGAAATATGGCGCACTCCAGGGGACGGAGACGGCTGTGTTTTCAATAGCTTTGACACATCTGAAACTTTTTTAAAGCTGGCAAATCTTTTGCACACTTTGCAAAACTATTCACACAAGACACAAAACAACTCAGAATGTTTGAAAATGTAAACTTTGTGAACAAACGTAAAACTCTCTTGTAAAAAAGGACAATTTGTGGTCAAACTACAGGGAAAATGATCAGATTTATAAACGTATGTGACCATCATCCAGACACAGGCCATAGACGTTTAGACATGTGGTGTGAATCAGAGACCTGTAGAACCAGTTTCACACTGTTTCTGATGGTTTCAGAGTGAGATATACTGTATGTTTTCATATGTTCTTTTAGCAGTTAGTATCCAAACAGATGCACTGTTGGTCAATACGCACTGCTCTTAAAGGTCCCATGGCATGAAATTTTCACTTTCTGAGGCTAAAAGTTGCCAGATGTGTAAACTGAGCAATTGCGATCCTTTTCCGCGTTTGAAAAAAAATACGAGCTACGAAATGCGAGATGCGTTTTTTTATTTGCCTGGAGACACGTGAGAGTGTTTCCAGGCTCGGATGTCCTTTATCCGAGCCGCCGAACCTCTGAAACAGCAGTGGTTTAATTTTATTTTCTGTGGAAATTTGTTTTTTTAATGGAACGCGTTTCATATTTTCCTCCGCGCTTAAAACACGGAAGTAGGGACAGTGCACCAGCACACCGCTAACCCAGGAAACAGCGGCCTTTTTAGCTGCAACCCACCCACTGCACTGGCCTGTCTCTGTCCTCCTCATTTGCATTGAAGCAACAACGCCCAGAATAAAGCATTTCAGAGACATTTTTATGACTCTGACTGTCTTCATGAGGCTCTCTCATACACTGAGGCTTGATTTTGGATGAAGGATTCATTTACAGTATTAGGGACCCATTAAGGCGCCATATAAAAGCATCAAGAAGTATCAAGTCACATTACAGCAAGATATTTGTTTTTTATTTAATGCTACCATCTGTAAGTTTATTTATTTGTAGCAGCTGATGGCAGACGTGAAATCTGTTCATTATTTTAGGCAATTTTTCACAGTTAACTGACATAATCATTATCAAACAATCATTATTTTTTGAAACTTAGATCTTACCTGTCTGAGTCTCTGGACCACCTTCCACATAATTAGAGTTTTTCCACATTTTTGCTGACTTTCCTTTTTTTCCTCTCAAAAATATATGTGGAGTTGTGTTTTGTTTCATTCACAAAATTTGTTTGCGTAATCTTGTATAATTAGGCTGTTAAAATGCTCTGTTCCACCTTATGATGTCATGGAGATAGTTTTCAAGTTAACACTTCCCTTTTATCTTTTGCTCAGTAGAGATATATGCCGATGACACAGTATTATATGTTAATGCAAAAACAAAAAGTGAAGCTGCTGCAGTACTCTCTGGTTCCATGGTGCCAGTGTCCCACTGGCTCCATAGCCGTTTCCCAATTCAGCGAGTGCACGGTTCGGAGTGTGGTCTCAGTCTGCAGTCGAGGCGGTGCATACTCACTGAGCCCTGAGTGCAGTCCGGGGATCACATGGGCGTATGCGAAATGGAACAGGTCCCGCCTAAGCTCAATGAGCCGGGTGGTCTGCTCCTTGTTCCCGAAAAACAAAAATATTATTCTATTGCGACTAGTAATACTTGGAATTGGGACATGGCCAATGTTCCCCCTAGTTTTTAATGTGTCTGAGCAAACACACTAACTCCCTGAGCGCTCCTTGCGACATCCGAAATGCACCCCCCGCCCCCCTCCCCCTCGCGCGGCTCGCACTTTGCAGATATAAAAAAAAAATGACCCCGCGGCTGAATAAAAAGCGGAGATCCGCTAAAAGCTCTTTCAGTTTAGAGTAAACGCTGGACATGGCTATACTGTAGAATATCCAGCATTACAACAGCAAAGGAACTATAGAAGTGTAAAGGAAAAAGCATGTTAACGGTAATACAGGTGCCGTGATCTATGCCGTTACGGCTACCGTCAGACATGTTTAGCATAGTGTATGAAGAGTTTCATGTAGCATAGTTGTAGGTGAGGTGAACCAGTACGTATATTTTATAGTGACGTCGCAACTGTCACATGGCGATGTCGCTGGCGAGTCCATCATTGTAGTCATATATCCTGCCGCGCTGTGCATGCTGGGGCTTTTGAGTGTGCGAAGCGTGCATGTTTGCACGCTTGGTCCACACCCCGATTTCCATGGAAACGACTGCGTTGTTCGGACCATGTCTTAACTGTGCAGGAGACAAAAACCGAATGGAATGGCGGTTGTCGCGCCGGATATGACGCACATCCCCCTCCAAGGACGCTCAGAACCGTGCACTCGCTGAATTGGGAAACGGCTCATGACTCTTGCTTACATCTCAACACTAAAAAAACAGTCTGTATCTTTTTCTCCTGGCAGCCAGCAGAGGGTGAACAACCGTGTGTTAGTCAATGGAGAGAGACTGGATGTGGTGGAACAATTTAAATATCTTGGAGTAGTTTTTGATTCCAATTTAAATTTCAAGCAACATGTAAAGATAATTTTGCATATAATTAAATTAAATCTGTCAACCTTTAAACACATAAGACCTTCCCTGACTATAGAATCAGCAAAGGCTTACATGCATGCCATGATATTTAGCCACATAACCTACTGTTTATATATACCGCATGGTCGCACACTTCAGAGGCTGTTTTGAAGCCACTAAAGTCTCTCTTCAAGAAAACACTGAAAACATTGGACAAAAAGCCTTTACAGTATCATTACTGTAACATCTTAAGTAAGTATAACATTTTGGATTTTGATAGTTATCAGATATTTATGGATGCTTGCCTCATTTTTAAAGTTTTGAATGGGCTTGATCCTCCTTCCTTACTGGATTTTATAGGTAAAAAACCTAGCGACCGAGTAAATACCAGATCATTGACCAGAAGAGACTGTAACATAAAAAGGGGTAGGACTAACTTTGGCCAAATGGTGGTGGCTATCAGAGGCTCACAGACATGGAACACACTGCCAGCCCACATCAGGAACTGTGGCAGCTTTTCAGCCTTTAAAACGGCTTTGCAACATTGGTTAAAAACTAACCAGACATGCTCACACATGTAGATTATTCTGATTTTTGGGGTCGCGTAAACTCTACGACGGGTCTATTGCAACTACATGCTTTTGGTGTAATGTCTATTGTGTATTCTGTTTTCTCTGTGTGAATGTGTTGTTCTTATCTGCCTTTAGGACCATGTAAATTAGCTATTGTGCTAGCTCCAGCATATTTACACTTAAGCTGTCTACTGACATGTTGATTAATATGCATTGTCCTAATTTAAATAAATAAATAAAATTGGCAAATCCAGATCTGAAATTATCCAGATTATTGATATTGGTATTTAAAAACACAGTGAAGCACTTCCTGTATTACCACATGACATCACAAGGTGGTCTGTGTTTTCCGTTTGAGAGAAAACCCAACCTAAATATGCAGAGTTTGTGCATTAAATAATGAAACAAATTAAACAAAACACAACTCCAGTTATGTTTGTGATGAGAAAAGAGCATTATAACAGATCAGAAAATAATATGGGTCCTTTAACATCCAGCTTTTATATTTTCTTATTTCACACTTTCAAATTCACGGTGCAGTTGTGCACCTGGAAAGCCTACTTTTAACACAGCTATATTGTTAGCTGTAGTGTTTTTTCGCACTTTATAAAATCCGCACCAGGAAGATGCGCATTCTTCTACGTCTTGAATCACTTATGCGTGCGATGAGCTGCTCAATCTACGTGGCCTTTCCCTACTCCACGCCGGGAAACCTGCAGTTCCACGCCAATATCAAAGACGCTTACACCTCTGCCCCCCTCCCCCCGCTTGGATGCTCAGACCACTGTCTCGTTTACCTGCTCCCTGAATACACACCCAGGGTGTGAAGAGGACCTGTGCAGAAGCGGTCTGTGAAGCTTTGGACTAACGAGGCCTGTAAGAGTGTGAGGGACTGTTTCCAGAACACAGACTGGGACATGTTCAGTGGCTTTTATGGAGACAACATCAACGGCCTGACCCATTGCATCACGGACTACATCAACTTCTGTGTGGAGAACACTGTACCAACCAGGAGAGTACAGTGTTTCTCCAACAACCACCCCTGGGTCACCCATGAGCTTAGAGCCCTCCTGAACCAGAAGAAAAGGGCTTTCAACTGAGGGGACAGAGAGGAGCAGAAAAGGGTCCAGCGGGAGCTCCAGTGGAGGATACGGCGGGCCAAGAAGGACTATGGGAGGAAGATGGAGGAGTAGCTGGCCCAGAACAACGTACGGGGCATGTGGAGAGGCCTAAGGAACATGTCTGGATTTGGACAGAGTAGCAAAGGGACAGCTGACGGTGATCAGCGCTGGGCAAATGAATTGAACTGTTACTTTAACAGGTTTGATTCGCCCCCCCGCCCCCTCTGCCCCTCCTCCGATGCCCCCCTCTTCACACCTCCCCGGGCCAGTGGCCACATCCCCCTCTCCCTTCACATGGACCCAACCCAGCACCAGCACTACCACCACCCCCCACCACCACCCCCTGCAGTCCACCCCAGTCCCCCCCTCACTCCCCCCTCTCGAGGTGAGGGGGGGGGCTTAGGCGACTGAAGCAGAGGAAATCCGCAGGACCCGACGGGATCTGCCCCAGGCTGCTGAAAACCTGTGCAGACCAGCTTTGTAAGGTTCTCTGCTACATCTACAACCTGAGCCTCAGCCTGGAGAAGGTCCCCGTCCTGTGGAATACCTCCTGTGTGATCCCAGTTCCCAAAACAACAAACGCCAGGGAACCAGCCCATGACAGACCAGTCACCTTGACCTCCCACCTCATGAAGAGCATGGAGAGGGTGATCCTCAGACACCTCCGCTATGTGGTGAGCCCCACCTTGGACCCGCTGCAGTTTGCCTACAAACCAAATGTAGGAGTAGAGGACGCCGTCATCTAGTTGCTGCAGCGGTTGCTCACCCACCTAGAGACCGCCGGGAGTGCTGTGAGAGTCATGTTCTCTGACTTCTCCAGCTCCTTCAACACCATCAGGCCGACACTGCTGTAGGGGAAGCTGGAGGACGCGGGAGTTGATGGACATCTCACTGCCTGGACTACCTCACTGACCGTCCACAGTACTTGCAGCTGCGTGGCTGTGAATCAGAGGTGGTAGTCTGCAGCACTGGGGCCCCCCAGGGAACTGCCCTCTCACCCTTCCTCTTCACCATCTACACCTAGGACTTTACACGCAACACGCACAGCTGCCATCTCCAGAAGTTCTCTGACGACTCGGCCATTGTGGCTGTGTCTGAGGGGAATGAGCTGGAGTACTGCTCGGTCATCGGTGAATGTGTGGACTGGTGTGGGCGCAACCACCTGAGCCTTAACACCAGTAAGACAAAGGAGCTGGTGATCGACTTAAGGAGGAGACTACTACTACCTCACTCACCGGTGAACATCCAGGCACAGGACATAGAGACTGTGGACAGTTTCAAGTACCTGGGTGTTCACCTCAACAATAAACTGGACTGGTCTCACAACACCGACGCCCTGTACAAGAAGGGCCAAAGTCGCCTCCACCTCCTGAGGAGACTGAGGTTCTTTGGAGTGTGCAGGCCTCTGCTCAAGACTTTTTATGACTCTGTGGTGGCCTCTGCTCTCCTCTACACTGTCGTCTGCTGGGCCCCGAGCAGCACAGAGCGGGACAGGAAGAGACTTAATAAACTGGTCAGGAGGGTCAGCTCTGTCCTGGGCTGTCCTCTGGACTCTGTAGAGGAGGTGGCTGAGAGGAGGGTACTGGCCAAACTTATGTCCATCATGGATGACACCTCTCACCCTCTGCACCGGACTGCAGAGGAGCTGAGCAGCTCCTTCAGCAGCCGACTGAGGCACCCCCAGTGCAAGAAGGAGCGCTACTGCAGATCCTTCATCCCCAACGCCATCAGACTGTATAATTCTATATACACTCAACAAAAATATAAACGCAACACTTTTGTTTTTGCTCCCATTTTTCATGAGATGGACTTAAAGATCTAAAATTCATTCCAGATACACAATATTACCATTTCTCTCAAACATTGTTCACAAATCTGTCTAAATGTGTGATAGTGAGCACTTCTGCTTTGCTGAGACAATCCATCCCACCTCACAGGTGTGCCACATCAAGATGCTGATCTGACATCATGATTAGTGCACAGGTGTACCTTATACTGCCCACAGTAAAAGGCCACTCTGAAATGTGCATTTTTTTGTTTGCTTTATTGGGGGTCTGGGGACTCAGAACCACAGCTGACTCACAGCTGATCACTCAACTCGAGTACTGGTGTGCGAGTGACTTTTTTTCGCTGAAAACGTGCGGTGCCTGCATTAACTTACCGATTTTCTGGGCACAGAAGCGCTGTGAACAGTGGCTACAGTTTTGAATTGCTTTTAAAAAATTCAGCGTGAGAAATACCATGCGTGGCGTCGAATTGCGTGTGTCACACTCTCAAAGCGTGAGACTTGAGAGCCCTGCCCTATCTTAATTTTGATGCATGCTCATAGTTTCCTACTGTTTCTGAAACTTGCGTTGTGACACTGCAATTTCCCCATTGTGGGACAAATAAAGGATTATCTTATCTTTAATAATGCTATCAATCAACTGATGAAAAATAATTATATTTTAATTATTTTTTTAATAATACATGTATTTTTATTTTGCACATTGGAGTTTAAGGAAGCAGAATTACAAACCTACATTCAAATACATAAGCTACCTTGCATATAATACACTCAACAAAAATATAAACGCAACACTTTTGTTTTTGCTCCCATTTTTCCTGAGATGGACCCAAAGATCCAAAATTCACTCCAGATACACAACACTACCATTTCTCTCAAACATTGTTCACAAATCTGTCCAAATGTGTGACAGCGAGCACCTCTGCCCCGCCGAGACAATCCACCCCACCTCACAGGTGCGCCACATCAAGATGCCGATCCGACATCATGACCAGTGCACAGGTGCGCCCCAGACTGCCCACAATAAAAGGCCACCCCGAAATGTGCATTTTTTTTTTGCTTTATTGGGGGTCTGGGGACTCAGAACCAGTCAGTATCTGGTGTGACCACCATTTGCCTCATGCAGTGCAACACATCTTGTTCGCATAGAGTTTATCAGATTGTCAATTGTGGCCTGTGGAATGTTGGTCCACTCCTCTTCAAAGGCTGTTATGGACGAAGAACACAGGTGCATTTTATTGATGGCATTTTGAATGCACAGAGATACCGTGATGAGACCCTAGGGCCATTGTTGTGCCATACATCCATGAACATCACCTCATGTTTCAGCAAGATAATGCACGGCCCCATGTTGCAAGGATCTGTACACAATTCTTGGAAGCTGAAAATGTCCCAGTTCTTGCATGGCCAGCATACTCACCGGACATGTCACCCATTGAGCATGTTTGGGATGTGCTTGACCGGCGTATACGACAGCGTTTACCAGCTCCCACTAATATCCAGCAACTTCGCACAGCCATTGAAGAGGAGTGGACCAACATTCCACAGGCCACAACTGACAATCTGATAAACTCTATGTGAAGAAGATGTGTTGCACTGCATGAGGCAAATGGTGGTCACACCAGATACTGACTGGTTCTGAGTCCCCAGACCCCCAATAAAGCAAAAAAAAAAAAAATGCACATTTCGGGGTGGCCTTTTATTGTGGGCAGTCTGGGGCGCACCTGTGCACTGGTCATGATGTAGGATCGGCATCTTGATGTGGCGCACCTGTGAGGTGGGGTGGATTGTCTCGGCGGGGCAGAGGTGCCCGCTGTCACACATTTGGACAGATTTGTGAACAATGTTTGAGAGAAATTGTAATATTGTGTATATGGAATGAATTTTGGATCTTTGGGTCCATCTCAGGAAAAATGGGAGCAAAAACAAAAGTGTTGCGTTTATATTTTTGTTGAGTATAATTATATATATTTAAGGCAAATCATAAACTACTAAATGTTTACACAAATTGCAATGTTGTTGTGACATTAAAATTAAAAGTGAATTTTGAGGTGACCAAAATGAAAAACACACTTCAACACATTTACTGATTTTGAGGACTCGATGCATTTAGGGAGAAAGCTAATTCGGGCTAATCGGGCTAATTCATGTTCATGTTTGATCTATCAAATAAACTAAACTGACTGAGCATCCAGTACCATCACTCTCCAGAAGAGGGTTGGGTGCCCTTGAGGTCCTGGGAAGCAGTGCGTCAGCGTGTTGGATCGAAACAAGAGCAAATTACAGCATATTTTATAAACATTTTATGAAATCTGAAGTTTGAAACAATGAATTTGACTGAATATGAAGAACTCTCTGGAAATTGATTAAACCCAGTTAGCAAACACAATGACAGGTAATTTTCATATGTTTAGTACCAAATGTCAAATTATATTTGTGTTATTTCTCATGTAAGTCTTTAATTTAATGTGTACTTGGCGTACTTGGCAGCTGATGGGTACCAGCGGGCCAAGCGTGCTGCAGCCCGGGCGGTCACAGAGGCAAAAACTCGGGGTTGGCAGAAGTTCAGAGAGGCCATGGAAGAGGACTATTGGACGGCAAAGAAATTCTGGCAAACTGCCCGGCACCTCAGGAGGGGGAAGCAGTGCTTCACCAACACTGTTTACAGTGCGGGGAGAGAGCTGTTGACCTCGACTGAGGATGTTGTCGGACGGTGGAAGGAATACTTTGAGGATCTCCTCAATTCCATGTCATGTCTTCTGAGGAGGAAGCAGAGGCTGGGGACTCGGAGGCGGACTCGTTCATCACCCTGACTGAAGTCACTGAGGTAGTTGGAAAGCTCCTTGGTGGCAAGGCTCCGGGGGTGGATCCGTCCTGAGTATCTTAAGTCTCTGGATGTGGTTCGGCTGTCTTGGCTGACACGTCTCTGCAACATCGCGTGGCAGTTGGGGATAGTACCTAGTAGATAGTAGAAGGGGGATGGGAAGGGAGGATGTGTTCCAACTACAGTGAGAATCATACTCCTCAGCCTTCCCGAAGGTCTATTCCAGGGTACTGGAGAGGAGAATCTGACCGATGGTCGAACCTCAGATTCAGGAGGAACAGTGTGGTTTTCGACCCGGCCGCAGAACGCTGGGCCAGCTCTATACTCTCCTCCGGGTGCTTGAGGGTTCATGGGAGTTTGCCCAACCAGTCCACATGTGCTTTGTGGATCTGGAGAAGGCATTTGACCGTGTCCCTCGTGAGGTCCTGTGGGGAGTGTTTGGGGCTCTTTGCTAAGGGCTGTTCGGTCCCTGTATGACCAGACCAGGAGCCGTGTTCGCATTGCCGGTAGTAAGTCGGACTGGATTTTGGTGCATGTTGGATACCCCCAGGGCTGCCCTTTGTCACCAGTTCTGTTCATTATATTTTTGGACAGAATTTCTAGGCGTAGTCAGGGGCCGGAAGGGATCTGGTTTGGGGACCACAGGATTTCATCTCTGCTGTTTACAGATGATGTTGTCCTGATGGCTTCATCAAGCCGGGACCTCTAGTGTGCATTGGGGTGGTTTGCAGCGGACTGTGAAGCGGCTGGGATGCAACCGGAAAATGGTGGCTTGCCCTCTCCGGGTGGGTGGTGAGTCCTTGCCTCAACTGGAGGAGTTCAAGTATCTCGGTGTCTTGTTTACGAGTGAAGGGAGGATGGAGCGTGAGATTGACAGGCAGATTGGTGCAGTGTTGGCAGCGATGCGGTCGCTGTACCGGACCGTTGTGGTGAAGAGGGAGCTGAGCCAAAAAGGCAAAGCTCTCAATTTACCGGTCAGTCTACGTTCCTACCCTCACCTATGGTCATGAGCTTTGGGTAATGACCAAAAGGAAAAGATCGCGGGTACAAGTGGCCGAAATGAGTTTCCTCCGCATGGCTGAGCGATCCCTTAGAGATAGGGTGAGGAGTTCAGTCCCACGAGAGGGGCTCGGAGTAGAGCTGCTGCTTCTCCACATCGAGAGGAGCCAGCTGAGGGGCATCTGGGGCAGAACAGGCATCTGTTCTGGCTGCCTCCTGGACGCCTCCCTTGGGAGGTGTTCCGGGCATGTCCCACCCATCACACGCTGGAGGGACTATAGTCTTGTTCCAATTCGAGGGCTGCACACTCTGGAGGGTGGTTTTAAGGCCACATACGTCACTTTCGGTGCGACAAGTGCTGTCCCATTTCATTTCCATACACCCCTCGTTTCCATGGAGATTGGGCTGTGAATGAAGGGCACATCTGAGTACACTTCGTACCCTCATATAGCTCAGCATGCACTGCGCGCTTCTTCTCCGGGAGAAAATGGAGTTCACAGCTGCATCTGCTAGTTGCGATTTTTCTTTTAAATGTAAGCACTGGTTTACCTTACATACAACTATGCTACATGAAACTGAAGGGCTCTCAAGGCTCAAGCATTGAGAGTGTGACACACGCAATTCGACGTATTCACACGCGCACACGCCACACATGGAAATCTCACGCTGATTTGTGTTATTTTTTTTATTTTTATTTTTTTTGTGCCCAGAAAATCGGTCTGTGTGGCTTAGTTTATGCAGGCTCCGCGCGTTTTCAGGAGGGGGGGGGTGGCGCGTCTGCTCCCGACCGTGCGGTCCGAGCGGAGGCCGGAGCAGACGCGCCGTCCCCCGGGCACGTCCTGAGCCTAAGTCCCGGTGCCACGTCTCCTCTGAGACGCACCGACTCCGGTCCCCGTGTCTCCGTCTGTGCGTAACGTGTCCCCCCCCGACGGCTTACGCGCGGAATACGCGCGGCCCAGAGCCGAACTGCCCGCGGTGAGACGCGGTGAGACGCGGGGAGACGCGGGGAGACGCGGGCCCGGTGCATTAACCAGACTCTTACATGAATCCGTTAAAAATGTCCCGCTCCCCCCCGCCCCGCTCCCTCCTCCCCGCCCCTCTCAGCGCGCACTGACAAAGTGCGGTGATGATAAAACAAACTGAGAACCATCAGGTAATAACTTCATTTATATAACTCTCATTAGTTGCTTTGTAGTTTAAGTTTGCTCTTTAGACAAACAGGGCTCTCAACACGCAATTCGACGTGTTCACACGCTCACACGGCATTTCTCACGCAATTCAAGCGCCCCCTCCCCCCCGCTCCTTGGGAAAAATTGTTCACTCGCACCCCCCCGTCCTCGGAAATTACAGTCACACAAGTTCCGGGAGTCTCCCGGAAAATTATAGTGGCTCTCTGATGCCCGCACGTCAGATAAAATATCCCAGATTTTAGACAATGTGAGGGGTTTTTTTTGTTTTGTTTTTGTTTTGGACTGTGCAGAGCGTGCACGCAAGATAATAACTCTTGTATCATGCACGGACTACTGCAAACGGAATGCGCACGAGAGGGGGGGGGGGTCTTTGCGCTTGTGGGACGTGTGTGTGTGTGTTTAAGCGAGTGCTGGCCAGAGAACGCACTGATTGGTTACACTCAGCAAAACTAGCCAATCAGCTTTCAGTGTGGGCGGGCTTCAATTTACTTTCTCAGAAGTTATAATTTAGTGCAGCGAGATGGCAGAATCTAAAAAACGAAAATATAAAACTCATTTTACGGCAGAATATACTAAAGAATATACTAAAATATATCCCTGTCTGATTAGGGTGAAAAATGATGACACTGTGGCGAGGTGCACTGTTTGTAAAATAGGCTGGTGACAGGTGTTTTATGCAAACATGGACATATATTTGAAATGTTTAAAGACAAATAACATATTTAATTGTAATTTTGTATTTAATTTAAATTTTTAATAATTTAATGTTTAATTGAATTTAATTCAAAGTTTATGTTCATGTTTAATTTTAAAGTTTAATGATCAAAGGAGAAGTTCAATTTGTCAACTGGACAAAGTTTGTTTGGTTGAAAACGTTTCGCCGCTCATCCGAGAGGCTTCGTCAGCTCTGACATCTTTAAAGTTTAATGTTTAAGAACTCAGTTAAGTTAATAAAAAGTTGTTCAAATAAGTGGCCTTCTCTATTGTGTAGGGTGAGGGTTAGGAAACATCTCCCGGGGGGGATGTGGACGACATCTCCCTGAAATTAGTTTTTGGAACTTGGGATGTCTGTGACCATGAAAACTATATCAAAGCTGGCATTACTGTGATTTTAATTTGTACATATGTGAGTAGTTGTGTATTAACCTGGGTTTCCCTGTTTATTTCCAGTGTTATCTGTAATTCTGTGACTACTAAATGATGGCCGGGAAGCTGGTGATCTGAAACGTATTCTACAATCACAATGGACAACTAAACCTACCCATTTGTCAATAGACAGTTGTTCACAAATCAGCTGGACTTATTAAGTGTTCTTATCCATAATATCTTCCTTGCAAAAGCACCATGAAAACTGTAATTTAAAAAAGACAATTAACTACAAAAATGAAAGGATAGTGTGTGCTACATGGTTATTGAACAAATGTTTGCAGTAACAGTATGAGAGCTGTAAAGATTTTATATTATATACAATATAATTATGAAGTTACTATATTTATTATTATGTAAACTTGAATGTTTATGTTCTGTATGACTCAGGACAATACTGGAGAAGTTAGGCCTACAGGATAAAGTCTCGATGCTGCAGGCCAAAAAAAAGGGGAAAACCTTAAAAAAAAGTTTAGCAATTTTTATTTGTAGAAATAAACCCTTGTGTTCATTCATGTTTTTATTCTAATTTCCTATGTCAAAGGATTGCAAGTGCCCAGGGCCATTGGAAGGTGTAGCTGGAAAGGTGATAGCTGAGACTTGGCCCTGGTTTGTCCTCATGGATGAGGTGTTGGGGCAGAGGTCATCTACCAACAGAGGTCATCGCCTCAATCCCTGAGTACACAGTAGGGCCAAGTTCTGCTAGGGTGGAGCAGCAGGAGAAGGAGGATGAGGAGCAGCAAGAGCAGCAGCAGCAGCGAAGGAGATAAGGGCCAGCAGGAGGGAAAAGAAAGAGGGAGAATTAACTTATTAAGCTGTACAGGGAAGATTTGAGGTGGCAGAGGGAAAGGCAAGACAGAGAAGCGGAAGAAAGGAAGGAGAGGTTTGACAGATTATTCAGTATTTTAGAAAAAAAATGTTGAAAAGCAATAAAAATGTATGTCAAGAATTGATTATTTACATTTATTTACATCATTAACAATGTTATAAAATAATAATAGTCAAAAAGCAATATTCAAAGGAGTAATAATTAATAAGAAAAACAATACATGGACATTTATTTAATAGGAACTTTAAATTTCATATAAATAAACCTCAGTGTGCCAGTGTTGGACACACAGCCACATTTCTACTGAGCGGGGGCCATGGCAGTGCTAATGAACCTCTGGGTGACTGCTGAGATCGAGGTCCTGGTCTTTGTCTTCTGGTTGGTAAGTAGGGCTCTCACACAGGGTGTTGTTCCACTGTCCACCGCATCATCCATGGGTTGGGTTTGCAGGACTGGCTGGGGCAATAGATGACTGCCATGTGACTAGAAACACGAGAAAGAATACTGATAGTAGGTCCCTCGGAACCTCCTCCAGGGCAGACACCTCAGCAGACAGCTGGTCATGCCACTGTGCTCCAGCAGCAGTCTCCAAGTCGTTCTCCCTCTCATCCTCCACTACGTTCTGCACTGGCTCGTCCTCCAGGGCCACAATGTCTCCTGTCCCCAGACAGATGTTGTGGAGGATGGCACAGGCAGTGATGACCTGGAAAAGAAAGAAAGACAGTAATAATCTTTACATATTACATGATATCACAATAATTCACATTTCACTTACATGTGGTGCAAAGTTGTGGTGGACCTCCAGTGCATGAAAAAAGATTGCGCTGAATCTAGTTTTCATCATTCCAAAGGCACGCTCAATAATGCAGCATGCCCTGGAATGATGGTGATTAAAGTACTGGGCTCCCACACCTTGCACTGGCCTCTTGTAGGGAGTGATGAGGGGGAATGGACGCTGGAGACAGAGGTACCCGCCATCTGCAAGGAGGAAGTGCCCTGGAGGAGGATACAGTCCTCTCTGGTAGAGAGGACTGTGGCGAAGGACCCTTGCATCGTGTACAGAACCAGGCCAACCCACATAGTTGTCTATGAAGCGGCCCTGATAGTCAGAGACAGCCTGCAGACGTATTCTTGGAAAGAGCTTCCTATTCCTATAGCAGGCCCACTGGGTGGCCTGATTCTGATGTAGCAGCCATCTAATGCCCCAGCTGCTCTTGCAAAGGCCCTGTGCCTTACCAGCCCTGCAAACCCATGGGTCACTGCCTGAAGGTCTTCCGCAGTATTGGGGAGGTGGATGACTTTGTGACAAAAGGCCATCACCTCCCCGGTGACCCTGTGGACGATTCGGTGGACATACTCTGGAGACCACCCTGTATGATGTCCCACATGCCAGCCAGAAGAGGAAGACTAAGATTTCGATCTCAGCACCCCAACCATGTCTTCGGTCCTGGTTGAACAGGTTCATTAAGACTGCCAAGGACTCCCTGTTCAGCTGAAAGTCAGGCCGTGTGTCCTGATGGCTGAAAAACCTGTCCAACGCTGGCACACTCAGGTTTATTCTGCAGTATCTTATCTTTGGCTGGTTTGGGGATGGGGGGAAGGGACATCGAATACATTAATGTGCAGTTATTTCCATACAATAATATTAATAATAAATTATTATAATACATTGTTATTATTACTATTAAACTGTGCCCTTGAGTGGTAACAAAGTAGTTTAGCCACAGGCAGAATTAAACCTTGCCCCAACCTTGCCGGACGCGCGAGGGGAGTGGAGAGATGAGACACTGGATCCGCAGGAAGCACCGTGCTCATCCAATGGCACTGCCACATCCCGGGACGCGACGCGCACCAACCCCTTGGAGAAGTGCGCGACACGTGCACCCGCTCATCGTGGTCAAATCCGTGATAGAGCAGCACGACCAGTCCCGGTTTAGTCCAGGTCTAGACCTGGTCCAGTCCTGGTTTAGTCCAGGTCCAGTCCAAGTTTAGACCTGGTTTAGACCTGGTTTAGTTCTGGTCTAGACCTGGTTTAGTCCACATTTAGTCCAGGTCTAGTCCTGGTCTAGTCCCGGTCTGGTCCTGGTCTAGTTCCAGTCTGGTCCCGGTCCCCCCGTGTCCCCCATCTATAACATCAATCGGCAAAGGTCTACAGTCTCTTAGCCAATCAGGACGCAGAACACAATGTTACACTATAAAAAAAAATGTTACACTATATAAAAAAAATTGAAAAAAAAATAAATAAAAAAATCAGCAAAACAGCAAGGCCGCGAAAAGTGAACCGCGGTAGAGCGAGGGACCACTGTATAGCTGACAAATGTTCTCCAAACTATAGATATAAAAATTATATTGGTTACTTCTCCATGACAACATTTTATGAAGATAATGTAATTACCTACTAGCTACAATTGTTAATAAAATGATTATATTTGCCTGATAGGTTAATATTCAAAAGGAAAGATTAATTACTTACTCCGTTTAATCTAAAAAGGACTGGGCGCCTGGCACGGCGATAAATTGCGTCCTCTTGCACTAAAACATATATAATAAATTTTAAAAAGTAAATGAGTTCGCTCTCCATCATTTTACCACTACATGTTAGCTAGTGGGCTACACCTGTCCCATTTCACCAACGGCTTTGCGGTCCGCGGAGGGCAGTTCGAGGGCTGCACCCTTTGCACACTTCGGAATGCCTTTAAAACCACCCTCCGGAGTGTGCAGCCCTCGAACTGGGACACGGCATATGTCTACTGGCTGGCCTGAGAATGCTTTGGGGTTCCCCGGAGGAGCTGGAGGAAGTGATCGGGGTGCTGCCCCCGCGACCCGGCTCTGAATAAGCGGAAGAAAATGGATGGATGGATAGATAGAATGAGTAATCAGTAGTCAGTTATCAGATTACAAAGTAATCTGACCCGCAGTGCATATGATCTAACCTGGGAAATCCCAGGCTGCTTTTCACGATCGTTCCGATCTGAAAGACAGTCTGGCAACGAGGCTAAGCGAGGGCTCCTGAGCGGGGGAGCCAATCAGAGCGGGGAGGGGTGGACAGACGGTGACGCGTACTAGAGGTAAGATCGGGCCTAAAAAATCCAGCCCGACCCGACTCGGCCCGCGGGTATTAAAGCCTGACCCGGCCCGAGCCCGACCAATTAACTTGATTTGCAGGCCCGAGCCCGAAGCAAACCCGAAATTTCATATTTTATTTGTGAGGGGCGTTTTTTTGAAACAAATGATAATATAGATGTTTGACGATCATCAATTTTGCTAGTACAGCTGTTTAAATGCCTGCTCAGCGTCGAGGTCAATGTTCCTCCTAATGTTTTATGTGTCTGAGCAAACACACTAACTCCCTGAGCGCTCCTTGGAACCCTGTGCGCGACATCCGACATGCACCCCCCCCCCGCTACACGCGGAAAGAGCTGCGCGTGCTCGCGGCTTGCGCGTGCTCGTGACTTACACCGGTAGAAGTTTAATACGAGACACATACTTTTGTTTCTGAATACTGGACGATTCCCCCGTATTCAGATGACCCCGCGGCTGAAAAAAAAAGCGGAACTCTTTCATCCCTGCGCTGCGGTTTTCTTGTGCGCTGAGAATGTGTGAGCAGTGCCAACTGCACAGGCGCGCAGCTTAGAGGGAACGTCGAGGTGCCAGTCTTTTTGCTCTCGTATGAAAGCAAAGCGCCACATTGACTACATTCAGCGAAGCCAACGCAAGTTTCTGTAGCATTTTCAACAATCAATTTGAAGCTTTTCCACACCTCACTCTTACCGGTGCGTGTTTGTCTTTTCAGTTCTCCTGTCTTTAGTTTATCCTTAACTTCTTGCTCCTCCATATTGGGGATACCAGGTCAAAATAGATGCGGACTTGCGGAGGGGAAGATTATTAAGAGCGGCTCCTGTTTAATAGTTAAATAGCAATTACCTTACAGCGCCTTCTCTGTTTTATCCAAATTATTTATTTTAAAACAAGTATTCCTTAGTTTAGTATCCACACATCGTTTTATTATACATTTTTATAAACATATACTTATTTTAAAAAAAAGTCGAGCGAGAGAGAAGCCCGGCCCGAGCCCGAGCCCGACCCGGAGCAATGATTGACATTTTAGGCCCGAACCCGACCCGAAATTCGGGTCGGGTCAGGTCGGGCTCGGGCTCGGGCTTAAGATCTTACCTCTAACGCGTACTACGCGACAAACAGAAGCTTGTAGTTTGAACTGACAACTAACATGACTGGCTATGGGCTACGTGTACACCAAATGATAGACATTCGTAACGCCCAATAAACGGCCTTGGGCAATCTTAAACCACACCTCCGCTACGAGATATTCAGTAGGTGGCCCCCAGACCATATATCACTTGTGATATGGTCTGGTGTAAACCAGGCAACATATGATCCTCAAACTTTGGGGTCGGAGGTCATTCACTCTGAACATGCAAACACTACCAAACAGTCCTGACAAGTTTTTTACAACAGAAGCTGTGAAGGAGTTAAATCAGGATCATCATTAAGATGTTGAATATAACAAACATTTTGAGGACACTATCTGATTTGTGTGTGTACATAATTCAATAAATGCAGCCGGGCTTTGATGCGGGTGCCAACATTTTCCAAAAAATTGTTTTGTTTCACTCAGCGCAGCTTTGCGTTGATGTAATTCCCCTTAAATATTTTCCCCATGAGAATGATTCTGAAAGCTGATCTGAACCAGCTGTAAAAAAAAGCGTAAATAAATGGATTGAGCATTGAGTTTGCCCATCCAAGACATTTAAATGTCTCCACCAGCAAAAGAGAAATTTTGAAATTATTAAATGGCAAATATGTAACACAGATGAAAAAAGGACTCCAGCAAAACACAAACACTCCCATAACTATCGCCAGAGTCCGTGTGGCTTTTCTTTCCATTTTCCTCACCCCCGTTCCTGTCTGCATGCTATGGATACTTCGAACCTGCTTTTGTGCCACAAAAAATATCTTAATGTAGATTGTAAACATTATGATTGATGGTATATAAAAGGATATCGCTGCTCCAAATATTCCCAAGTTTAAATTCTGGAAAAAAGCACACCTTGTTTCTTGTTTTTGTCCTCCAACTGACATCACAATCCCACATAAAACAGAAATCATCCAAGTTATTAAAATCATAACTGCAGTGACATAGGCTTTCATTTTTGATCTGTAACTCAGAGGCATGCACACAGCATAATACCTGTCAATAGAAATGAAGCATAGATTTAAGATTGAGCAGATAGATGACATGATATCAAAGCCTCCCCTCACTTTACACAGTATTACTTGTTGAGGCCAGCATGGACTCGCAAACAGGAGGATGCTAAAAGGTAAAACTATGGCTCCCACAAGTAGATCAGCCACAGCCAGAGACAGAACCAGGTAGTTGGTCGGCGTGTGCAGCTGTCGGAAGTAAAAAACTGCAAATATGACAAGCAGGTTACCACACATAGTTACAGCAGCAATAGTCCCCAAAGTTGAACATATAAAATAAGTGATAAAAGTCTTTGGTGGAGGAGTACAGATATTAGTTATAGTGCCATTGGCAGAGAGGGTAGAATCCATACATAAACAACAGGTCAATCAAAAATGAGCTCCAAAAACAGTGTTCAGTTCTAATTGTCTCTGCACTGGCTTTTATAAGGGAACAGTTACCATCAGGGAAATATGGCGCACTCCAGGGGACGGAGACGGCTGTGTTTTCAATAGCTTTGACACATCTGAAACTTTTTATAAATCTGTCAAATCTTTTGCAAACTTTGCAAAACTATTCACACAAGACACAAAACAACTCAGAATGTTTGAAAATGTAAACTTTGTGAACAAACTTAAAACTCTCTTGTAAAAAAAGATTTGTGGTTAAAATACAGACACAATAATTGGATTTATAAACATATGTGACCATCATCCAGACACAGGCCATAGAATGTGGTGTGAGTCAGAGACCTGTAGAACCAGTATCACACTGTTTCTGATGGTTTCAGAGTGAGATATACTGTATCTTTTCATATGATCTTTTAGCAAGTACCCAAACAGATGCACTGTTGGTCAATACGCACTGCTCTTAATACAATTAAAATAATTATATGTTGTAACCACATTACAGCAAGATGTTTCAATCAATCAATCAATAAATCAAACAATATTTATAAAGCGCTTTTCATACAAAAATGTGACACAAAGCGCCTTACAGTGGTTAAAGATCCCATGACATGGTACTTCTTGATGCTTTTATATGGCTCCTTAATGGTTCCCTAATACTGTAAATGAATCCTTCTTCAAAATCAACACTCAGTGCATGAGAAACAGAGATAAGATGAGAAAGAGTAATTTTTCTCTCTCTGAACACTCCATAATGGGCGTTGTTGCTTGAATGCAAATGAGGAGAAAAGAGCTGGCCTATAGTAGAGGGTGGGGCGTGGCCAAACTCTCCACTCTCCGCTCTAGCTCTCAGCTGATCCATTTCCGTGTTTTTGCAGGGGGGGAGAGATTTGAAGCGTTCCATTGAAAAATAAACACATTTCCACAGAAAATAAAATTAAACCACTGCTGTTCAAAGGTCCAGAGGCTCAGATAAAGGACTTCCGAGCCTAGAAACACTCGGCCGTGCCTCCAGACAAATAAAAAAACGCACCACGTTGTGCAACAGGGGAACTCCCTTCCCGGTGCGTAACTGGGATTCCCCCGGCAGCGTGCTGCGTGATACGGCTGTATTCTTACGCACTGGAAAATAGTTCCCACCCTAAATGACCAAGTCAAGCTCTCCGTGTTGATTTGCACATTTATTTGCACTCGATATGAATGCGCACTACACATAAAGTAATTGGGAAACGCATCGAGCAAATTAATTCCTTTTGGCCGAAATCTTTCTCTGGCGACGTTAGACTCCAGTCTAAGGCGGAGTAGCTGCAGATACCGCAGCGGTCAGTGGCGACAGACTCGGACAATGGCTGGGTGAGCAGGAAAACGCTTTCCACCACTTATTTTAGTCTCTGGACTGTGGGGAGATGCCCAAGTTTGACCTGGGGGTGGCATATCCCTTTAACTGTCCTGGCTAACTTACCGGAACTACGTTCATGAGCTACGTTACTGGAGGAGAACCGGGACCAGAGCACGCTGTCATGGGTAAGTCAGTGTTACCGCACAAAACTTTTAGAAGGAAGCTCATACAGAGTAACATAAAAAAAAAAAAAAAAAAAACACTATCCCTTTAAGATGCGTGAAAAGTCCCTCAGTCGTCCAGGTAGAATCCATGATCAAAGGAGAAGTTCAATTTGTCAACTGGACAAAGTTTGTTTGGTTGAAAACAATCCGAAGCCTCTCGGATGAGCAGCGAAACGTTTTCAACCAAACAAACTTTGTCCAGTTGACAAATTGAACTTCTCCTTTGATCACTATCCCTTTAAGATGCGTGAAAAGTCCCTCAGTCGTCCAGGTAGAAAATAATTGGTTTGAGAGGGGAGTTAAAGAGGCTATTTTTGTCAAAAAAGAGAATCCTTCTCTGAACAGAAATGGTGGAGTAAGACATAATTTGCATCCCATCTACAATTCCATTATTAAGCCTAGATCAAACAAACAGGGAAACAATAGGGTTAGCCAGGTCAGGGCCAGAGGTGTGAAAAACAGGCGTGTAGGGATGAATAGGGATCGTCAGCTAGACGCCAGAGAAACAAAAGACGGAAACCAATGAGATAGTTCCGGAAAGTAGTTAGGTAGCTCCTCCCTACAGCAAGATATAAGCAAGTGTCTTACCAGTATTCTTATTAGAGCTGACGAAGCCTCTCGGATGAGCGGCGAAACGTTTTCAACCAAACAAACTTTGTCCAGTTGACAAATTGAACTTCTCCTGTTATCACTATCCCTTTAAGGTAGACAGGCAAAGGAGCTGTGACCTCGAGTGAACTCTGCTCTGTGTGTGCGCGAACGGTGGAGGTGTCCAGGTGAAATGGTGACCAAACGGGGTTGGTGCACCCCTGCTTCAGCTAAAGTGATAGGTCCAAAGTGGTCCTTGCTTCGGCTAAAAAGACAAAACAACGTCTGGTAAAGAGACGTTGACAAATTTGGGTTTCCTGATGGGGGTTCATTCACTATGAACCAACACACTAAGCTGAAGGGGTATTTGAAAAAGAAGAGGGAGAAAATTTGGAGATCTAAAAAACGGGGCAAATGGTTCAAACAATTGATAATCATCACAAGTGGTTGAATGTGTGGATTTCTGAGGCAGAATCCAGGGAGAAAAAAAGAGCCGCAAACGAGTGTCATTATGTGAGCAAAACAGAAAACCGGGTAATAAGAATGAGTGTGATGTGAAACCTGAAAATGTGTGTGCGAGTGTGGACATCAGGAGTGCACAGTGGGAAGATGCACCCCCATATTATACACAAACACAGACACAATGATCTATGATCACGCACGCTGGGCCCAGTGCACCTACACATGACACAAATGCAATGAAACCAGATACTGCTGTCTCTTTTCCTCATCTCTATCCAGAGCTGGTGCTGCTGGGCCCGGAGGCAGACCTGGACTCCTGCCCTCCCCAGACGCGCTCCACTGAAGTTCGAGCTAGGCGATGAGGTCACACCAGGAGAAGACAAGGGACCGATGGGCGAGCCATACTCCACCACGTCCAAGACCAAACCAAAAGTTAAACCCACATGGGGGCAACCTGCAGTTCTCACGCGCCAGGCAGCGGCAAACACGGGGTCATCTGTTATGCACACCGAGGATGACCCCAAAGGACAATTTCCGATGGTGGAGGTGGTGGGGGCGGACGATCCCCTGTTTGTTTAGCGGCCATGGACTGCTGTGGACATTGCTACTGGGGCTGAGTCCTTGCCAGATCCAGCCGTGGACCGACCCAGATTTGCTGCTGAGTTTTTGTCATTTTGTCGGGAGTTCCGCCCCTCTGGACAAGAGATCAGGGCGATACTGGCAAAGAGAGCTAAGGCAATGGACCTGCAGTCCAAGTTTTCTGTGGCGCTCCCTGACCAGACACTATGAACTATGAGACAATCTGAGATATATCCAGGCGGTGACCAGACTGTGTGGTTGACTTTGATTCTGTATTTCTGTATAAGCAGAAACCAGATGAGGATGTGGATGCTTACGTGCACCGCATGACAGAGGCGTTCAAGGTTCACGGTGGTTCCCCCGGAGATATAACAGACAGAGGGTATGAACTCCATCTGTGTCATGCCATAAAGAGGGGTCTGCTCCCGGATGTTTTTGATCTGACCCAAAAACTGTACATGAATGTGGACAGACCGAACTTGGAGGATTTGTGAGCATATGCCTCTCATGCCCAGAGGACTCTCTGTAAGCAGGCTAAAGCCAGAGATGTCAAATGGGAGAAAGAGACACAAAGAGCCACGCTTACACTTTTGGCTAAGGCAGGGAGAGGCAGAACGGACAATTACCGCGGCCGAGGACGGGGCCGTGGGAGGGGACGCGCCAGGAGCCCCTGGTTCAGTCAGGATGTGTGCTATAATTGTGGCGCAGCTGGACACTACTCTCGGGACTGCCCAGAGGAGCCATGGTACGGCGGTGCCCGTGAGAAAGTTGGCCAGCCAATGAGACAAGGACGCAATGTGGACTGACTAGACGTGGGTCCGGGGGCCGCCGCCGGGGCCGTCAACACCACTCAGCTGACGGTAACACGTACCCAACACCACTCGCACATGAGCACATTTCATTGGAAGCACGAGAGAACATTGGCACATATGTACAAATTCCTAGAGAGACAGGGGATTTTCCCAAATACAGATTGCTTGTAAATGGAGAAGAAATAGAATTTTTAGTTGATTCGGGAGCAACAAACTATTAAAAGCAGTGATCTCTCTCGTATGCCTAAACTGAGTGGCCACTGCACTTTATCACTGTCAGCTTCTGGTAACAAAACCAAAGAGCAGTTCACATCCCCATTAAAATGCTTGAACTCAGACGGCATGGTTTTCAAACATTCTTTCTTGTTCTCAAATTTGTCCCCAATCAGCTTGCTTGGTCGTGATTTGATGTGTAGGTTGAATCTCTGTCTGGTCTCCACACCTGTTGGGCTTCAGGTGCTGTCAACAAAAGATTTGACTGTACCTTTAATGGAGTTACATGCTGAGACCTCGACCTCAAATTTTGAATTCCGTTGGAAATTGTCACCAAATCCCGCAATTGATTTGATTGATTTAACACATGGTAAACAGCGCCTGTCTGATGATTGTCTTGTCTAAACCAAAAGAATCAGAATGGTGGGAGGGGGGTTTGTTTGTTGAACATTGTGAGAAAACAGATTGGGCACCCACGGGTGATCCCTCAGTGTGTTTCTCTCCAGCCGTGGGTGCGTGGAGGATGGCGTATTCTGCCTTCCTGCGCGCGACCCGAGCTGTGTGTGAAACTTTAGATACCGAGTGCAGTGATTGTTTGCTGTCTCAGGGGGAGACAGGCATTTTGTCAGAGCTAGAGGGAATTCCTGACTCGTTGTGGGCCAAAGGCCCGACCGATGTGGGCTTAATCCGTGGTTGTCAACCAGTGGTAATTAGGTCAAGATCCAATGCACGACCGTGTCGCCCCCAATATCCTCTGCGACCAGAGGCAATTGAAAGTATTGACCCCGTGTTTAATGATTTGCGTGAAGCAGGCATAATTGTACCATGCGAATCTGGGGGCCTAAAGATACTAAATGTTTTGATGTTTTAGATAGTTCCACAATTTTTCCAGGTAGTTCACAATATTTTTATTTTTAATTTAGGTTTTCTATTTATCACTTAATAAACTGTAATACAGTGGTACCTCACCTTACGAAAGACCTAACAAACGAAAATTTCAAGTTACAAAACGCCTTCACGTTAAATTTTGGTCTCTAGATACGAAAGAAAATTCAAGTTACGAAACGCGAAATCTCAAAAATTCAAATAATGCGCGCTCAGCCACACACATACGCTTTTCTCAGACTGAATTTAAACTTTTCTCACATTTGTCTCTCGTTTAAACACTCAAACTTTCATAGATTTTCAACAAAATTATTAATAGTGAAGTGTGGGGGGGAAGGGGGAGGGGGGAGAAAACTGCGCACGGACACGTGTGATACGCAGCATGACCCGGCGCAGGGCTGCCAGCAGGTCTAGACCTGGACTAAACCAGGACTGGACCAGGACTAAACCAGGACTAGACCAGGTGGATTAAAGCGCCGCGCGCGGGACTATTTCCTGGTTTCGTTTCGAGTCACGGCTGAGGCGAGCAGCGAGGGGGACCGCACGCAGTCTGAGCGAAACCAGGAAATAGACCCGCGCACGGCGCTTTAATCCACCTGGTCTAGTCCTGGTTTAGTCCAGGTTTAGTCCAGGTTTAGACCTTGGTCTAGACCTGGTATAGTCCACGTTTAGTCCTGGGTCTACAGTCCCTACGCAGAACACAATGTTACACTATAAAAAAAAGTTACACTATTAAAAAAAAACTTGGATCGGGGCCTTGGAACGAATCAGGCTTTTTGCATTGAAATAGCTACTCAACTTACGACAAATTCACGTTGCGAAACCACTTCTGGAACGAATTAATTTCGTAAGGTGAGGTACCACTAATCTGTCCCTCTTCCTGTCTAGTCAAGCCAAGCTGTTGAGGTAGCAGTTGAGGAGCGAGAAGAGAGAGTAGACTACTTTTCCCGTCCAGAGCCTGCTAGAATGCAACATTTTTTAAATTACCACCCAAAGCAAGATGCTACAAACCCTGTAGTGAAGAAGGTGTTCACCAACAAAGATGGCACAAGCAGGAAGTGGCTGACGTACTGTAATCAACATCATGCTTTATTTTGTCTTGTATGCTTGGCCTTTAGCAAGCCAAATGATTCCAGCACATTCTTAACTGGAATGTCAGACTGGAGACATGTCCACCAGAGAGCTCAAGAACATGAAAAAAGTGTAGCGCATAGAGCTTGTGCTGAAGCTTATTTTTTAAACTGCTGACATAAACAGTCTACTTAGGGGAAGACAGCTAACTGTTCACAGAGAGCAGATCAAGAGGAGGCGCCAGGTCTTAGATCGTGTTGTGGAAGTTGTCAGAGTAATAGGGAAGAGGGGCCTGAGCTACAGATAGGAAGAGAATGAGGCTGCTTATACTTTGGAGGACAATAGCCTTGACCATGGTAATTTTTTGGAGCTGATCATTTTACTGGGAAAATATGATGTGGTCTTGAAAGAGCATCTCAGTGAAGTAAGGTTCCCTTGTCACTCTACTGTCTAAATCATCTGTCAACTCACAAAATACAAAAGTTGATCAAAGAGAACATTGCCACCGAAATCCTAAAAGCTGGAATATTTTCTGTCCAACTGGACACCACACAAGACATTACAGCACAAGACCAGTGCTCAGTTGTCCTCAGGTATGTGACTGATACTATAAATGAGAGGCTTGTTGCAGTGGTAAGATGCAGTGCTACTACAGGAGAGTCATTTGTTCAGTTGCTGAGTGATGTTCTTGATAGTCTGAACTTGGACAAAAGCCTCTGCATTGGAAATGCCACAGATGGGGCTGCCAATATGCAAGGAAGGTACAGAGGCTTCTCTTCACTCTTAAAGGCAAAGTAACGTTATTTTACAATCTAAGCCTTCTTTCGGTAATAAAACAAGTCGTTTGACTCACCCATATCACGTTTGTGTCATTTGGAGCTGTTTGAAGAAAGTTATGTTGTAGCGTAACCATTGGCATTTGTTTTCGGGGCATTACTTTGCGGTGTCCAAATAACACAAACTTTAGCACTTTTCAAATCATAGAAGCCCGATGTCTTAATGTAAGAAATCGTTTGAAGCAAAAGTGGCCTGTAATCCGAGATTTATCCATAGTTTTCAGCTTTGCGTTTCATGTTTGGGGCCTAGCAGCACTCCGCGCATGCGCACTGGCGTCCTCATCTACTCGAAACTATGGCTAAATCTCGGATTACAGGCCACTTTTGCTTCAAACGATTTCTTACATTAAGACATCGGGCTTCTATGATTTGAAAAGTGCTAAAGTTTGTGTTATTTGGACACCGCAAAGTAATGCCCCGAGCAAATGATACAGCACCATGTTAAAAGATACGGGATCATTAGTAGAACAGAACGGCTCAACATAAATTCTGCGATACTGCTCCAATTGACAGAAAAATGCTATGGGTGAGTAAAACTACTTGTTTTATTGCCGAAAGAAGGCTCAGATTGTAAAAAAAACGTTAATTTGCCTTTAACATCACAGTGCCCTCACCATGTTCATGTGTGGTGCTATGCACATGTCCTGAATCTGGTTCTCTCTGACACCACTGAAATTGTGATTGAGAGTGGATCACTTTTTCATCTTCTGAGTGAAACAGCAGTGTTCATCAGGGAATCTCATCAGAGGATGGACATATAGGAGAAAGAAAGTCACAGCAACAGACACAGGCGCATTGGAGAGACACGTTGGTGGGCAAAGCATGATGCTTTAAAGAAGATGTTTGGCTCATTCAGAGAAGCCCAGGACTGTCTCTACATTGATGTTTTGTGTACACTTTCAGCTATTGAAGAGCAGAAGACAGTAAAAGGCAGTGTTCGGACCAAAGCAAGGGGATACAAAGATGGCCTTCTCAGATTTGAGACGATCCTTACAGCCCAATTATTCCTGAGAATATTTGAGCAGACAACACCATTGTCAAAGTACCTGCAAACAGGAGGGATGGACATTCTCTCTGCCCACAGGATGGTGATCTCTACACATGAGGCCCTAAAACAGATAGCCAGGGATTTCAAGGCAGTCAAGGATGCAGCAGACAATTTTGTCATTTGGGCAAATGAAAAGCTCGAGGAGCAGGATGAAATGGACATGGAGGTGGAGCCTTCACTACCTCAGAGGAGACTGAAAAAGAAGAAATCCATGCCAGGAGAGGTGTCTCAGAATGAAACATCCAGTGATGCATTGAAAACCTTTGAGGTAAAGGTCCACAACCCAATAATGGACACAGTTACTGAGGCCATTCAGAGAAGATTCCTGGTACATGGCAGTCTATATGCAGATTTATCATTTCTGGACCCCAAAAACTTTCCACAAATCAAAACCAATGCTCTTCCTGATTCTGCACTCCAAGATCTCAGCAGGCGCTTGATTAAATTTGACAGTTCAGCAACAGTTTACAACCTGCAACCAGAACTGCAAAGCTTGGCAAGCCAATGGGAAATGCTGAAACGATCACCACTGGAAGAATATGCATCCAGGACTGTGGAGGAAAGCCCTGATGGAAACAAGGAGGAGATGAAAATGATCAACAAAAGCTGTGCCTCTTGCAAAAATTGCCCCGTGTTGCTACCAAATTCTCCTCAGATTCAACTTGCTCACAAATGCATATCATCATCTTGCTCTTGCGTACAAGTATTTACTGACCCTCTCAGTGACACAAGTAGCCTGTGAACGGTCATTTTCAACACTTAAATTCATCAAAAGCAGACTGAGGAGCAGCTTATCTGCAAGCAAGTTAGAGACTTTCATGTTGATGGCCACAGCCTAGAAAGGCTGGCGGTGCAATTTTAGTGGATAGATTTAATCAAATAGACAACAACGCCACCTGGAAATACCAGGACACTCCACCATACACAATGTGTAAGGCACACAGGTCCAGTTATCAATAATGAACTAGAGCGAGCCAGGTTCCTTTGATTACAATGATTTATTTATCTTCTATTTGTAATAATTTCAATTGATTAAAAGCAGCTACGCCTTAAAACAGGGGTAAGTAACCCAACAGTGAACAATAATTAAGCGGGGACAAACAAAAGAATAAGCAGAACAATAAACCACAACAAAATAAAAGGTTAAACAAAAACAGCCAAAACAACAAATAAGCAAACACCAAACAAAATAATCAGTGAAACAAAACAATAAAACAGCAAAACAGCACTGGTGGTGCGCTCCACCACTGCAGGCCACTCCGACACCTGGAAAAATTAAGTTTATTACAAGGTGAGCCTGCAGCAGAGGATTTAGCCCAAGACAAACCTACCGCTTTTGGAAATGAACCGCGCGCAGTTCCAGACGGGATCACGCGGCAAAACCTACCGCTTTTGGAAATGAACCGCGCGCAGTTCCAGACGGGATCACGCGGCAATATGATACAGACAGCGGCTACAGATTCTAGTCGGCGCACGGACCGGCGCACTACACCCCCTCAAGGTGCACGCCAGTGTGGGGGGTACACCACGGCGCACAGCCAGCGCTGCAGAGCGGGGGGATGGACCCGGTCCAACCAAGGATCTAAGAGAAATTTAATAATTTGGGGCTTGGGTGAATGGACAAAGGGGCATCGGGCGTGCATTACCTTTGCGGGGTAGAATTGATGTACACCCTGTACGACACAGACCACGGTAGTAGAGTGCGGGATGTGGCGCAGATACGGCCAAGCAGCGACACTAAACAAGATGACGCTATAAGGATTGGTCGTAACACAGAGAGAGGTTTAACGCAAGAGAATTTACCTGAGCTGTAGGAGAGCAGACACCACGCGAAGCCCGGAAGAACGTGTGGGCAAAAAGGGGGAGCGGTAGAGGAGGAGCGCTTAAATAGTCCACCAGCTCAGCGCCACGGAATGGCAGGTAAGAGCACCTGCAGCCCAGGCCTCCAAACCGGTCTTGCCACACTAAGGTGAGAGGATATTTTTAATATTAACACTAATTATATTCAGTGAAATGTTCAAAATGACTAAATTTATCGTGGGACTCACAAAACAGCTCCCTTTCATGGATTCCTCTTTTTTCTGCTTAGGAAGCCCCTGTCTCTCAGGTTTTGTTGACTGTTCGTTTTCACAAAGTAAGCAACATAAGTATGAAAATTCATTTAATTGTTTTGTTTAAAGTAAACACTTTTGTTGTTACTTTTTCCATCAACACTCATTGTATCCTTTTCTGTTACTATTTTTAAGGTTCCATTTCAGGATCCTCATCCTCATTCAGCATTGTTCACGAGATTGACAGGCATTTGGTTTCTGGGTAAGTGAGTAGAGATCAATCTGATTTTTTTTTTTTTTTTTTTAATGAAAAATTAAAATTAGAATTAAATTTAATGACAATTTCATTGTTTATATGTCATTATTTCAGAATGCCATTTCTTTTTGGGATTATTTTGTCATAGATATTTAGGGGTCATAAATCATGATTCACCAACAAAATGCACAATAGTTTTATGTACCTATTTAGCTGCCTTTCCCATGTTTTGCCAGTTAGTAATCTTTGTAATGCTTTATTTTCACTCAACCAATATCCATAATCCATTTCCCTGTTTTCCTCAGTATCTAAAGGTTGTTTTATGTATGTAATATGTAAAGGTCTTTGGTTCTTTGGTTTGGTGTTCATATGTAACATATTGACTTGCTAAACACAGGCCATGTTTTTATTTTTATTTAAGGATCCTCTTACATGTTGCCATGAAAGGTTGCCTTACTTTTTGAGTTCATTTGAAGCAAATTGAGTTGTGAGTATAATTTCCTGAATATGTTATAATATTTCTGAAATCTATTCCAAATATTTGAAGCTGTCATTTACTGGGGGCTCTCCTCTCTCCACTTACAGGTAGACTGCCAGCCAACGTGCTCCTAACCTTGTGTGTGATGCATTTTAAATAAACCGCTGAATGTGTAGTTCCTGTGAGTTTGCTGGTGGTTTTTGGGAGCTGGGAGTTTTCCTTTAAATGTTGCCCCCTTGTTTCCCCTCGGCCAAGACGTAACAATAGTAAAATACATTACTTTGGGGAACACATACATAAATTAGTCTGTTGTGACCAGCTAATTATGAGGGGCCGGTCTGAGTCAAAAATGCCAGGGCGTTTTTTTTGTCTCAGTCCAGCCTGGCCACGACTGTTCTCCACAACATTAAGGTCGGAGACCTGGTACTGGTGAAGGAGACCAGGCGCAAGCACTGGCGTTCGCATCGCTGGGCAGGCCCTTACGACGTACTATTGATCACCGACACTGCTGTGAAAGTCGCACAATGGGGGACGTGGATACATGTGTCCCACTGCAGATTGGTCCCTCGCCTAAAGGAGCTCAAGGAGGGCCTGTGCGACCCAGGTGAGGGGTGCAGCACCACCGCACCCAAGCAACAAAGGGTAGTTTCACAAACTGCCCCCAATGACTCTGTAGCAGGAGCAGGCCCGCAGGCTGCTTCTGCCAACTCTAAGAACGAGGTAGGCTGTCACACTGCTTCCTCCGGGAAGAAAGAGGGGAGACCAAGCGCTATCTCCAACTCTAGAGTACACGGACCAGGCCCTTTGGCGGGTCCCTATGTGGGAACAACAGAGCCAGACTCTCTGGTGGGCTCCTCCGAATGCAAGCCACGAGGGAGATCTCCGGGGGCTCGAACGGGGTCCAATCGAGTCCCATCTGACCCAACTGATCGTGTACTGAGGTCTCATTATAACAGAGAATAATTCATCTACTGGTAATGTGTCCTAAGCCATTTGACAGGATCGAGATGATACCAAGGGTTGCTTCCTCCTCGGACGAGGGGGAGGGCCCAACCACGAGCACCACGGTTAAATGGACTGATACTGAGCTTCGCCAGGTGTGCGGGTATGCCTTCCTAAGCATTGTAGGGGTACTTGTGGTCATTGTGTGGCTCATGTACGCCCCGGCTTTCTTTCGGTCACTGGTGGGGCAAAATAAAAAGAGCCCAGTCAATACTGTGCCATTAGTGGGACGCAGCAGGCGTAGCCCACACAATGATGACACTGCATGGTTAGAAGCTATTGTGAAATCCTACAACCACTGTGTATTCATTGAATTACTGGTATCAATATGCTAAATATGTGGCTAACAGTCACAATCGGTCAGACTGTTACGTATGTACACACCTTCCTCTTGCTGCAGCTAACCCTCACGTACTGCCTCTGCCCGTCCCAAACATCACTCGAATAATACCTGGTACCCTGGTGTCGCTGCAAACTCCAAAACGACTAGCCCGTGCTATATGGTTTATGTCACATGTCGCAGTTGTTCCCCCACCAGCACTTGAAACAGTGATTAGCCGAGTCAAACCTCAATTTAAAACAGCTAGTAACCCTGAGCACGAGCCCATTTTTGGTCCTGTGCACATACGTCCTGGTTCTAAATTTATCTGTTATGCCCAAACTCGCTCTGAACTCCAGTTGATTGAAGCTAATGTGACCAAAACCCCTTCACAGGTTGGTAAGATCCCTCAGTTACTGTTCTGTGACGTACACTCCCTGCACTTATTTTCCTGACTCAGACCGCCTCAATGATTCTCAGGCGGGGCCAGGAACTGTTTATACACCATATTTTAAAGTTCCTGATGTCCTTGGTACGCTGCTGGTGGAGGACTACATGTTTTTGTGTGGGTATCGAATGTTTGAAAATCTTCCACAGGGGTGGGTTGGGCTACCATTCCCTCAGACCACTCCTACATTGTCTGTGCTATTCCCCATCCGAGCAGAGCTAAACGTGATTTGAAGCCCCATGATCCCTGGTGGGGTACTGATGTCCCAGATGACCATAAGCTGTGGTCAACTGGGGAAAAGTTCCTCCTTGCCCTATTCCCTGCTGCAGGTGTAGGCAGTTTAATGCTTAGAATGGAGACTCTTAGCTATAGGTTCTCCTCATTTGTGAACACTACCATTTCGATATTGGAGGCTCAGCGCGTAGAGATGCACAGCCTGCGTGCTGTTGCTTTGCAGAATTGTATCGTACTTGACCATATCACAGCTAGTCTGGGGGAGGGTTGGGGGTGTTATTCTCAAAACGAGCTGTTGTACGTACATTCCCGGGAATGAGGAAGACGGAGGTCTGATCCAGCAGGGGATAGCCAATCTGACTAAACTTAGAGATGTCATGGAACAAGACACTGTCGGTGCGATTGGGGGCTTTTCTCTGTTCAGCTGGCTGTCCTCCTCCTGGCAACACATTCTGTTGAATCTTGGTGTGATTCTGATAATAATTCTGGTTGTGGTCTCCTGTATCTCCAAACTACTCAACCGGATAGTGGTTGGACACACAAAATTTTTGAACTGTAGATGCTCTGAGATGCAATCTGGGGTCATTTCAGCCACTCTGCACTAAGTTCTCACAAAATGTGACTTGCACTGGATGGAATCAGCTCGGGATGCATAGTCTGGACAGTAGCTGCTGACAGCCAGACTCAAGCACATTTCTAAATGATCATCAGTCATGGTGGAACAGTAGCCTACTTAATGATCTTCATGTGGGAAAAGGCTGACTCACATTAATAAGTTTTCATAAATCTATCTCTATTTCATCTGATAAATGTTCATTTTAATCTTAAAATAAGCTAAGCAAATTGCACTGCACTTAAACACTCTGTGCCCCGTTTATGGACCCTCACCCACAGTTTGAGAACTTCCCCCCCTTTTTTTTAACCTGTTTTTTCAACTTCCTCCTGGAGTCA
This sequence comes from Paratrypauchen microcephalus, assembly GCA_036785185.1. Lineage (NCBI taxonomy): Eukaryota > Metazoa > Chordata > Actinopteri > Gobiiformes > Gobiidae > Paratrypauchen > Paratrypauchen microcephalus. The sequence continues at coordinate 2,026,838 of JAVJIX010000110.1, read as the reverse complement.
CATTCTCTTACTGGTTTTGCAGTGGTATTTACCAGCCTCTGTACATTTACCAAATGCACTGTCACTCTTCCCCGCATATAGCGTGAAACGGAGAACGCGAAGCGAAGGTACACGCTGTAGCGAACATGCTGCGCGCGCGCCGCGGCTCCAGACGAGCGAGCAGGCTGCAGTGCGAAGCCCCGCGCGGTCCTGCACACCGGTAAAAGTTTATTGCTAACGGCAGCGGCTGTAATGAAATATGATTACACTCATCTCGAGACCAAGACCGGTGTCGTAGTATTTGACACCAGTCGACTGGTAGATCAACGTATTGGGCCCCTGTTTTAGACACTAAAACAGGGGTGGGGGGGTACGAGTGAGGTTTTTTTTTACGCTGAAAACGGCGCGGTGCATAACTAACTCATCTGAGCCACACAGACCGATTTTCTGGGCACAGAAGCGCTGGGCGCTGCGCTTGAATTGCGTAACTAAATTTCAGCGTGAGAAATACCATGTGTGGCGTGTGAACACGTTGAATTGCATGTGTCACACTCTCAAAGCGTGAGACTTGAGAGCCCTGTGTAAAATTTGTTGTTTGGTTGATTAAGAATAAAATGAGATTTTATTAAGGGGGGAATTGTGATGGAAATCTTACAATAATCATTCATATAATCAGATATATATGTAATGTATAAGTTGGCTTTGTGATTTCTAATGAAATGAGGTTGTCAATCATGTTCCAAAATTTAGTCAGGGCTTTAGGCCTGTGATACACGTGTGTATCCCCCCAAGGGGTATAAAAACTTGGTATGTGTTGTTATGATCACCAATCTAGGGACAGATATTTCTGTCAGGGACAGAGAGGGCGTAATTGTGCACAATTGCTTTAATACATCAACTCTTTGATTCAAGACAACTTTCCAGTTTTATTCTCTTAGAATAGAAATTCCACAACAAAACACACATTCAAATTCATAAGCTACCTTGTATATAATGATTACATATAATTAAAGCAAATCATAAACTACTAAAAGTTTACACAAATCACAATGTGACATTAGTGTTGTGACATTAAAATTAAAACTGGATTTTGATGCGACCAAAATGAAAAACACTTTAACACATTCACTGATCCTGAGGACTCAATGCGTTTTGGGGGAAAGCTAATTCGGGCTAATTGGGCTCATTCGTGTTCACGTTTGATCTGTCAAATAAACTGAACTGACTGAGCATGCAGTACCACCACTCGCCAGAAGAGGGTTGGGTGCCCTCGAGGTCCTGGGAAGCAGTGCGTCAGCGTGTTGGATCGAAACAAGAGCAAATTACAGCATATTTTATAAACATTTAATGAAATCTGAAGTTTGAAACAGTGAATTTGAATATGAAGAACTCTCTGGAAACTGATTAAACCCAGTTAGCAAACACAATGACAGGTCATTTTCATATGTTTAGTATCACATGTCAAACTGATTTTTCTCTCATCAGGTATGTAATTATATTTGTGTTTTTTATTTTATTTCTCATGTAAGTCTTTAATTTAATTTGTACTTGGCCTATTTAGCAGTTAACACAACTGACAACACTTTAATCGCTCAAGTCTGAAAATCCACTTAATGGACATGAGATACATCGATGCTTGCAAAATTTTTTTTTGCAAGCATCGATGTATCTCATGTCCATTAAGTGGATTAAAATTTAAAATTTAAATTTAAAAGCATTAAAATTTAAATTTGGCAAGTTACACGAGTTACACAAGTTTGGCATTTGTAAAATCCCCTTTGAATATTTTACCATTTAGAATCAGTTTGAAAGCAGATCTGAACCAGCTATAAAATACACCATAAATAAAAGGATTGAGCATAGAGTTTGACCAGCCCAGCCACTTGAACACTAATATTACGCGAGGCATGCCATTTTCCAGAAAAAGCATTGCTGTTATGAATAAAACAAACGGAGTCCAGTAGATAATAAATGCTCCTATTATAATCATAAGAGTACGGGTGGCCTTCCTCTCCATCTTACTGACTCCTTTACCTACATGAATGCAATTGATGCTTTTGACCTGTTTCCAAGCAACATAAAAAATCTTAGCATAAAGTATTACCATTATAATCACAGGAATACAGAAGCTTATAAAAGATGCAATTATTGTCATTTTGAAACCCTTAATAATTGAACATTCTCCTTCAACCTTCCATGCAAACGTCATAACAACCCCACACACACTCGAAACGGTTCATACCACAACAATCATGACCATAGAGACGTTAAAGGTGACTATGTTTTTGTAGCGTAAAGGCTGACACACAGCTAAGTAACAGTCAATAGAAATAAAACACAAATTTAAAATAAGATAAGATAAGATAAGATAAGCCTTTATTGATCTCACACAGGAGAAATTTACTCGCCACAGTAGCTCCAGGACATTAGGACAGGAGGGAAAAAAAGTGCATGCAGGCAGGGAGGGGATAAAGTAAGTAATAAATAGTACAAATAGTAATACGTAATAATAATAATAATGGAAAATAGTAATAATGATAATAGTAACAACAAGCATCAACATGAAAAGGAGGATATTGCACGTCTGGCCTATATGTTAGAATTATACAGTCTGATTGCAGTGGGGATGAAGGATCTGCGGTAGCGCTCCTTCTTGCACTGGGGGTGTCTTAGTCGGCTGCTAAAGGAGCTGCTCAGCTCCTCTACAGTCCGGTGCAGAGGGTGAGAGGTGTCGTCCTTAACGGACATGAATTTGGCCAGTACCCTCCTCTCAGCCACCTCCTCTACACGGTCCAGAGGACAGCCCAGGACAGAGCTGGGCTGTCCCAGCTATAATAGACGACGCACAAAGGGTTATATCATAAGCTCCTCGGATGACACAAAATAAGTGCTCAATTTCCGAGCATGAATTTGTAAATATGAGAAGGCTGAAAGGTAAAACCACGGCTCCCACGAGAAGATCTGCAACAGCCAGAGACAGCACCAGTATGTTTGTGGGAGTCTGAAGCTGTCTGAAGTAAACAACGGAGATTATCACAAGCAAGTTACCACACAGAGTAACCGTTGCTATGGTACCTAAAATTAAACATAATAAGTAAGATCTAATAGTTAACAGAGCTGGAGTGCACAAAACGGCATCAGTGTTGTTGAGAAAAAGCCATGGATCTGTGAGTTTCGTAAAATGGGTCCGAAGGAGGTCTGAAGGAAGGCATTAGTCGAAATTGAGGTTATTCAGCATTTTAATGTAAAAATAGCAGAATACAAATGAAATGGTGACATCAGACATCTTCAGCATTCATGTTGTCAGCTTTAGCAGACCCTCAGAGAAGAGACATCGGCCGTGAAGAGGGATGTGAAAAGAACCCCCCAGTGGGGGTCAGATCACACACACACACACATATGACCACAAGGGACTGTCTTTAAATACAGTACAGACTGTTGAATACATATGACATCAGCAACAGCTAACCTATAGGAGAATAGTTTAGCTATGCAGACCATATAGAGAACTTCCCAGCTTTAGTTGAGGTCAGCCAGTTACAGAGTTTCCCAATAGCTTGAATCAGCCAGAATATTAATGGATAGGGAGCAAGTGAAACACAGCCCCAGGATAGTCTATGTGAGTATTGAGTTACGCTTAGCTGTTCACAGGACACTGGGTTAAAACACAGAAGAACTACAGAGATTACAGTTTTCATATGTAAGTACACATGTAAATTAAATATGAGATCCATGTGCTCACCAATAACAACAGAATATTTAATTTACATATGAATATAACTCAGTAAACTCCAATTTTAGACTTTAGCTTTCAAAATGTAACCATCAACACAGAAATTAATACAGGACTCTCCTGGAAAAGTGTTCTCCTCCCTTTGGAGTTATAAATCAGAAGATGGAAGGATATTTCTCAGTTCACCAATCGTTCACTTCCTGGATTCAACTCCCCTGCGATAGTAGATGTAGCCTCATCTTCAGCCACTGATGTTCCAGACAATGTTAGATGATGTCACACTCAGACGTCGCAGACGTTGTTGATATAACACTTGACAGGAAAGAGCACAGTTGTCTCCTTATGCACAGCTGCTCCATGCTGTTGTAATCAGAGATTTCAAAGCCAGCAATGTCCAATTGCATCACCATTGAACTTATAAGTGACGCTGAATCTTCAGTGAACAAACTAGATGACTTAGTCTATCCACACTTGTCAAATGTCCATCAAGATAAAAAAGAAGCAGACTCCTTGTAGATGCCGTCATCAGCATAGATATATAGTGGCATATCTGCGTGCTTTATGGATATAATGTAATATATCCATAAAGCACGTAATTTGTAATTTTCCAGAATCATTTTCATTGACTCATCTCCTTTGATCTTTTGTCTTGAACAAAAACTGATTTGCTCAGTCAACTTCTCCAGTACCTGAATCTCAGAATTCAAATTAATTGAAACAATGAAACAACCTGGGACATAGTGATATAAATTACCCCTAAAAAATGTTTATTAAAATTGGACATAGTCTGATCTATTTAATGAACTATATTTATCTGCAATCTACTTCTAAATTCTAAAAGAAAAAATCAATTTAGATGAAAATTGGAACATTGAAAAGGTAAAAAACATCTTAAGACTGTAATTTGAAAATAAAGAGGAAAACAAAAAATGAATGTAATTTTGTATGTTTGCTTAGAATTTAACACAATATTTAATGATTATACAAAACCATCTCAGCTGTATTTTGACATATAACCATTAAATTTAATACCATAACCTTGACATTGACACAAGAAAATAAACCTCTATCTTTCTAGTTGTATTTACCTGCAACAGTAACATTTTAACATCAGCTAAAACAACCTCATTTTTAATAGTTTAATAGAACTCCTATTCACCTTTCACTAGAATATTAATTTCATCTTTATCGATTTAGATTACCAGAGGTGATACATATAATGAATCACAAATAATCAAAAACCCCAAATGACAAAAAAACATCTATCTGCACCCTTTGCAGGACTAAGATGAAACTAACTTGCACATTTTCAGAGCTCAATTTCGAAACAAAAACATCTTCTTTTGTTGAACCACTTGGATTTTACCTTTATTATTAATTCTCTGCTTTTTGCAGGGTTTAACATATTAATTATTTGCAGATTAACTGTTCGAGTATTTTACAGCAACAAACTTGTCTCATGTTCATTCTGAACAGGCAATCTTAAGATCTTTTATATTTTAGTTACACATTTAGATCTGTTGTCCATCCACACAAAACAAACCAAAAAAATTTCTTATAACATTAAAAAGCATAAAAACTACATTTTCCCATATTCTTACTTATTCTTACATATACTTATCTTAACAATACAAAAATCTAAACATGCAATTTTAGTTCATTTTGTATGGCTAGACAACATCACCAAATTTATTTCAGAAGTCCCAGTTTGTTCATTATCACAATTAATTCAAAAATTCTTAGAGATCAGTACCTGAAACCTCTGGGTGCATGGAGAATCTCCTTCCCTTCTTCTCCTCTGTTGACCATCAGGGGACACTCTCTCGAGTCCTTATTTCAACCTCTTCTTCTACCTCTTCTTCTGGCTTTTTCTCTGCTTTTCTCGATGCCCCTTCTTCTGGATTTTTCTCTGCTTTTCTCGATGCCCCAAGTTGGGCGCCAAACTGTGAGTTTCGTAAAATGGGTCCGAAGGAGGTCTGAAGGAAGGCATTAGTCGAAATTGAGGTTATTCAGCATTTTAATGTAAAAATAGCAGAATACAAACGAAATGGTGACATCAGACATCTTCAGCATTCATGTTGTCAGCTTTAGCAGACCCTCAGAGAAGAGACATCGGCCGTGAAGAGGGACGTGAAAAGAACCCCCCAGTGGGGGTCAGATCACACACACATATGATGACAAGGGACTGTCTTTAAATACAGTACAGACCGTTGAATACATATGACATCAGCAACAGCTAACCTATAGGAGAATAGTTTAGCTATGCAGACCATATAGAGAAATTCCCAGCTTTAGTTGAGGTCAGCCAGTTACAGAGTTTCCCAATAGCTTGAATCAGCCAAAATATTAATGGATAGGGAGCAGGTGAAACACAGCCCCAGGATAGTCTATGTGAGTATTGAGTTACGCTTAGCTGTTCACAGGACACTGGGTTAAAACACAGAAGAACTACAGAGATTACAGTTTTCATATGTAAGTACACCTGTAAATTAAATATGAGATCCCACAGATCCATGCATCAGACACAACTACTACAGACAATACAGATGATAGAAATTCCAGGTAGGCACAGGCACCCTGCATACCTGCTTCATGTGAGTCTGGGTGCTTGAAAGGGATATTTAAAGCTGTCTGAGGTTGACATTACCATAAACTATCAGGGGAGTTCTGTCTCAGTTTGTTTGTTTAAAAGATGTATTAGTAAAAGAGAAATGTATACAAACAGTGATAGGAAGAATACTTTGAAAAATGTATTTAGTTACAGAATAGTAAATACCTACATTAGGATGTATTTTGTAACATATATTCTGATCATGGTCCATCAGAGTACTGTATTCTGGATACTTTTACATCAACTTGCATTTTTTAATGACTAAAAATGCCACATATGATTAAAAATAGCTTTGTTTGTTAACACACTGATTGGAGAAGAAAAAAATGCACTCCCCACAAGAGCTGTATTTTCTGTTTTTCTCACTGATTTTGTGCAATCTGAAGCCTACATTTTGTGATCAAGTACTGTCAAGTATTCCTTTGTGTAGTGACTATTTGTCAATGAAAACTAACAAAAGTGGTGAGCAAACTGATTGATTATTGTCCGTATTTGATGGCAGCACAAAGGAAAAGGCCAAGATCACATGCTTTTGACACATTCAATAAATTCACAGTATTACTTTTTATTTCATTTTGTTTTGTGAGTTCATCTGGAGATAACGGCACATTTGTGAACGCATCATTCGCACCTTCTGCGTCTTGCTGACATTATTTATTTATTCTTTTATTTAAGAGGGACAGTGCATATTGATGAACATCTACAACCTTGCAGTGTAAATACGCCAGATTATAGCAAAAACGCTCATTTTCATCTGTAGTCCATAGACAGGTGACAACACATCTAAAAAAACAATAACAAGTTATTTAGTTATACAGTAAAAGTGTCCACAAGTCTGGTTTTCCTTTAACCACTGTTTCAAGTGTGATTTGAACGTGGCCAGTGTTAGAGACTTGTATGGCAACATTCATCACTATGATCAAACTCCAATAGTTTAGTTTTTTCTTTACAGTATTAGCAATCATATTACACATACCATTGACTTTTGAATGGAGGAGAGAGCATTTAGAAGTAGAGGAAACTTTCCCACTGATGCTGTCTGGAGAACAAAGGTGTGAATAAAACAAACTTTACACTGCCATCCATGCATTAATCCATAATAATCCACTTGATCATATTACCCATATTTCACCTATTATTATTAGCCTGTTCACTTGTAAGTGGTGGTGTTTACAAGTGAACAGGCTAATAATAATAGGCACGCAGTGATAGGACTCGAGAGAAAATACAACCAAGCGATTATGACTTCTGACTTTTTAGTGGGCAACTGTTTTGTGATGCAAATATATCACTTTTTGGACAAATATTGTTTTGAGAAGAAAAACAAGCTTTATTAACTGTCCTGGCTAACTTACTGGACCTACTTTCATCAGCTCCAGAACCAGGCAGAAACTCGGCTCACAGGACACTGTCAGCGATAAGTCAGTGTTAATGCACGACACTGCTGAAGGGGATGCCATACAGATTCACATCAAAAAAACCAAACCCAAAAGACCCTGGACCTTGGCTCGGTTGTTCTCCAGCACCTTCTGAGGTATTTCCTACTTTGCCCTTTCTGGTGTGGTAGACCTGCGCCTCTATTGCTCCTTCATAAAAAAAGATTTTGTGGCCAACTCTGCAACATTACTGCTTGCTCCTAACCAGGAAGAAATAGAGCAGAAATTGTTAGCTGCATTCTGCAGGTTTAACAGACATGCAGCACAGCAACTGTGACCAGCATCTGTGACACATCCCATCCTTAGTCCACATGTAAGAGTAATGGTCTGGTTGCTCAATGTTTATTCTGTGGTTGTAGTTTATTCTTTTAATCACTGTTAATTGTGCCTATAGTTTTGTTGGCTAGTATCAAATGTGATGCAAGTGTAGATTGGTTTGTCACAGAGACTTTAGTAAGTTAAAAAAATAAAGTCCTGAGTCCTGAGTGTATCCACTGCTAGTAGTTGCTTGTATTTTTTATGATAAGAAAATCACATTTCTGTGGACACATTTAAAGTAATTGTTTTATTCAATTAGAACGCAACAGACAGTGATACACCTTTAAGGCCCTACAGATCTAACAGATTCATGACCCCATATTATTTTGCAACATACTTTTTAGGTGACTTTGAGACTGCTGTTTAGGTAAATTTGTGATCAAACAATTAAAACATTGTACAAATAAATTAAGGCACAAGAAACACATTTCCAAAAACATTGTGGAGCATTAAACATGTAAGCAAAATATTGAAAATATGCAGACAGTGTAATTATAATCAGATTGTTGTGACACCTTTTACCTAGGTACTTAATTAAATCTCAATAATCCAGTCATTTCAGCTGCTATAAACTGCACCTTACAATTATGTATTACAATATCTATTCAATACATCCAAATAAAGGATGTTTAAACATACACCTTTATTTATTCAGGATAGTTTAGCATTGGTATATTTTCTCTTAAATATTTTCCCAGAAAGTATCATTCTGAAAGCACACCTGAACCAACTGTAAAAGTATGCATAGATGAATGGGTTGAGCATCGAATTGGACCATCCAAACCATTTAAAAACCTCCAAAGCAGTTAGAGGAACTTTGAAATTTAAAGATAAAAAAGTGCCACATATAGCCATTGGAGACCAGCAAAGGAAAAACACTCCCATTACTATAGCAAGAGTGCGAGTGGCCTTTTTTTCCATTTTACTCACTCCCTCTCCTGTGTGTGTGCTATGGATGCTTCGAGCTTGTGTTTGAGCCACGTAGAAAATCTTTAAGTAAACTGTAATCATTACAATGGCGGGAATGTAAAATGCAATGACGGAAATAACAGCACCTAGATTTAAACCCTGGACAAAAGCACATCTTGCTTCAATCTTTCGTCCACCGAGCGTCACGAGTATCCCACAGACAATCGAAACAGTCCACGTGATCAAAATCATAATGGCAGTGACAAGGGCATTCATTTTGGTTTGGTAGCTTAAAGGTTGACAGACAGCAAAATATCGGTCAATAGAAATAAAGCATAGGTTCAGTATTGAAGCAGAGCACAGTCCAATATCAAATACTGCCCGTAGGAAGCAAACTACATCTTGGAGATACCAGCACGGGTTTGCGAACAAGACTGTACTAAAAGGTATAACTACAACCCCCACAAGTAGATCAGCCACAGCCAAAGACAGGACCAGGTAGTTTGTGGGAGTATGGAGTTGTTTGAAGTAAATAATAGAAAGTATAACAAGCAAGTTTCCACACATTGTTACTGCAGCTAAAATCCCTAAAACAAAACATAACAACTGAGTCCTGCTATCTGCCGATTCCTTTTCCCAATTTGCACAGAAGGTGGTTTGGTTGGTGAGTGGTTCCATGCAGAAAAGGAAAAAACTAGAGCACTATACAAAACATCACATCAGTATCTCTCTCAAGTCTATAGCACCATCTTCAATGAAAAAACAGCATCGGCAACTCTGTGTAGGTCACTGCACACTGAACTCTTTATCTGAAGTAGCTATGATGCTCAGAGCTCACTGATTGGATGACTGAAGTTTAACTCATAATGAAGACAACTGGGCAGCAGTTGTGTAAATTAAACTGACTCATATGGCATAATTATTTACAGTTTAATTTGCACATGAGTATAGTTGAGAGTTGTAAATGCTCAATTTCATCAGATTTTCCCCAGGGTGCCTCTGTGTTTTTAAGCTTTACACATTGCTTTGAACTGTGTTGATAAGTGCGTGAAAAGTCCCTCAGTCGTCCAGGTAGAATCCATGATCAAAGGAGAAGTTCAATTTGTCAACTGGACAAAGTTTGTTTGGTTGAAAACGTTTTGCCGCTCATTACACAGCCGTCAGAGTAATTTGAAAAACAAAGAGACAGATTAGGGGGATCGTTTTCAGAGCTTTTGTCATTGTCAGACACGCCTCCCGGCAGCTAGATATAAGCAGGGTCTAACCAGTACAATAACCAGAGCTGACGAAGCCTCTCGGATGAGCGGCGAAACGTTTTCAACCAAACAAACTTTGTCCAGTTGACAAATTGAACTTCTCCTTTGATCTTGTGTTGATAAGTGTTCAAATTGCTTTCACCATATATAAAACATGACTTCAAAGTAAGTAAGTACTGTAACCCTGAATTTACCCTAGGAGCTACAACAACCTTGTCAGCAAGATGAATTTTCTGATTTTTGTGAGTTCCCAATTCTTGAGAATCGATCTGGCTGGCTTGAGATAGGGCCAGAACCGCCAGTGGTGCTCGACCAATAAGAGAGCAGCATTGTGGTTCGTGTGGATGCCAGTGCCAAACTAATAAAAACAAACATAGTGACGAAACAAAAAAATCCAGACTATTTTGTCATCCAGAGGGAAGCGCTTTGTGCCTTTGTGGAGGACGATGTCTCATTTTCTCTCATCTGGATTTAACAAAGGTTTGATCTCGACTTGCTTTGTTGTAGTGATGCTTCAACCAGGCAGTGTGACATATTAGTTTGATCATTGGTTCCAAGGGCTTTCAGTGAGAGCCATTCCAAACTGATGTGTAGAACTCAATTCAGAGAGCAGTGAGCAGACTGTTACAGTAGTCTAAACTACTGGGGAAAAAAACACGTGAATAAGTGTCCAGATCTTATTTAGACATACCTTTGATTTTTGCTATGTTTTAGATGGAAAAAAGCTGCAGATGTTATTGATTTGATGTGGCTATTAAAGTTCAAGTCTCTGTCCATTATTACCCCTAGATTTCTAGCCTGATTTGAAGGTTTTAGAGAGAGAGACTGGAGGTGACTGCAGACACTGTCTGTCTGTTTCTGTGGGCCAAAGACTATGACTTCTTTCTTGTCTGAGTTTAGCTGGTTGTTTTGCATCCATACACTGATCTGTTTGCAGGGTTTATGCAGGGTTCAACAAACCAAATGTAATGCTTTATAATGCCACAATTCAGTGTTTTAATGTCATTAATAGATGCAGAAAGAAAGATATTTGAAGGTGCAATGGGTAACTTTTCTGGTAGAGGGTCAGTCAAATGCTTTTCTCCATGGAAATGTTGTTACTTTGTCTGGAATGTTTCACAGTTTGTCATTAAACCTTTCTATCTTCATGGAGTCCAAACCAGACCAAGTTACACGTCAGACCTGTGGAGAGGCAACCCCACTCACAGTCAGAATACCTTTTTTTCTAGGTATTTTTGAGCTACCACCTGTAATTGAATAAATGTAAGGTTGAGCTGTTTAACATCATAATGTTTCTATGGAATGGCATATCAATAGAAAACAAGCAGGTGATGGACCCTCCACCAGAGACCTTGCACAGTTCACCTTTAAGCTTCTATCTTGCCCAAGTGAATGTTTTGTGACTCAGCAGAATGACAAGAACCGACAGATAGCTATTATAATACAAAACATTTATAAAGCTTATTTACTCTCTAATATAATTGGGTGTTTTGAACTTAGAGTAATTCCACCAAATATCTTTTGTATTAGGGATCAATGCATTTACTGAAAATGTTTTCAGCCAAAATTACTGTCCCTGACTCACTAAAGTGCTGCTGAGACATGCGCAAGAAACAAATGAAGCCTGTGTGAACTACCCATCATTGAAGAATATCTTTAAAATACTCCTCTTGGAGCAGTGGGTCCCAAACTTTTAGTAGTCACGTACCCTGAGACTTTTGATGACTAGTCACATACCCCTACTGTGACTCCGAACACATAATATTATCTCTAATAGTAAGAATATTTGTACTTATATCAGGGCTCTCAAGTTTTGAGCGGGGTCGTGCGTGTGACTGTAATTTCCGAGGACCGGCGTGGGGGGGGGGGGGTGCGAGTGAAAAATTTTTGGCGCTTGAATTGAGTGAGAAATGCCGTGTGAGCGTGTGAACACGTCGAATTGCGTGTTGAGAGCCTTGTTTGTCTAAAGAGCAAACTTAAACTACAAAGCAACTAATGAGAGTTATATAAATGAAGTTATTACCTGATGGTTCTCAGTTTGTTTTATCATCACTGCACTTTGTCAGTGCGCGCTGAGAGGGGCGGGGAGGAGGGACCGGGACATTTTTAACGGATTCATGTAAGAGTCTGGTCAATGCACCGGGCCCGCGTCTCACCGCGTCTCATCGCGTCTCACAATGGGCAGTTCGGCTCTGGGCCGCGCGTATTCCGCGCGTAAGCCGTCGGGGGGGACACGTTACGCACAGACAGAGACACCGGGACCGGAGTCGGTGCGTCTCAGAGGAGACGTGGCACCGGGACTGAGGCTCAGGACGTGCCCGGGGGACGGCGAGCAGACGCGCCGTCCCCCCCTCCCCCTGTTCCCCCTGCTCGGGGGAGCAGGGGGAGGGGGCGGCGCTGAAAACGCGCGGAGCCTGCATAAACTAAGCCACACAGACCGATTTTCTGGGCACAAAAAACAAAACAAAAACACTAATCAGCGTGAGAAATGCCATGTGTGGCGTGTGCGCGTGTGAATACGTCGAATTGCGTGTGTCACACTCTCAAGCGTGAGCCTTGAGAGCCCTGCTTATATTAAAGCATGTGCAGTTTTAAGTTTTAGCTTTTTGGGCATTTAATGTTGTGTATACTATAGATACAACAGTCTGTCTGTCTGTGACCACTGCACTTGAATGTAAGCAGCATACACATGTAAAGAAACACCGAAATGAGACGCCAAATCTCCTTCATCTGCGAGAGTTTAACAGTCAAAACTATTTGAGCCTGATCTGGGGCACTTTGTCCTGTGATCTAAGTAAAGAGCAAAAGTCTGAGGGACATCAGAGCAGCAGCTTTCCTGCTGCGCACTCTGTCTGCCCAGCTCGTGACGCTCGGCTCGAGGCATTCCGTGTACCCGGCTTGAGGCGCTGTCTTTGCCCAGTTCAGGGCACTTTGCCTACCCGCTTCGAGACACTCAAGCCTACCTGGCTTGATGCGCTCTGTTTACCTGGCTCGGGGTGCTCTCTTTGTACAAATGGAGCAGTATGTCTGATGAGGTGCTACAGGACTGCTTTGAAACAACAGACTGGCAGATGTTTGCAGACACAGCGGTTAATGCGTACACAGACTGTCGTAGGCTACATAGGGAAGTGTATTGAGGACACGGTGCCCAAAATCTCCATCTGCACTTACCCAAATCAGAAACCCTGGGCTGGACTGGAGGTGCGTGCTAAACTGAAAGCTCGCACCGCTGCCGTCACCTCAGGAGACCCCGAAGCCTACAAAGCAGCCAAGTACGACATCAGAAAGACCATCAGGACTTCCCAGAGGGACTACAAGGAGAAAGTGGAGTCTGCCCAGTCTATTTTTTCCCCGAGGACCAGGAGACCACCTGGACCAACTGGTCTTGGGGGCCCCCTGGTGGCGTGGGGGCCCTAAGCGGCCGCTTAGTTCGCTTATGCCTTGGGCCGGCCCTGGCTGCAACCCATGGGCTACGCTGCATAACTGACTACAAGGGGAGGAGCGGGCCAGTGGAACTGTCCAGCGCATCATTTCCGGATGAACTCAACACCTTCTACGCCCGGTTTGATGCAGATAACACCATGCCTGTCACCAGACCTCATGTGGACAGTGAGGACACTGTACAGACTACAGTGAGACGGCATCCCCGAACGGGTGTTGAGAGCTTGTGCTGACCAACTCGCCGGGGTGTTCATTAACATCTTCAACCATCTTCAAGACCTCCACTGTAGTCCACATCCCAAAGACCCCCACAGCATCCTGTCCTAATGACTATCGGCCCATAGCACTCACATCTGTCATTATGAAGTGCTTTGAACGAATCATTAAGAGACACATCTGTGACTCCCTCCCCGACACCCTGGACCCCCTGCAGTTTGCATATAGAGCAAAGAAGTCTACAGACGACGTCATTGCTCTAGCAGTCCACACCTCTCTCAGTCATCTGGAGAGAGGAAACACATATGTCAGAATGCTCTTCATTGACTACAGCTCGACATTCAACATCATAATCCTCTCCAAACTGGTCTCTAAGCTCACCGCCCTGGGCCTGGGGACGTCCATCTGCTGCTGGATATGGGACTTCCTCACTAACAGGCCACAGGCGGTGAGGATCGGCAGCCACGTCTCCTCCACACGTGTCCTCAGCACTGAGGCACCCCAGGGCTGTGTTCTCAGCCCTCTCCTGTACTCTCTGTTCACCTATGACTGTACCGCCAGGCACAGCTCCAACATCATCCTCAAGTTTGCTGACAACACCACCATCTTAGGCCTCATCACTAACAATGACGAGAGTACCTACAGAGACGAGGTGAAATCACTGACCAGCTGGTGTCAGGAAAATAACCTCTCTCTGAACATCAGCAAAATTAAGGAAATGATCGTGGACTTCAGGAGACAGCGTGTAGACCAGCATCCCCCCATCTTCATCAACAATGCTGAGGTGGAGCAGGTCAGCAACTTTAAGTTCCTTGGGGTACATCACTGAGGATCTGTCCTGGACACTACATACAGACACTGTGGTTAAGAAAGCCTGACAAAGACTACTTCCTGAGGAAGTTGAGGAAGTTTAGTATGAACACCAGCATCCTTACAAACTTCTACAGGTGCACCATCGAGAGCTTGTTGACGGGCTGCATCACAGTGTGGTATGGGAACTGCACCGCTCAGAGCCCCAAAGCACTACAGAGGGTGGTGCGAGCGGCAGAGGACATCACTGGCAGCAGTCTCCCCTCCATCCAGGATATTTACCACAACAGGGGTGTGCGTAAGGCACGAGGACTTTTCCGTCTGCTACCCTCTCGTAGATGATACAGGAGTCTGCCAGCACGCAAAAAAAGACTCAAAGAGAGCTATTACCCCCAAGCCGTCAGATTACTGAACTCTGGATAATACTCTAAATAATATTGAACTCTCAATAATACTGCACTAAACTACTTTTCATTATGCATAATATGTTTACTGCTGCTGCTCTATGTATCATGTTTGTCACTACCTCACTGTAAACTACTGTTACCTGTGCAATAATCTGTGCAATAACCCACGTGCAATACCTATACTATATTATGTGCAATCTCTGAAATACTCACACCTTATTCAATCCTACCTGTACCTCTGTACATTGTACTTTGTATTTTATTACATTTTATTACATATTTTTATTATATTGTTTACTTCTCCCCCTGCACTTTTTGCAACCTTTTTTTTTTACCATGTACTATTATTGCATGCTATTAGTACTTCTTGACTATCTTAGAGAGTCAACAGTTCTTCTGATCCAAAGCATTTCATTGCATTGTTGACCTTGCATATGACAAATAAACAATCTTGAATCTTGAATCTTGAATCTCAGGGTGCTCTCTTTGCCTGGCTCCGGGCGCTCTCTTTGCCTGGCTCGGGGCGCTCTGTCTGCCCGGCTCAGGGTGTTCTGTCTACCCGGCTCGGGGTGCTCTCTTTGCCCACCTCAGGGTGTAGCTCCTGGACTTGAAATTATCCTGTCTAATCAGCAAGAAACCTAGAGAGAACTACCCGCCGGTGGGAATAGACATCTGGCCGTATTCGGCATATATGGCGTATACATGTAAATGTTCCGGGTCGTGCTACACGCTACATGTAGGCTACGTTTACGACAGCAAAATTAACTTCCTTGAATGAATTGTAATAAATGTTAGCTAGATACAAGACATATTTTTTGCACAACTGCAATATCTTTTTAATTCTGCTTGAATTTAAAGTTAATACTTTTTCATGATTTTTAAGGACCTAATTTCGACAGAATCCATTTAATGATTTTAAATGCTTTGTAATGCCTGGTTGGATGCAGTGGCACTGAGAATCCACTGGTCCATAGTCACCTGCTGCCAAGACATAGATCTGCATAGTTGTGGTAGAGCACATTATTGCTGCGTATCAACTAGTCTAGGCAGCATGTAGAGTTTGACAGAAGGGGTCCCGGGATTGACCCCTGGGGGCCAGGGCTATGTGATCTGAGACACAGTTTCTAATTTCAACAAAGTACTTCCTGTCTTCTAGATAGGACTTGAACCAGTTTAGTGCAGTACCAGAGATGCCCACCCAGTCCTCTAGTCTCTGTAAGAAGATTCCATGATCAACAGTGTCAAAAGCAGCACTTAGATCTAACAAGATCAAGACTGAGACTTTGCCTGCATCAGTGTTCAGACAGATGTAATTTGTCTTGTCCTTGATAAGAGCAGTCTCAGTGCTGTGATGGGGCCTAAAACTTGACTGGAAAACGTCAAAGGAATGGTTCATTTATAGAAAGTTATTTAGTTAGTAAGCTACTGCTATACAACCTTTTCGAGGACTTTGCCTAGAAATGGCAGATTTGTAATGGGTCTGGAATTGGTCAGTACCACGGCATCAAGACTGCACTTCTTTGGAAGAGGCTTGGTGACCACAGTTTTGAAAGGTCTTGGGAATGTTCCAGGTTGAAGTGACATGTTACCCATATGAGAGAGTGGTGAAAGCAAACTGTTGAGTACAGACTCATGGAGGCAGCATGTAGATTTCTAGGACAGTGTTGCATGACCACAATCATTTGCCATCAGCTTTATCAGCCACCATTACTATAGTTATAATACTTGTCTTAAAGGGACAGTGTGTAAGATTTTTACCCGTTAATTACTGAAATTGAAGATACCTATTCAAAAATACATTGTTTTCCAAGCCTTTTCACTTCCATCATGAAATCAAAGTATTCTTTTGGACTTAGATATAGTCACATAAAAGGGGGATCTTCCCCATATAGAGGCAGCCATTTTGAATACGAGAGCCGCAGAAGGACATTTGGGCTCATCCTTCGCCGAGGCTCCTGCTAACAGCTGCTCAGCCGCGCTGCATGTGGGAGCAGAGGAGCGAAGGAGAGAAGGGGAAGGGGAGGGGGGAAGGGGGAGCCTCGTGTAAACAAGCATGCTGCTGTATCACACTCGTAATGGATATAACACGTATTTTGGACTAAATTGTTTTACTGGATTTTATTCGCTGGATCCTTATGGACAGATTGAGACCAAGTTTATGGTGAAATACAGAGTTTGACCTGTGCAGAGCCTTCAAAGGTAAGCTAACAAACCTCGTTTTGTGCTTTTCTGTATAAAAGCCCCATGTGCTCGGGGAGTGATTGTTTTGCAGGGAAATGAATTGCATAGTCAAAAAGAGGAGACTGTAAGGTTTCATTTGATGTGTAGATTGTCATGAATCATGATCGGGATTGTGTGTTTTCATGCGAAAAGAAAAAAAAAAAGTGAACGGGGGACCGCGTTTTATGTATACAGCGGCGCGGGCACGCGAGCTGTCGGCGCTACGGCGCGCCCGGGTGACCCTCGTGGTCTGCCATAGCCAAAAGAGGAAGTGGAATAGCTACTAACCACCTATGCGCCACGAATCCTACACACTGTCCCTTTAAGATCACTAAAATATCTAACTTTTTAGTGGACATTTACAGTACTATGCTGATCATCATGGTTGATTATCCATATATATCAGAAAAAATTAAATCCCTTCTACAGTGTATTTACTGTGGTAATACACTGGTGAGTCACAAATACTGTATTTGCTTTTATTCAGGAAATGGGCATTTAGCTCTAAAGACACACATTTTACAAAGACTCCGTAGACAATTATTGAAATCCCATATTATATTCATATAAAAAAATATGATCCAGTTCTACTACTTGGTCTGTTATTATTATTAGTTCAACTAACAAGTAAAAACTGTTTTACACATTGGTACACGTGAATACAATGCACTGCACATTAATATACGTATAGCTTACAAGATCACACACACAGTTTGTGCAGGTTTCCCTACATCTGGGGACAATGAAGGCTAATGTTAATGTTTATCAAATATCTTATACATGTGCTGTCTAAAAACGTTTTAAAACAGTTTTGCATTTGTCAAATTTCTAAAGAATATCTTTCCAGAAAGAATCAATCTGAAAGCAGATCTGAACCAGCTGTAAAAGAATGCATAGATGAAAGGGTTGAGCATCGAGTTTGACCATCCAAGCCATTTGAAAGCTTCAAATACAGAGTCAGAAACTGTGTAATCAATAAAAGGCAAACAGGTCATGGAAATGAGGAAAGGAGCCCAGCAAAAGAGGAATACCCCCACCACGATGGCCAGAGTGCGGGTCGCCTTTCTCTCCATTCTGCTCACTGCCACACCTGAATTAATGCTCTGGATGCTGCGTGCCTGTCTCCAAGCCACAAGAAGAATCTTTGTGTAAACCGGAAACATTATAATGGCAGGAATATACAAGCCAGTAAAAGCGCCTATAACATTTAGACTTGAATTTCGAAAAAATGCACATCTTTGTTCTGCCTTTTCTCGTGCCTTCCCTCCAATGGTGATAATGATTCCACATGACACTGCAGCAGTCCATGTGGTAAAGATCATGACTCCAACAATCTGAAAAGTAATTTTGGATCTGTAGATCAGAGGCTGGCACACTGCATAGTATCTGTCAATAGAAATGAAACATAGGTTGAATATTGAACTCATAGAGAGCATTATATCGAATGTAGCACGCACGTTACAAACAATTCTTTGAAGATGCCAACAAGGATTCACAAACAAAACAGTGCTAAAAGGCAGAACAACAGTTCCAACAAGCAGGTCAGAGACAGCCAGAGAAAGGACCAGGTAGTTTGTGGGAGTGTGGAGCTGTCGAAAGTAAATAATAGCCATCATAACAAGCAGGTTTCCACACATTATTACAATAGAAATGGTCCCAAAAACAAAACTTAACAGTGAAGTCCTAAAGGATCCAGGTGGTATTACAGAATTAGTGCAGACATCTGTGACATTAAGAGCAGAGTTTGCTGCCATTTAAGGTGTCTGTGGGCTGCACAGGCTTAAATACACAAGATTCTATTGGTGTCTTTGAGGGGAGGGACTAGGGGGAATATACACAACAATAGATCAATTAGATATTTGTAAATTGTACTTTGACTGTTGCTGTGATTAAATTATATAAAAAGTTTATTGTTATAAATTAAAATTGTAGTATTTCATTGAATGAATAATCTACTGGTCTGGCTGGTCTATCATAGTAATGGCTAATGATATGGAGACCTCTTTGAGGATGTGTTAGGCCACTGACAGCAGCTTTTACCATGTATGTCTCTCAGCCCATGTTGAGGCATCTCTGGCTTTACCTCACTTCCCATCATCTTTGTTGCCACTGTAGATTTACTAGTAGTCCATGTTCAGCCAAAGCATCCAGTTTATCATCCATTGTCTGGAGGCCACAATTAGAAGGTTAGGTTAGTTAATTTGCTATTTGTAGTTTAAAAAACACATTGGAAAAACATGTGCAAAAAGGTCAAAGTGCACCAGAAGCTCCCCACTTTGGCATAGATGTGGAAGGGAGAGATAAGCGGAGCATGATATCTCCCTAATGTGGTGTTTGTAGCGCCTGTTGGAGCACTCGGAACAAGTAGAGGTCCAGTTCCCAGTCCAGTTGGGTGATCAATTTAGAATTGCAGCCTAAGGTGATCAGGGTTAGAGCGTTTTGAACAGATGCAGTGGCACAGTGGTTGGGGCGTAAAGGGACAATATTGAGCTATTTTCTGATCTAATGTTTCCTCATCAAAAACATACCCACAGTTGTACTTTGTTTCATTCACATATGTTTAGCACACAAACTCTGCATATCCAGCTCTGGAAAAAAATAAGAGACCACTGCATTTTTTTCTGAAATCAGCATCTCTACATGTATTACAGCCATTCCATTCCAGTGTCTGTTGAATTCCAACACAAACACAAAGCTGAGCTACTTCAGTTCTTGCACCAGGAGTGGAATAAAGTCACCCAAGAACAATGTGAAAGACTTGTGGAGAGCATGCCAAGACGCATGAAAGTTCTGATTAAAAATAAGGGTTATTGCACCAAATATTGATTTCTGAACTCTTAAGTGTAAACATTAGTATTATGTTGTTTTAAAATTAATTTGATCTTGTTTCTTTGCATTGTTTGAGCTCTGAAAACATGTATCTTTTTTGTTATTTTGACCATTTGTCATTTTCTGCAAATAAATGCTCTAAACCAGGAGTCTTCAACGTTTTTCAGGCCAGGGACCCCCAAACAGATGGCGAACTGGTCCAGGGACCCCCTACTATATATACGGCATAGAATTGTGTTTTATATTAAATTGAGCTTAGTGTCATGTATAAACATTGCTACTCTGTTATGGTACATCCAATACAAGGAAATAATACACAGGTTAATATGTACAATAATACACAGGTTAATAAAATGTATTTTACACTATAAAATATAAAATTATATTATTTTAAAGTGAAATCAAAAGATTTCACGACCCCCCTGCAGTACCTCCGCGACCCCCCTAGGGATCGCGACCCCCCTGTTGAAGACCTCTGCTCTAAACGATAATATTTTCATTTGGAATTTGGGGGAACGTTGATTTGTTCTGTGAGAGAATGTGTTGAGGATATGGTATTTTTTGTTCTATAGGCTCTATTGAATAAACAAGACTGGATATGGAGAAAGGTGTCATTCTATCCCCAGGTTTACGCTGTTTAGGGTCATCTTTAGGTTTGACACCAATAAAATACAGCCTCATTTCATTCATTTGGGGGCAGGTGGGGTCAGAAAAGACAGTTCTGTGCTGACCAGCACTCTAGTGAGCTCATGAGAAAAGGATCATTCAAGTGTACCACTGGTGTTTGTTAGGGTTGCAAAGATTTCATTGTCCCCACCATAATATAAATGATTTTGATGTGCTGGTGCCCTAAGTTTCATCAAAATGTGTGTAAATATGCCATCAACACTTTCCCACAGCACAAATCAATGAGGTCTACTGTCCTCACTCGGCCAGTTCAAGTATCCAGAGCACTGTGCTAGCTCCTGATGTTAGAGCACAACCATGTCATCATCCTGTCCTCTTGTGCTTTGGCTACGGGCTTAGCTGAACTTTTTTACAATAAACACAAATAGAGAAATGAGTCAAAATGATTGAAACAAATTTAAGAAAATTGTCAGTTTTGGAGATAGAATAAAGTACCTTTTACAAGATATGTGTCTTACGAGGTAGAGCCTCAGTAAGTAGTAGAGGGTTTTTAGTCTCAGTAAAGAATATGTTTAATCCATATTGTTGTTTGTATAGAAAACTTCAGCAGCAGCGAAATGCGGTTTTTCACTCAGAATGGATCAATCATCTTCCATAGCAAGTTTTTCCATTGAAACTCTCAGACTTTGATCATGTGTGCTTTTTCATTACAGTTATTTAAGTTTGTTTAGTTTTGTTTTCCAATGGCTTTAACACATTTAAAGCCGTTGTAAATCTTTTTCACTCTTCGCAAAACTATTCTCACAAGATACAAAACACAGAATGTTTGAAAAATGTAACTTTCTGAATAAACTGTAAAACACTTTTGTAAAAAGGATACCGTGGTTAAGATACAGACAGTCATCAGATTTCTAAACTAACCATCTAACCATCATCCAGACAGGCCAGATCTGACACTTTCTGATGGTTTGAGAGTGAGATATGTACATGATGTAAATATGTGACAAATATTACACCATTTAGGTTGAAGATTTCTTAAAAAGTTTCAGAAATTGTGCCAGAGCCATTCAAAAAAATAGTCATATGTGTCAAAGACAAAGTAGGATTTGTAATTGTTTACTATATATGATTTATTGACCATCTCTATTGCATTCCATAGAATTCTAACAAACAAACAAAAGCAGTGGATAAGTGCAGCATCCAGGACCCATCCCCAGACCCAGTGAAAAATTGTACGCAGTTACTGTATATTTTTTTGCCATTGTATATCAAATAAAGACTAGATGAATTATAGCCTCTGTTTGGAAAATGCCAAAGATAATTTGTTGAATAATTTTGGTGACTATGGTGCCATATTTAACTGTTTTACTCAAACAGATGAGAGCCACGATAATGTATTTTCAACAGTCTGACTAAATCAAATAACAGTGTAAGAAACAGCAGACATGAACAAGAACATTTTAAACAATGCACCAAAGCATTTGCTCTTTGGAAAAACAAACAAGAGCATGGCATAATGATTTGCAAAAGTAACTGAAAGTAACTGAAAGGTTGAACAAGTAATTTCCATTCTAATCAGAAAAGTGTGCCATAGTAAGAAAAACTGTAACTGCATCTTACTAGTGGTACAATGCTTACATGTTTACCTCATATTTTAGGATCACAGAACAGAAATAAGAAATATTTGTTAAATATTGTTTTAAAAGGTAAATTTCACATAGTGATTTTAAAGCAGTTTCGCATCTGTCATATTTTTAAAGAATATCTTTCCAGAAAGAATAACTCTGAAAGCAGATCTGAACCAGCTGTAAAAGAAGGCATAGATGAAAGGGTTGAACCCGGAGTTTGCCCATGCAAACCATTTGAAAGCTTCAAATACAGTATCAGAAACTGTGTAATCAATAAAAGACAAACAGGTCATGGAGATGAGGAAAGGAGCCCAGCAAAAGAGGAATACCCCCACCACGATGGCCAGAGTGCGGGTCGCCTTTCTCTCCATTCTGCTCACTGCCACACCTGAATTAATGCTCTGGATGCTGCGTGCCTGTCTCCGAGCCACAAGAAGAATCTTTGTGTAAATGGGAAACATGATAATAATAGGGATGTAAAGGCCAAGTACAGAACCAAAAACATTTAGACTTGAATTTCGAAAAAATGCACATCTTTGTTCTGCCTTTCCTTGTGCATTCCCTCCAATGGTGATAATGATTCCACATGACACTGCAGCAGTCCATGTGATAAAGATCATGACTCCAACAATCTGAAAAGTAATTTTGGATCTGTAGATCAGAGGCTGGCACACTGCATAGTATCTGTCAATAGAAATGAAACATAGGTTCAGTATTGAACTCACAGAGAGCATTATATCGAATGTAGCACGCACGTTACAAACAATTCTTTGAAGACGCCAACAAGGATTCACAAACAAAACAGTGCTAAAAGGCAGAACAACAGTTCCAATAAGCAAGTCAGAGACAGCCAGAGAAAGGACCAGGTAGTTTGTGGGAGTGTGGAGCTGTCGAAAGTAAATAATAGCCATCATAACAAGCAGGTTTCCACACACTGTTACAACAGAAATTGTCCCAAAAACAAAACTTAACAGTGAAGTCCTAAAGGATCTAGACTGACTGCAGAAATGTGTCACATTAAAAGTTGAGTTTGCTTCCATTTAAGTAAAGGTAACAAAAGACATGCACATGTGGCAGTTATACAGCCTTAAATACACAAGATTCTATTGGCTCCTGTGAGAGGAGGGACTGGGGTCATAAGCAGCAATGGAAATTATCTAGTAAGTAAGTAAGTAAGTAAATTTTATTTATATAGCACATTTAAAAACAGTGAGAACTGGCCAAAGTGCTGTACAATGTCAAAAAGCTAAAAATAATAATAAATAAATCGGCAGCATAAAATACATAAGAACATTTGACATGGCACAAGTACACATAAGATGAAATAAAAGAAAGGATAAAAGAGATAAAAGAGTTAAGAGGCAAAGGCCACAGTGTACAAATGAGTTTTTAGCTTGGATTTAAAAGTGGTTATTGTTGGAGCAGATCTGATGTCAATAGGTAAACTGTTCCAGAGACGTGGAGCTGCCACAGCAAAAGCACGGTCCCCTTTGTGCTTGAGGCGGGAGCGGGCAACACAAAGGAGACCTTTGTCGGCAGATCTGAGGGACCTGGGTGCAGAGTAGTGTTGCAGCATGTCTGAGATGTACTTGGGGGTCTGGCCTTGAAAGGACTTAAAAACCAAAATAAGTATTTTAAATTGAATTCTAAAACAAATGGGAAGCCAGTGCAGAGAGGAGAGGACAGGAGTAATGTGTTCCTGCCTCTTGGTGCCTGTTAAAAGTCTAGCAGCAGCATTCTGCACCAGCTGCAGGCGAGCTAGCTGGGTCTGGGGGAGGCCAAAGTAGAGGGCGTTGCAGTAATCCAGCCGAGATGTTATGAAGGCATGGATAACGGTTTCCAGATCTTGAACAGAGAGTGATGGCTTGAGCTGGGTGATCACTCTCAGCTGGTAGTAACTATTTTTTATGACTGTATTTATTTGTTTTTTGAAACACAAGTCAGAGTCAAAGATAACCCCAAGGCTTTTGGCAGAAGGCTTAACAAAAGAGGAGAGGTGAGATAAATTGCCAGTAACTGTGGGTATTGATTTAGGGGATCCAAAAACTATGACCTCGGTCTTGCTGTCGTTGAGTTGTAGAAAATTGTTGGCCATCCAAAGCTTAATGGCCTCTATACAGTCTAGGAGAGATTGGGCGGAGTCCTGTGATGTTAATGGTAAGTATAATTGTGTGTCATCAGCGTAAAAATGAAAGGAAACAAAATGTTTACGGATAATGTCCCCAAGGGGGAGCATGTATAGGCAGAAGAGTATTGGCCCTAAAATTGAGCCTTGGGGGACACCATAGGAGACCGGAGCAGATTGTGGAAATGTGTTATTAAAGAGTCTAGTGGTTTTATTGATCATGCTTACTTTTAATCCTGTTCAGGTATTGTATATCTTAAGAGCCCAGTTATCATTTTAATGCAGTATACTGTGTTTTGATGACAACTACAAGCACATAGGATCGCTGACTGAACATGACATAAGACATGAATAATATACTTTATAACCCGTCCTGTTTAGTTCGAGTATATAGATTATCCATTGTTCATGTGTCACGTGACCCAGTTTACTTGAGGTCACCTTAGGAACATTACAACAGCCAACATCAGGCCTTCCTACAAGACATCAAAGCAGTAGTAGCATTAGCTCTGCTGTGACAGACCATCTGTATCCTCGATAAATACAAGCACCGTGAGGACTCGCCTGGCAAAATGACATTCAGAAAAGCTCCACAAATTCATCAAAAATAGTCCAGTCCAGGACAAAAGACTAAAGAGCAACAGCGCTGCCCTACAACACCTCAAGGTACACTGCTGAACACAGCCAGTCATTTACATATATTTTCTGATGTTGACAAAATAATAATAATAATAATAATAATAATAATAATAATAATAATAATAATAATAATGATTTGATGATTTGATTATTTAATATCATTGTAACCAAGGACAAGAACAGTTACCTTGAAACCCATATACTTTCAATAAATTTAAATAACCTTTTTTTTTTCCTCTTGAACAATCTAATCTAATGCTTTTGACTAAAACAAACAACAATACAAAAGCATTTGTTGTTTGTCTGCCATGACGGTCCCAACACACTTATTACAGGTGTGAAAGTTACGCAAGTCCCTAAGCACTGCTCTGTGCTCCATTCGCCTCTGCAACAGAACAATGAAATTGAAGTTAGACACTACCAGAACACAAGTAAGTCAGTTACTAAGTAACTAAACATGCAATTTTCTACTGAAGTGAATCTTTTCAACATTCCAACTACACTGTTTGTTAATCTCCCAATTATGAGTGGTCATGTCGTCAAAAAGTCAGCCCAGAACCACTTCATCAGTGTTGTATAAAGTACTGGAAAATCAAACTCAAGTAAAAGTATAGGTTCCCCTCCCAAAAATGACTTTGGAAAAAGTCAAAGTCACTGACTGAAATGTTACTTGAGTAAAAGTCTTAAAGGATCTGGAACTTCTTGTAATTAAGTATTACAAGTAATGTAAAAATAAATGTA
Source organism: Paratrypauchen microcephalus (assembly GCA_036785185.1). NCBI lineage: Eukaryota > Metazoa > Chordata > Actinopteri > Gobiiformes > Gobiidae > Paratrypauchen > Paratrypauchen microcephalus. The sequence goes on along the minus strand of JAVJIX010000110.1, from coordinate 2,000,913 downwards.
CTCAAGTAATGTAATTAAAAGTACAAGTAAAAGTATGAAGCAAAGGCAGTCTGAAGCTAACCCTCGCTTTGTTACTTAGAGAGCACAAACACACAGCGCTTGTTAAAATTTTTAAAAGTAGGCACATGTTAATGTTATTTTTTGTCCTTTTGAACTCGTGTGCCCGTTCTCATTCGTTACACTTAGCCTACAGCTATGCCTTTCCTTGAGCCCAAAAAGCTAGGTAGCCTGTTAGCTCCAACATCGTCAAATAACGCTTTGTGTAACCGAAACAATGTCACACATGCTCATCGTCAGGTCCCCCTTCATTTGTAGCCGACGTGGATGCTGTCTCCTCTTCCATCAGAGATGTTGATTGATTACCGTATTTTCACGACCATAGGGCGCACCGTGTTATAGGGCGCAGCTTCAGTTACGGGTGTCTTTTTGGTATTTAACACATACAAAAGGCGCACCGGGCTATAGGGCGCGGGCACGATAAAACGTACCGGTAAAGTCCTGGTTCAGAGCGCACGTGCACTTCCTCATTGCGTGCGCTGACGGCTCGTGCTCTTCTTATGCTCTGATGCGCTGTGTTGAAGTTCAGAATGTGTTTAGTTGGTGGATTTAATTACATAAACTTTCCACACGAACAAAATCATATGTGTGTTATTAATAAGCCTAAGAAAATAGTGTGATTTGAATTGTGTTTTATTAAAAAAAGCAGCGGGAGCAAATATGAGTTCGGTTGTGCTTTATTTGAGTGCGTAATAAGTACCGTATTTAGCATAGTGCTCACATTATTTTTACAATCATTCTATCAAATCAAATCAATCATCAAATCCATCAAAGTCCTCATCTTCTGTATCTGATAAGAACAACTGGGCTAGAGTACAGTCAAACACGCCAGGTTCTCTCTCGTCACAGTCAGAGTCTGTCTCGTTGCCGTCCGTCTCCTCGTGAAAGATGCCGGCTTTTGCAAAAGCCCGAACAACAGTACAAGTAGACACATTAGCCCAAGCATCTACAATCCATTCACAAATTGGGGCGTAACTCGCTCGGCGTTGCCTCCCAGTCTTCGTAAAGCTGTGTTCGCCATCTGTCATCCATCGCTCCCACGCCGTTCGCAGCCTTACTTTGAACGCCCTGTTCACGCCAATGTCCAGCGGCTGGAGTTCCTTTGTCAAGCCTCCCGGAATGACAGCGAGCTCAGAGTTCATTTGCTTCACCTGTTTTTTGACACCGTCCGTGAGATGAGCGCGCATGGAGTCACAGATCAACAGGGACGGTGACGCGTGGAAAAAACCGCCTGGTCTCTTCACATACACCTCATTCAGCCACTCTTTCATTTTGTCCTCATCCATCCAGCCCTTTTCGTTAGCCTTAACGATTACTCCAGCTGGAAACTCAGCTGCGTCTTCTTTACTTGTCGGAGTTCGTTTTCCAACTTCCTCCACTTGCGAACCATGGACTCATTAATGCTGAATTCTCTCGCTGCTGCTCTATTCCCGTGTTTCTCCGCGTAGCTGATTGCTTGCAGTTTAAACTGTGCTTCATAGGCGTGTCTCTTAACAGGTGCCATTCTCAGGGTTGTCAAAACAATGTTCCGCATACCGCGCATACCTGCCCATTTGTACTATTCGGGGTCTGTCTTCGCTCACGTCCGCACGTTCACGCCACGCCCCTTGTCTTCTATTACGCCCGCGTCTCACAACAACACAATAGGCGCACCGCACCATAGGGCGCGGCGTGCATTTTGAAGAAAATTTAAGACTTTTAGGTGCGCCTTATGGTCGTGAAAATACGGTAAACTAGCTGCATGAAACCAACAGGTGTAGGCTGATTGTCATGCGCAAGTAGCGAACAAGCCCAGGCACGTCCTGACTTCCTTCAGTCAGTAGAGGTTTTTTTTGGTAACGAGTAACTAAACGGCACATTGAAAATGTATTGGAGTAAAAGTATGCAATTAAATTTGGAAATGTAGTGAAGTAAAAGTAAAAGTTATAATTTTTTTAAAAACTCAAGTAAAGTACAAAGTCTCCCAAAATGTACTTAAGTACAGTAGTGAAGTATTATTACTTCGTTACTATACAACACTGCACTTCATACTTACAATCTAAGGTTCTTGTCTATGGTTTTGACAAAGTTAGTTGCCATTCAGGTTCAGATTTATCTTATTATCATTATCATTATTATTATTACTATTTATTATCATTATTACTATTTATTATCATTATTACTATTTTCCATTATTATTATTATTACTACGTATTACTATCTGTATTATTTATTACTTACTTTATCCCCTCCCTGCCTGCATGCACTTTTTCCCTCTTCTCCAATTGTCCTGGAGCTACTGTGGCGAGTAAATTTCTCCTGTGTGAGATCAATAAAGTCTTATCTTATCTTATCTTATCTTATCTTACATCATTTACTTCATTTTAGAGAGATGCTTTATCGATCCTGAGGAAAATTCAAATTTTACTGCAGCAAACTGCAGTTTTACTGCAACATTATGTTCTGTGCACTTCTCAGTCGCACAGAACATAAGGACTGGTCAGGTAGGGTCAGCAGATCCTGTGTTAAAGCAGTTTGAGGAAAATAAGTGCCAGTGTCCCCCCTCTCTGTGTCCTGCAACATCACAGCATCATCGGGGGGGAAGGGGGGGGGGTGAACACAACAAAAAAGGCCTCACTCTTACTCCGCTCTGCTGTTTCAGTTGATGGTAAAATGGTTCTTTCCTCAATATGTTTCCTCTGGAAAGTCTTGGAATATTTCCTCTGAAAGGTCTTCTGCCACATTTGCTGCGGCATATGGTGTAAAAACCTGCAGCATCTTAAAAGTTTATAGCTAGTTCCTTACCTAGTTAGCTGCATGCACAGTCTCCATGGATACAGGAAAAATAAACAGCTTACTTTACAAAATTCAATAGTCCCTTACTTGCGTCCTGGCATATGGTTGCAAAAACTGTACAGTGTGTGAGCCAGGTAGCCACAAAAGCAGCCAACTACTCCTTTAGCCAAACTGCCCCACTGAACTGAACGTACAGGTTCAGTTTTATTCACTGTTGTGTTTTTTATGCATTTATTTTATTTTTCACGTGAACTGAAAAATTGAATATTTTTTATTTATTTTATAAGGTTCTGTTTTTGTTATTAAAAAAGGGATATTTATTAATCTTAGTAGGACTATTTATGTTTATAATGAGGTTAATCATTGGAAGAATGAACATGAAAAAAATGTTTCTTTGACCAGAAAGTGAATTATTTTAGTGAATTATTTTCTAACAAATTGTTTGTCACCCGCGGCCTACTATATAGGCTACAGGGAGGATATATGAACATATGTGCGAACAAATTCTAGAACATAAAAACACTGTATAAACTACCCTACACAGTCTTATTTAATGAATATTTTCTATTTTATAGTGGAGCTCCACTCGCTCCATATGTCTGCATAAAAGTGGAGGTGACGTGTTTCCGGTCGAGACATATGTACTTCCTCATTTATAAAAGTGGAGGTCACGTGTTTCTGGTCTAGAGTGGAGCTCCACTTGCCCGAACATCTACAGTACACCCTCTTGAAATTAGTTGATAGCTTTTTGGAAACCCTTGTTATAAATGTCAACATGTGTTTGATTTGCTTACAATGAATATATTTGTGTTAGATTAAAAACTCAGCATGACATAATTTATATTCAACATTGCTTTTTAATTGTACTTACACTTAAAACAGTATAGCTAATCAAGTTGGTATACAGACACTAGAATCAGGCCATCAGTTTTGTATTAGCGAGGTTAGTTTTGAATATTTCTCCAGATACAATCATTTTACACGCAGACCTGAACCAGCTGTAGAAGAAGGCGTAAATAAAAGGATTGAGCATTGAGTTGGACAGTGTGAGCCAGTTGAGAGCTTCAATCAGAGAGAACGGTGGAGTTTCACTGGCCAAAGGCAGAAAAACAATGCACAGAAAGTATGGAGTCATACATAAGAGGAAAACCCCCATCACTATGGCCAGGGTTTTAGTGGCCTTCCTTTCTGTCTTACTTATGGCACCACATTTAGAAATCTGGATGCTGTTTCTCTGTCTCTGAGCAACAAAGAAAATTTTAAGATAGATACAAATCATTATAATTGCAGGCATGAAAAAAGCAAAGACAGGCCCTGTTATGTTGGTTAAAACTACATCAACAAGACATGTCTCTGTGCATGCTTCCTGATTGTTTCCTCCAATCAGTATACTAGTACCAATCATAACAGCAACACTCCAAGTCATAAAGATCATGACCCCAGCTGCACGTCCTGTTACTGTATTCTTATATGTCAGAGGATAACATATGGCATGATATCTGTCAATGGAAATACAGCACAAGTTCAAAATAGATGAAGTACTTAGAGTGATATCAAACCAATCTCGTATTTTACAAAATACATTTTCTACATAGAGACAGGAGGTCACAGTCTGAGTCATGCTAAAAGGAAAAACTATGACTCCCACCAGCAGGTCTGCCACAGCCAGAGACAAGATCAGGTAGTTTGTGGGAATGTGCAGCTGCTTGAAATAAACAATGGAGATTATCACAAGAAGGTTTCCACAAACTGTTGCTAGAGTTAAACAGGAAAGTACTATATATATAAAAACACATAATAGTGAAGGGTTGTTTAGAAAAATGTAAGTTGCATTATATAATTCAAAGCAAGGATGGGTGTCAGAGTAGGTCCAGTTCATATCTAAAACATACAATTCCAAAATAATCTTGACAAATAACCAACATGGTGTTGTATGTCTCTATGTTGACACTCAAAGCACAAGTATGTTTTATATATTTTTTTATTTTCCACGCCCACAAGGACAGAACATATCTTATCCAATCATAATATTTATGTAAACTGGTTAGTGTCAAGAGACCGCTTAGTTAAAAATAGTTAGTAGAGTCTGTTGTTATTCTTTAGTTTTAGAGGGTGGAAATCTCAATATCACATTCATGTAATGTCACTGACCCTTTATTCTTTTAAAAGGGACATCGTGCAAATCTGCTTGAAAATGAAAATCACAAGATTTCCACAAAAAAGACTATAACAAACACTTTACATGTTCAAAGGTCACAGAGCCAGTGAATGGGATAATCCCTTTATTTAAGTCATTTGTAAAAGACATGGCCAATTTCCTTGATTTTATTTTAAGCAGCTACTGCATGAAATCACACCTCACACTAGTTTAATGTTGGCAAAGTTGCCTGTGAATATTTGTCCACTTAATATCATTTTACACGCAGACCTGAACCAGCTGTAGAAGAAGGCATAAATAAAAGGATTGAGCATTGAGTTGGACAGTGTGAGCCAGTTGAGAGCTTCAATCAGAGAGAATGGTGGAGTTTCACTGGCCAAAGGCAGAAAAACAATGCACAGAAAGTATGGAGTCATACATAAGAGGAAAACCCCCATCACTAAGGCCAGGGTTTTAGTGGCCTTCCTTTCTGTCTTACTTATGGCCCCACATTTAGAAATCTGGATGCTGTTTCTCTGTGTCTGGGCCACGAAGAAGATCTTAGTGTAAATGCACAGCATTATAACAGCAGGCATAAAAAAGGAAAAGAAAGGCCCTGAGACATTAGAAAGAACAACATTCACAGGGCAGGTGTCTTCACATGTTCCCTGGCTGTATCCACCAATGACAATACCAATACCGATCATAACCGCTAGACTCCAGCTCATGAAGATCATGGCCCCAGTCACACGCACAGTAACTGTGATCTTATATGTGAGAGGATTACATATTGCATAATATCTGTCCACAGAAATACAGCACAAGTTCAAAATAGATGAAGTACTTAGAGTGATATCAAACCAATCTCGTATTTTACAAAATACATTTTCTACATAGAGACAGGAGGTCACAGTCTGAGTCATGCTAAAAGGAAAAACTATGACTCCCACCAGCAGGTCTGCCACAGCCAGAGACAAGATCAGGTAGTTTGTGGGAATGTGCAGCTGCTTGAAATAAACAATGGAGATTATCACAAGAAGGTTTCCACAAACTGTTATCGCCGACAACAGTCCAAGGACTAGATACACCAGAGCACACAGAGCAGACGGGTCAGGAGGGAACAACAAAGTAGTAAAATTACCCAACTGAAAACATGGGTGGATACTATGCACAGTATAAACAACATTCATTGTCACTTGTGGATGAATGCTCCTTATAACAAATATATCAACACAATTCTATTATTACAGTCAAATGGCATCAGTTTCTCACTCAGTCCGGGGGCCTGCTCACACGTTATATAGACACCAGTCTCCAAATCTCTGCTCACTCATCCAATCAGATTATTAGGAGTCTGGATTGTGTTTCCGAATCTATGGGATGAGACCCAACGAGGTTTGAAAATTTTATTCAGATAATTCTGGTTCATGTATTTTTATTCCTATAAAATTCCTGGAGCTTGTAAAAACCAGTCGGGCCTGTTTAAGTTGGGAAGGAGTGTGTAAACTTCTAGCCCACCAGTGCTCCTGGTGAATGTATGTGATTCTCCAACTGACAAACCCAACTAGAGAGATATTCTTTTTTTGTGCAGAGATTAGAGATACATAAAATATTACAAAAAATACATTTAAAAAGGAGTATTATCCAAAAAAACTTAACCTTGCCTGAAGTGGTTGTGTCATCCATGCATGTTAGAGTATTTTAGCTATCCCTCCTTACCCTAAAACCTGACGCAATGCACAGTAGTTTTATTAAGGGAACGCACACCAATTGTAATGTGATAGCACTGTGAAGGGGGAGTGAAAGTGAAACTGTCATAGTTCATGTTTTGCAGTTATTGTTGGATAATTTGGTGTACTTATTCCTTTAGTGTTGTGTGCCCTTAGTGTTTTATTTTGACATTTTTTCCGTCAGCTTGTTACTTTTAGTTTTACTTCCTGTCTGTCGATCGTCTTCCCTACCCTAATGTGCCCCTGCCCTGTGTCTGTGTGCATTTGTACCCCGTGTTCTCCTCTGCCCTTTGTTGGTCCATTGTCATTATCAGTGTCTCGTCACGTCATGCCAGTTTTGATTTTTTTGAATTTTGTCATTCTTTGTTATTAAAGAACTTAAACAGCAGTCCGGCATTTTGGGTCCTCCCTCTTTTTCTCATTAAACGTGACAGAAACTTATAAAACATGTTAATGCATTGTTTTCAGTGAATTTAGCATTTTCAAAACAATAAAAGGTAACATGGTGATGTAAATATAGTATGTGTTAGCAATGAATACCCGATAGAAGCAAAATGCACCCTATTTAAGTGTGTGGTTGGAACATTAGGAAAATAGGAACAGGAATATTGTCTCTTTATACACTGGTTGTTCATATTTTTGTAAATAATAACAGATATTTTACCATCGTTGTAATGCTTTATGTGTCTTTCTATAACTACACTCTTGACTAGTGTTACATTACAATGGCTTTGAGTTAATTTATGTCTTTATTTTTTCAAATAGGGATAAAGAATGTACAGGTTAATAGTGTAAATGCACAATTTACATTTTTCTTTCAGTCATTTGAAAACATTTTTTGAACGTTTAGTTTGATTCAAACATATATCATAACAGAGGTAAAAGGTGACACAGTTCTCAGGCTCTTTCACAGAACACATGACACAGCTCTCATTTTCAGCATTACAGGCTTGTTCACATGTGGTAAAGATCATTGGCTTAAACTGTTACTTTTAAATATAGAAACTCAAACAGAACAGAAAAAAACATTTGTGAGCACCTAAAATCTAACAAGTGATTTTACACATATGTTATAGAGGGAGAAGGGTCTCAGCAGTGCACAGACTGTATGATTAGAGACATTATACCCAGAGTATACTTTTTATCCAGTTGCAAAAATGTTTTGATGTATTTACTATTCCAATATCTCCCAGTTTTCCTAAGATATTTGGATACAGTAAATTACTGTAAAATCCAGTGTGCATATTTTTTCTATTATATTTTTTTACAATAATGTTTGATTATGTTGACTGGTTTGGGACAAAAACACAACGTCTTTTCCAGCCCTAATTGTGTAAATGAAGCTATTTGCAGACAAATCAGTGATTGTCTGTGGTCCCTGAGAGCTGGACTAAGGCTTCTGAGCTGCTCTGTCACATGAAGGAAAGAGCACAGAAATACATATGAGTAGAGTCTGAGAGTTTGGATGGTAAAACTTGCTTTTGGAGCATGACTTATCAGTTTTGAATGTAAACCTTCTTTTCGTTGAGCCAAGATTTTGTTTAGGTAGTAAACCTGTTTGGGATTCTGTGTGAGCGGTTTTGCAAATGTCAATTTTGACAGAGTGTGACAAAACGACTGAAAAAACTGTAAAATCAAGTTACCTCCAATAATCACGTAAGTCTTGTGTTTGTAATGTTGCCTGTGAATATTTGTCCACTTAATATCATTTTACACGCAGACCTGAACCAGCTGTAGAAGAAGGCGTAAATAAAAGGATTGAGCATTGAGTTGGACAGTGTGAGCCAGTTGAGAGCTTCAATCAGAGAGAACGGTGGAGTTTCACTGGCCAAAGGCAGAAAAACAATGCACAGAAAGTATGGAGTCATACATAAGAGGAAAACCCCCATCACTATGGCCAGGGTTTTAGTGGCCTTCCTTTCTGTCTTACTTATGGCCCCACATTTAGAAATCTGGATGCTGTTTCTCTGTCTTTGAGCAACAAAGAAGATCTTAGTGTAAATGCACAGCATGATAAATGCTGGCATGAAAAAAGCAAAAATGGCCCCAGCTACTGTGGTCAAGAAGTCAACTAGACACATCTCTTCACATGTGCCCTGACTATGACCTCCAATGATGATACCAATACCAATCACAGCAGCAACAGTCCAGCTCATGAAGATCATTGCCCCAGCCACACGTACAGTAATTGTGCTCTTATATGTGAGAGGATTACATATGGCATAATATCTGTCAACGGAAATACAGCACAAGTTCAAAATAGATGAAGTACTGACAGTAACATCAAAACAATCCCGTATTTTACAAAATACATTTTTCTGATAGAGACAGGAGGTCAGAGTCTGAGCCATGCTAAAAGGAAAAACTATGACTCCCACCAGCAGATCTGCCACAGCCAGAGACAAGATCAGGTAGTTTGTGGGAATGTGCAGCTGCTTGAAATAAACAATGGAGATTATCACAAGAAGGTTTCCACAAACTGTTATCGCCGACAACAGTCCAAGGACTAGATACACCAGAGCACACAGAGCAGATGGGTCAGGAGGGAACAACAAAGTAGTAAAATTACCCAACTGAAAACATGGGTGGATACTATGCACAGTGTGGGATACATTCATCTTCTTAGTTATGTTGGTCTACGAATCAGATCTAATAACAAACGAATAACCCCACACTGGACACTGTGCCTCTGGGATGAAGCACTGATTTTATTGACACATCCTCAAAGTTCCACTGACGAAACAACTGCCATCCAATCAGACTTGTGTGAAAACTGGACCTGTTTTCCATCATTGTTTACACATGTTGAGATTGCATGTTCTATTAAAATCATAACATACCCAAATAAATGGTTCTTCTCTCTATTCTCAATAAAAATGTAAGGCATTCTTCAGGAAACAAAGCTGTATGATGGTTGTTCTTACATTGTGTTCTATTAACTGCACAACTGAACAACTTAAGGCATTGTCATGTCAAAATCTTACGGCGTTTCGGGGTGGATTCTGTTTAGTCCAGAGAAGTTGTCATTTCTCGATGGTTTTATGGCTCAAGCTATGACTCAAACTGCCTAAAATATTGAACACATTTTCATTTCACCAATGTTGAATAATCCAGAATAAACACTTCCTGAATAGTTTACAAAGATGTGTCTGGTGGTTACGGGTGAATCTCCTCGAGTTCAGATGAGCGTGATTAAAAGGTGTAACATGCATGGTCCATGTCACAAAATATGGCAGCATGAGAGGAAAAAGGAAAGCAAAAAAGTATGAGGGGAAAAACATTGCAAATTGTGGAAAAGCCTATTACATAAATGTGTGAAACGGAAACATCTTGAACTATTTATCTCATGCAGGTTATTATTACATGACATGAACACAACTAATTGAGATAGTACTGCAGGTTTAAGATGATGACAGCAGCTTCAAACTAAAATTTGAAAATTCAAACCAAAAAATCTCAAATTATTTAGAGTAACCCCAGGTTGAGACTGTACATGGTGCAGCTCTGGTCTGGTGGCTGAGTATTCTGTATAGTTATATATGTAGCAGTATGAGAATGTAAGCAGCGCGCAGTTGCTTAATAGGCACGGGTGTCTATTGGCCGCCAGTGCTAGGTGGCGTCCCATAAAAGTCCTGCCTTTCTGCCGCACTCCCCTCTGACCTCTGGCACTGGGCCCGCCCGCCGGCGTTCACTTTCGGGTTTGCTCCGTGCTCGCTCCGTGCATCTCTGCGGGTAAGAGGAGCACTTGGTCTCCTTTATTTACATTTTCAGACTGTTTCTAATGTATTTATCTAACTTGTAGAATGGACAGTCTACCCGCGCAATAAGGGGATATGCCGGTTGTTTCAGGCCGCTCATGATAACGCTCACGGTAAGGGTTTCCCTGGTTGGTTACTTTCTGCTGTCCTATAGCATAGCTTAGCTTAGCTTACTAGCATGTTATCTCTCTTAGGCGCTGTGATAGCTCTCCCTCGCCTCTCCCTCGGCGGAGCTCAAAGTTTGGCTCTTAAGTGGTAAGTATGTCGGTGTCTTTGGGTTAATGAGCTGTAAATGCTAAGCGTATTTATACCTCCTCCTGTTATGTTTGTGTAGACGCTGCCATTTTGTCCTGCTGCACTTATTTCCACTGTCGCTTGTTGCTTGTATTCTGTGCCAACTCCGCGCCAATTCTGCATGTGCTTCGCTTCACGCCGCCGCTTGACTGCCTGCTTCCGGCCTGCGCTGGTTGGGCATTTCCTAACCTGCCGCCTGCTTTTGGGGAAGATTGCTTGGGGTGTTTTGCAGGGGGACCCCCATCCCCTCCCCCTCGCGGTGTGCGCTTCGGTGAACGGGGCGGCGGGAAATTAACCCCTCCTTTGCCTGATATTCCTGGGATTGAACGAGCTGTTGCGAAATACAGCACTGGACCAGCGTTGCGTGTGAACTGGAGCGTTATTGGGTGTTGGTACTATTTTGTAATGTTTTAATTCTGTGTTCCAGGAGCTGATTGGCCAATCTGGTGGCGGGGTCGGTCCTTTTGGTGGTGGTGATAAACTTTGTATATATATTATTTTGCAGTGCACTTTCTTCTTCCGTTGTTGAGTGTGTTTGTAGTGATTTTCTTTGTGTTGGGGTGTTTTTATTTAGTTTTCATCCCATTGTTGTTGGTTCCTCTCTGTCCTCCAGCCTGACCTCAGCTCCTGGACGTCCCCACGTGGTGTGTGTGAGTGTGTGAGTGCTCTAGGCCTTCTTAAAGAAGATTAAATTGAGTTTTATACTGTTTATAATAAGAGGACTTGTTTTAAATATCATTCTAAGAATTTACAATAAAGACTGTGAATTGGAACTGTCTCGTCTGTTTGGTGTAAAATCGTACCTGCGTGCCTTAGTACCTCTTAGTCCCCATTATTGGGGTGGCGTTGTTGTGTAGTGTACATTGCAAGTACACCTTGGGAGCTATCGCTACTGCCACATTTGGTGTTGCTGGCAGGGTTTACCATTGAGACAGAGGCTTGTTCCAATCACACTTTTTGTTGTTTATTCTTTAGTTTTTCTGTTTACACTGTGTCTGTGTGTACGTGTACCAAGCAGCAGAGATAATTAGTTTGTTTGTGCTATTTGTAAGGACAAAACGGCAGCTGATCGGTCTGAGCTTCCAACGTTACGTGTTCCAGTAGCCATGGAGGAGGAGCTGCAGGAATTAAGGGATTTGGTTGCTCAGCTAAAAGCAGACAACGAGAGGATGCGCACAGGACACATGTCTGCTGCATCTAGCTCTGGGGCCAGTTCCTCCACAACTTCTGCGCCCCCCACAGTCCCTGTTTCAGAGAGGTTAGTGTTTGTTCCTAGAGACCGTAAGTGTCCCATGTTCAGGGGCCGTACAGGGATTAGTGTGGACGAGTGGGTCGAAGAGGCGCAGGCTTGTATGAGGGCCCGACACTTAGCACCAGTAGACCAGGCATTCTTTTTGTTCGACCACTTGGAGGGAGAGGCGAAGGAGGAAATCAAATTCCGCTCCAGCGAGGAGCGAGGGGACCCTACCAGAATAATTGCAATCCTGCGAGAATTGTACGGGTGTACGGAGTCATATGTGGCGTTACAGGAAGCGTTTTTCTCCAGAAGACAGGAGGAGGGGAACACGCTCCAGGAGTTCTCCCTCGCCCTGCTGGGCCTAATGGAAAGGGTAAGATTGCAGGCCCCGGGAGACATACCAAACGCTGCGGCTTTATTGCGCGACCAATTTGTTGAAAATGTGTGCGACGGCTCTTTGCGGCGCGATTTAAAACAGTATGTGCGCCGGAATCCAAGGGCAACTCTGCTGGAGGTTAGGGTGGAGGCAATCAGGTGGGAACTGGAGGGTCTGCCATCTGGCATGCGGGGCTCTGTGCGGGGCTCTGTGCCGTCAGCCTTTGGAATACAATATGCCATGCACAGTGGCCCCCGGGCGGAGGTAGCCATCACTCAAGCTGAGGTAAGCGAAATGAAGGAGCTTTTGAAGAGACAACAGGAGCAGCTTGACCTGCTCACTCAAAGTATTGCCCTTCTTCGGGCTCCGCACTCACGTAGCCGCTCTCCTCGTCGCCGTCCCATTATATGCCTGCGCTGCCAACAACCTGGGCATATGGCCAGAGATTGTGATGGCCCCCGCGTTTCTCAATCAATGGTGTCTACCATTACGGAGAGTTTTTTTCGTCAGCATTTCGAGCCATGGGGGGAAGAACGCCTAAAGGCTTGTCATTGGCTTCAGCTCAGGGCAGCCAATTGAATTGACGACTGAGCTCTGTGGTAAAGTGATGCCCCGCTGTGGCGTGTTGGTCGTTGCGGATCCTCCAGGTAGTAACGTGCCATCCCAAGTCCCAGGGGTTCTGGGGATGAATGTGATCCGCAGGTGTTACCAGGAGCTGTTTGGGCAGTATGGGACTGCTTTATTTGATACCGTCCCTGTTGTAGTGTCCACTACCCCATTGCGTGATGCCTTTCAGAAATGTCATGCCGCGGATCTGCAACCACCCCCAGAGCAACCTGGTAGAGTTAAGGTGCAAGGTAAACGGGCGGTTCGCATTCCTGGGGGCACAATGCGCATTGTCCCTGCCACCTGCTCTACTCAGTATTCACGGGCCACAGTTCTGTTTGAGCCGTTGGAGAGGGGTCTGCCTGCTGGGTTGTTGGCCTCTCCGGCCTTGGTTCCGGTGGTTCGGGGTACTGCTTATGTCCCTATTGTCAATGTCGGTGACAACGATGTGCTGCTCTACCCTCGTACCCTAGTAGGGACGCTGGACCATGCAAATGTGGTGAGCCTCCCAGCAGGAGTCACAGAAGTGTCATCGGTCACTGCGAGCGTTTCCTCCCAAGGTGCTACTTCCCCGGTTACGGATCCATTTGCAGAAATCGACCTGGCACCCCTGTCCCGGGAGGAGCAGGAGGAGGTGCGGTCCTTACTGAGGAAGTATGCCTCGGTTTTTGCGGCACATGATCAGGATTTGGATTGTACTAACCTGATCACTCACGATATCCCATTGTTGGATGATGCTCCGGTCCGCCAGCGGTATCGCCGTGTTCCACCATCAGAGTATGAGTTGGTTGAAGAGCATTTCAATCAGCTCTTGGAAGCGCAGGTCATTAGGGAGAGCTCTAGCCCGTACGCTTTGCCCATTGTCTTGGTCCGGAAAAAGGACGGCAGCATTCGTTTGTGCGTTGACTATCGTCAATTGAACAGCAAGACCCGGAAGGATGCTTTTCCACTCCCGCGCATCGAGGAGTCGCTCGATGCTTTGACGGGGGCCCGCTGGTTCTCCACTATGGACTTGGCCAGCGGGTACAATCAGGTCCCCGTCGCGGAAAGTGACCGTCATAAAACGGCCTTCTGTACACCTTTTGGCCTGTTTGAGTGGAATCGCATGCCTTTCGGACTGTGCAATGCTCCCAGCACCTTCCAACGACTGATGCAGCGCATCTTTGGGGACCAGCAGTGTCAGTCTCTCCTCCTCTACCTGGACGATATTGTTGTTTTCTCGTCCACAGTAAGGCAACATCTGGAGAGGCTGGACGTGGTGCTCGGGAGATTGCAGAAGGAAGGGCTCAAGGCAAAATTGCGCAAGTGCCACTTCTTCCAGCGCGAGGTGCACTATTTGGGGCACATGATCTCGGACCAGGGTGTGGCCACGGACCCCGGCAAAATTAACGTAGTAGCTAGTTGGCCGGTACCATCTACGGCATCAGAACTGCGGTCCTTTTTAGGATTCGCAAGCTACTACCGACGTTTTGTCGAGGGCTTTGCCAAACTGGCCACTCCCTTACATCGCCGAGTGGCCGAGCTGACAGGTAAGCGGACGAAGAAAAGAGAGGCTCAGCATGACACTGGACCTTGGACCGCGGAGTGTCAGCAGAGCTTCGACACCCTCAAGGCTAAGCTCACGTCTGCCCCAGTGCTGGCATATGCTGACTTTGCCCTTCCCTTCATCCTGGAAGTTGATGCCAGCCATGCTGGCCTGGGTGCTGTTCTTTCCCAGGAACAGGAAGGGAAAGTCCGGCCTATTGCATATGCCAGTAGAGGACTTCGACCAACCGAGCGGAATATGTCCAACTATAGCTCGATGAAGTTGGAGCTACTGGCCCTTAAGTGGGCGATGACGGAGAAGTTCAGGGAGTATCTTTTGGGCCACAGGTGCGTGGTCTACACGGACAATAACCCCCTGAGCCATCTCGCGTCCGCCAAGCTGGGTGCAGTCGAGCAGTGTTGGGCCGCCCAGTTGGCTTCGTTCGACTTCGAGCTGAAATACCGATCCGGGCGGTGCAACAGGAACGCTGATGCATTGTCCCGCCAGCCAGGGCCCCCTCCACTGGAGGTGTCATCCGTGGCCTTGGGCACTACCTTGCCTCAGTCGCTGCAGCAGGTTCTGCATGCAACGCAGACCCGGGCGGTTCAGTCTGTCATGACGGTCTTTCCTTCTTGCGCTCCTGCGGACCTTCATGAGCTGCAGCAGGCTGACCCCGTCATTGGTGGGATTCTCCCCTTCTGGCAGCAGAACAGACAGCCCACTCGGGCTGAACGCCGTCTCTTCTCCCAACCAGCCCTCACTTTGTTGGGCCAATGGGATCGTTTGGTTGAGTTGGAAGGGCTGCTGTATAGGCAGGTGTTCCGTCCTGATGGTGGAGGGGCCGTTTACCAGCTTCTCTTGCCCAAGGCATTGGTCAAGGATGCCCTCACACAGGTCCATGACGAGCATGGACATCAAGGGGTGGACTTTGGCCCTCCTGCGCTCTTGCTGCTATTGGCCGGGCATGTCCCATGAGGTTGCCCAGTGGTGCCGGGCTTGCGAGCGGTGCCAGTGCGCGAAGGATAACAACCCTGCCTCGCATGCCTTCATGGGCCACCTTTTGGCTTCCAAGCCAAATGAAATTGTCGCAATCGACTTCACCCTGCTGGAACCAACCCCTGCAGGTGTGGAGAATGTCCTTGTCATGACGGACGTGTTCAGCAAATACACACTGGCCGTCCCAACTCGCGATCAGCGCGCCTCTACGGTAGCACAGGTCCTGGTCACGGAGTGGTTTGCTAGACTTGGCGTCCCTGGACGCATCCACTCTGACCAGGGCCGAAATTTTGAGAGCGTTCTGATCGAGCAGCTGTGCGGTCTGTATGGCATCAGTAAGTCTCGTACCACACCATACCACCCAGCCGGTAATGGGCAGTGTGAGCGCTTTAATCGGACGCTACACAACCTCCTGCGCTCTCTGCCCACGTCCCGGAAGCGGGACTGGAGCATTTGTCTGCCCCAGGTGCTTTATGCCTATAACACCACCCCTCACCAGTCCACGGGTGAGTCACCCTTTTTCCTCCTGTTCGGGCAGGAACCACACCTCCCCATTGACTTCTTGCTGGGGCAGGTTCCCGACCCGGTGGGCGGGAGTGTGCATGAGTGGGTACAGGAGCACAAGGCGCGTCTGCAAGTGGCCTTCGATGGGGCTAGAGAAAAGTTGCGCCTTGCTGCCGCTCGCAGGAAGGCCAGCCATGATCAAGGTGTTCGAGAGGCCCCTTTAAGGGAAGGCCAATTGGTGTTGCTCCGCGACTTTGGCGCTAAGGGTCGCAGCAAGATCCGGGACCTGTGGTGTCCGGTTACCCATGTGATGGTGCAAGCTCCTTCCGAGGGGGGAGCGGTGTATGCTGTCGCTCCAGTAAATGAGCAGAACAGAGTTAAGAGGGTACATCGCTCTCTGCTGAAGGCGTTCGTCCCCAATGAAGTCCCGGTTTTGGCGCCTATTCCCAATCGGGTCGGGTCGCCTGCGGTGCTACTGGCTGAGGAGGGGGTGATTGAGGGGGATTTGTTTCTCCGGCCACAGGCCCCTCAACTAGTCCAACCAGTGTCCATGGCCGTACCGCCTGTATCGCCATTGCCGGCGTCGAGAGCCACTGAACCCCCAGCGGTTCCCCCTCGTCTCTCGGCTGGCCAACATTCAACTGAGCCAGCCACCAACGTTGGCCCCAGTGAAGGGTCCTTGCGGAGAACCACTCGGGCCACGGCTGGCCAACATCATAATCCGCATAATCTTCCACGGTCAGTAAATCAGCAGGAAGGAGCCGATAGCTTGGCGGCCGCCACGAGGGTAGACTCTAGCTCAGAGCGCAAACTACGGTGGGTCATCGACGGGCCGTCGACGCAAACTGGGGGGGTAGATGTAGCAGTATGAGAATGTAAGCAGCGCGCAGTTGCTTAATAGGCACGGGTGTCTATTGGCCGCCAGCGCTAGGTGGCGTCCCATAAAAGTCCTGCCTTTCTGCCGCACTCCCCTCTGACCTCTGGCACTGGGCCCGCCCGCCGGCGTTCACTTTCGGGTTTGCTCCGTGCTCGCTCCGTGCATCTCTGCGGGTAAGAGGAGCACTTGGTCTCCTTTATTTACATTTTCAGACTGTTTCTAATGTATTTATCTAACTTGTAGAATGGACAGTCTACCCGCGCAATAAGGGGATATGCCGGTTGTTTCAGGCCGCTCATGATAACGCTCACGGTAAGGGTTTCCCTGGTTGGTTACTTTCTGCTGTCCTATAGCATAGCTTAGCTTAGCTTACTAGCATGTTATCTCTCTTAGGCGCTGTGATAGCTCTCCCTCGCCTCTCCCTCGGCGGAGCTCAAAGTTTGGCTCTTAAGTGGTAAGTATGTCGGTGTCTTTGGGTTAATGAGCTGTAAATGCTAAGCGTATTTATACCTCCTCCTGTTATGTTTGTGTAGACGCTGCCGTTTTGTCCTGCTGCACTTATTTCCACTGTCGCTTGTTGCTTGTATTCTGTGCCAACTCCGCGCCAATTCTGCATGTGCTTCGCTTCACGCCGCCACTTGACTGCCTGCTTCCGGCCTGCGCTGGTCGGGCATTTCCTAACCTGCCGCCTGCTTTTGGGGAAGATTGCTTGGGGTGTTTTGCGGGGGGACCCCCATCCCCTCCCCCTCGCGGTGTGCGCTTCGGTGAACGGGGCGGCGGGAAATTAACCCCTCCTTTGCCTGATATTCCTGGGATTGAACGAGCTGTTGCGAAATACAGCACTGGACCAGCGTTGCGTGTGAACTGGAGCGTTATTGGGTGTTGGTACTATTTTGTAATGTTTTAATTCTGTGTTCCAGGAGCTGATTGGCCAATCTGGTGGCGGGGTCGGTCCTTTTGGTGGTGGTGATAAACTTTGTATATATATTATTTTGCAGTGCACTTTCTTCTTCCGTTGTTGAGTGTGTTTGTAGTGATTTTCTTTGTGTTGGGGTGTTTTTATTTAGTTTTCATCCCATTGTTGTTGGTTCCTCTCTGTCCTCCAGCCTGACCTCAGCTCCCGGACGTCCCCACGTGGTGTGTGTGAGTGTGTGAGTGCTCTAGGCCTTCTTAAAGAAGATTAAATTGAGTTTTATACTGTTTATAATAAGAGGACTTGTTTTAAATATCATTCTAGGAATTTACAGTAAAGACTGTGAATTGGAACTGTCTCGTCTGTTTAGTGTAAAATCGTACCTGCGTGCCTTAGTACCTCTTAGTTCCCATTATTGGGGTGGCGTTGTTGTGTAGTGTACATTGCAAGTACACCT
Source organism: Paratrypauchen microcephalus (assembly GCA_036785185.1). Classification (NCBI taxonomy): domain Eukaryota; kingdom Metazoa; phylum Chordata; class Actinopteri; order Gobiiformes; family Gobiidae; genus Paratrypauchen; species Paratrypauchen microcephalus. The sequence goes on along the minus strand of JAVJIX010000110.1, from coordinate 1,982,671 downwards.
TGGAAGCTATCGCTACTGCCACATATAGTTATGATGGCATGGAGGCAAGAAGGTTCTGGGTTCGATCCCCGTGTGGCACGTTGGTATGGCTGTAAGATTTGGGTCGCCCGAATGTGGAGTTTGCATGTTCTCCCTGTGTCTGGGTGGGTTTCCTCCGGGCACTCCGGTTTCCCCCACCAACCCAAACATGCACCATAGGTAAAAACCCTCCAGCTGAGGTCCTGACCAAACCGAAGCAAGAAGATCATGGAGATGGTCCCCGGGCGCAGTAATGTGCTGCCCACTGCTCCTAATAACAGGATGGGTTAAATGTAGAGAAGAATTTCTCATGTGTGAGATCAATGTGAGATCAATAAAGTCACTTCTTCTTCTCTTCTTCTATATAGTATCTAGAGGAGCTCAAACATGGACCGTGCAGTCCGGTGGTGCCAGAGGAGGTGCTTTTTTTTGCCAGATCCTGGAGCCCACTGCAGCCTTTTTTTCCCTCAATAAAAAAATAGTTGTCGTGCGAACATGTCTCTGTGTAGCTGACCACATCAGCACATAGAGCTCCGGTCCTCGTCTGAGTGTCTCAGCAATAAGACCACAAGTTCCACACTGAGGTGCAGCTGAACTGGGTGCAATCTAGGCCCGTAAGACTTTTCTTGTTGATTAGTTATCGAGTTTTGGTTTATTCAAATACATTATTCAGATACAGTACATTAATATGTGACCCACTGGAAGTGTAAAGTCTTCTAACCTTAAATAAGCCCCATCTGTGATGGGCATACACAAAGGGCAAGACACTCTACACACACTTACTGCTTCTCTGGCTGCTGCCTGTTGGTCAGTGACACTAAAGTTTTCTGAGCCCTGCGCCATGTTTTACAATGGCGTGACTGAGTGAGTGTAGCCCTCTGTGCAGACAGGTCACATCCCTCATTCATGTTAATAAAACAAAATGTGTCTTCTAGACAAACTGATTAACTGCAACTAGAATAGCTTTAAATTATAAGTAAAGCCAATGTATTTATGGATCCTTGCCTTCAGTTGATTTAAGACTTGCCTGCTTGTATTTGGGCTAGCGTTGTTGTAGTAGCGTTGTTGCAACCTTCCTATTTAATTTGGTAAAGACTAAATAACTAAAACTAAATAAATATCATCAATAATATGACAACTACAGTATGACTTTAATTACATACATTTTTGTTGACTAAAAGTACTGATATTTTTGTTGAATAATAAAAACTAAAAGGAATAAGTGGAGACTACTTTTTTTTTTTAATCCCACTGAGCAGACCATACAAACTCAATGTCCAAGGAACACATCGGTACATGTCTCATGAAGCAGTCTAATATAATTTAGTTAAAATAAAAGTACATTTTTCTGGTTGACTTAGCATGACATTTTCATTGAACTAAAGACTTAAACTAAAAATAATTCATTGTAATTTTTGCTCAGGTTTAAACAAGCTGTTTGATTGGAAAAATATTAGAGAAATAAAAGCACAACTTACTCAAAACAACAAGTGCCATTTTAACTAAATAAATTCAAACCTTAATCACCCACTCCTTGTATGAAATTAGAAAATCTTGACTTATTGCAATTTGCAGTTGGCAAAATCACCTATGAATATTTTCCCAGAAATGATCATTCTGAAGGCGGCTCTGAACCAGCTGTAGAAGAAAGCATAAATAAAAGGGTTGAGGGTTGAATTTATGAGTGCGAGCCAGTTTAGTAATTCAATGAAGGCCAGGGGTAAGAGTGAACCATCAAGGCTAAAACTAATAACAGTTATACAAAAATAAAACGGCAACCAACATAACAGAAATAAACCCATCACTGTGGCTAAAGTCTTGGTTGCCTTTTTCTCCATTTTACTAACTCCACTCTGAGTTCCTTGGATACTGCGTGCTTGCTTTTGCGCTACAAGAAATATCTTTAAATAAATACACAACATTACAAACACTGGTGCGTAAAAGGATAAAATAAGACCCATTATATTTACAATAACAATATTAACAAAGCAGTTTCCCTTACATGGTATGTGGTTTATTACTGTAAGACCACTTCCAATAAAAGCTGAAATTGTCCAGCTAACTAATATCATAACCAAAACTACATTGTCTGTTATTTTAGCTCTATAAGTCAAAGGCTGGCAGACAGAGTAATACCTATCTATAGAAATACAGCACAAGTTGAGAATCGAAGAAGTACACAAGGATATATCAAAAGCATTAGAAACATCGCAAAGCAGTTCTTTTTCAAACAGGCAAACGCTAAAGGAGAATTGTATTGTAAGAGGGAAAATAACAAATCCAACCAGTAAATCAGCAATAGCTAGAGACAAAATAAGATAGTTTGTCGGAGTGTGGAGTTGTCGAAAATATACAATAGAAATGATTACAAGAAGATTTCCACAAATTGTAATTAAAGATAGCAAACCAATGCAAAAATTCAATAAGACACATAGAGCTGAAGGATCGTCTGTCAATACAAAGGAATTCATGTTAAGCCTGTGGCATGGGTGTATTTCAATGTAGCTAACAGTCCTGTTCAATTGCATGACTGAGTTCATCTTGTAATTTACAGGATTCTCTGGCCAACATCACTGATTGCAGCAAATGAGAGACATGGACTTCTGCGCTAAACATAAACACCTATATTTATTTATAATAGTCCCTTATGACTAATGCTGCGGTAAACTTCATTCGTCCAATCAGAGAATGTATTACATCATATGACGTAACTTGTTTTACACACTGTCAATGTGTATTAGCAGAAAATATATTATTATTACTACAATGTTTAAGGACTGAGAATAAAAAGATTTGCAAGTGATTTTTAATCAATATGATTTTAGTTATTGGTTAAAAAAGTGTGACATTAACTTCTATACCCACATCATTCATCAATGAAAAGGCGTTATCTACATACTAAGATAAGATAAGATAAGATAAGACTTTATTGATCTCACACAGGAGAAATTTACTTGCCACAGTAGCTCCAGGCAGGGACAGTTTGAAACAAGAAAGAAAAGGTGCATGCAGGCAAGAATGGAATAAAGTAAGTAAGTAAATAATAATAATAATAATAATAATAATAATAATAATAATAATAATTAAAGCCGCAAGCGGCGTTGGTCGGGACCTCGCACCTGCGTTTGTTCGTCTTACTGAGACGCACAGCCATACCAAATTTCGTGTGCCTGGCACAATTATCTCACTTCCTGTTGGGCGTGGCCATGACATTGTAGATACCCTGTCAGAACAGAGCCTGTCAGACCCTGTCAGACCCTGTCAGACCCTGTCAGACTCTGTTAGACCCTGTCAGACCCTGCATGTGGCCTCCATGCTGAGGCCTACATGAACCTTAGATGCTTGTCCCCACATTGCTGCTTGCAGCTATATCAGATCAAAGGTACAAAGATCAAAGACCTTTGATCAGGGCGTTGCCTAGCAACAAATACCTCCCATTCATAACTCATCACTCCCATTCAATAAATACCTAACTTTATCGATCCGCCGTATCGTCATATTACCGCCTATTTGAAAATCCTTCGCAATTTAACATCTCCAACGTCTTAAGATTATGTTCACCAAAATTTAAGCCTATCTGAGGTACGGTGTAGGAGAAGTGTTTCAAATTCCATACCTAACTTTATCGATCCGCCGTATCGTCATATTACCGCCTATTTGAAAATCCTTCGCAATTTAACATCTCCAACGTCTTAAGATTATGTTCACCAAAATTTAAGCCCATCTGAGGTACGGTGTAGGAGAAGTGTTTCAAATTCCATTCTATGTCCAATACCCAAAAATCACACAAAAGCCCAATTATCTCACTTCCTGTTGGGCGTGGCCATGACATTGCAGTGAGGCGTTTGTTCGTCTTATTGAGATACACGTCCCTACCGAATTTCGTGTGCCTATCTTAAACGGTATGCCAGCCCCGAAAGACAACGCGCTAGGGGGCGCTATCGAGCTCCTGGGGGTCCCCGGGGGACGGGACTTTGTGTGGTCGTACTGGCAGCACTTTGTGATGCCCGTGCAAAGTTTCGTTTGTTTTGAAGCATGGGAACATGCTCAAAATTGCCCCAGCGTGTATGAACAAGAATAATAATAATAATACGGAAACAAAGCAACAACAATAGGGACCTTCGTCCCCCTTCGGGCTCGGTCCCTAATAATAATAATAATAATAATATAAACAGTAACTAGGAGAGTATGGGAATATTGTAAGATATTGCACGTTTGGACTATATAGTGGAGTTATACAGTCTGATGAAATAAGTAATAATAATAAAAAACATTAACAAGGAGAGCATGGAAAGAGGATATTGCACGTCTGGCCTATATAGTAGAGTTATACAGTCTAATGGCGGTGGGGATGAAGGATCTGCGGTAGCGCTCCTTCTTGCACTGGGGGTGCCTCAGTCGGCTGCTGAAGGAGCTGCTCAGCTCCTCTACAGTCCGGTGCAGAGGGTGAGAGGTGTCGTCCATGATGGACGTGAATTTGGCCAGTACCCTCCTCTCAGCCACCTCCTCTACAGAGTCCAGAGGACTGCCCAGGACAGAGCTGGCCCTCCTGACCAGCTTATTAAGTCTCTTCCTGTCCCACTCTGTGCTTCTCGGGGCCCAGCAGCACAGAGTGGGACAGGAAGAGACTTAATAAGCTGGTCCACTCTGTGCTGCTCGGGGCCCAGCAGACAACAGCGTAGAGGAGAGCAGAGGCCACCACAGAGTCATAAAAAGTCTTGAGCAGAGGCCTGCACACTCCAAAGAACCTCAGTCTCCTCAGGAGGTGGAGGCAACTTTGGCCCTTCTTGTACAGGGCGTCGGTGTTGTGGGACCAGTCCAGTTTATTGTTGAGGTGAACACCCAGGTACTTGAAACTATCCACAGTCTCTATGTCCTGCCCCTGGATGTTCACCGGTGAGTGAGGTAGTGGTCTCCTCCTGAAGTCCATCACCAGCTCCTTTGTCTTACTGGTGTTCAGGCTCAGGTGGTTGCTCCCACACCAGTCCACAAAGTCTCTGATGACCGAGCGGTACTCCAGCTCATTTCCCTCAGACACACAGCCCACAAGGGCCGAGTTGTCAGAGAACTTCTGGAGATGGCAGCTGTCCATGTTGTATGTCCGAGGTGTAGATGGTGAAGAGGAAGGGTGAGAGGACAGTTCCCTGGGGGACCCCAGTGCTGCAGACAACCACCTCTGACTCACAGCCGCACGTACTGTGAATGGTCAGTGAGGTAGTCGATGGTCCAGGCAGCAAGATGTCCATCAACTCCTGCGTCCTCCAGCTTCCCCCGCAGCAGCGCCGGCCTGATGGTGTTGAAGGCGCTGGAGAAGTCAAAGAACGTGACTCTCACAGCACTCCCGGCGGTCTCTAGGTGGGTGAGCGTCCGCTGCAGCAAGTAGATGATGGCGTCCTCTACTCTTACGTTTGGCTTGCAGGCAAACTGCAGCGGGTCCAAGGTGGGGCTCACTACAGAGCGGAGGTGACTGAGGATCACCCTCTCCATGGTCTTCATGAGGTGGGAGGTCAAGGCCTGTAGTGGGCCGTTTCCCTGGCGTTTGTTGTTTTGGGAACCGGGACCACACACGAGGTCTTCCACAGGACGGGGACCTTCTCCAGGCTGAGGCTCAGGTGTGAAGAGGAGGGGGGAGTCGGCAGAGGGGCAGAGGGGGTGGGGGGCGAATCAAACCTGTTGAAGTAACAATTTAATTTGTCCACCCAGCGCTGATCACCATCAACTGTCCCTTTGCCGCTCTGTCCAAAACCAGACATGTTCCTCAGTCCTCTCCACACACCCCGTACGTTATTTTGGGCCAGCTACTCCTCCATCCTCCTCCCATAGTCCTTTTAGGCCTGATATAAACATTTTATGACATTAACTGTTCTCCCTGAGTATCAGTGATGGGAATAATGGCGTTAAAATAAACGTCGTTACTAACGGCGTTACTTTTTTCAATAACGGGTAATCTAATGAGTTACTTTATCTATCGTTATAACGCTGTTACCGGCACCAACACGCCGTTACCGCGCGTTACTGAACCTACTCATTTTGAAACTGGCATCATGTGCGTGACTCGCAAAGGCACAGGGGAATTTTTTTCTCCCTTTGGTAAGGGTGGGATAAGTAATGATGATTGGCTAAAGCAGAGTAAGATTTCATGTTGAGCCAACCAGAGACACCCAGTGGGCGGTGGGCGGGTATTTACACACAATCCCAGCACACAGTAGTAGCGCGCACACACAATACACACACCCCGTGTCAGATGGCAGTATTTTAACCTCGTCGAGGTAAAAGGTAAAAACGTAAAAACGTACATGTTACGTGCACATTGTGTCAAAGACCAAAGACTTTGTCCACGTCCAATGTAAGCAACTCGAATTTAATGAAGCATCTCTCGACGGCGCACGCTTCTGTTAAACTAGTGGCCCCCAGCAGGCCCCATGATGATAATCACATGCTCGGTGCCATTAACAAAGAAGGCCACGGTGACGGAGCCACGCCAGCCAAGCAGCAAAAGCTGTATAATGCACTGTAAAAAAAAAAAAATCCAAATTATTTGACATTTTTAACAAAAAAAAAAATTTATGCATTAGTTACTTTCCTAGGTAACTAGTTACTTTTATAGTGTAGTAACTCAGTTACTAACTCAGTTACTTTTTTGGGTTAGTAACTAATAACTGTAACTAATTACTTTTTCAAAGTCACGTGCCCAACACTGCTGAGTATTGAACTCGCATCTCCCACGTGCCAAACTGTAGCATATCCTCTCCCCCACGGACTTGTCTAATGGTAAACTCTATATGCTCCTGGTGAATAACATAAGATAAGATAAGACTTTATTGCTCTCACGCAGGAGAAATTTACTTGTCACAGTAGCTCCAGGTAGGGACAGTTTGATCAAAAAGAAAAGTGCATGCAGGCAAGAATGGCATAAAGATAAGTAATAATAATAATAAAATAAGTAATAAACGAATAAGTAATAATAATAAAACAGTGACAGGGAGAGTATTGAAAAAAACGATATTGCACGTTGGAAAAACTATATTGCACGTTAGGACCATACAGTGGAGTTATACAAGTAATAATAAGAAACAGTAACTAGGAGAGTATTGAAAAACAATATTGCATGTTTGGACTATATAGTGGAGTTGTATAGTCTGATGGCGTTGGGGATGAAGGATCTGCGGTAGCGCTCCTTCTTGCACTGGGGGTGCCTCAGTCGGCTGCTGAAGGAGCTGCTCAGCTCCTCTACAGTCCAGTGCAGAGGGTGAGAGGTGTTGTCCATGATGGACGTGAATTTGGCCAGCACCCTCCTCTCAGCCACCTCCTCTACAGAGTCCAGAGGACAGCCCAGGACAGAGCTGGCCCTCCTGACCAGCTTGTTGAGTCTTTTTCTGTCTCGTTCTGTGCTGCTCAGGGCCCAGCAGACGACAGCGTAGAGGAGAGCAGAGGCCACCACAGAGTCATAAAAAGTCTTGAGCAGAGGCCTGCACACTCCAAAGGACCTCAGTCTCCTCAGGAGGTGGAGGTGACTCTGGCGCTTCTTGTACAGGGCGTCGGTGTTGTGGGACCAGTCCAGTTTATTGTTGAGGTGAACACCCAGGTACTTGAAACTGTCCACAGTCTCTAAGTCCTGCCCCTGGATGTTCACCGGTGAGTGAGTTAATGGTCTCCTCCTGAAGTCGATCACCAGCTCCTTTGTTTTACTGGTGTTCAGGCTCAGGTGGTTGCGCCCACACTAGTCCACAAAGTCTCTGATGACCGAGTGGTACTCCAGCTCGTTCCCCTCAGACACACAGCCCACAATGGCCGAGTCGTCGGAGAACTTCTGGAGATGGCAGCTGTCTGTGTTATATGTGAAGTCCGAGATGTAAATGGTGAAGAGGAAGGGTGAGAGGACAGTTCCCTGGGGGACCCCAGTGCTGCAGACTACCACCTCTGACTCACAGCCGCGCAGCCGCACGTACTGTGGACGGTCAGTGAGGTAGTCAATGGTCCAGGCAGCGAGATGTCTATCAACTCCCGCATCCTCCAGCTTCCCCCGCAGCAGCGCCGGCCTGATGGTGTTGAAGGCGCTGGAGAAGTCAAAGAACATGACTCTCACAGCACTCCCAGCGGTCTCTAGGTGGGTGAGCACCTGCTGCAGCATGTAGATGACGGCGTCCTCTACTCCTATGTTTGGCTTGTAGGCAAACTGCAGCGGGTCCAAGGTGGGGCTCACCACAGAGCGGAGGTGACTGAGGATCACCCTCTCCATGGTCTTCATGAGGTGGGAGGTCAAGGCGACTTGTCTGTAGTGGGCTGGTTCCCTGGCGTTTGTTGTTTTGGGAACCTGGACCACACAGGAGGGCTTCCACAGGACCTTCTCCAGGCTGAGGCTCAGATTGAAGATGTAGCAGAGAACCTCACAGAACTGGTCTGCACAGGTTCTCAGCAGCCTGAGGCAGATACCGTCAGGTCCTGCGGATTTCCTCTGCCTGAGTCGCCTAAGTTCCCTCCTCACCTCGTCCGGTGTGATGGAGAGGGGGGAGTGAGGGGGGGGGGCTGGGGTGGACTGCGGGGGGTGGTGGTGGGGGGGTGTAAGGGGGCTGGAGCTGGGTTGGGTCCGTGTGAAGGGGGAGGGGGATGTGGCTACCGGCCTGGGAAGGTGTGAAGAGGAGGGGGGAGTCGGCAGAGGGGCAGAGGGGGTGGGGGGCGAGTCAAACCTGTTGAAGTAACAGTTTAATCCGTCCGCCCAGTGATGATCACTGTCAGCTGTCCCTCTGCCACTATGTCCAAAACCAGACATGTTCCTCAGTCCTCTCAACACGCCCCGTACGTTGTTTTGGGCCAGCTGCCCCTCCATCTACCTCCCGTAGTCCTTTTTGGCCCATCAGATCCTCCACTGGAGCTCCCGCTGGACTCTCTTTTGCTCCTCTCTGTCCTCTGAGGTGAAAGCCCTTTTCTTCTGGCTTTAAGCTCAGGGGTGGTTGTTTGAGAAGTACCGTACTCTCCTGGTTCGTACAGTGTTCTCCACACAGAAGTTGATGTTGTCTCCATAAGAGCCGGTGAACATGTCCCAATCAGTGTTTTGGAAACAGTCCCTCAGACTCTCACAGGCCTCCTGAGTCCAAAGCTTCACAGACCCCTTCTGCACAGGTCCTCTTCGCACCCTGGGTGTGTATTCAGGGAGCAGGTAAACCAGACAGTGGTCTGAGCATCCGAGCGAAGGGAGGGGGGCCGAGGTGTAAGCGTCTTTGACATTTGCATAAAAAAGGTCCAGAGTCTTCTTGTCTCTCGTGGGGCACGTGACATATTGCGTGCATATGTGATACGCTCCGTGGTTGACTGCGATAGTCCCTTGCACATTTCCTTGTACGGATTTACAAAGTGCAGAAAAACACTACAGTTGACGATAAAGCTGTAGTAAGAGTAGGCTTCCCAGGTGCACAACTGCACCGGTTTTCACCTACTCTAAAGAAAAAATGAGGAAAACATCTATATACAGTACAGGTAAAAAGAGGAAAAAAAGGTAAGGTAGGGTCGGAGCTTTGTAACAGGCAGCTGGCCTCTCCAGCGCCATCTTGGGGGTGATGCATGTGATTCTCAGACTGAAAAACCCAGGCATTATTTACAGATGTATTACACTGCACAGTCATACCAGCGACACATCAAACTCTGCCACTGTATACATTTATTGGCTATCCATGCATCTTCTTCTATTTATCTGGGTTGTTGTGTGCCCACACTTCAACCAGTGTGGGAGTCTAAGGAGGGACTCCCACACTTCCCTCAGACAGTACCTCTGGGGAGAAATCAGGTTATTCCTGGGCCACTTGAGAGACATAATTCCACCAGTGTGTCCTGGGTTTTTCAGAGAACAATGGCCTTGGATTTGGGGGGGTGCTGGTTTTCACTGCAAACTGCCCCGGTACATGTACATGTACATGTTGCAGATCCTAGTTTGATGAAGCGACCATGACAACATAATCTGCAAACTAGGGCTGTCAGTTTAACGCTTGAATTAGATTAATTAATTACACTGCAAATTAACACGTTATAAAAATTAATGCAATTAATCATGAGTGGCAATTCAGTGCACACACATTTTAAATTTGGCCCACTGAAGGACCTGTAGGCAACTTGGCAGTGGCACGTCACTTCCACCTGCGTCGCTAATCAAACAAATAAAGCCTGGTGGACAGATGACATGGACACGACTCAGCAAATTGTTGCTAGGGCCTTTGAACGGCAAGTTTATTTATAAAAAGAACGAAGACGGGACTATCAACAAGAATGTGGTGATTTGTAGCTTTTGTAGAAAAAAGAATTTTCCGATCACCGAAGCACTCCAGCCTGACGGATCATTTGAACGTTAAACACGTCCAGACAAGTTCCATTGTTATCGGTGATAGTACTAGTGTGAGCTCACTTCACCAAACCACGCTTGCAAAATTTGGGAAACGAATGAGCAAAGTCTCTCTCTCTCTCTCTCTCTCTCTCTCTCTCTCTCTTAAAATGCAATTAAATAATTACAAATCCTGTAATTAATTAGATTACCTTTTTTAATTGCCTGACAGAACTACTGCAAACAGCAGAAATGAGATCCTGTGGTCCCTAAACCGGACACCGTCTGGTCTGTGACAAAGAGCACTAGGTAGTGATCGGTTGACAGCTGTGCTCCTCTCTTCACCCGAGTGTCCAGGATACAGAGCCAAAGGTCAGGTGACACAATAACAAAGTCAATCATGGTGATCTTGTGCTTGAACATAGAGTTAGTTATGACCAAATCATGACTAGCGCAGAAAGTTCAATAACAAAACATAGCTGGGGCTCATATTGCAGATGTGACACCCACAAGGTGTGGTCACATAGTTTTTATTTAATGTAATTTTGTGAGTAATTTTGTAAGCTATCAAGTGTGGTGGTGTTTTATTTTGATGAATGAGTTGTAATTCCGAGTTTGTCCACTTGATGGCTGCACACACAGTGAGACGGTTTGACCCGCCCTGGCTTCTACTTCCTGTCAGTCAGCAGTAGCAGAAAGCCGAAGCCAAGCCGAAAATAATGTGTCCGTGTCATTGTGTGTATTTTCAGAGCCAGTCTTTCCCCACCTAAATATTTTAAACTGATAGTGGTGATTGTTCCGGCCCAATACCTGCTACAGTTTCTTGGTGGCCCGTACGGGGAAAGTATTGGCCAACCCTGATGAGCCAGCAGTGACCAGAGGGGCAAGTCCAGATGGTGCCAGCTGCTGCCTACTGATGAAGACCCAACACTCCTATGCTAGAAGTGCTGAGTAAAGAGAAAAGCTACGGTGTACCTAAGCAACGCTTATCAAGGACACAAGAGTGCAAAGTGCCAATGCTGGTGTGGACCAGGTGAAAGGAAAGTGGAGTCAGTTATGGCAGAAGGTGAAAGGAAAAGCTTGGTGTGGAGCATCAAGAGGAGCCTGGTCACCCTCTCAGCGGATGAACTGTTCCAGCTTGCCAAATCACTGGGGACCATGCCTGGAGTGGACGAGTCACGTCTTATGTCTGGGGACGAGGAGAGTTGTTTCCAGTACATTAGTGATGTTATGTGTAGCAACTATTTACTAGAATCTGAGGATCAGGGAATGTCACACCTACTGCAGCTCAAAGATATTATTGAACAAATCATACAAAGCCGTGGTTTGCCAACCAGTGTAGTTGTGAATTACTCAAATGCCCAATCCTCAGACACACAACTTACTGACATTGCACAAAGCCAGAATCACTCTGAGAATGAGAAAACCGATGGTCCTGAGTCCCAAAAGGTGAGCTCAAATGACCCAGAGATACAGGAGCTGCTCAACAGTTATGAGGAGCTAAGCAAAAAGGTAGTGCAGGACATGCCCTCAGATGCTGTTCCATCTGCCCATCAGCCGCATGTAAAGCCGCAGTTGAAGTCACAGTTCAGAGCCCATAGTAACCCTACTAACTCCCCCACACGTGAGAATGTTGTGTCACTCAGAGATCTCTCTTACCTCCACAGGAGAGAGTTCAAAATACAGGGAGGTCAGATAGGAGACCAGGGACATCAGTTACAACAATATCTGTCACCAGATTGAAGAAGAAGAAGAAGAAGAAGAAGAAGAAGAAGAAGAAGAAGAAGAAGAAGAAGAAGAAGAAGAAGAAGAAGAAGAAGAAGCAACTTTATTGATCTCACACTGGAGAAATTCTTCTCTGCATTTAACCCATCCTGTTATTAGGAGCAGTGGGCAGCACATTACTGCGCCCGGGGACCATCTCCATGTTCTTCTTGCTTCGGCTTGGTCAGGACCTAAGCTGGAGGATACCTATCATGCATGTTTTGGGTTGATGGGGGAAACCAGAGTGCCCGGAGGAAACCCACCCAGACACGGGGAGATCATGCAAACTCCACACAGAAAGGCCCAGGCGACCCGGGGATCGAACCCAGACCATGCATGCAAACTCCACACAGAACACACACGGAAAGGCCTGGGCGACCCGGGGATCGAACCCCGAACCTTCTTGCTGTGAAGCATGAGTGCTAGCCACTCAGCCACCGTGCCGCCAAGGGTTCAAAGAACAGTTTAGTGATGCTGAAATAGTCCGAGCTGTCTTGAGAGTCATCAAACCAGGTAATTTCAAGGACATGCTAATGAATAAAGATGATCTGACTGTAGAAGATCTAAAGGAATTTCTGCGCTCCCATTTGAGGGTTGGGTAGCTATAACAGTTAACCTCGTAGGCAATGTAGATCCTAACTTGTCAATCACTGTGCCTTTCCTCGTTAGTAGTTTTGATCTGGAGAGACCAATATTAGGTTTCAGTGTACTAGAGGAGGTGATCCAAAAGCAACCTGAGAGATTTATTCCAACACTCACCAGCCTACTCTGTAATGCTATGTCTATCCCATCAGAAAAAGCAGAGCTGCTTGTGAACTTTCTTCAGACTGACAAACCCACTGTTCAAAATGAGAGAATACGCACTGGCAAATGTGACACCGTTATACCAGCTGGTCAAGTTGCTTGGATCAAGTGCAGTGTGTCTTCTGATATGGACCTGTCAGAGACTGTTTTTCTGTTTGAGCTTGATGAAACTAACACACGTCTTGCGAAACTTGACATTGGTGAGGGTCTTTTGGAGGTACAAAATGTAAAGAACCCCTATGTTTTGGTACCTGTGGGCAACAACACTAAACATGCAGTAACGCTACAAAGGAAAACTGCCCTTGGTAGTATCCAGAGTGTTGACAAAATAATAAAGATGGACTCACCAAAAGATCCTGAGCCCACAGTTACAGTCAGCAGCACAACCTCCACCCCTGCCACTGAGCCATCACCATGGCAGCCACCTGTTGATTTAAGTCACCTCACTGATGAGCAGCAAGCAAAGGTTAACAAAATGCTCTGTGAAGAATCAGCAGCTTTTGCACAGGACAGTACAGACATTGGATGTATACCAACTCTGCAAATGTCAATCAATCTCACGGATGATATCCCAGCTCAAAGAGCCTACTCGTCAATACCAAAGCCACTTTTCAGGGAGGTCAAGGACTACATACAAGAACTGCTGTTAAAAGGGTGGATAAAATGGTGGTAAAATCTAAGTCCCCATACGCCGCTCCAGTTGTGTGTGTCAGAAAAAAAGATGGCAGCTTAAGGTTATGCATTGACTATCGTCTCCTTAACAAAAAGACTGTTCCTGATAGACATCCACTGCCCAGAATACAAGACTTGACAGACACGCTTGGTGGTTATGCCTGGTTCAGCATCCTTGACCAGGGAAAAGCATGCCACCAGGATTTTGTTGCAGAGGGGTCCCGCCAATTCACTGCCTTCATCACTCCCTGGGGCCTATACGAATGGGTCCGTATCCCATTTGGACTGACTAGTGCCCCTGCAGCCTTCCAAAGGAGCATGGAGGAAATGCTTGGCCCCCTCCGAGATGAATGTTGCCTACCTTCTTTGGACGATATATTGTGCTATGCAAAAAGTTTTGATGATCATGTTGAGTGCCTCAGAAAAGTTCTTCGTGCCTTACAGCAACAAGGGGTAAAGTTGAGATCAGAGAAGTGTGAACTTTTCAAAAATGAAGTGAGGTACGTGGGCAAGATTGTGTCAGTTGAAGGAGTCAAAATAGATCCACGTGACCTGGAGGCTGTAAAGACACTAACCTCCAAGACACCAAAGACAGTGGGAGATGTGAGGAAACTAACAGGGTTTCTGGGGTACTACCACTCTTATATCCAGGACTTTTCAAGAATAGCCAGGCCTATCTATGAACTGCTCCAGACTAAGCCAGGCCCAGCCCTGAGTCCTACCTGTAACCGAAACAGTAAACGCGCGCAGTTACCCTCCAAAGAGCCTGTCACATGGACATTTGTACACCAGGACGCTTTAGAACAGCTAGTCACCTTTCTCACTAGTCCCCCTGTACTAGCTTATCCTGACTTTGACTTACCTTTCACACTGCACACAGACGCTTAGGGTGACCACCGGCATGAAACAGGAAAGGAGGACACTTGTGTCCAAAAAGGAGGACAAAGGCCCTAATGTGAGGACACCTTGTTTGTTTTTGTTTTTTTTTCCCTCGGGGAAAACAAAGAATGTGCGCTGAGAATGTGCACTGCTCGCACATTCTGCATTTCGGATGTCGCGCACAGGAATTCCAAGCATTACTAGTCGCAATAGAATAATATTTTGTCTTTAGGGAACAAGGAGCAGACCACCCGGCTCATTGAGCTGAGGCGGGACTTGTTCCATCTCGCAGATGGCCATGCGGTCCACGGACTGCACTCAGGGCTGAGCGAGTATGCACCGCCTCGACTGCAGACTGAGACCACACTCCGAACCGTGCACTCTCTGAATTGGGAAACGGCAAACATCGCAGAGTAGCAAGTGTAAATAATGGGTGGGGATTTATGACGATTTATGCAACGAAAGGAGGACAAAATGTAAAAAAGGAGGACACGTGACAGACGGCCGGACAGACAGCTCTAAAACCGGACTGTCCGGACGAAATCCGGACGAATGGTCACCCTACAGACGCTTCAGACAAGGGGTTAGGAGCTGTTCTTTATCAGTGTCAAAATGGCAAGTTACGTGTCATAGGTTACGGCTCACGGACATTGACACAGGCTGAACGTAATTACCATTTACATAGTGGGAAGTTAGAGTTCCTCGCCTTGAAATGGGCCGTGTGTGAAAAATTTCGGGACTATTTGTATTATGCACCCCATTTCACAATTTATACTGATAACAACCCGTTGACATATGTCATGAGTACAGCAAAACTTAATGCAATTGGACATAGGTGGGTTGGGGAGCTCTCTGACTTTAGATTTGACATAAGAATAGAATAGAATAGAATAGAATAGAATAGTCTTTATTGTCATTATGTTAGGTAAAAACACAACGAAATTGAGAAAGCTCTCCGCAGGTGTAGATAAAATAGATAAAAATAAATAAATAAAAATGTTTGGCCAGCAAACAACGCACTTCAGTAAAGACAGGATAAAGCAAACAGTAGCTTGGCATACAGATAATTCACAGAATTAATAATGTAGTGAGGTAGTGTGTTGTGATGTGGTGAGGTAGTATGTTGTGGTGCAGTTTGGGGGGTAGGGGGAGGGGGGTTAATGCATGCGTGAGTTCAGTCTGATGATGGCTTGGGGGAAGAAACTGTCTCTCAGTCTGTTGGTCCGGCTCCTGATGGACCTGTAGCGCCTGCCTGATGTAACAGTTCAAAGAGATGGTGTGCTGGGTGGGAAACGTCCTTAATGATCCGCTCCGCCCTGCTGAGGCATCGGGAGGTATAGATGTCCTTCAGGGAGGGGAGGGGGCAGCCGATAATCCTTTGGGCCGTCTTCACCACCCCCTGTAACCTCTTCCGTTCTGCCTCCGTGCAGAGCGTGAACCACACCGTGATGCCGTACGTAAGTGTGGTCTCGATGGAGGAGCGGTAGAAGTTCACCAGCAGCTTCTGACTGATGTTATTGGTTCTGAGGAGCCGCAGGAAGTGCAGGCGCTGCTGAGCCTTCTTTACTAATACCGAGGTGTTGTCGGACCACGACAGGTCGGCCGATATTGTGGTCCCCAGGAAAGTAAAGGAGTGGACTCTCTCTACACAGACTCCGTTGATGTGGAGAGGGGGCGGGTCTGCTCTGTTCTTTCTAAAGTCCAGGATGATCTCCTTGGTCTTTGTGGTGTTCAGCGCCAGGTTGTTTGCCGAACACCACGCCGACAGAGCCAGGACTTCGTCCCTGTAAGCGGACTCCTCACCCCCTGAGATCAGCCCCACAACTGTGGTGTCGTCCGCAAACTTCACAATGGTGTTGTTGGAGTGGGTGGGGCTGCAGTCCGATGTGTAGAGAGTGTACAGGAGAGGGCTCAGCACGCACCCTTGTGGAGCACCGATGCTCAGCGTCCGCGTAGAGGACAGGTGGCGACCGAGTCTCACTGCCTGGGGTCGGTTTGTGAGGAAGGCTCTGACCCAGTGACAGGTGAGTGGGTGAAGTCCCAAGTCGGACAGTTTGTTGACCAGGATGTCGGGAATGCCGCTTTCCTGGTGTTCACCCTGCTGAGCACCTGTTCCACCTCCCATACTTGTACAGTCAGTGGGTTGGAGTTGGGCGCGGGGAGGAGCTGGGCTGGTGTGGCTGGAGACTGCGGAGGTGGGACCTCAAAGCGTGAGAAGAAGACATTCAGTTCCTCTGCCAGAGAAGCACTTGTCTCCCCCCCTGTGATGTTTGTCTGCCTGTAGTTGGTCAGTCTCTGTATCCTCTGCCACACCTGCCGTGAGTTGTTATGGGAGAGGTGGTCCTCTATCCTCCTCTTATAGTCCAACTTGGCCCCCCTGATGCCTCTCTTCAGGTTAGCTCTGGCAATGTTATAAAGAGCTCTGTCTCCTGACCTAAAGGCAATATTGCGTGTCCTGAGGAGTGCCTTGACCTGGCTAGTCATCCAGGGCTTCTGGTTGGGGAACACCCAGATGCGTTTTTCCACTGCTATGTTGTCCATGCAGAACCTGATGTAGGACAGCAGCGTCTCAGTGTGTGCAGCCAGGTCCTCATGGTGAAAAACACTCCAATCCGTGCTGTCAAAACAGCCCTGGAGCTGGGAGAGGGCATCCTCAGGCCACGTGGTGATGGTCTTTGTCAGGGGGGTGGACTGTCTCCTGAGTGGTGTATAGGCTGGGATTAGGAGCAGAGAGAGGTGGTCTGACTGGCCAAGGTGTGGGAGTTGTATTGCTCTGTATGCATGTTTAATGTTTGTGTATACATGATCCAATGTATTTGCCCCTCTGGTTGAGCACTTCACATGCTGGTAGAATCTAGGGAGGACAGACTTTAAGTTTGCCCGGTTAAAATCCCCAGCTATGATGTGCACGCCATCGGGGTGGGCCTGTTGCAGTGTGTTGATGGTGTCTGCTAGCAGCGTGAGAGCTACGCTCGTGTTAGCGTGTGGTGGAATAGGTACAGACCTGGAAAGACTAACATTGATGCAGACACACTATCACGTTTACCATTAGACGTTGACAAGTATGTTTCTGAGTGTACTGAGACTTTTTCAGATGAGGCGGTGCAAGCTACCTGGGATGGGACCCAAGCAGCCAAGCAGAAAGACATTGCCTGGGTCGCCGCTCTCAACACTACTG
Organism: Paratrypauchen microcephalus; assembly: GCA_036785185.1. Classification (NCBI taxonomy): domain Eukaryota; kingdom Metazoa; phylum Chordata; class Actinopteri; order Gobiiformes; family Gobiidae; genus Paratrypauchen; species Paratrypauchen microcephalus. The sequence goes on along the minus strand of JAVJIX010000110.1, from coordinate 1,965,047 downwards.
CTCCAGACTTGCACCAGCCGCTTCATGCCAGTCTACGGAGCATCAGCCATAGTGATCTGATCAAAGCCCAACGGGAAGATTCTGCCATCAGCTAGATCATCAAATTGAAAGAGTCACAGATAAAACTGACAGATGAGGTACGTAAGACTGTGAGTGGAGCTGCACACAAACTGTTACATGAATGGACTAAGCTTCATCTTGAAAACGACCTCCTGTACAGAAAAACAAAAGAAAGGAAGCAGCTAGTACTCCATGCCAAATACAGAAATCTAGCTCTGCAGCAGCTACACAATGAAATGGGCCATGTCGGTACTGAACGGGTGCTCCATCTTGCCCGAGAAAGATTCTATTGGCCCTTTATGGCAAAAGATGTTGAGACATACGTCACTCAGAAGTGCCCCTGTATTATGTCCAAGAAACCTGTGACACACGTCCGTGCTCCTATGGGTAGCATATCCACCAGTTCCCCTTTAGAGCTTGTGTGTATAGACTATTTGCATCCTAGTGGTAGTCGACCATTTCACTAGATTCACTCAGGCCTATCCCATCAATAACAACAGTGGGCGCACAGCAGCTGAGCGCATTTTCCAAGACTTCATTCCCCGGTTTGGATATCCCCAAAAACTGCATCATGACCAGGGGCGTGAATTTGAAAATGAACTGTTTAAGACTCTGCAAAATCTGTCTGGTGTAGGTCATTCACGTACGTCCCCATATCACCCACAAGGTAACCCAGCCGAGCGGTTCAATAGAACCATACTGCAGATGTTAAAGACTTTGACAGACACTGAAAAGTTGCGCTGGAAAGACCACCTCTCACACATTGTTCATGCATATAACTACGCGTCACGAGGCCACTGGGTACTCTCCTTTTTTTCTGCTCTATGGTCGAAATCCCCGCCTCCCGGTGGATTTGCTGTTTGGATTAGCTAAGAAGGGAGAGGCATATTCGCCAAGAGGATATGCAGAAAATTGGGCTGAGCGCATGTTAGAGGCTTACCGCATTGCCAGCGAAAACAGTCAGAAATCCAGTGCAAGAGGAAAAGTTACATATGATAAGAAAATTAAAGGTGTTGTACTACAGCCAGGAGAACGAGTCCTAGTGCGAAACCTCAGTGAACGTGGAGGGCCCGGCAAGCTTAGGTCCTATTGGGAAAAGACTGTTTACATAGTAAAAGAACAGCTTGGCCAAAACCCAGTGTATGTTGTCTGTCCTGAGAGTGGAGACAAAAGAAAAACTCGGACACTGCATCGTAATCTCCTGCTGTTAGTAAATGACTTACCTGTGGAGATCAACACCCGCCCTGCAAAACCCAAAAGTGACAAAAACCCAAGAGAAAACAGACCAAAGAAAAGGAAACTAATAGAGACACAGCAACAGACAAGTCCAAGTGACAACTCTGAAAGTGACCCAGATGAAGGGAGCAGCTCAAAGTTCAAAGTTCAGCTTTTATTGTCAATTCTGCCATATGTGTTCAACATACAGTGAATCGAAATTTCGTTTCTCTCTGGTCAGGTAGTGCAAAAAGACAGTGTACAGAATACAACATGAAGACAAAACACAACAAAAACTATCTAAGACAGAGATCTAAAGTTAAAACTAAAGTCTACGGTCTAAAATCTTAAAACAGTGCAACATAATAAATAACCTATACTATATACAGATTTCCAAAGTGTGCAGTGTGCATCAAAATGTGCAATGGAAGATACAGCAGTGAATTGGTCATGTGCAGTAGAATGTGCATTGGAGTTAAGATAAATAAAAATAAGTGTGCAACAGTAGTAATTCTAGTGCAACAGGAGTAAACAACAGTACTAAAAATTCCAGTAGTAAATGTGCAATAACAGTAGTAAACAACAGTGCAACGGGGGTAAAAATCAATAACAGGAGTAAACAACAGTACTAAAAATTCCAGTAGTAAATGTAAGTGTGCAATAACAGTAGTAAACAACAGTGCAACAGGAGTAAAATCCAGTAGTAAATGTAAATGTGCAACAGTGCAACAGTCGTCCTTAGCAGCAGTTTTTTTAAAGTGTCTAGAGTGATGTGTCTTTTATGGAATACAGGTTATGCCAATATGGGGGGTGGGGGGTGGGAGATGGGTAAGGTGGGAGTTCGGGTGTGAGTTCAGGTGTGAGTTCAGCCTCCTGACAGCCTGGTGGATGAAGCTGTTTGAAAGCCTGGTGGAGTGGGCCCGGAGACTCCGGTACCTTCTCCCCGAGGGCAGGAGGCTGAACAGGCTATGTGCGGGGTGGCTCGGGTCACCCACAATGCTGGACGCTCTGCGGGTGAGCCGGGTGTTAAAAATGTCTAGGAGGGAGGGGAGAGAGACACCAGTGATCCTCCCAGCTGCATTCACTATGCGCTGCAGGGCTTTCCTGTTCTGTTCAGTGCAGCTCCCGTACCACACAGTGATGCAGCTGGTCAGGACGCTCTCAATGGTGCCTCGGTAGAAGGTGGTCATAATGGGTGGAGGGGCTCCAGCTCTCCTCAGTTTGCGGAGGAAATAGAGGCACTTCTGAGCCCTCTTTGCCAGTGATACAGTATTCACTGTCCAGGAGAGGTCCTCACTGATGTGCACCCCCAGGAATTTGGTGCTGCTCACCCTCTCTACAGCAGCGCCATTGATGGACAGTGGGGGGTGCTGGGTGGGGCCTTTCCGGAAGTCAATAACAATCTCCTTGGTCTTTTCAACATTAAGAAGGAGATTGTTATTGCTGCACCACTGGGTCAGAAGGCTCACCTCACTCCTGTAGTTTGTCTCATAGTTATTAGAGATGAGACCCACCACAGTCGTATCGTCCGCAAACTTCACTATGTGATTGGTGCTGAACGCTGGTGAGCAGTCGTGGGTCAGCAGAGTGAAGAGCATCGGACTGAGCACACAGCCCTGGGGGGCTCCTGTGCTCAGTCTAATGCAGCTTGAGGTGTTTCTGCCGACCCGCACTGCCTGTGGCCTCTCACTGAGGAAGTCCAGCAGCCAATTACAGAGTGAGGTCTGAAGCCCCAGGTGGTCTAGTTTGATAATGAGCTGCTGTGGGATTATAGTGTTGAATGCTGAACTGAAATCTATGAACAGCATTCTCACATACGAGTCTTTATTGTCTAGGTGGGTGAGAGCCGGGTGAAGTGCAGAACAGATTGCATCCTCGGTAGAGCGGTTGGCCCGGTATGCAAACTGGTATGGGTCTAGGGTGGGGGGAGGATGGATTTGATGTGTGCCATGACTAGCCGTTCAAAGCACTTCATGATGATGGGGGTCAGTGCAACAGGGCGATAGTCATTAAAAGTGGCCGGAGTGGGCTTCTTTGGCACGGGAACGATGGTAGTGGTTTTGAAGCAGGAGGGAACGACAGCCTGGCTCAGAGAAGCATTAAAGATGTCTGTGAAGACATCCTTGAGCTCCTCTGCACAGTCTTTCAACACACGACCAGGAATGTTGTCCGGGCCTGCAGCCTTGCGGGTGTTGATCCTGGAGAGTGTCCTCTTCACGCTGGCTGCAGACACACACAAGGGCTGGTCGTGGGGAGGTGGTGGAGTTTTTTGGGGCCGGGTGTCATTTCCTGCCTCAAACCGTGCAAAGAAGCTGTTGAGGTCATTGAGCAGGGTGATATTATTGTCACAGGTCTGTGGCAAGGGTTTGTAATCCGTGATGTTCTGGATGCCCTGCCACAGACTCCGTGTGTCCCTGCTGTCTCTAAAGTGTCCGGTTATTTTCTGTGTGTATCTGTGTTTGGCTTTCCTGATGCCACGGGACTGGTTGGCTCTTGCTGCCCTCAGATGGGGGACATCCCCAGCTCTGAAGGCAGCGTTCCTGGCTCTCAACAGCCTGTGAACCTCCCCTGTCAGCCATGGCTTCTGGTTAGCCCTGGTGGTGATGGTTTTTGTGTGTGTGACATCACCAATGCATTTGGTGATGTAGGAGGTCACAGTGTCTGCGTACTCCTCAATGTCAGTGTGATTGTTGTATGTGGCGGCCTGTTTGAACACTGCCCAGTCTGTTGTACTGAGGCAGTGCTGTAGTGCAAACGAGGCCCCCTCTGGCCACACCTGGATCTGCTTCAGAGCCGGCCTGGAGACCCTCACACGGGGTCTGTATGCCGGTCTGAGCACAACAGAGATGTGGTCAGAGAGGCCTATGTGGGGGAGGGGGTAAGCCTTGTATGCTCCCTTGTGTGTAGTGTAAACCATGTCCAAAATGTTGTTTCCCCTGGTTGGGAAATCAACATGCTGATGCATTTGTGGCATGGCAGTTTTGAGGTCTGCATGGTTGAAATCCCCGGCAAGGATAAAAAATCCGTCCGGGTGAGCAGTCTGTTGCTCGCTAATGGAGTTATAAAGCTCGTACAGTGCCTCCTTCTATCAGCGCTGTTCGGTGATGGGGGGACGTAAACAACCACTAGCAAGATTGCCGTGATTTCACGCGGGAGATAAAAAGGCCGGCACTTCAGAATCATAAACTCCACTAGGGGTGAACAGTGTCTACATACCACCACAGCGTCCCGACAATAAGTGTCCCGAAGAAAAATTATTAAACCCCCTCCGCGGGATTTAACTCCGGGGACACCGCTAGCTCGGTCCGAGCGGTAGCATGTTAGCTCGTCCAGGCGTATCGCTGAGTCCGGGATGTTGTCATGGAGCCATGTTTCCGTAAAAACAAAAACACAGCACTCCCTCACGTCGCGCTGGGCAGCCCTCAGTCTGATGTAGTCCATTTTATTGTCCAGAGACTGCACGTTGGCGAGGAGAATGGATGGAATGGCCGGCCGGTGCGGGCTAGCCGTTAGCCTAGCTCTGATACCGCCGCGCTTGCCTCGCTTCTGCTTCCTCTCACACCGCTTGCGGCGTCTCCTCTCCGGGCGGGGGGCGGCAGGCGAGTCCGGTGTAGCAGCGTTAGCAGCATTAGCAGCAGGCCGGCGGAGTAGTCCGAAGCGCGCCAGCTTCTCCTCTAGTACAGTGTCCAGGGAGTTGTGCTGGCCAGTTCTGCCTATGTCCAGCAGAAACTGCCTACTGTACTTGTTAAAAAACACTGAAGACGGACAAGATAGACTAGACAAAGACGGTAAAAACACTACGCTATCGGCCGGACGAGGGGCCGCTGCGTCTTCACGCGCCGCCATCTTGGTCAGGCTACTGGTTACGGGTACCTATTGGGAGAACAATGCAGAGACTTGGCAGTAGTGAGCAGCCTCCATCCCAATCAAAGACAGTACAAGAGCACTTCAGAGAACCTGCAAATGGAGAAACCAGATACTTACCTGTGACAACTACCAGGGAGGATACGCCATTTGCACCTGTCTACCCACCTGCTGGAGAGGATTCATCTGCTGCAACTCGCACACCGCAGAGAGAGGAGGTATCCCAGGACAACCCACCTCTACTCATCTTGCCTGCAGAAGAGGGACCTGAGGACTATATGACAGCGGACCAAGAGCAGAGACTACCTACTCACCCAGTAGAGCACACAGAGGTTAGGAGGTCCACGCGTGATAGAAAACCACGTCAGGTATTCACTTATATAAGTCATTAGGTCAGCCCTCAAAAACAACAGTTAACCTAGTGGAAGGATCTTGTTTGCAGCCTTTACCTGTTATGCACACTCCAAGCACATATCCGCTAATGACATGCATGCCACCCATGTACATGCCATACTTAGCTAGTGCCTACAATCCTTTAGCTGCATACCCACCTTATGCTTACCAAGCACCTGTGAACTCACCTGTTTACATGCAACCTATGGTTCTTACTCAATAGACTATTGTTATTTTAAAGATGTGTTTCAAGAAAATTGCAAGCAGTAGTCGAGTTGTAAAATGAAACCAGGGGGGATGGTGAAATTTTTCATTTATGTGACATATTTTCCGGGGGAGGGGCAGGGCAGAATTAGAAGGTACTTTGTTAAAATGGAAATGCTTTTACAACAAAAAGTCCATATTATCAATCAATAATTCAATAATACACAGGATAATATGTTATCACACACAGTCTTGGTTTAGTCCTGGTTTAGTCCTGGTTTAGACCTGGTTTAGACCTGTTTTAGTCCTGGCTTAGTCTTGGTTTAGACCTGGTTTAGTTTTGGTTTAGTCCTGGTTTAGTCCTGGTTTAGTCCTGGTTTAGACCCGGTTTAGATCTGGTTTAGTCTTGGCTTAGACCTGGTTTAGACCTGGTTTAGTCCTAGTTTAGACCTGGTTTAGTGCTGGTTTAGACCCGGTTTAGATCTGGTTTAGTCTTGGCTTAGTCCTGGTTTAGACCTGGTTTAGTCCTGGTTTAGACCTGGTTTAGTCTTGGCTTAGTCTTGGTTTAGACCTGGTTTAGACCTGGTTTAGTCCTGGTTTAGTCCCAGTTTAATCCTGGTTTAGACCCGGTTTAGTCCTGGTTTAGTCTTGGCTTAGTCCTGGTTTAGACCTGATTTAGACTTGGTTTAGTCCTGGTTTAGTTCTGGTTTAGTCCTGGTTTTGTTCTGGTTTAGACCTGGTTTAGTCCTGGTTTAGTCCCAGTTTAGTCCTGGCTTAGTCCTGGTTTAGACCTGGTTTAGTCCTGGCTTAGTCTTGGTTTAGACCTGGTTTAGTTTTGGTTTAGTCCTGGTTTAGTCCTGGTTTAGTCCCGGTTTAGTCCTGGTTTAGACCCAGTTTAGATCTGGTTTAGTCTTGGCTTAGTCCTGGTTTAGACCTGGTTTAGTCCTGGTTTAGACCTGGTTCAGTCCTGGTTTAGTGCCGGGTTAGTCCTGGTTTAGTCCTGGTTTAGACCTGGTTTAGTCCTGGTTTAGACCTGGTTTAGTCTTGACTTAGTCTTGGTTTAGACCTGGTTTAGTCTTGGTTTAGTCCTGGTTTAGTCCCAGTTTAATCCTGGTTTAGACCCGGTTTAGTCCTGGTTTAGTCTTGGCTTAGTCCTGGTTTAGACCTGGTTTAGTCCTGGTTTAGTCCTGGTTTAGTCCTGGTTTAGTCCTGGTTTAGTCCTGGTTTAGTCCTGGTTTAGTCCTGGTTTAGTCCTGGTTTAGTCCTGGTTTAGACCTGGTTTAGTCTTGGTTTAGACCTGGTTTAGTTTTGGTTTAGTCTTGGCTTAGTCCTGGTTTAGACCTGGTTTAGTCTTGACTTAGTCTTGGTTTAGACCTGGTTTAGTCTTGGTTTAGTCAGGGTTTATTCCCAGTTTAATCCTGGTTTAGACCCGGTTTAGTCTTGGTTTAGTCTTGGCTTAGTCCTGGTTTAGTCCTGGTTTAGTCCTGGTTTAGTCCTGGCTTAGTCCTGGTTTAGACCTGGTTTAGTCTTGACTTAGTCTTGGTTTAGACCTGGTTTAGTCTTGTTTAGTCCTGGTTTAGTCCCAGTTTAATCCTGGTTTAGACCCGGTTTAGTCCTGGTTTAGTCTTGGCTTAGTCCTGGTTTAGTCCTGGTTTAGTCCTGGTTTAGTCCTGGCTTAGTCCTGGTTTAGACCTGGTTTAGTCCTGTTTTAGTCCTGGCTTAGTCTTGGTTTAGACCTGGTTTAGTCTTGGCTTAGTCCTGGTTTAGTCCTGGTTTAGTCCTGGCTTAGTCCTGGTTTAGTCCTGGTTTAGTCCTGGTTTAGTCCTGGCTTAGTCCTGGTTTAGTCCTGGTTTAGTCCTGGTTTAGTCCTGGCTTAGTCCTGGTTTAGACCTGGTTTAGTCCTGTTTTAGTCCTGGCTTAGTCTTGGTTTAGACCTGGTTTAGTCTTGGCTTAGTCCTGGTTTAGACCTGGTTTAGTCTTGGCTTAGTCCTGGTTTAGTCCTGGTTTAGTCCTGGTTTAGTCCTGGCTTAGTCCTGGTTTAGACCTGGTTTAGTCCTGGTTTAGACCTGGTTTAGTCCTGGTTTAGTGCCGGGTTTAGTGCCGGGTTTAGTCCTGGTTTAGTGCTGGTTTAGTCCTGGCTTAGTCCTGGCTTAGTCCTGGTTTAGACCTGGTTTAGTCCTGTTTTAATCCTGGCTTAGTCTTGGTTTAGACCTGGTTTAGTTTTGGTTTAGTCCTGGTTTAGTCCCAGTTTAATCCTGGTTTAGACCCGGTTTAGTCCTGGTTTAGTCTTGGTTTAGTCCTGGTTTAGCCCTGGTTTAGACCTGGTTTAGTCTTTGCTTAGTCCTGGTTTAGTGCCGAAATAGATGCAGAAATAATCTGATAATATGACTCACCCAGAAGAACGGGTCTTTAATAATCCGGAGCTCCGGAGAAAAGGACATATCCTGAACTTATCCCGTGTCCCGAGGTGAGAGTTCCTTCTTACGTAGCATTAACGTTAAGGAGTTAAGTTAAGGATTCTTATTCTCTTGGAAATGCCACATAAATATCACGCGGCTCGCGCACAGCTGATCGGCGAACAGGCCTCACAGCTGATCGCTCAACTCGAGTACTGGTGTGCGAGTGACTTTTTTTTCGCTGAAAACGCGCGGTGCCTGCATTAACTTACCGATTTTCTGGGCACAGAAGCGCTGTGAACAGTGGCTACAGTTTTGAATTGCTTAAAAAATTTCAACGTGAGAAATACCATGTGTGGCGTGTGAGCGTGTGAACACGTCGAATTGCGTGTGTCACACTCTCAAAGCGTGAGACTTGAGAGTCCTGACCTAACCCTTGTATATGCATGAAGATACAGTGTTTTGCGAATGTTATTGTGGTGATAAGTGTTTTGCGAATGTTATTGTGATGTTAAAATATGTACCTCGTAATAATAAAAGATTTTAAAAAAGCTACAGTCGTACTGTGATTAAGTGTTGTGCCCCGATAAGACACTCACATCTGCTGCTCCTCTCAGTGGTGCCTCTGAGCAAGTGACAACATAGTTTTCCCATATTAATTCTTAAAGAAGCATAATAAAACGAGGATGCTTTAAATATATAGTGTATTTTATTTTGGAGTAGTGATGTTATCAGACAGACATTAAATATCTTTACTTAAGGTAAATATAATGTGTGTGAAAAACAAGCAGTGTTTAATTTTTCAATTTTTTTGTCATAGTATTTGTCAATGTCATATTTTTGTAAGACAAAACTATGACTAAATTACATCCATTTCCATCAACTAAAAGTACTTTCATTTTTGTGGAATAATAAAACTAAACAAATGAATGAAAGGAACAAGCTCAGACTAGATCCAAGTGTGTTTTTCTTTTCAATCCCAGATCTTTACACAAGACCATAAACAGTACATTTTTCATGAAGTAATCCAATAAAGAACTCAAAATAAAACAATTTTTCTGGTTGAAATTAGCATGACATTTACATCAACCTTACATCCATTTTAATCAGAATTTAAAATGGTCAAATTTCACCAAGTCATCACTCAAGAAACAATTAACTAAGCTGATAAAAATGTATTTCTAATATTACATTACAAACTCGTAACTCATTGCAATTTGCAGTTGGCAAAATCACGTATGAATATTTTCCCAGAAATGATCATTCTGAAGGCAGCTCTGAACCAGCTGTAGAAGAAAGCATAAATAAAAGGGTTGAGGGTTGAATTTATGAGTGCGAGCCAGTTTAGTAACTCAATGAAGGCCAGGGGCACAAGTGAACGAGGATTAAAGGATATTACAATTGTACAAATATAGAACGGCAACCAACATAACAGAAATAAACCCATCACTGTGGCTAAAGTCTTGGTTGCCTTTTTCTCCATTTTACTAACTCCACTCTGAGTTCCTTGGATACTGCGTGCTTGCCTTTTGTGCTACAAGAAATATCTTAAAATAAATACACAACATTACAAACACTGGCGCATAAAAGCCAAAAACAAGACCCATTATATTTACAATAACAATATTAACAAAGCAGTTTCCCTTACATGGTATCTGGTTTATTACTGTGATACCAATTCCAATAAAAGCTGAAAATGTCCAACTAACTAATATCATAACCAAAACTACATTGTCTGTTATTTTAGCTCTATAAGTCAAAGGCTGGCAGACAGAGTAATACCTATCTATAGAAATACAGCACAAGTTGAGAATTGAAGAAGTACACAAGGACATGTCAAAAGTACTGCGAACAATGCAAAACAGTTTCCTTTCAACACGACATGAGCTTAAGGAGAATTTTATAGTGAGAGGAAAGACTACAAATCCAACCAGCAAATCAGCGATAGCTAGAGACAAAATAAGATAGTTTGTCGGAGTGTGGAGTTGTCGAAAATATACAATAGAAATGATTACAAGAAGATTTCCACAAATTGTAATTAAAGATAGCAAACCAATGCAAAAATTCAAGAAGACACATAGAGCTGAAGGATTGTCCGTCAATACAAAGGAATTCATGTTAAGTCTGTGGCATGGGTGTATTTCAATGTAGCTAACAGTCCTGTTCAATTGCATGACTGAGTTCATCTTGTAATTTACAGGATTCTCTGGCCAACATCACTGATTGCAGCAAATGAGAGACATGGACTTCTGCGCTAAACATAAACACCTATATTTATTTATAATAGTCCCTTATGACTAATGCTGCGATAAACTTCATTCATCCAATCAGAGAATGTATTACATCATGTGACGTAACTTGTTTTACACACTGTCAATGTGTATTAGCAGAAAATATATTATTATTACTACAATGTTTAAGGACTGAGAATAAAAAGGTTTGCAAGTGATTTTTAATCAATATGATTTTAGTTATTGGTTAAAAAAGTGTGACATTAACTTCTATACCCACATCATTCATTAATGAAAAGGCGTTATCTACATACTAAGATAAGATAAGATAAGACTTTATTGATCTCACACAGGAGAAATTTACTTACCACAGTAGCTCCAGGCAGGGACAGTTTGAAACAAGAAAGAAAAGGTGCATGCAGGCAAGAATGGAATAAAGTAAGTAATAATAATAATAATAATAATAATAATAATAATAATAATAATAATAATAATAATAATAATAATAATAAGTAATAATAATAAGTAATAATAATAATAATAATAATAATAATAATATAAACAGTAACTAGGAGAGTATGGGAATATTGTAAGATATTGCACGTTTAGACTATATAGTGGAGTTATACAGTCTGATGAAATAAGTAATAATAATAAAAAACATTAACAAGGAGAGCATGGAAAGAGGATATTACACGTCTGGCTTATATAGTAGAGTTATACAGTCTAATGGCGGTGGGGATGAAGGATCTGCGGTAGCGCTCCTTCTTGCACTGGGGGTGCCTCAGTCGGCTGCTGAAGGAGCTGCTCAGCTCCTCTACAGTCCGGTGCAGAGGGTGAGAGGTGTTGTCCATGATGGACGTGAATTTGGCCAGCACCCTCCTCTCAGCCACCTCCTCTACAGAGTCCAGAGGACAGCCCAGGACAGAGCTGGCCCTCCTGACCAGCTTATTAAGTCTCTTCCTGTCCCACTCTGTGCTGCTCGGGGCCCAGCAGATGACAGCGTAGAGGAGAGCAGAGGCCACCACAGAGTCATAAAAAGTCTTGAGCAGAGGCCTGCACACTCCAAAGGACCTCAGTCTCCTCAGGAGGTGGAGGCAACTTTGGCCCTTCTTGTACAGGGCGTCGGTGTTGTGGGATCAGTCCAGTTTATTGTTGAGGTGAACACCCAGGTACTTGAAACTATCCACAGTCTCTATGTCCTGCCCCTGGATGTTCACCGGTGAGTGAGGTAGTGGTCTCCTCCTGAAGTCCATCACCAGCTCCTTTGTCTTACTGGTGTTCAGGCTCAGGTGGTTGCTCCCACACCAGTCCACAAAGTCTCTGATGACCGAGCGGTACTCCAGCTCATTTCCCTCAGACACACAGCCCACAAGGGCCGAGTTGTCAGAGAACTTCTGGAGATGGCAGCTGTCCATGTTGTATGTCCGAGGTGTAGATGGTGAAGAGGAAGGGTGAGAGGACAGTTCCCTGGGGGACCCCAGTGCTGCAGACAACCACCTCTGACTCACAGCCGCACGTACTGTGAATGGTCAGTGAGGTAGTCGATGGTCCAGGCAGCAAGATGTCCATCAACTCCTGCGTCCTCCAGCTTCCCCCGCAGCAGCGCCGGCCTGATGGTGTTGAAGGCGCTGGAGAAGTCAAAGAACGTGACTCTCACAGCACTCCCGGCGGTCTCTAGGTGGGTGAGCGTCCGCTGCAGCAAGTAGATGACGGCGTCCTCTACTCCTACGTTTGGCTTGCAGGCAAACTGCAGCGGGTCCAAGGTGGGGCTCACTACAGAGCGGAGGTGACTGAGGATCACCCTCTCCATGGTCTTCATGAGGTGGGAGGTCAAGGCCTGCAGTGGGCCGGTTCCCTGGCATTTGTTATTTTGGGAACCGGGACCACAGACGAGGTCTTCCACAGGACGGGGACCTTCTCCAGGCTGAGGCTCAGGTGTGAAGAGGAGGGGGGGAGTCGGCAGAGGGGCAGAGGGGGTGGGGGGCGAATCAAACCTGTTGAAGTAACAATTTAATTTGTCCACCCAGCGCTGATCACCATCAACTGTCCCTCTGCCGCTCTGTCCAAAACCAGACATGTTCCTCAGTCCTCTCCACACACCCCGTACGTTGTTTTGGGCCAGCTACTCCTCCATCCTCCTCCCATAGTCCTTTTAGGCCTGATATAAACATTTTATGACATCAACTGTTCTCCCTGAGTATCAGTGATGGGAATAACGGCGTTAAAATAAACGCCGTTACTAACGGCGTTACTTTTTTCAGTAACGGGTAATCTAATGAGTTACTTTATCTATCGTTATAACGCTGTTACCGGCACCAACACGCCGTTACCGCACGTTACTGAACCTACTCATTTTGAAACTGGCATCATGTGCGTGACTCGCAAAGGCACAGGGGAATTTTTTTCTCCCTTTGGTAAGGGTGGGATAAGTAATGATGATTGGCTAAAGCAGAGTAAGATTTCATGTTGAGCCAACCAGAGACACAACCAGTGGGCGGTGGGCGGGTATTTACACACAATCCCAGCACACAGTAGTAGCGCGCACACACAATACACACACCCCGTGTCAGATGGCAGTATTTTAACCTCGTCGAGGTAAAAGGTAAAAACGTAAAAACGTACATGTTACGTGCACATTGTGTCAAAGACCAAAGACTTTGTCCACGTCCAATGTAAGTAACTCGAATTTAATAAAGCATCTCTCGACTGCGCACGCTTCTGTTAAACTAGTGGCCCCCAGCAGGCCCCATGATGATAATCGCATGCTCGGTGCCATTAACAAAGAAGGCCACGGTGACGGAGCCACGCCAGCCAAGCAGCAAAAGCTGTATAATGCACTGTAAAAAAAAAAAAATCCAAATTATTTGACATTTTTAACAAAAAAAAAATTTATGCATTAGTTACTTTCCTAGGTAACTAGTTACTTTTATAGTGTAGTAACTCAGTTACTAACTCAGTTACTTTTTTGGGTTAGTAACTAATAACTGTAACTAATTACTTTTTCAAAGTCACGTGCCCAACACTGCTGAGTATTGAACTCGCATCTCCCACGTGCCAAACTGTAGCATATCCTCTCCCCCACGGACTTGTCTAATGGTAAACTCTATATGCTCCTGGTGAATAACATAAGATAAGATAAGACTTTATTGCTCTCACGCAGGAGAAATTTACTTGTCACAGTAGCTCCAGGTAGGGACAGTTTGATCAAAAAGAAAAGTGCATGCAGGCAAGAATGGCATAAAGATAAGTAATAATAATAATAAAATAAGTAATAAACGAATAAGTAATAATAATAAAACAGTGACAGGGAGAGTATTGAAAAAAACGATATTGCACGTTGGAAAAACGATATTGCACGTTAGGACCATACAGTGGAGTTATACAAGTAATAATAAGAAACAGTAACTAGGAGAGTATTGAAAAACAATATTGCATGTTTGGACCCCTGGATGTTCACCGGTGAGTGAGGTAGTGGTCTCCTCCTGAAGTCGATCACCAGCTCCTTTGTTTTACTGGTGTTCAGGCTCAGGTGGTTGCGCCCACACTAGTCCACAAAGTCTCTGATGACCGAGTGGTACTCCAGCTCGTTCCCCTCAGACACACAGCCCACAATGGCCGAGTCGTCGGAGAACTTCTGGAGATGGCAGCTGTCTGTGTTATATGTGAGATGTAAATGGTGAAGAGGAAGGGTGAGAGGACAGTTCCCTGGGGGACCCCAGTGCTGCAGACTACCACCTCTGACTCACAACCGCGCAGCCGCACGTACTGTGGACAGTCAGTGAGGTAGTCAATGGTCCAGGCAGCGAGATGTCTATCAACTCCCGCATCCTCCAGCTTCCCCCGCAGCAGCGCCGGCCTGATGGTGTTGAAGGCGCTGGAGAAGTCAAAGAACATGACTCTCACAGCACTCCCAGCGGTCTCTAGGTGGGTGAGCACCTGCTGCAGCATGTAGATGACGGCGTCCTCTACTCCTATGTTTGGCTTGTAGGCAAACTGCAGCGGCTCCAAGGTGGGGCTCACCACAGAGCGGAGGTGACTGAGGATCACCCTCTCCATGGTCTTCATGAGGTGGGAGGTCAAGGCGACTTGTCTGTAGTGGGCTGGTTCCCTGGCGTTTGTTGTTTTGGGAACCTGGACCACACAGGAGGGCTTCCACAGGACCTTCTCCAGGCTGAGGCTCAGATTGAAGATGTAGCAGAGAACCTCACAGAACTGGTCTGCACAGGTTCTCAGCAGCCTGAGGCAGATACCGTCAGGTCCTGCGGATTTCCTCTGGTTGAGTCGCCTAAGTTCCCTCCTCACCTCGTCCGGTGTGATGGAGAGGGGGGAGTGAGGGGTGGGGGGGGGGCTGGGGTGGACTGCAGGGGGTGGTGGTGGGGGGTGGAAGGGGGCTGGAGCTGCGTTGGGTCCGTGTGAAGGGGGAGGGGGATGTGGCTACCGGCCTGGGGAGGTGTGAAGAGGAGGGGGGAGTCGGCAGAGGGGCAGAGGGGGTGGGGGGCGAGTCAAACCTGTTGAAGTAACAGTTTAATCCGTCCGCCCAGTGATGATCACTGTCAGCTGTCCCTCTGCCACTCTGTCCAAAACCAGACATGTTCCTCAGTCCTCTCAACACGCCCCGTACGTTGTTTTGGGCCAGCTGCCCCTCCATCTTCCTCCCGTAGTCCTTTTTGGCCCATCAGATCCTCCACTGGAGCTCCCGCTGGACTCTCTTTTGCTCCTCTCTGTCCCCTGAGGTGAAAGCCCTTTTCTTCTGGCTTTAAGCTCAGGGGTGGTTGTTTGAGAAGTACCGTACTCTCCTGGTTCGTACAGTGTTCTCCACACAGAAGTTGATGTTGTCTCCATAAGAGCCGGTGAACATGTCCCAATCAGTGTTTTGGAAACAGTCCCTCAGACTCTCACAGGCCTCCTGAGTCCAAAGCTTCACAGACCCCTTCTGCACAGGTCCTCTTCGCACCCTGGGTGTGTATTCAGGGAGCAGGTAAACCAGACAGTGGTCTGAGCATCCGAGCGAAGGGAGGGGGGCCGAGGTGTAAGCGTCTTTGACATTTGCATAAAAAAGGTCCAGAGTCTTCTTGTCTCTCGTGGGGCACGTGACATATTGCGTGAATGTGGGAAGAGTAGTGGATAGGGAAGTGTGATTAAAGTCCCCCGTGATGAGAACGAGAGCGCGCGAATGGTCCGTCTGCATTCTCGTCACTACGCTATGGAGCTGCTTGCATGCTGCCACTCCATCCGCCGATGGAGGAATATAAACTGTATACTGTATTCTCTGCCACTGTATACATTTATTGGCTATCCATGCATCTTCTTCTACACTCAACAAAAATATAAACGCAACACTTTTGTTTTTGCTCCCATTTTTCATGAGATGGACCCAAAGATCCAAAATTCACTCCAGATACACAACACTACCATTTCTCTCAAACATTGTTCACAAATCTGTCCAAATGTGTGACAGCGAGCACCTCTGCCCCGCCGAGACAATCCACCCCACCTCACAGGTGCACCACATCAAGATGCCGATCTGACATCATGACCAGTGCACAGGTGTGCCCCAGATTGCCCACAATAAAAGGCCACCCCGAAATGTGCATTTTTTTTTTTTTGCTTTATTGGGGGTCTGGGGACTCAGTCAGTATCTGGTGTGACCACCATTTGCCTCATGCAGTGCAACACATCTTCTTCGCATAGAGTTTATCAGATTGTCAGTTGTGGCCTGTGTGTCCACTCCTCTTCAAAGGCTGTTATGGACGAAGAACACAGGTGCATTTTATTGATGGCATTTTGAATGTACAGAGATACCGTGATGAGATCCTGAGGCCCATTGTTGTGCCATACATCCATGAACATCACCTCAAGTTTCAGCAAGATAATGCACGGCCCCATGTTGCAAGGATCTGTACACAATTCTTGGAAGCTGAAAATGTCCCAGTTCTTGCATGGCCAGCATACTCACCGGACATGTCACCCATTGAGCATGTTTGGGATGTGCTTGACCGGCGTATACGACAGCGTGTACCAGCTCCCACTAATATTCAGCAACTTCGCACAGCCATTGAAGAGGAGTGGACCAACATTCCACAGGCCACAATTGACAATCTGATAAACTCTATGCGAAGATGTGTTGCACTACATGAGGCAAATGGTGGTCACACCAGATACTGACTGGTTCTGAGTCCCCAGACCCCCAATAAAGCAAAAAAAATGCACATTTCGGGGTGGCCTTTTATTGTGGGCAGTCTAAGGCACACCTGTGCACTGGTCATGATGTCGGATCGGCATCTTGATGTGGTGCACCTGTGAGGTGGGGTGGATTGTCTCGGCGGGGCAGAGGTGCTCGCTGTCACACATGGTAGTGTTGTGTATCTGGAGTGAATTTTGGATCTTTGGGTCCATCTCAGGAAAAATGGGAGCAAAAACAAAAGTGTTGCGTTTATATTTTTGTTGAGTATATTTATCTGGGTTGTTGTGTGCCCACACTTCAACCAGTGTGGGAGTCTAAGGAGGGACTCCCACACTTCCCTCAGACAGTACCTCTGGGGAGAAATCAGGTTATTCCTGGGCCACTTGAAAGACATAATTCCACCAGTGTGTCCTGGGTTTTTCAGAGAACAATGGCCTTGGATTTGGGGGGGTGCTGGTTTTCACTGCAAACTGCCCCGATACATGTACATGTACAGGGCTCTCAAGTCTCACGCATTGAGAGTGTGACACACGCAATTCGACGTATTCACACGCAACACATGGTATTTCTCACGCTGAAATTTAGTTATGCAATTCAAGCGCAGCGCTTCTGTGCCCAGAAATCGGGTCAGGCACCACGTGGTTTCAGCGCCATTCGTCCCCCACCCTCCCACCTCCCGCTCCTCGCAGAAAACAAATAGTCACTCGCAACCCCTCCCCCCGGAAATTACGCAGTCACACGCACGACCCCGCTCGAAAGTTGAGAGCCCTGTACATGTACATGTTGCAGATCCTAGTTTGATGAAGCGACCATGACAACATCATCTGCAAACTAGGGCTGTCAGTTTAACGCTTGAATTAGATTAATTAATTACACTGCAAATTAACACGTTATAAAAATTAATGCAATTAATCATGAGTGGCAATTCAGTGCACACACATTTTAAATTTGGCCCACTGAAGGACCTGTAGGCAACTTGGCAGTGGCACGTCACTTCCACCTGCGTCGCTAATCAAACAAATAAAGCAGATGACATGGACATGACTCAGCAAATTGTTGCTAGGGCCTTTGAACGGCAAGTTTATTTATAAAAAGAACGAAGACGGGACTATCAACAAGAATGTGGTGATTTGTAGCTTTTGTAGAAAAAAGAATTTTCCGATCACCGAAGCACTCCAGCCTGACGGATCATTTGAACGTTAAACATGTCCAGACAAGTTCCATTGTTATCGGTGATAGTACTAGTGTGAGCTCACTTCACCAAACCACGCTTGCAGAATTTGGGAAACGAATGAGCAAAGTCTCTCTCTCTCTCTCTCTCTCTCTCTCAAAATGCAATTAAATAATTACAAATCCTGTAATTAATTAGATTACCTTTTTTAATTGCCTGACAGAACTACTGCAAACAGCAGAAATGAGATCCTGTGGTCCCTAAACCGGACACCGTCTGGTCTGTGACAAAGAGCACTAGGTAGTGATCGGTTGACAGCTGTGCTCCTCTCTTCACCCGAGTGTCCAGGATACAGAGCCAAAGGTCAGGTGACACAATAACAAAGTCAATCATGGTGATCTTGTGCTTGAACATAGAGTTAGTTATGACCAAATCATGACTAGCGCAGAAGTTCAATAACAAAACATAGCTGGGGTTCATATTGCAGATGTGACACCCACAAGGTGTGGTCACATAGTTTTTATTTAATGTAATTTTGTGAGTAATTTTGTAAGCTATCAAGTGTGGTGGTGTTTTATTTTGATGAATGAGTTGTAATTCCGAGTTTGTCCACTTGATGGCTGCACACACAGTGAGACGGTTTGACCCGCCCTGGCTTCTACTTCCTGTCAGTCAGCAGTAGCAGAAAGCCGAAGCCAAGCCGAAAATAATGTGTCCGTGTCATTGTGTGTATTTTCAGAGCCAGTCTTTCCCCACCTAAATATTTTAAACTGATAGTGGTGATTGTTCCGGCCCAATACCTGCTACAGTTTCTTGGTGGCCCGTACGGGGAAAGTATTGGCCAACCCTGATGAGCCAGCAGTGACCAGAGGGGCAAGTCCAGATGGTGCCAGCTGCTGCCTACTGATGAAGACCCAACACTCCTACGCTAGAAGTGCTGAGTAAAGAGAAAAGCTACGGTGTACCTAAGCAACGCTTATCAAGGACACAAGAGTGCAAAGTGCCAATGCTGGTGTGGACCAGGTGAAAGGAAAGTGGAGTCAGTTATGGCAGAAGGTGAAAGGAAAAGCTTGGTGTGGAGCATCAAGAGGAGCCTGGTCACCCTCTCAGCGGATGAACTGTTCCAGCTTGCCAAATCACTGGGGACCATGCCTGGAGTGGACGAGTCACGTCTTATGTCTGGGGACGAGGAGAGTTGTTTCCAGTACATCAGTGATGTTATGTGTAGCAACTATTTACTAGAATCTGAGGATCAGGGAATGTCACACCTACTGCAGCTCAAAGATATTATTGAACAAATCATACAAAGCCGTGGTTTGCCAACCAGTGTAGTTGTGAATTACTCAAATGCCCAATCCTCAGACACACAACTTACTGACATTGCACAAAGCCAGAATCACTCTGAGAATGAGAAAACCGATGGTCCTGAGTCCCAAAAGGTGAGCTCAAATGACCCAGAGATACAGGAGCTGCTCAACAGTTATGAGGAGCTAAGCAAAAAGGTAGCGCAGGACATGCCCTCAGATGCTGTTCCATCTGCCCATCAGCCGCATGTAAAGCCGCAGTTGAAGTCACAGTTCAGAGCCCATAGTAACCCTACTAACTCCCCCACACGTGAGAATGTTGTGTCACTCAGAGATCTCTCTTACCTCCACAGGAGAGAGTTCAAAATACAGGGAGGTCAGATAGGAGACCAGGGGCCAGACATCAGTTACAACAATATCTGTCACCAGATTGAAGAAGAAGAAGAAGAAGAAGAAGAAGAAGAAGAAGAAGAAGAAGAATCAACTTTATTGATCTCACACTGGAGAAATTCTTCTCTGCATTTAACCCATCCTGTTATTAGGAGCAGTGGGCAGCACATTACTGCGCCCGGGGACCATCTCCATGTTCTTCTTGCTTCAGCTTGGTCAGGACCTAAGCTGGAGGATACCTATCATGCATGTTTTGGGTTGATGCGGGAAACCAGAGTGCCCGGAGGAAACCCACCCAGACACGGGGAGAACATGCAAACTCCACACAGAAAGGCCCAGGCGACCCGGGGATCGAACCCCGACCATGCATGCAAACTCCACACAGAACGGCCTGGGCGACCCGGGGATCGAACCCAGAACC
Source organism: Paratrypauchen microcephalus (assembly GCA_036785185.1). Lineage (NCBI taxonomy): Eukaryota > Metazoa > Chordata > Actinopteri > Gobiiformes > Gobiidae > Paratrypauchen > Paratrypauchen microcephalus. The sequence continues at coordinate 1,945,211 of JAVJIX010000110.1, read as the reverse complement.
TTCTTGCTGTGAAGCATGAGTGCTAGCCACTCAGCCACCGTGCCGCCAAGGGTTCAAAGAACAGTTTAGTGATGCTGAAATAGTCCGAGCTGTCTTGAGAGTCATCAAACCAGGTAATTTCAAGGACATGCTAATGAATAAAGATGATCTGACTGTAGAAGATCTAAAGGAATTTCTGCGCTCCCATTTGAGGGTTGGGTAGCTATAACAGTTAACCTCGTAGGCAATGTAGATCCTAACTTGTCAATCACTGTGCCTTTCCTCGTTAGTAGTTTTGATCTGGAGAGACCAATATTAGGTTTCAGTGTACTAGAGGAGGTGATCCAAAAGCAACCTGAGAGATTTATTCCAACACTCACCAGCCTACTCTGTAATGCTATGTCTATCCCATCAGAAAAAGCAGAGCTGCTTGTGAACTTTCTTCAGACTGACAAACCCACTGTTCAAAATGAGAGAATACGCACTGGCAAATGTGACACCGTTATACCAGCTGGTCAAGTTGCTTGGATCAAGTGTCTTCTGATATGGACCTGTCAGAGACAGGTTTTTCTGTTTGAGCCTGATGAAACTAACACACGTCTTGCGAAACTTGACATTGGTGAGGGTCTTTTGGAGGTACAAAATGTAAAGAACCCCTATGTTTTGGTACCTGTGGGCAACAACACTAAACATGCAGTAACGCTACAAAGGAAAACTGCCCTTGGTAGTATCCAGAGTGTTGACAAAATAATAAAGATGGACTCACCAAAAGATCCTGAGCCCACAGTTACAGTCAGCAGCACAACCTCCACCCCTGCCACTGAGCCATCACCATGGCAGCCACCTGTTGATTTAAGTCACCTCACTGATGAGCAGCAAGCAAAGGTTAACAAAATGCTCTGTGAAGAATCAGCATCTTTTGCACAGGACAGTACAGACATTGGATGTATACCAACTCTGCAAATGTCAATCAATCTCACGGATGATATCCCAGCTCAAAGAGCCTACTCGTCAATACCAAAGCCACTTTTCAGGGAGGTCAAGGACTACATACAAGAACTGCTGTTAAAAGGGTGGATAAAATGGTGGTAAAATCTAAGTCCCCATACGCCGCTCCAGTTGTGTGTGTCAGGAAAAAGATGGCAGCTTAAGGCTATGCATTGACTATCGTCTCCTTAACAAAAAGACTGTTCCTGATAGACATCCACTGCCCAGAATACAAGACTTGACAGACACGCTTGGTGGTTATGCCTGGTTCAGCATCCTTGACCAGGGAAAAGCATACCACCAGGGTTTTGTTGCAGAGGGGTCCCGCCAATTCACTGCCTTCATCACTCCATGGGGCCTATACGAATGGGTCCGTATCCCATTTGGACTGACTAGTGGGAGGAAACCCACCCAGACACGGGGAGAACATGCAAACTCCACACATAAAGGCCCAGGCGACCCGGGGATCGAACCCCGACCATGCATGCAAACTCCACACAGAACGGCCTGGGCGACCCGGGGATCGAACCCAGAACCTTCTTGCTGTGAAGCATGAGTGCTAGCCACTCAGCCACCGTGCCGCCAAGGGTTCAAAGAACAGTTTAGTGATGCTGAAATACTCCGAGCTGTCTTGAGAGTCATCAAACCAGGTAATTTCAAGGACATGCTAATGAATAAAGATGATCTGACTGTAGAAGATCTAAAGGAATTTCTGCGCTCCCATTTGAGGGTTGGGTAGCTATAACAGTTAACCTCGTAGGCAATGTAGATCCTAACTTGTCAATCACTGTGCCTTTCCTCGTTAGTAGTTTTGATCTGGAGAGACCAATATTAGGTTTCAGTGTACTAGAGGAGGTGATCCAAAAGCAACCTGAGAGATTTATTCCAACACTCACCAGCCTACTCTGTAATGCCATGTCTATCCCATCAGAAAAAGCAGAGCTGCTTGTGAACTTTCTTCAGACTGACAAACCCACTGTTCAAAATGAGAGAATACGCACTGGCAAATGTGACACCGTTATACCAGCTGGTCAAGTTGCTTGGATCAAGTGTCTTCTGATATGGACCTGTCAGAGACTGTTTTTCTGTTTGAGCCTGATGAAACTAACACACGTCTTGCGAAACTTGACATTGGTGAGGGTCTTTTGGAGGTACAAAATGTAAAGGGTCCCGCCAATTCACTGCCTTCATCACTCCCTGGGGCCTATACGAATGGGTCCGTATCCCATTTGGACTGACTAGTGCCCCTGCAGCCTTCTAAAGGAGCATGGAGGAAATGCTTGGCCCCCTCCGAGATGAATGTTTCCTACCTTCTTTGGACGATATATATTGTGCTATGCCAAAAGTTTTGATGATCATGTTAAGTGCCTCAGAAAAGTTCTTCGTGCCTTACAGCAACATGGGGTAAAGTTGAGATCAGAGAAGTGTGAACTTTTCAAAAATGAAGTGAGGTACGTGGGCAAGATTGTGTCAGTTGAAGGAGTCAAAATAGATCCACGTGACCTGGAGGCTGTAAAGACACTAACCTCCAAGACACCAAAGACAGTGGGAGATGTGAGGAAACTAACAGGGTTTCTGGGGTACTACCACTCTTATATCCAGGACTTTTCAAGAATAGCCAGGCCTATCTATGAACTGCTCCAGACTAAGCCAGGCCCAGCCCTGAGTCCTACCTGTAACCGAAACAGTAAACGCGCGCAGTTACCCTCCAAAGAGCCTGTCACATGGACATTTGTACACCAGGACGCTTTAGAACAGCTAGTCACCTTTCTCACTAGTCCCCCTGTACTAGCTTATCCTGACTTTGACTTACCTTTCACACTGCACACAGACGCTTAGGGTGACCACCGGCATGAAACAGGAAAGGAGGACACTTGTGTCCAAAAAGGAGGACAAAGGCCCTAATGTGAGGACACCTTGTTTGTTTTTGTTTTTTTTTCCCTCGGGGAAAACAAAGAATGTGCGCTGAGAATGTGCACTGCTCGCACATTCTGCATTTCGGATGTCGCGCACAGGAATTCCAAGCATTACTAGTCGCAATAGAATAATATTTTGTCTTTAGGGAACAAGGAGCAGACCACCCGGCTCATTGAGCTGAGGCGGGACTTGTTCCATCTCGCAGATGGCCATGCGGTCCACGGACTGCACTCAGGGCTGAGCGAGTATGCACCGCCTCGACTGCAGACTGAGACCACACTCCGAACCGTGCACTCTCTGAATTGGGAAACGGCAAACATCGCAGAGTAGCAAGTGTAAATAATGGGTGGGGATTTATGACGATTTATGCAACGAAAGGAGGACAAAATGTAAAAAAGGAGGACACGTGAAAGACGGCCGGACAGACAGCTCTAAAACCGGACTGTCCGGACGAAATCCGGACGAATGGTCACCCTACAGACGCTTCAGACAAGGGGTTAGGAGCTGTTCTTTATCAGTGTCAAAATGGCAAGTTACGTGTCATAGGTTACGGCTCACGGACATTGACACAGGCTGAACGTAATTACCATTTACATTGTGGGAAGTTAGAGTTCCTCGCCTTGAAATGGGCCGTGAGTATTTGTATTATGCACCCCATTTCACAATTTATTCTGATAACAACCCGTTGACATATGTCATGAGTACAGCAAAACTTAATGCAGTTGGACATAGGTGGGTTGGGGAGCTCTCTGACTTTAGATTTGACATAAGGTACAGACCTGGAAAGACTAACATTGATGCAGACACACTATCACGTTTACCATTAGACATTGACAAGTATGTTTCTGAGTGTACTGATACTTTTTCAGATGAGGCGTTGCAAGCTACCTGGGATGGGACCCAAGCAGCCAAGCAGAAAGACATTGCCTGGGTCGCCGCTCTCAACACTACTGCTCCAGACTTGCACCAGCCGCTTCATGCCAGTCTACGGAGCATCAGCCATAGTGATCTGATCAAAGCCCAACGGGAAGATTCTGCCATCAGCCAGATCATCAAATTGAAAGAGTCACAGATAAGACTGACAGATGAGGTACGTAAGACTGTGAGTGGAGCTGCACACAAACTGTTACATGAATGGACTAAGCTTCATCTTGAAAACGACCTCCTGTACAGAAAAACAAAAGAAAGGAAGCAGCTAGTACTCCCTGCCAAATACAGAAATCTAGCTCTGCAGCAGCTACACAATGAAATGGGCCATGTCGGTAGTGAACGGGTGCTCCATCTTGCCCGAGAAAGATTCTATTGGCCCTTTATGGCAAAAGATGTTGAGACATACGTCACTCAGAAGTGTATTATGTCCAAGAAACCTGTGACACACGTCCGTGCTCCTATGGGTAGCATATCCACCAGTTCCCCTTTAGAGCTTGTGTGTATAGACTATTTGCATCCTAGTGGTAGTCGACCATTTCACTAGATTCACTCAGGCCTATCCCATCAATAACAACAGTGGGCACACAGCAGCTGAGCGCATTTTCCAAGACTTCATTCCCCGGTTTGGATATCCCCAAAAACTGCATCATGACCAGGGGCGTGAATTTGAAAATGAACTGTTTAAGACTGCAAAATCTGTCTGGTGTAGGTCATTTACGTACGTCCCCATATCACCCACAAGGTAACCCAGCCGAGCGGTTCAATAGAACCATACTGCAGATGTTAAAGACTTTGACAGACACTGAAAAGTTGCGCTGGAAAGACCACCTCTCACACATTGTTCATGCATATAACTACGCGTCACGAGGCCACTGGGTACTCTCCTTTTTTTCTGCTCTATGGTCGAAATCCCCGCCTCCCGGTGGATTTGCTGTTTGGATTAGCTAAGAAGGGAGTGGCATATTCGCCAAGAGTATATGCAGAAAATTGGGCTGAGCGCATGTTAGAGGCTTACCGCATTGCCAGCGAAAACAGTCAGAAATCCAGTGCAAGAGGAAAAGTTACATATGATAAGAAAATTAAAGGTGTTGTACTACAGCCAGCAGAACGAGTCCTAGTGCGAAACCTCAGTGAACGTGGAGGGCCCGGCAAGCTTAGGTCCTATTGGGAAAAGACTGTTTACATAGTAAAAGAACAGCTTGGCCAAAACCCAGTGTATGTTGTCTGTCCTGAGAGTGGAGACAAAAGAAAAACTCGGACACTGCATCGTAATCTCCTGCTGTTAGTAAATGACTTACCTGTGGAGATCAACACCCGCCCTGCAAAACCCAAAAGTGACAAAAACCCAAGAGAAAACAGACCAAAGAGAAGGAAACTAATAGAGACACAGCAACAGACAAGTCCAAGTGACAACTCTGAAAGTGACTCAGATGAAGGGAGCAGCTCAGGCTACTGGTTACGGGTACCTATTGGAAGAACAATGCAGAGACTTGGCAGTAGTGAGCAGCCTCCATCCCAATCAAAGACAGTACAAGAGCACTTCAGAGAACCTGCAAATGGAGAAACCAGATACTTACCTGTGACAACTACCAGGGAGGATACGCCATTTGCACCTGTCTACCCACCTGCTGGAGAGGATTCATCTGCTGCAACTCGCACACCGCAGAGAGAGGAGGTATCCCAGGACAACCCACCTCTACTCATCTTGCCTGCAGAAGAGGGACCTGAGGACTATATGACAGCGGACCAAGAGCAGAGACTACCTACTCACCCAGTAGAGCACACAGAGGTTAGGAGGTCCACGCGTGATAGGAAACCACGTCAGGTATTCACTTATAAGTCATTAGGTCAGCCCTCAAAAACAACAGTTAACCTAGTGGAAGGATCTTGTTTGCAGCCTTTACCTGTTATGCACACTCCAAACAGATATCCGCTAATGACATGCATGCCACCCATGTACATGCCATACTTAGCTAGTGCCTACAATCCTTTAGCTGCATACCCACCTCACCTGGCGGCACGGTGGCTGAGTGGGTAGCACTCATGCTTCACAGCAAGAAGGTTCCGGGTTCGATCGCCCAGACCTTTCTGTGTGTGTTCTGTGTGGAGTTTGCATGCATGGTCTGGGTTCGATCCCCGGGTCACCCGAGCCTTTCTGTGTGGAGTTTGCATGTTCTCCCCGTGTCTGGGTGGGTTTCCTCCGGGCACTCCGGTTTCCCCCACCAACCCAAAACATGCACCATAGGTACCTCCAGCTTTGGTCCTGACCAAGCTGAAGCAAGAAGATCATGGAGATGGTCCCCGGGCGCAGTAATGTGCTGCTCACTGCTCCTGATAACAGGATGGGTTAAATGCAGAACTGGAATTTCCCCACTGTGGGACTAATAAAGGCATAGCTTTCTTTCTTCTTCTTTCACCTTATGCTTACCAAGCACCTGTGAACTCACCTGTTTACATGCAACCTATGGTTCTTACTCAATAGACTATTGTTATTTTAAAGATGTGTTTTAAAGCATTATCTTCCTTTTTTGTTGGCTTTTCTGTTAACACAAATAAACTATTTCAGAATCCCATATTGTTTCCTGTACTTACTTCCTGTCCACGTAAGCCAACTTTGCGTGTTCGTTCACTGTAAGGGTATGGAATAAAGTCAACACTATACTATTCTATCAGCTAATAATACATACCAGAAAGATAACTAGGATTCGGACGATTCAAGTAAATGAACGCTTTATTCCCTGATACAATATTTCTAAGCAGAGCTCTGGAGGTTCTGAGTCCTAAACAATGGTTAGTTCACGCCGCTATCTCCCCAGAAACCTAACCACTGACTCAGAGACATCCGTATATAAAACACATGAAATGAATATGCATGAATGTGCAAGAGGAGAGGTGTGGCTTGGAGTGGTCTTCCCCCTTCTGGAGGCAAGCTGGAGAGGAATGTAGATGTAGATTCCTTATCAGTCTCTTCTCATGCCCTCTCATGACCTTTTCTCTCCAGACCCCCCTATAACTCAAGGCAGAGTGGTTGCACAAACAGAAAACACAATACATCTTTTAACTCCTCCATCGTAGTCATTTTTATTTTCTACAATTTGAATGTGCAAGAGGAGGCGGCGTGTGTCAACCATTGTAATCCAGCTTAAAGGTGTAGCCTGCAAACTTATGAGCACAACATGTTGCCCCATATAACGGCGTTTAACCAACACTTTATTGATCATCAGAAGCAAATCATTCAAAGTCCCACAATCAAATGTGGATATAAAAAGTAATAATAAAGTTATACTCCTTCAGTTTCAAGAAAATTGCAAGCAGTAGTCGAGTTGTAAAATGAAACCAGGGGGGATGGTGAAATTTTTCATTTATGTGACATATTTTCCGGGGGAGGGGCAGGGCAGAATTAGAAGGTACTTTGTTAAAATGGAAATGCTTTTACAACAAAAAGTCCATATTATCAATCAATAATTCAATAATACACAGGATAATATGTTATCACACACAGTCTTGGTTTAGTCCTGGTTTAGTCCTGGTTTAGACCTGGTTTAGACCTGTTTTAGTCCTGGCTTAGTCTTGGTTTAGACCTGGTTTAGTTTTGGTTTAGTCCTGGTTTAGTCCTGGTTTAGTCCTGGTTTAGACCCGGTTTAGATCTGGTTTAGTCTTGGCTTAGACCTGGTTTAGACCTGGTTTAGTCCTAGTTTAGACCTGGTTTAGTGCTGGTTTAGACCCGGTTTAGATCTGGTTTAGTCTTGGCTTAGTCCTGGTTTAGTCCTGGTTTAGACCTGGTTTAGTCTTGGCTTAGTCTTGGTTTAGACCTGGTTTAGACCTGGTTTAGTCCTGGTTTAGTCCCAGTTTAATCCTGGTTTAGACCCGGTTTAGTCCTGGTTTAGTCTTGGCTTAGTCCTGGTTTAGACCTGATTTAGACTTGGTTTAGACCTGGTTTAGTTCTGGTTTAGTCCTGGTTTTGTTCTGGTTTAGACCTGGTTTAGTCCTGGTTTAGTCCTGGTTTAGTCCCAGTTTAGTCCTGGCTTAGTCCTGGTTTAGACCTGGTTTAGTCCTGGCTTAGTCTTGGTTTAGACCTGGTTTAGTTTTGGTTTAGTCCTGGTTTAGTCCTGGTTTAGTCCCGGTTTAGTCCTGGTTTAGACCCAGTTTAGATCTGGTTTAGTCTTGGCTTAGTCCTGGTTTAGACCTGGTTTAGTCCTGGTTTAGACCTGGTTCAGTCCTGGTTTAGTGCCAGGCTAGTCCCGGTTTAGTCCTGGTTTAGACCTGGTTTAGTACTGGTTTAGACCTGGTTTAGTCTTGACTTAGTCTTGGTTTAGACCTGGTTTAGTCTTGGTTTAGTCCTGATTTAGTCCCAGTTTAATCCTGGTTTAGACCCGGTTTAGTCCTGGTTTAGTCTTGGCTTAGTCCTGGTTTAGACCTGGTTTAGTCCTGGTTTAGACCCGGTTTAGTCTTGGTTTAGTCTTGGCTTAGTCCTGGTTTAGTCCTGGTTTAGTCCTGGTTTAGTCCTGGCTTAGTCCTGGTTTAGACCTGGTTTAGTCCTGGTTTAGACCCGGTTTAGTCCTGGTTTAGTCTTGGCTTAGTCCTGGTTTAGACCTGGTTTAGTCTTGACTTAGTCTTGGTTTAGACCTGGTTTAGTCTTGTTTAGTCCTGGTTTAGTCCCAGTTTAATCCTGGTTTAGACCCGGTTTAGTCTTGGTTTAGTCTTGGCTTAGTCCTGGTTTAGTCCTGGTTTAGTCCTGGTTTAGTCCTGGCTTAGTCCTGGTTTAGACCTGGTTTAGTCCTGGTTTAGACCCGGTTTAGTCCTGGTTTAGTCTTGGCTTAGTCCTGGTTTAGACCTGGTTTAGTCTTGACTTAGTCTTGGTTTAGACCTGGTTTAGTCTTGTTTAGTCCTGGTTTAGTCCCAGTTTAATCCTGGTTTAGACCCGGTTTAGTCCTGGTTTAGTCTTGGCTTAGTCCTGGTTTAGTCCTGGTTTAGTCCTGGTTTAGTCCTGGCTTAGTCCTGGTTTAGACCTGGTTTAGTCCTGTTTTAGTCCTGGCTTAGTCTTGGTTTAGACCTGGTTTAGTCTTGGCTTAGTCCTGGTTTAGACCTGGTTTAGTCATAGTTTAGACCGGGTTTAGTCCTGGTTTAGTGCTGGTTTAGTCCTGGCTTAGTCCTGGTTTAGACCTGGTTTAGTCCTGTTTTAATCCTGGCTTAGTCTTGGTTTAGACCTGGTTTAGTTTTGGTTTAGTCCTGGTTTATTCCCAGTTTAATCCTGGTTTAGACCCGGTTTAGTCCTGGTTTAGTCTTGGTTTAGTCCTGGTTTAGCCCTGGTTTAGACCTGGTTTAATCTTTGTTTAGTCCTGGTTTAGTGTCGAAATAGATGCAGAAATAATCTGATAATATGACTCATCCATAAGAACGGGTGTCACGGTCTTTAATAATCCGGAGCTCCGGAGAAAAGGACATATCCTGAACTTATCCCGTGTCCCGAGGTGAGAGTTCCTTCTTACGTAGCATTAACGTAGCAAGTTAAGGATTCTTATTCTCTTGGAAATGCCACATAAATATCACGCGGCTTGCTCACAGCTGATCGGCGAACAGGCCTCACAGCTGTGAGAGATCGGCCTCACAGCTGATCGCTGAACTCGAGTACTGGTGTGCGAGTGACTTTTTTTCGCTGAAAACGCGCGGTGCCTGCATTAACTTACCGATTTTCTGGGCACAGAAGCGCTGTGAACAGTGGCTACAGTTTTGAATTGCTTAAAAAATTTCAACGTGAGAAATACCATGTGTGGCGTGTGAGCGTGTGAACACGTCGAATTGCGTGTGTCACACTCTCAAAGCGTGAGACTTGAGAGCCCTGAAACCCTTGTATATGCATGAAGATACAGTGTTTTGCGAATGTTATTGTGGTGTTAAGTGTTTTGCGAATGTTATTGTGATGTTAAAATATGTACCTCGTAATAATAAAAGATTTAAAAAAAGCTACAGTCGTACTGTGATTAAGTGTTGTGCCCCGATAAGACACATCTGCTCTCAGTGGTGCCTCTGAGCAAGTGACAACATAGTTTTCCCATATTAATTCTTAAAGAAGCATAATAAAACGAGGATGCTTTAAATATATAGTGTATTTTATTTTGGAGTAGTGATGTTATCAGACAGACATTAAATATAAAGATATTTAATGTCCTTAAGGTAAATATAAAAAACAAGCTGTGAAAAACAAGCTGTGTTTATTTAGTCAATTTTTTTGTCATAGTATTTGTCAATGTCATATTTTTGTTAGACAAAACTATGACTAAATTACATCCATTTCCATCAACTAAAAGTACTTTCATTTTTGTGGAATAATAAAACTAAACAAATGAATGAAAGGAACAAGCTCAGACTAGATCCAAGTGTGTTTTTCTTTTCAATCCCAGATCTTTACACAAGACCATAAACAGTACATTTTTCATGAAGCAATCCAATAAAGAACTCAAAATAAAACTATTTTTCTGGTTGAAATTAGCATGACATTTACATCAACCTTACATCCATTTTAATCAGAATTTAAAATGGTCAAATTTCACCAAGTCATCAGTCAAGAAACATTTAACTAAGCTGATAAAAATGTATTTCTAATATTACATTACAAACTCGTAACTCATTGCAATTTGCAGTTGGCAAAATCACGTATGAATATTTTCCCAGAAATGATCATTCTGAAGGCGGCTCTGAACCAGCTGTAGAAGAAAGCATAAATAAAAGGGTTGAGGGTTGAATTTATGAGTGCGAGCCAGTTTAGTAACTCAATGAAGGCCAGGGGCACAAGTGAATGAGGATTAAAGGATATTACAGTTGTACAAATATAGAACGGCAACCAACATAACAGAAATAAACCCATCACTGTGGCTAAAGTCTTGGTTGCCTTTTTCTCCATTTTACTAACTCCACTCTGAGTTCCTTGGATACTGCGTGCTTGCTTTTGTGCTACAAGAAATATCTTAAAATAAATACACAACATTACAAACACTGGCGCATAAAAGCCAAAAACAAGACCCATTATATTTACAATAACAATATTAACAAAGCAGTTTCCCTTACATGGTATGTGGTTTATTACTGTGAGACCAATTCCAATAAAAGCTGAAATTGTCCAGCTAACTAATATCATAACCAAAACTACATTGTCTGTTATTTTAGCTCTATAAGTCAAAGGCTGGCAGACAGAGTAATACCTATCTATAGAAATACAGCACAAGTTGAGAATTGAAGAAGTACACAAGGATATATCAAAAGTACTGCGAAAAATGCAAAACAGTTCCCTTTCAACACGACATGAGCTTATGGAGAATTTTATAGTGAGGGGAAAGACTACAAATCCAACCAGTAAATCAGCGATAGCTAGAGACAAAATAAGATAGTTTGTCGGAGTGTGGAGTTGTCGAAAATATACAATAGAAATGATTACAAGAAGATTTCCACAAATTGTAATTAAAGATAGCAAACCAATGCAAAAATTCAATAAGACACATAGAGCTGAAAGATTGTCCGTCAATACAAAGGAATTCATGTTAAGTCTGTGGCATGGGTGTATTTCAATGTAGCTAACAGTCCTGTTCAATTGCATTCCGGAGTTCATCTTGTAATTTACAGGATTCTCTGGCCAACATCACTGATTGCAGCAAATGAGAGACATGGACTTCTGCGCTAAACATAAACACCTATATTTATTTATAATAGTCCCTTATGACTAATGCTGCGATAAACTTCATTCGTCCAATCAGAGAATGTATTACATCATGTGACGTAACTTGTTTTACACACTGTCAATGTGTATTAGCAGAAAATATATTATTATTACTACAATGTTTAAGGACTGAGAATAAAAAGGTTTGCAAGTGATTTTTAATCAATATGATTTTAGTTATTGGTTAAAAAAGTGTGACATTAACTTCTATACCCACATCATTCATTAATGAAAAGGCGTTATCTACATACTAAGATAAGATAAGATAAGATAAGACTTTATTGATCTCACACAGGAGAAATTTACTTACCACAGTAGCTCCAGGCAGGGACAATTTGAAACAAGAAAGAAAAGGTGCATGCAGGCAAGAATGGAATAAAGTAAGTAATAATAATAATAAAAATAAGTAATAATAATAATAATAATAATAATAATAATAATAATAATAATAATAATAATAATAATAATAATATAAACAGTAACTAGGAGAGTATGGGAATATTGTAAGATATTGCACGTTTGGACTATATAGTGGAGTTATACAGTCTGATGAAATAAGTAATAATAATAAAAAACATTAACATTAACAAGGAGAGCATGGAAAGAGGATATTGCACGTCTGGCCTATATAGTAGAGTTATACAGTCTAATGGTGGTGGGGATGAAGGATCTGCGGTAGCGCTCCTTCTTGCACTGGGGGTGCCTCAGTCGGCTGCTGAAGGAGCTGCTCAGCTCCTCTACAGTCCAGTGCAGAGGGTGAGAGGTGTTGTCCATGATGGACGTGAATTTGGCCAGCACCCTCCTCTCAGCCACCTCCTCTACAGAGTCCAGAGGACAGCCCAGGACAGAGCTGGCCCTCTTGACCAGCTTATTAAGTCTCTTCCTGTCCCGCTCTGTGCTGCTCGGGGCCCAGCAGACAACAGCGTAGAGGAGAGCAGAGGCCACCACAGAGTCATAAAAAGTCTTGAGCAGAGGCCTGCACACTCCAAAGGACCTCAGTCTCCTCAGGAGGTGGAGGCAACTTTGGCCCTTCTTGTACAGGGTGTCGGTGTTGTGGGACCAGTCCAGTTTATTGTTGAGGTGAACACCCAGGTACTTGAAACTATCCACAGTCTCTATGTCCTGCCCCTGGATGTTCACCGGTGAGTGAGGTAGTGGTCTCCTCCTGAAGTCCATCACCAGCTCCTTTGTCTTACTGGTGTTCAGGCTCAGGTGGTTGCTCCCACACCAGTCCACAAAGTCTCTGATGACCGAGCGGTACTCCAGCTCATTTCCCTCAGACACACAGCCCACAAGGGCCGAGTTGTCAGAGAACTTCTGGAGATGGCAGCTGTCCATGTTGTATGTCCGAGGTGTAGATGGTGAAGAGGAAGGGTGAGAGGACAGTTCCCTGGGGGGCCCCAGTGTTGCAGACAACCACCTCTGACTCACAGCCGCGCAGCCGCACTTACTGTGAATGGTCAGTGAGGTAGTCGATGGTCCAGGCAGCAAGATGTCCATCAACTCCTGCGTCCTCCAGCTTCCCCCGCAGCAGCGCCGGCCTGATGGTGTTGACTCTCACAGCACTCCCGGCGGTCTCTAGGTGGGTGAGTGTCCGCTGCAGCAAGTAGATGACGGCGTCCTCTACTCCTACGTTTGGCTTGTAGGCAAACTGCAGCGGGTCCAGGGTGGGTCTCACCACAGAGCGGAGGTGACTGAGGATCACCCTCTCCATGGTCTTCATGAGGTGGGAGGTCAAGGCCTGTAGTGGGCCGTTCCCTGGCGTTTGTTGTTTTGGGAACCGGGACCACACACGAGGTCTTCCACAGGACGGGGACCTTCTCCAGGTTGAGCCTCAGGTGTGAAGAGGAGGGGGGAGTCGGCAGAGGGGCAGAGGGGGTCAAACCTGTTGAAGTAACAATTTAATTCGTCCACCCAGCGCTGATCACCATCAACTGTCCCTCTGCTGCTCTGTCCAAAACCAGACATGTTCCTCAGTCCTCTCCACACACCCCGTACGTTGTTTTACGTACGTTGTTTGGCCAGCTACTCCTCCATCCTCCTCCCATAGTCCTTTTAGGTCCGATATAAACATTTTATGACATCAACTGTTCTCCCTGAGTATCAGTGATGGGAATAACGGCGTTAAAATAAACGCCGTTACTAACGGCGTTACTTTTTTCAGTAACGGGTAATCTAATGAGTTACTTTATCTATCGTTATAACGCTGGCACCAACACGCCGTTACCGCGGGTTACTGAACCTACTCATTTTGAAACTGGCATCATGTGCGTGACTCGCATAGGTACAGGGGAATTTTTTTCTCCCTTTGGTAAGGGTGGGATAAGTAATGATGATTGGCTAAAGCAGAGTAAGATTTCATGTTGAGCCAACCAGAGACACCCAGTGGGCGGTGGGCGGGTATTTACACACAATCCCAGCACACAGTAGTAGCGTGCACACACAATACACACACCCCGTGTGAGATGGCAGTATTTTAACCTTGTCGAGGTAAAAGGTAAAAACGTACATGTTGCACATTGTGTCAAAGACCAAAGACTTTGTCCACGTCCAATGTAAGTAACTCGAATTTAATGAAGCATCTCTCGACGGCGCACGCTTCTGTTAAACTAGTGGCCCCCAGCAGGCCCCATGATGATAATCGCATGCTCGGTGCCATTAACAAAGAAGGCCACGGTGACGGAGCCACGCCAGCCAAGCAGCAAAAGCTGTATAATGCACTGTAAAAAAAAAAATCCAAATTATTTGACATTTTTAACAAAAAAAAAAAAAAAGTAATGCATTAGTTACTTTTCTAGGTAACTAGTTACTTTTATAGTGTAGTAACTCAGTTACTAACTCAGTTACTTTTTTGGGTTAGTAACTAATAACTGTAACTAATTACTTTTTCAAAGTCACGTGCCCAACACTGCTGAGTATTGAACTCGCATCTCCCACGTGCCAAACTGTAGCATATCCTCTCCCCCACGGACTTGTCTAATGGTAAACTCTATATGCTCCTGGTGAATAACATAAGATAAGATAAGATAAGACTTTATTGCTCTCACGCAGGAGAAATTTACTTGTCACAGTAGCTCCAGGTAGGGACAGTTTGATCAAAAAGAAAAGTGCATGCAGGCAAGAATGGCATAAAGATAAGTAATAATAATAATAAAATAAGTAATAAACGAATAAGTAATAATAATAAAACAGTGACAGGGAGAGTATTGAAAAAAACGATATTGCACGTTGGAAAAACTATTTTGCACGTTAGGACCATACAGTGGAGTTATACAAGTAATAATAATAAGAAACAGTAACTAGGAGAGTATTGAAAAACAATATTGCATGTTTGGACTATATAGTGGAGTTGTACAATCTGATGGCGTTGGGGATGAAGGATCTGCGGTAGCGCTCCTTCTTGCACTGGGGGTGCCTCAGTCGGCTGCTAAAGGAGCTGCTCAGCTCCTCTACAGTCCAGTGCAGAGGGTGAGAGGTGTTATCCATGATGGACGTGAATTTGGCCAGCACCCTCCTCTCAGCCACCTCCTCTACAGAGTCTAGAGGACAGCCCAGGACAGAGCTGGCCCTCCTGACCAGCTTGTTGAGTCTTTTTCTGTCTCGTTCTGTCCTGCTCGGGGCCCAGCAGACGACAGTGTAGAGGAGAGCAGAGGCCACCACAGAGTCATAAAAAGTCTTGGGCAGAGGCCTGCACACTCCAAAGGACCTCAGTCTCCTCAGGAGGTAAAGGCGACTCTGGCGCTTCTTGTACAGGGCGTCAGTGTTGTGGGACCAGTCCAGTTTATTGTTGAGGTGAACACCCAGGTACTTGAAACTGTCCACAGTCTCTATGTCCTGCCCCTGGATGTTCACCGGTGAGTGAGGTAGTGGTGGGGGGGTGTAAGGGGGCTGGAGCTGGGTTGGGTCCGTGTGAAGGGGGAGGGGGATGTGGCTACCGGCCTGGGGAGGTGTGAAGAGGAGGGGGGAGTCGGGAGAGGGGCAGAGGGGGGGGGGGGCGAGTCAAACCTGCTGAAGTAACAGTTTAATCCGTCCGCCCAGTGATGATCACTGTCAGCTGTCCCTCTGCCACTCTGTCCAAAACCAGACATGTTCCTCAGTCCTCTCAACACGCCCCGTACGTTGTTTTGGGCCAGCTGCCCCTCCATCTTCCTCCCGTAGTCCTTTTTGGCCCATCAGATCCTCCACTGGAGCTCCCGCTGGACTCTCTTTTGCTCCTCTCTGTCCCCTGAAGTCGATCACCAGCTCCTTTGTTTTACTGGTGTTCAGGCTCAGGGGTGGTTGTTTGAGAAGTACCGTACTCTCCTGGTTCGTACAGTGTTCTCCACACAGAAGTTGATGTTGTCTCCATAAGAGCCGGTGAACATGTCCCAATCAGTGTTTTGGAAACAGTCCCTCAGACACACAGCCCACAATGGCCGAGTCGTCGGAGAACTTCTGGAGATGGCAGCTGTCTGTGTTATATGTGAAGTCCGAGATGTAAATGGTGAAGAGGAAGGGTGAGAGGACAGTTCCCTGGGGAACCCCCAGTGCACTTTACAGTAAATCCATTCAGGGAAATGATATTGTCCGGTATATTTCCATTCAACCACGTCTCGTGAAACACAATGTGACACAACACAACGTGAAACACAATGCTGCAGCTACGATATTCCCTCCGCTGCCGAGTCTTTTTGCAGATGGACCTCACATTCCCCGTGATTACTCCAGGTAGATACGGTAAACCTGGTCTCCGTTTCTTTCGTCCACCTCTGCATCCTCTTCTCTTCCTTCTCTGTATCTCCGCTGGTACTTCAAGTTTCCCAGCATAAAGTAGAGAAGGCCCCCGTAGACTGAGCAGCTGATCGCGCGCATATGTGATACGCTCCCTGGTTGACTGCGATAGTCCCTTGCACATTTCCTTGTACGGATTTACAAAGTGCAGAAAAACACTACAGTTGACGATAAAGCTGTAGTAAGAGTAGGCTTCCGAGGTGCACAACTGCACCGGGTTTCACCTACTCTAAAGAAAAAACGAGGAAAACGTCTATATACAGGTAAAAAGAGGAAAAAAAGGTAAGGTAGGGTCGGAGCTTTGTAACAGGCAGCTGGCCTCTCCAGCGCCATCTTGGGGGTGATGCATGTGATTCTCAGACTGAAAAACCTAGGCATTATTTACAGATGTATTACACTGCACAGTCATACCAGCGACACATCAAACTCTGCCACTGTATACATTTATTGGCTATCCATGCATCTTCTTCTATTTATCTGGGTTGTTGTGTGCCCACACTTCAACCAGTGTGGGAGTCTAAGCAGGGACTCCCACACTTCCCTCACCCGGACAGTACCTCTGGGGAGAAATCAGGTTATTCCTGGGCCACTTGAGAGACATAATTCCACCAGTGTGTCCTGGGTTTTTCAGAGAACAATGGCCTTGGGTTTGGGGGGGTCCTGGTTTTCCCTGCAAACTGCCCCGGTACATGTACATGTTGCAGATCCTAGTTTGATGAAGCGACCATGACAACATCATCTGCAAACTAGGGCTGTCAGTTTAACGCTTGAATTAGATTAATTAATTACACTGCAAATTAACACGCTATAAAAATTAATGCAATTAATCATGAGTGGCAATTCAGTACACACACATTTTAAATTTGGCCCACTGAAGGACCTGTAGGCAACTTGGCAGTGGCACGTCACTTCCACCTGCGTCGCTAATCAAACAAATAAAGCAGATGAACACGACTCAGCAAATTGTTGCTAGGGCCTTTGAACGGCAAGTTTATTTATAAAAAGAACAAAGACGGGACTATCAACAAGAATGTGGTGATTTGTAGCTTTTGTAGAAAAAAGAATTTTCCGATCACCGAAGCACTCCAGCCTGACGGATCATTTGAACGTTAAACACGTCCAGACAAGTTCCATTGTTATCGGTGATA
Organism: Paratrypauchen microcephalus; assembly: GCA_036785185.1. Taxonomy (NCBI): domain Eukaryota; kingdom Metazoa; phylum Chordata; class Actinopteri; order Gobiiformes; family Gobiidae; genus Paratrypauchen; species Paratrypauchen microcephalus. The sequence continues at coordinate 1,927,769 of JAVJIX010000110.1, read as the reverse complement.
GTACTAGTGTGAGCTCACTTCACCAAACCACGCTTGCAGAATTTGGGAAACGAATGAGCAAAGTCTCTCTCTCTCGCTCTCTCTCTCTCTCTCTCTCTCTCTCTCTCTCTCGATTAAAATGCAATTAAATAATTACAAATCCTGTAATTAATTAGATTATCTTTTTTAATTGCCTGACAGAACTACTGCAAACAGCAGAAATGAGATCCTGTGGTCCCTAAACCGGACACCGTCTGGTCTGTGACAAAGAGCACTAGGTAGTGATCGGTTGACAGCTGTGCTCCTCTCTTCACCCGAGTGTCCAGGATACAGAGCCAAAGGTCAGGTGACACAATAACAAAGTCAATCATGGTGATCTTGTGCTTGAACATAGAGTTAGTTATGACCAAATCATGACTAGCGCAGAAGTTCAATAACAAAACATAGCTGGAACTCATATTGCAGATGTGCAATGTGCACATCTGCAATGTTTTTATTTAATGTAATTTTGTAATTAATTTTGTAAGCTATCAAATGTGGTGGTGTTTTATTTTGATGAATGAGTTGTAATTCCGAGTTTGTCCACTTGATGGCTGCACACACAGTGAGATGGTTTGACCCGCCCTGGCTTCTACTTCCTGTCAGTCAGCAGTAGCAGGAAGCCGAAGCCAAGCCGAAAATAATGTGTCCGTGTCATTGTGTGTATTTTCAGAGCCAGTCTTTCCCCACCTAAATATTTTAAACTGATAGTGGTGATTGTTCCGGCCCAATACCTGCTACAGTTTCTTGGTGGCCCGTACGGGGAAAGTATTGGCCAACCCTGATGAGCCAGCAGTGACCAGAGGGGCAAGTCCAGATGGTGCCAGCTGCTGCCTACTGATGAAGACCCAACACTCCTATGCTAGAAGTGCTGAGTAAAGAGAAAAGCTACGGTGTACCTAAGCAACGCTTATCAAGGACACAAGAGTGCAAAGTGCCAATGCTGGTGTGGACCAGGTGAAAGGAAAGTGGAGTCAGTTATGGCAGAAGGTGAAAGGAAAAGCTTGGTGTGGAGCATCAAGAGGAGCCTGGTCACCCTCTCAGCGGATGAACTGTTCCAGCTTGCCAAATCACTGGGGACCATGCCTGGAGTGGACGAGTCACGTCTTATGTCTGGGGACGAGGAGAGTTGTTTCCAGTACATCAGTGATGTTATGTGTAGCAACTTTACTAGAATCTGAGGATCAGGGAATGTCACACCTACTGCAGCTCAAAGATATTATTGAACAAATCACACAAAGCCGTGGTTTGCCAACCAGTGTAGTTGTGAATTACTCAAATCCTCAGACACACAACTTACTGACATTGCACAAAGCCAGAATCACTCTGAGAATGAGAAAACCGATGGTCCTGAGTCCCAAAAGGTGAGCTCAAATGACCCAGAGATACAGGAGCTGCTCAACAGTTATGAGGAGCTAAGCAAAAAGGTAGCGCAGGACATGCCCTCAGATGCTGTTCCATCTGCCCATCATCCGCATGTAAAGCCGCAGCTGAAGTCACAATTCAGAGCCCATAGTAACCCTACTAACTCCCCCACACGTGAGAATGTTGTGTCACTCAGAGATCTCTCTTACCTCCACAGGAGAGAGTTCAAAATACAGGGAGGTCAGATAGGAGACCAGGGGTCAGACATCAGTTACAACAATATCTGTCACCAGATTGAAGAAGAAGAAGAAGAAGAAGAAGAAGCAACTTTATTGATCTCACACTGGAGAAATTCTTCTCTGCATTTAACCCATCCTGTTATTAGGAGCAGTGGGCAGCACATTACTGCGCCCGGGGACCATCTCCATGTTCTTCTTGCTTCGGCTTGGTCAGGACCTAAGCTGGAGGATACCTATCATGCATGTTTTGGGTTGATGCGGGAAACCAGAGTGCCCGGAGGAAACCCACCCAGACACGGGGAGAACATGCAAACTCCACACAGAAAGGCCCAGGCGACCCGGGGATCGAACCCAGACCATGCATGCAAACTCCACACAGAACGGCCTGGGCGACCCGGGGATCGAACCCAGAACCTTCTTGCTGTGAAGCATGAGTGCTAGCCACTCAGCCACCGTGCCGCCAAGGGTTCAAAGAACAGTTTAGTGATGCTGAAATAGTCCGAGCTGTCTTGAGAGTCATCAAACCAGGTAATTTCAAGGACATGCTAATGAATAAAGATGATCTGACTGTAGAAGATCTAAAGGAATTTCTGCGCTCCCATTTGAGGGTTGGGTAGCTATAACAGTTAACCTCGTAGGCAATGTAGATCCTAACTTGTCAATCACTGTGCCTTTCCTCGTTAGTAGTTTTGATCTGGAGAGACCAATATTAGGTTTCAGTGTACTAGAGGAGGTGATCCAAAAGCAACCTGAGAGATTTATTCCAACACTCACCAGCCTACTCTGTAATGCTATGTCTATCCCATCAGAAAAAGCAGAGCTGCTTGTGAACTTTCTTCAGACTGACAAACCCACTGTTCAAAATGAGAGAATACGCACTGGCAAATGTGACACCGTTATACCAGCTGGTCAAGTTGCTTGGATCAAGTGTCTTCTGATATGGACCGGTCAGAGACTGTTTTTCTGTTTGAGCCTGATGAAACTAACACACGTCTTGCGAAACTTGACATTGGTGAGGGTCTTTTGGAGGTACAAAATGTAAAGAACCCCTATGTTTTGGTACCTGTGGGCAACAACACTAAACATGCAGTAACGCTACAAAGGAAAACTGCCCTTGGTAGTATCCAGAGTGTTGACAAAATAATAAAGATGGACTCACCAAAAGATCCTGAGCCCACAGTTACAGTCAGCAGCACAACCTCCACCCCTGCCACTGAGCCATCACCATGGCAGCCACCTGTTGATTTAAGTCACCTCACTGATGAGCAGCAAGCAAAGGTTAACAAAATGCTCTGTGAAGAATCAGCAGCTTTTGCACAGGACAGTACAGACATTGGATGTATACCAACTCTGCAAATGTCAATCAATCTCACGGATGATATCCCAGCTCAAAGAGCCTACTCGTCAATACCAAAGCCACTTTTCAGGGAGGTCAAGGACTACATACAAGAACTGCTGTTAAAAGGGTGGATAAAATGGTGGTAAAATCTAAGTCCCCATACGCCGCTCCAGTTGTGTGTGTCAGAAAAGAAGATGGCAGCTTAAGGTTATGCATTGACTATCGTCTCCTTAACAAAAAGACTGTTCCTGATAGACATCCACTGCCCAGAATACAAGACTTGACAGACACGCTTGGTGGTTATGCGTGGTTCAGCATCCTTGACCAGGGAAAAGCATACCACCAGGGTTTTGTTGCAGAGGGGTCCCGCCAATTCACTGCCTTCATCACTCCATGGGGCCTATACGAATGGGTCCGTATCCCATTTGGACTGACTAGTGGCCCTGCAGCCTTCCAAAGGAGCATGGAGGAAATGCTTGGCCCCCTCCGAGATGAATGTTTCCTACCTTCTTTGGACGATATATTGTGCTATGCCAAAAGTTTTGATGATCATGTTGAGTGCCTCAGAAAAGTTCTTCGTGCCTTACAGCAACACGGGGTAAAGTTGAGATCAGAGAAGTGTGAACTTTTCAAAAATGAAGTGAGGTACGTGGGCAAGATTGTGTCAGTTGAAGGAGTCAAAATAGATCCACGTGACCTGGAGGCTGTAAAGACACTAACCTCCAAGACACCAAAGACAGTGGGAGATGTGAGGAAACTAACAGGGTTTCTGGGGTACTACCACTCTTATATCCAGGACTTTTCAAGAATAGCCAGGCCTATCTATGAACTGCTCCAGACTAAGCCAGGCCCAGCCCTGAGTCCTACCTGTAACCGAAACAGTAAACGCGCGCAGTTACCCTCCAAAGAGCCTGTCACATGGACATTTGTACACCAGGACGCTTTAGAACAGCTAGTCACCTTTCTCACTAGTCCCCCTGTACTAGCTTATCCTGACTTTGACTTACCTTTCACACTGCACACAGACGCTTAGGGTGACCACCGGCATGAAACAGGAAAGGAGGACACTTGTGTCCAAAAAGGAGGACAAAGGCCCTAATGTGAGGACACCTTGTTTTTTTTTGTTTTTTTTTCCCTCGGGGAAAACAAAGAATGTGCGCTGAGAATGTGCACTGCTCGCACATTCTGCATTTCGGATGTCGCGCACAAGAATTCCAAGCATTACTAGTCGCAATAGAATAATATTTTGTCTTTAGGGAACAAGGAGCAGACCACCCGGCTCATTGAGCTGAGGCGGGACTTGTTCCATCTCGCAGATGGCCATGCGGTCCACGGACTGCACTCAGGGCTGAGCGAGTATGCACCGCCTCGACTGCAGACTGAGACCACACTCCGAACCGTGCACTCTCTGAATTGGGAAACGGCGAACATCGCAGAGTAGCAAGTGTAAATAATGGGTGGGGATTTATGACGATTTATGCAACGAAAGGAGGACAAAATGTAAAAAAGGAGGACACGTGACAGACGGCCGGACAGACAGCTCTAAAACCGGACTGTCCGGACGAAATCCGGACGAATGGTCACCCTACAGACGCTTCAGACAAGGGGTTAGGAGCTGTTCTTTATCAGTGTCAAAATGGCAAGTTACGTGTCATAGGTTACGGCTCACAGACATTGACACAGGCTGAACGTAATTACCATTTACATAGTGGGAAGTTAGAGTTCCTCGCCTTGAAATGGGCCGTGTGTGAAAAATTTCGGGAGTATTTGTATTATGCACCCCATTTCACAATTTATTCTGATAACAACCCGTTGACATATGTCATGAGTACAGCAAAACTTAATGCAGTTGGACATAGGTGGGTTGGGGAGCTCTCTGACTTTAGATTTGACATAAGGTACAGACCTGGAAAGACTAACATTGATGCAGACACACTATCACGTTTACCATTAGACATTGACAAGTATGTTTCTGAGTGTACTGATACTTTTTCAGATGAGGCGGTGCAAGCTACCTGGGATGGGACCCAAGCAGCCAAGCAGAAAGACATTGCCTGGGTCGCCGCTCTCAACACTACTGCTCCAGACTTGCACCAGCCGCTTCATGCCAGTCTACGGAGCATCAGCCATAGTGATCTGATCAAAGCCCAACGGGAAGATTCTGCCATCAGCCAGATCATCAAATTGAAAGAGTCACAGATAAAACTGACAGATGAGGTACGTAAGACTGTGAGTGGAGCTGCACACAAACTGTTACATGAATGGACTAAGCTTCATCTTGAAAACGACCTCCTGTACAGAAAAACAAAAGAAAGGAAGCAGCTAGTACACCCTGCCAAATACAGAAATCTAGCTCTGCAGCAGCTACACAATGAAATGGGCCATGTCGGTACTGAACGGGTGCTCCATCTTGCCCGAGAAAGATTCTATTGGCCCTTTATGGCAAAAGATGTTGAGACATACGTCACTCAGAAGTGCCCCTGTATTATGTCCAAGAAACCTGTGACACACGTCCGTGCTCCTATGGGTAGCATATCCACCAGTTCCCCTTTAGAGCTTGTGTGTATAGACTATTTGCATCCTAGTGGTAGTCGACCATTTCACTAGATTCACTCAGGCCTATCCCATCAATAACAACAGTGGGCGCACAGCAGCTGAGCGCATTTTCCAAGACTTCATTCCCCGGTTTGGATATCCCCAAAAACTGCATCATGACCAGGGGCGTGAATTTGAAAATGAACTGTTTAAGACTCTGCAAAATCTGTCTGGTGTAGGTCATTCACGTACGTCCCCATATCACCCACAAGGTAACCCAGCCGAGCGGTTCAATAGAACCATACTGCAGATGTTAAAGACTTTGACAGACACTGAAAAGTTGCGCTGGAAAGACCACCTCTCACACATTGTTCATGCATATAACTACGCGTCACGAGGCCACTGGGTACTCTCCTTTTTTTCTGCTCTATGGTCGAAATCCCCGCCTCCCGGTGGATTTGCTGTTTGGATTAGCTAAGAAGGGAGAGGCATATTCGCCAAGAGGATATGCAGAAAATTGGGCTGAGCGCATGTTAGAGGCTTACCGCATTGCCAGCGAAAACAGTCAGAAATCCAGTGCAAGAGGAAAAGTTACATATGATAAGAAAATTAAAGGTGTTGTACTACAGCCAGGAGAAGGAGTCCTAGTGCGAAACCTCAGTGAACGTGGAGGGCCCGGCAAGCTTAGGTCCTATTGGGAAAAGACTGTTTACATAGTAAAAGAACAGCTTGGCCAAAACCCAGTGTATGTTGTCTGTCCTGAGAGTGGAGACAAAAGAAAAACTCGGACACTGCATCGTAATCTCCTGCTGTTAGTAAATGACTTACCTGTGGAGATCAACACCCGCCCTGCAAAACCCAAAAGTGACAAAAACCCAAGAGAAAACAGACCAAAGAGAAGGAAACTAATAGAGACACAGCAACAGACAAGTCCAAGTGACAACTCTGAAAGTGACTCAGATGAAGGGAGCAGCTCAAAGTTCAAAGTTCAGCTTTTATTGTCAATTCTGCCATATGTGTTCAACATACAGTGAATCGAAATTTCGTTTCTCTCTGGTCAGGTAGTGCAAAAAGACAGTGTACAGAATACAACATGAAGACAAAACACAACAAAAACTATCTAAGACAGAGATCTAAAGTTAAAACTAAAGTCTACGGTCTAAAATCTTAAAACAGTGCAACATAATAAATAACCTATACTATATACAGATTTCCAAAGTGTGCAGTGTGCATCAAAATGTGCAATGGAAGATACAGCAGTGAATTGGTCATGTGCAGTAGAATGTGCATTGGAGTTAAGATAAATAAAAATAAGTGTGCAACAGTAGTAATTCTAGTGCAACAGGAGTAAACAACAGTACTAAAAATTCCAGTAGTAAATGTGCAATAACAGTAGTAAACAACAGTGCAACGGGGGTAAAAATCAATAACAGGAGTAAACAACAGTACTAAAAATTCCAGTAGTAAATGTAAGTGTGCAATAACAGTAGTAAACAACAGTGCAACAGGAGTAAAATCCAGTAGTAAATGTAAATGTGCAACAGTGCAACAGTCGTCCTTAGCAGCAGTTTTTTTAAAGTGTCTAGAGTGATGTGTCTTTTATGGAATACAGGTTATGCCAATATGGGGGGTGGGACGTGGGAGATGGGTAAGGTGGGAGTTCGGGTGTGAGTTCAGGTGTGAGTTCAGCCTCCTGACAGCCTGGTGGATGAAGCTGTTTGAAAGCCTGGTGGAGTGGGCCCGGAGACTCCGGTACCTTCTCCCCGAGGGCAGGAGGCTGAACAGGCTATGTGCGGGGTGGCTCGGGTCACCCACAATGCTGGACGCTCTGCGGGTGAGCCGGGTGTTAAAGATGTCTAGGAGGGAGGGGAGAGAGACACCAGTGATCCTCCCAGCTGCATTCACTATGCGCTGCAGAGCTTTCCTGTTCTGTTCAGTGCAGCTCCCGTACCACACAGTGATTCAGCTGGTCAGGACGCTCTCAATGGTGCCTCGGTAGAAGGTGGTCATAATGGGTGGAGGGGCTCCAGCTCTCCTCAGTTTGCGGAGGAAATAGAGGCGCTTCTGAGCCCTCTTTGCCAGTGATACAGTATTCACTGTCCAGGAGAGGTCCTCACTGATGTGCACCCCCAGGAATTTGGTGCTGCTCACCCTCTCTACAGCAGCACCATTGATGGACAGTGGGGGGTGCTGGGTGGGGCCTTTCCGGAAGTCAATAACAATCTCCTTGGTCTTTTCAACATTAAGAAGGAGATTGTTATTGCTGCACCGCTGGGTCAGAAGGCTCACCTCACTCCTGTAGTTTGTCTCATAGTTATTAGAGATGAGACCCACCACAGTCGTATCGTCCGCAAACTTCACTATGTGATTGGTGCTGAACGCTGGTGAGCAGTCGTGGGTCAGCAGAGTGAAGAGCATCGGACTGAGCACACAGCCCTGGGGGGCTCCTGTGCTCAGTCTAATGCAGCTTGAGGTGTTTCTGCCGACCCGCACTGCCTGTGGCCTCTCACTGAGGAAGTCCAGCACCCAATTACAGAGTGAGGTCTGAAGCCCCAGGTGGTCTAGTTTGATAATGAGCTGCTGTGGGATTATAGTGTTGAATGCTGAACTGAAATCTATGAACAGCATTCTCACATACGAGTCTTTATTGTCTAGGTGGGTGAGAGCCGGGTGAAGTGCAGAACAGATTGCATCCTCGGTAGAGCGGTTGGCCCGGTATGCAAACTGGTATGGGTCTAGGGTGGGGGGAGGATGGATTTGATGTGTGCCATGACTAGCCGTTCAAAGCACTTCATGATGATGGGGGTCAGTGCAACAGGGCGATAGTCATTAAAAGTGGCCGGAGTGGGCTTCTTTGGCACGGGAACGATGGTAGTGGTTTTGAAGCAGGAGGGAACGACAGCCTGGCTCAGAGAAGCATTAAAGATGTCTGTGAAGACATCCTTGAGCTCCTCTGCACAGTCTTTCAACACACGACCAGGAATGTTGTCCGGGCCTGCAGCCTTGCGGGTGTTGATCCTGGAGAGTGTCCTCTTCACGCTGGCTGCAGACACACACAAGGGCTGGTCGTGGGGAGGTGGTGGAGTTTTTTGGGGCCGGGTGTCATTTCCTGCCTCAAACCGTGCAAAGAAGCTGTTGAGGTCATTGAGCAGGGTGATATTATTGTCACAGGTCTGTGGCAAGGGTTTGTAATCCGTGATGTTCTGGATGCCCTGCCACAGACTCCGTGTGTCCCTGCTGTCTCTAAAGTGTCCGGTTATTTTCTGTGTGTATCTGTGTTTGGCTTTCCTGATGCCACGGGACTGGTTGGCTCTTGCTGCCCTCAGATGGGGGACATCCCCAGCTCTGAAGGCAGCGTTCCTGGCTCTCAACAGCCTGTGAACCTCCCCTGTCAGCCATGGCTTCTGGTTAGCCCTGGTGGTGATGGTTTTTGTGTGTGTGACATCACCAATGCATTTGGTGATGTAGGAGGTCACAGTGTCTGCGTACTCCTCAATGTCAGTGTGATTGTTGTATGTGGCGGCCTGTTTGAACACTGCCCAGTCTGTTGTACCGAGGCAGTGCTGTAGTGCAGACGAGGCCCCCTCTGGCCACACCTGGATCTGCTTCAGAGCCGGCCTGGAGACCCTCACACGGGGTCTGTATGCCGGTCTGAGCACAACAGAGATGTGGTCAGAGAGGCCTATGTGGGGGAGGGGGTAAGCCTTGTATGCTCCCTTGTGTGTAGTGTAAACCATGTCCAAAATGTTGTTTCCCCTGGTTGGGAAATCAACATGCTGATGCATTTGTGGCATGACAGTTTTGAGGTCTGCATGGTTGAAATCCCCGGCAAGGATAAAAAATCCGTCCGGGTGAGCAGTCTGTTGCTCGCTAATAGAGTTATACAGCTCATACAGTGCCTCCCTTCTATCAGCGCTGTTCGGTGATGGGGGGACGTAAACCACCACTAGCAATATTGCCATGATTTCACGCGGGAGATAAAAAGGCCGGCACTTCAGAATCATAAACTCCACTAGGGGTGAACAGTGTCTACATACCACCACAGCGTCCCGACAATAAGTGTCCCGAAGAAAAATTATTAAACCCCCTCCGCGGGATTTATCTCCGGGGACACCGCTAGCTCGGTCCGAGCGGTAGCATGTTAGCTCGTCCAGGCGTATCGCTGAGTCCGGGATGTTGTCATGGAGCCATGTTTCCGTAAAAACAAAACACAGCACTCCCTCACGTCGCGCTGGGCAGCCCTCAGTCTGATGTAGTCCATTTTATTGTCCAGAGACTGCACGTTGGCGAGGAGAATGGATGGAATGGCCGGCCGGTGCGGGCTAGCCGTTAACCTAGCTCTGATACCGCCGCGCTTGCCTCGCTTCTGCTTCCTCTCACACCGCTTGCGGCGTCTCCTCTCCGGGCGGGGGGCGGCAGGCGAGTCCGGTGTAGCAGCGTTAGCAGCATTAGCAGCAGGCCGGCGGAGTAGTCCGAAGCGCGCCAGCTTCTCCTCTAGTACAGTGTCCAGGGAGTTGTGCTGGCCAGTTCTGCCTATGTCCAGCAGAAACTGCCTACTGTACTTGTTAAAAAACACTGAAGACGGACAAGATAGACTAGACAAAGACGGTGAAAACACTACGCTATCGGACGGACGAGGGGCCGCTGCGTCTTCACGCGCCGCCATCTTGGTCAGGCTACTGGTTACGGGTACCTATTGGGAGAACAATGCAGAGACTTGGCAGTAGTGAGCAGCCTCCATCCCAATCAAAGACAGTACAAGAGCACTTCAGAGAACCTGCAAATGGAGAAACCAGATACTTACCTGTGACAACTACCAGGGAGGATACGCCATTTGCACCTGTCTACCCACCTGCTGGAGAGGATTCATCTGCTGCAACTCGCACACCGCAGAGAGAGGAGGTATCCCAGGACAACCCACCTCTACTCATCTTGCCTGCAGAAGAGGGACCTGAGGACTATATGACAGCGGACCAAGAGCAGAGCCTACCTACTCACCCAGTAGAGCACACAGAGGTTAGGAGGTCCACGCGTGATAGAAAACCACGTCAGGTATTCACTTATAAGTCATTAGGTCAGCCCTCAAAAACAACAGTTAACCTAGTGGAAGGATCTTGTTTGCAGCCTTTACCTGTTATGCACACTCCAAACACATATCCGCTAATGACATGCATGCCACCCATGTACATGCCATACTTAGCTAGTGCCTACAATCCTTTAGCTGCATACCCACCTTATGCTTACCAAGCACCTGTGAAATCACCTGTTTACATGCAACCTATGGTTCTTACTCAATAGACTATTGTTATTTTAAAGATGTGTTTCAAGAAAATTGCAAGCAGTAGTCGAGTTGTAAAATGAAACCAGGGGGGATGGTGACATTTTTCATTTATGTGACATATTTTCCGGGGGAGGGGCAGGGCAGAATTAGAAGGTACTTTGTTAAAATGGAAATGCTTTTACAACAAAAAGTCCATATTATCAATCAATAATTCAATAATACACAGGATAATATGTTATCACACACAGTCTTGGTTTAGTCCTGGTTTAGTCCTGGTTTAGACCTGGTTTAGACCTGTTTTAGTCCTGGCTTAGTCTTGGTTTAGACCTGGTTTAGTTTTGGTTTAGTCCTGGTTTAGTCCTGGTTTAGACCCGGTTTAGATCTGGTTTAGTCTTGGCTTAGACCTGGTTTAGACCTGGTTTAGTCCTAGTTTAGACCTGGTTTAGTGCTGGTTTAGACCCGGTTTAGATCTGGTTTAGTCTTGGCTTAGTCCTGGTTTAGACCTGGTTTAGTCCTGGTTTAGACCTGGTTTAGTCTTGGCTTAGTCTTGGTTTAGACCTGGTTTAGACCTGGTTTAGTCCTGGTTTAGTCCCAGTTTAATCCTGGTTTAGACCCGGTTTAGTCCTGGTTTAGTCTTGGCTTAGTCCTGGTTTAGACCTGATTTAGACTTGGTTTAGTCCTGGTTTAGTTCTGGTTTAGTCCTGGTTTTGTTCTGGTTTAGACCTGGTTTAGTCCTGGTTTAGTCCCAGTTTAGTCCTGGCTTAGTCCTGGTTTAGACCTGGTTTAGTCCTGGCTTAGTCTTGGTTTAGACCTGGTTTAGTTTTGGTTTAGTCCTGGTTTAGTCCTGGTTTAGTCCCGGTTTAGTCCTGGTTTAGACCCAGTTTAGATCTGGTTTAGTCTTGGCTTAGTCCTGGTTTAGACCTGGTTTAGTCCTGGTTTAGACCTGGTTCAGTCCTGGTTTAGTGCCGGGTTAGTCCTGGTTTAGTCCTGGTTTAGACCTGGTTTAGTCCTGGTTTAGACCTGGTTTAGTCCTGGTTTAGACCTGGTTTAGTCTTGACTTAGTCTTGGTTTAGACCTGGTTTAGTCTTGGTTTAGTCCTGGTTTAGTCCCAGTTTAATCCTGGTTTAGACCCGGTTTAGTCCTGGTTTAGTCTTGGCTTAGTCCTGGTTTAGACCTGGTTTAGTCCTGGTTTAGTCCTGGTTTAGTCCTGGCTTAGTCTTGGTTTAGATCTGGTTTAGTCCTGGTTTAGTCCTGGTTTAGTCTTGGTTTAGACCTGGTTTAGTTTTGGTTTAGTCTTGGCTTAGTCCTGGTTTAGACCTGGTTTAGTCTTGACTTAGTCTTGGTTTAGACCTGGTTTAGTCTTGGTTTAGTCAGGGTTTATTCCCAGTTTAATCCTGGTTTAGACCCGGTTTAGTCCTGGTTTAGTCTTGGCTTAGTCCTGGTTTAGTCCTGGTTTAGTCCTGGTCTAGTCTTGGCTTAGTCCTGGTTTAGACCTGGTTTAGTCTTGACTTAGTCTTGGTTTAGACCTGGTTTAGTCTTGTTTAGTCCTGGTTTAGTCCCAGTTTAATCCTGGTTTAGACCCGGTTTAGTCCTGGTTTAGTCTTGGCTTAGTCCTGGTTTAGTCCTGGCTTAGTCCTGGTTTAGACCTGGTTTAGTCCTGTTTTAGTCCTGGCTTAGTCTTGGTTTAGACCTGGTTTAGTCTTGGCTTAGTCCTGGTTTAGACCTGGTTTAGTCCTGGTTTAGACCGGGTTTAGTCCTGGTTTAGTGCTGGTTTAGTCCTGGCTTAGTCCTGGTTTAGACCTGGTTTAGTCCTGTTTTAATCCTGGCTTAGTCTTGGTTTAGACCTGGTTTAGTTTTGGTTTAGTCCTGGTTTAGTCCCAGTTTAATCCTGGTTTAGACCCGGTTTAGTCCTGGTTTAGTCTTGGTTTAGTCCTGGTTTAGCCCTGGTTTAGCCCTGGTTTAGACCTGGTTTAGTCTTTGTTTAGTCCTGGTTTAGTGTCGAAATAGATGCAGAAATAATCTGATAATATGACTCATCCATAAGAACGGGTGTCACGGTCTTTAATAATCCGGAGCTCCGGAGAAAAGGACATATCCTGAACTTATCCCGTGTCCCGAGGTGAGAGTTCCTTCTTACGTAGCATTAACGTAGCAAGTTAAGGATTCTTATTCTCTTGGAAATGCCACATAAATATCACGCGGCTCGCGCACAGCTGATCGGCGAACAGGCCTCACAGCTGATCGGCGAACAGGCCTCACAGCTGATCGCTCAACTCGAGTACTGGTGTGCGAGTGACTTTTTTTTCGCTGAAAACGCGCGGTGCCTGCATTAACTTACCGATTTTCTGGGCACAGAAGCGCTGTGAACAGTGGCTACAGTTTTGAATTGCTTAAAAAATTTCAACGTGAGAAATACCATGTGTGGCGTGTGAGCGTGTGAACACGTCGAATTGCGTGTGTCACACTCTCAAAGCGTGAGACTTGAGAGCCCTGAAACCCTTGTATATGCATGAAGATACAGTGTTTTGCGAATGTTATTGTGGTGATAAGTGTTTTGCGAATGTTATTGTGATGTTAAAATATGTACCTCGTAATAATAAAAGATTTTAAAAAAGCTACAGTCGTACTGTGATTAAGTGTTGTGCCCCGATAAGACACATCTGCTCTCAGTGGTGCCTCTGAGCAAGTGACAACATAGTTTTCCCATATTAATTCTTAAAGAAGCATAATAAAACGAGGATGCTTTAAATATATAGTGTATTTTATTTTGGAGTAGTGATATTATCAGACATACATTAAATATCTTTACTTAAGGTAAATATAATGTGTGTGAAAAACAAGCAGTGTTTAATTTTTCAATTTTTTTGTCATAGTATTTGTCAATGTCATATTTTTGTAAGACAAAACTATGACTAAATTACATCCATTTCCATCAACTAAAAGTACTTTCATTTTTGTGGAATAATAAAACTAAACAAATGAATGAAAGGAACAAGCTCAGACTAGATCCAAGTGTGTTTTTCTTTTCAATCCCAGATCTTTACACAAGACCATAAACAGTACATTTTTCATGAAGCAATCCAATAAAGAACTCAAAATAAAACTATTTTTCTGGTTGAAATTAGCATGACATTTACATCAACCTTACATCCATTTTAATCAGAATTTAAAATGGTCAAATTTCACCAAGTCATCAGTCAAGAAACATTTAACTAAGCTGATAAAAATGTATTTCTAATATTAAATTACAAACTCGTAACTCATTGCAATTTGCAGTTGGCAAAATCACGTATGAATATTTTCCCAGAAATGATCATTCTGAAGGCAGCTCTGAACCAGCTGTAGAAGAAAGCATAAATAAAAGGGTTGAGGGTTGAATTTATGAGTGCGAGCCAGTTTAGTAACTCAATGAAGGCCAGGGGCACAAGTGAACGAGGATTAAAGGATATTACAATTGTACAAATATAGAACGGCAACCAACATAACAGAAATAAACCCATCACTGTGGCTAAAGTCTTGGTTGCCTTTTTCTCCATTTTACTAACTCCACTCTGAGTTCCTTGGATACTGCGTGCTTGCTTTTGTGCTACAAGAAATATCTTAAAATAAATACACAACATTACAAACACTGGCGCATAAAAGCCAAAAACAAGACCCATTATATTTACAATAACAATATCAACAAAGCAGTTTCCCTTACATGGTATCTGGTTTATTACTGTGATACCAATTCCAATAAAAGCTGAAAATGTCCAACTAACTAATATCATAACCAAAACTACATTGTCTGTTATTTTAGCTCTATAAGTCAAAGGCTGGCAGACAGAGTAATACCTATCTATAGAAATACAGCACAAGTTGAGAATTGAAGAAGTACACAAGGACATGTCAAAAGTACTGCGAACAATGCAAAACAGTTTCCTTTCAACACGACATGAGCTTAAGGAGAATTTTATAGTGAGAGGAAAGACTACAAATCCAACCAGTAAATCAGCGATAGCTAGAGACAAAATAAGATAGTTTGTCGGAGTGTGGAGTTGTCGAAAATATACAATAGAAATGATTACAAGAAGATTTCCACAAATTGTAATTAAAGATAGCAAACCAATGCAAAAATTCAAGAAGACACATAGAGCTGAAGGATTGTCCGTCAATACAAAGGAATTCATGTTAAGCCTGTGGCATGGGTGTATTTCAATGTAGCTAACAGTCCTGTTCAATTGCATGACTGAGTTCATCTTGTAATTTACAGGATTCTCTGGCCAACATCACTGATTGCAGCAAATGAGAGACATGGACTTCTGCGCTAAACATAAACACCTATATTTATTTATAATAGTCCCTTATGACTAATGCTGCGGTAAACTTCATTCGTCCAATCAGAGAATGTATTACATCATGTGACGTAACTTGTTTTACACACTGTCAATGTGTATTAGCAGAAAATATATTATTATTACTACAATGTTTAAGGACTGAGAATAAAAAGGTTTGCAAGTGATTTTTAATCAATATGATTTTAGTTATTGGTTAAAAAAGTGTGACATTAACTTCTATACCCACATCATTCATTAATGAAAAGGCGTTATCTACATACTAAGATAAGATAAGATAAGACTTTATTGATCTCACACAGGAGAAATTTACTTACCACAGTAGCTCCAGGCAGGGACAGTTTGAAACAAGAAAGAAAAGGTGCATGCAGGCAAGAATGGAATAAAGTAAGTAAGTAAGTAAGTAATAATAATAATAATAATAATAATAATAATAATAATAATAATAATAATAATAATAATAATAATAATAATAATAATAATAATAATAATATAAACAGTAACTAGGAGAGTATGGGAATATTGTAAGATATTGCACGTTTGGACTATATAGTGGAGTTATACAGTCTGATGAAATAAGTAATAATAATAAAAAACATTAACAAGGAGAGCATGGAAAGAGGATATTGCACGTCTGGCCTATATAGTAGAATTATACAGTCTGATGGCGGTGGGGATGAAGGATCTTCGGTAGCGCTCCTTCTTGCACTGGGGGTGCCTCAGTCGGCTGCTGAAGGAGCTGCTCAGCTCCTCTACAGTCCAGTGCAGAGGGTGAGAGGTGTTGTCCAAGATGGGCGTGAATTTGGCCAGCACCCTCCTCTCAGCCACCTCCTCTACAGAGTCCAGAGGACAGCCCAGGACAGAGCTGGCCCTCCTGACCAGCTTATTAAGTCTCTTCCTGTCCCGCTCTGTGCTGCTCGGGGCCCAGCAGACGACAGCATAGAGGAGAGCAGAGGCCACCACAGAGTCATAAAAAGTCTTGAGCAGAGGCCTGCACACTCCAAAGGACCTCAGTCTCCTCAGGAGGTGGAGGCAACTTTGGCCCTTCTTGTACAGGGCTTCGGTGTTGTGGGACCAGTCCAGTTTATTGTTGAGGTGAACACCCAGGTACTTGAAACTGTCCACAGTCTGGATGTTCACCGGTGAGTGAGGTAGTGGTCTCCTCCTGAAGTCGATCACCAGCTCCTTTGTCTTTCTGGTGTTCAGGCTCAGGTGGTTGCTCCCACACCAGTCCACAAAGTCTCTGATGACCGAGCGGTACTCCAGCTCGTTTCCCTCAGACACACAGCCCACAATGGCCGAGTTGTTAGAGAACTTCTGGAGATGGCAGCTGTCCGTGTTGTATGTCCGAGGTGTAGATGGTGAAGAGGAAGGGTGAGAGGACAGTTCCCTGGGGGGCCCCAGTGTTGCAGACAACCACCTCTGACTCACAGCCGCGCAGCCGCACTTACTGTGAATGGTCAGTGAGGTAGTCGATGGTCCAGGCAGCAAGATGTCCATCAACTCCTGCGTCCTCCAGCTTCCCCCGCAGCAGCGCCGGCCTGATGGTGTTGAAGGCGCTGGAGAAGTCAAAGAACGTGACTCTCACAGCACTCCCGGCGGTCTCTTGGTGGGTGAGCGCCCGCTGCAGCAAGTAGATGACGGCGTCCTCTACTCCTACGTTTGGCTTGTAGGCAAACTGCAGCGGGTCCAGGGTGGGGCTCACCACAGAGCGGAGGTGACTGAGGATCACCCTCTCCATGGTCTTCATGAGGTGGGAGGTCAAGGCCTGTAGTGGGCCGGTTCCCTGGCGTTTGTTGTTTTGGGAACCGGGACCACACACGAGGTCTTCCACAGGACGGGGACCTTCTCCAGGCTGAGGCTCAGGTGTGAAGAGGAGGGGGGAGTCGGCAGAGGGGCAGAGGGGGTCAAACCTGTTGAAGTAACAATTTAATTCGTCCACCCAGCGCTGATCACCATCAACTGTCCCTCTGCCGCTCTGTCCAAAACCAGACATGTTCCTCAGTCCTCTCCACACACCCCGTACGTTGTTTTGGGCCAGCTACTCCTCCATCCTCCTCCCATAGTCCTTTTAGGCTTGATATAAACATTTTATGACATCAACTGTTCTCCCTGAGTATCAGTGATGGGAATAACGGCGTTAAAATAAACGCCGTTACTAACGGCGTTACTTTTTTCAGTAACGGGTAATCTAATGAGTTACTTTATCGTTATAACGCTGTTACCGGCACCAACACGCCGTTACCGCGCGTTACTGAACCTACTCATTTTGAAACTGGCATCATGTGCGTGACTCGCAAAGGCACAGGGGAATTTTTTTCTCCATTTGGTAAGGGTGGGATAAGTAATGATGATTGGCTAAAGCAGAGTAAGATTTCATGTTGAGCCAACCAGAGACACCCAGTGGGCGGTGGGCGGGTATTTACACACAATCCCAGCACACAGTAGTAGCGCACACACACAATACACACACCCCGTGTCAGATGGCAGTATTTTAACCTTGTCGAGGTAAAAGGTAAAAACGTACATGTTACGTGCACATTGTGTCAAAGACCAAAGACTTTGTCCACGTCCAATGTAAGTAACTCGAATTTAATAAAGCATCTCTCGACTGCGCACGCTTCTGTTAAACTAGTGGCCCCCAGCAGGCCCCATGATGATAATCGCATGCTCGGTGCCATTAACAAAGAAGGCCACGGTGACGGAGCCACACCAGCCAAGCAGCAAAAGCTGTATAATGCACTGTAAAAAAAAAAATCCAAATTATTTGACATTTTTAACTAAAAAAAAAAAGTAATGCATTAGTTACTTTCCTAGGTAACTAGTTACTTTTATAGTGTAGTAACTCAGTTACTAACTCAGTTACTTTTTTGGGTTAGTAACTAATAACTGTAACTAATTACTTTTTCAAAGTCACGTGCCCAACACTGCTGAGTATTGAACTCGCATCTCCCACGTGCCAAACTGTAGCATATCCTCTCCCCCACGGACTTGTCTAATGGTAAACTCTATATGCTCCTGGTGAATAACATAAGATAAGATAAGACTTTATTGCTCTCACGCAGGAGAAATTTACTTGTCACAGTAGCTCCAAGTAGGGACAGTTTGATCAAAAAGAAAAGTGCATGCAGGCAAGAATGGCATAAAGATAAGTAATAATAATAATAAAATAAGTAATAAACGAATAAGTAATAATAATAAAACAGTGACAGGGAGAGTATTGAAAAAAACGATATTGCACGTTGGAAAAACTATATTGCACGTTAGGACCATACAGTGGAGTTATACAAGTAATAATAATAATAAGAAACAGTAACTAGGAGAGTATTGAAAAACAATATTGCATGTTTGGACTATATAGTGGAGTTGTACAATCTGATGGCGTTGGGGATGAAGGATCTGCGGTAGCGCTCCTTCTTGCACTGGGGGTGCCTCAGTCGGTTGCTAAAGGAGCTGCTCAGCTCCTCTACAGTCCGGTGCAGAGGGTGAGAGGTGTTGTCCATGATGGACGTGAATTTGGCCAGCACCCTCCTCTCAGCCACCTCCTCTACAGAGTCCAGAGGACAGCCCAGGACAGAGCTGGCCCTCCTGACCAGCTTGTTGAGTCTTTTTCTGTCTCGTTCTGTCCTGCTCGGGGCCCAGCAGACGACAGCGTAGAGGAGAGCAGAGGCCACCACAGAGTCATAAAAAGTCTTGAGCAGAGGCCTGCACACTCCAAAGGACCTCAGTCTCCTCAGGAGGTGGAGGCGACTCTGGCGCTTCTTGTACAGGGCGTCGGTGTTGTGGGACCAGTCCAGTTTATTGTTGAGGTGAACACCCAGGTACTTGAAACTGTCTACAGTCTCTATGTCCTGCCCCTGGATGTTCACCGGTGAGTGAGGTAGTGGTCTCCTCCTGAAGTCGATCACCAGCTCCTTTGTTTTACTGGTGTTCAGGCTCAGGTGGTTGCGCCCACACTAGTCCACAAAGTCTCTGATGACCGAGCGGTACTCCAGCTCGTTCCCCTCAGACACACAGCCCACAATAGCCGAGTCGTCGGAGAACTTCTGGAGATGGCAGCTGTCTGTGTTATATGTGAAGTCCGAGATGTAAATGGTGAAGAGGAAGGGTGAGAGGACAGTTCCCTGGGGGACCCCCAGTGCACTTTACAGTAAATCCATTCAGGGAAATGATATTGTCCGGTATATTTCCATTCAACCACGTCTCTGTGAAACACATAATGCTGCAGCTACGATATTCCCTCCGCTGCCGAGTCTTTTTGCAGATGGACCTCACATTCCCCGTGATGACTGCAGGTAGATACGGTAAACCCAGTCTCCGTTTCTTTTGTCCACCTCTGCATCCTCTTCTCTTCCTTCTCTGTTTCTCCGCTGGTACTTCAAGTTTCCCAGCATAAAGTAGAGAAGGCCCCCGTAGACTGAGCAGCTGTTCGCGCGCATATGTGATACGCTCCGTGGTTGACTGCGATAGTCCCTTGCACATTTCCTTGTACGGATTTACAGTGCAGAAAAACAGTACAGTTGATGATAAAGCTGTAGTAAGAGTAGGCTTCCCAGGTGCACAACTGCACCGGGTTTCACCTACTCTAAAGAAAAAATGAGGAAAACGTCTATATACAGGTAAAAAGAGGAAAAAAAGGTAAGGTAGGGTCGGAGCTTTGTAACAGGCAGCTGGCCTTTCCAGCGCCATCTTGGGGATGATGCATGTGATTCTCAGACTGAAAAACCCAGGCATTATTTACAGATGTATTACACTGCACAGTCATACCAGCGACACATCAAACTCTGCCACTGTATACATTTATTGGCTATCCATGCATCTTCTTCTATTTATCTGGGTTGTTGTGTGCCCACACTTCAACCAGTGTGGGAGTCTAAGCAGGGACTCCCACACTGCCCTCAGACAGTACTTCTGGGGAGAAATCAGGTTATTCCTGGGCCACTTGAGAGACATAATTCCACCAGTGTGTCCTGGGTTTTTCAGAGAACAATGGCCTTGGATTTGGGGGGGTGCTGGTTTTCCCTGCAAACAGCCCCGGTACATGCACATGTACATGTTGCAGATCCTAGTTTGATGAAGCGACCATGACAACATCATCTGCAAACTAGGGCTGTCAGTTTAACGCTTGAATTAGATTAATTAATTACACTGCAAATTAACACGTTATAAAAATGAATGCAATTAATCATGAGTGGCAATTCAGTGCACACACATTTTAAATTTGGCCCACTGAAGGACCTGTAGGCAACTTGGCGGTGGCACGTCACTTCCACCTGCGTCGCTAATCAAACAAATAAAGCCTGGTGGACAGATGACATGGACACGACTCAGCAAATTGTTGCTAGGGCCTTTGAACGGCAAGTTTATTTATAAAAAAGAACAAAGACGGGACTATCAACAAGAATGTGGTGATTTGTAGCTTTTGTAGAAAAAATAATTTTCCGATCACCAAAGCACTTCAGCCTGACGGATCATTTGAACGTTAAACACGTCCAGACAAGTTCCATTGTTATCGGTGATAGTACTAGTGTGAGCTCACTTCACCAAACCACGCTTGCAGAATTTGGGAAACGAATGAGCAAAGTCTCTCTCTCTCTCTCTCTCGATTAAAATGCAATTAAATAATTACAAATCCGGTACAGTAATTAATTAGATTATCTTTATTAATTGCCTAACAGAACTACTGCAAACAGCAGAAATGAGATCCTGTGGTCCCTAAACCAGACACCGTCTGGTCTCTGACAAAGAGCACTAGGTAGTGATCAGTTGACAGCTGTGCTCCTCTCTTCACCCGAGTGTCCAGGATACAGAGCCAAAGGTCAGATGACACAATAACAAAGTCAATCATGGTGATCTTGTGCTTGAACATAGAGTTAGTTATGACCAAATCATGACTAGCGCAGAAGTTCAATAACAAAACATAGCTGGGGTTCATATTGCAGATGTGACACCCACAAGGTGTGGTCACATAGTTTTTATTTAATGTAATTTTGTAAGTAATTTTGTAAGCTATCAAATGTGGTGGTGTTTTATTTTGATGAATGAGTTGTAATTCCGAGTTTGTCCACTTGATGGCTGCACACACAGTGAGACGGTTTGACCCGCCCTGGCTTCTACTTCCTGTCAGTCAGCAGTAGCAGAAAGCCGAACCCAAGCCGAAAATAATGTGTCCGTGTCATTGTGTGTATTTTCAGAGCCAGTCTTTCCCCACCTAAATATTTTAAACTGATAGTGGTGATTGTTCCGGCCCAATACCTGCTACAGTTTCTTGGTGGCCCGTACGGGGAAAGTATTGGCCAACCCTGATGAGCCAGCAGTGACCAGAGGGGCAAGTCCAGATGGTGCCAGCTGCTGCCTACTGATGAAGACCCAACACTCCTACGCTAGAAGTGCTGAGTAAAGAGAAAAGCTACGGTGTACCTAAGGTGACCTCCAAGACACCAAAGACGGGTGGGGAGTGGGACGCTTTAGAACAGCTAGTCACCCTTCTCACTAGTCCCCCTGTACTAGCTTATCCTGACTTTGACTTACCTTTCACACTGCACACAGACGCTTCAGACAAGGGGTTAGGAGCTGTTCTTTATCAGTGTCAAAATGGCAAGTTACGTGTCATAGGTTACGGCTCACGGACATTGACACAGGCTGAACGTAATTACCATTTACATAGTGGGAAGTTAGAGTTCCTCGCCTTGAAATGGGCCATGTGTGAAAAATTTCGGGACTATTTGTATTATGCACCCCATTTCACAATTTATACTGATAACAACCCGTTGACATATGTCATGAGTACAGCTAAACTTAATGCAGTTGGACATAGGTGGGTTGGGGAGCTCTCTGACTTTAGATTTGACATAAGGTACAGACCTGGAAAGACTAACATTGATGCAGACACACTATCACGTTTACCATTAGTCATTGACAAGTATGTTTATGAGTGTACTGAGACGTTTTCAGATGAGGCGGTGCAAGCTACCTGGGATGGGACCCAAGCAGCCAAGCAGAAAGACATTGCCTGGGTCGCCGCTCTCAACACTACTGCTCCAGACTTGCACCAGCCGCTTCATGCCCGTCTACGGAGCATCAGCCATAGTGATCTGATCAAAGCCCAACGGGAAGATTCTGCCATCAGCCAGATCATCAAATTGAAAGAGTCACAGATAAAACTGACAGATGAGGTACGTAAGACTGTGAGTGGAGCTGCACACAAACTGTTACATGAATGGACTAAGCTTCATCTTGAAAACGACCTCCTGTACAGAAAAACAAAAGAAAGGAAGCAGCTAGTACTCCCTGCCAAATACAGAAATCTAGCTCTCCAGCAGCTACACAATGAAATGGGCCATGTCGGTACTGAACGGGTGCTCCATCTTGCCCGAGAAAGATTCTATTGGCCCTTTATGGCAAAAGATGTTGAGACATACGTCACTCAGAAGTGCCCCTGTATTATGTCCAAGAAACCTGTGACACACGTCCGTGCTCCTATGGGTAGCATATCCACCAGTTCCCCTTTAGAGCTTGTGTGTATAGACTATTTGCATATAGAAGCCAGCCGTGGAGGTTATGAGTACATCCTAGTGGTAGTCGACCATTTCACTAGATTCGCTCAGGCCTATCCCACCAAGAACAAGAGTGGGCGCACAGCAGCTGAGCGCATTTTCCAAGACTTCATTCCCCGGTTTGGATATCCCCAAAAACTGCATCATGACCAGGGGCGTGAATTTGAAAATGAACTGTTTAAGACTCTGCAAAATCTGTCTGGTGTAGGTCATTCACGTACGTCCCCATATCACCCACAAGGTAACCCAGCCGAGCGGTTCAATAGAACCATACTGCAGATGTTAAGGACTTTGACAGACACTGAAAAGTTGCGCTGGAAAGGCCACCTCTCACACATTGTTCATGCATATAACTACGCGTCACGAGGCCACTGGGTACTCTCCTTTTTTTCTGCTCTATGGTCGAAATCCCCGCCTCCCGGTGGATTTGCTGTTTGGATTAGCTAAGAAGGGAGAGGCATATTCGCCAAGAGGATATGCAGAAAATTGGGCTGAGCGCATGTCAGAGGCTTACCGCATTGCCAGCGAAAACAGTCAGAAATCCAGTGCAAGAGGAAAAGTTACATATGATAAGAAAATTAAAGGTGTTGCACTACAGCCAGGAGAACGAGTCCTAGTGCGAAACCTCAGTGAACGTGGAGGGCCCGGCAAGCTTAGGTCCTATTGGGAAAAGACTGTTTACATAGTAAAAGAACAGCTTGGCCAAAACCCAGTGTATGTTGTCTGTCCTGAGAGTGGAGACAAAAGAAAAACTCGGACACTGCATCGTAATCTCCTGCTGTTAGTAAATGACTTACCTGTGGAGATCAACACCCGCCCTGCAAAACCCAAAAGTGACAAAAACCCAAGAGAAAACAGACCAAAGAAAAGGAAACTAATAGAGACACAGCAACAGACAAGTCCAAGTGACAACTCTGAAAGTGACCCAGATGAAGGGAGCAGCTCAGGCTACTGGTTACGGGTACCTATTGGGAGAACAATGCAGAGACTTGGCAGTAGTGAGCAGCCTCCATCCCAATCAAAGACAGTACAAGAGCACTTCAGAGAACCTGCAAATGGAGAAACCAGATACTTACCTGTGACAACTACCAGGGAGGATACGCCATTTGCACCTGTCTACCCACCTGCTGGAGAGGATTCATCTGCTGCAACTCGCACACCGCAGAGAGAGGAGGTATCCCAGGACAACCCACCTCTACTCATCTTGCCTGCAGAAGAGGGACCTGAGGACTATATGACAGCGGACCAAGAGCAGAGACTACCTACTCACCCAGTAGAGCACACAGAGGTTAGGAGGTCCACGCGTGATAGAAAACCACGTCAGGTATTCACTTATAAGTCATTAGGTCAGCCCTCAAAAACAACAGTTAACCTAGTGGAAGGATCTTGTTTGCAGCCTTTACCTGTTATGCACACTCCAAGCACATATCCGCTAATGACATGCATGCCACCCATGTACATGCCATACTTAGCTAGTGCCTACAATCCTTTAGTTGCATACCCACCTTATGCTTACCAAGCACCTGTGAAATCACCTGTTTACATGCAACCTATGGTTCTTACTCAATAGACTATTGTTATTTTAAAGATGTGTTTCAAGAAAATTGAAGTGAAATATTGTTGAATGTGGACTGGGGAAAGGTAATATTTTGTTTTATGTCGGGAGCCATCTTTTCTTTTGTCAGGGAGCGTGTGACACCCACAATGTGTGGTCACATAGTTTTTATTTAATGTAATTTTGTAAGTAATTTTGTAAGCTATCAAATGTGGTGGTGTTTTATTTTGATGAATGAGTTGTATTTCCGAGTTTGTCCACTTGATGGCTGCACACAGTGAGACGGTTTGACCCGCCCTGGCTTCTACTTCCTGTCAGTCAGCAGTAGCAGAAAGCCGAAGCCAAGCCGAAAATAATGTGTCTGTGTCATTGTGTGTATTTTCAGAGCCAGTCTTTCCCCACCTAAATATTTTAAACTGATAGTGGTGATTGTTCCGGCCCAATACCTGCTACAGTTTCAGAGACCATTCCTCCCAGGCTCCAGGTGTCAGTGACTGCGTGCACATGGACAAGTGTAATCCGATTGCAAACGGATTGGGATCGTATCGGATTCATGTGCATAGGCAAAGGATTGGATAGGGATTGGTTTCCCCAATCCGATTGGAACCCCTGGCTTAGGCTGATAGTAATCCGCTTGGCGTCGCCTTGTGCACAATTTTGGATCGGATTGGCGTACTGCGCATGCGCGGAAATTCCCGCTAGGGATTTCACCCGGAAGTGGTAAGAGTGGTAGGAGGCACCGACGGCGACATAAGTAGCGATTGTTGTTGCCAGACGGAGACATGGCTGCGAAGAAAGCAACAAGCACGCACTACTGGACAGATGAAGAAACTGAGTTCATGCTGCACCAGGTGCGAGAGCTAAACATTTTAAAATTTATGGACGAACGGCGGACAAGAAACGCTAGTCTTTATCAGAAGATAGCGTTGAAGATGGAGCAGGCAGGGTTTGTTCGGACGCCTGAGCAAATAAAAATCAAATGGAAAAACGGCAGGGCGGCGTATGCCACAGCCAAGAAGAACAATGGGAAAAGCAGTCAAGACCGTACAACTTGCCCACATTACGAAATACTGGAAGAGCTCTTCCTGCATCCGACAGCTGTACTCCACCCCACAACTAGATGGCTCAGGACAGCGTTCCTTGACGGCACCAACAAGCCCATCTTCCACCATTTCTGAACAATGCGCACAGGGCACTTTTACAAACATTTTGAGTTATCTTTTGTGACCTTATAGTATCAGAAGAGTGTTTTGTTTTTTTTGTTTTTTACTCGGTGTGACATATTGACTGTTGTATAACTTGTAAATATTAAAAATCAGTGTGGAAATTTACTTTTAAGTTGTTCACTTTTAATTTACTTTTAAGTTGTTCACTCAGACAGGACCAAAGAGTCCACCCACACAGAGAATGGAAGAGACTAAAGAATTTAAGCTAGGCATTACAAAGACATACAAAATGAAAGTGTGGTTGTGTAATTTCACTACCCCAGACCTTACATAAATGATAAATGAACGATAAACCCATAGCTACAAATTTAATGCCTTTATTTGTGGCACAAATGATGCAAGCAACAAAAAACAAAATGGCAGAACATGATTAAAACAATAGTGTGCAGTATGGGTGCCCGAACAGTCACGTCTTCAGGCTTCATAACTTCCGACATCAACCCACACAACTTATCAAAGGTCCTCCAGGTCATTCAAAAGTTGCACCACCAATCCTCGTCAGTATATTCTTGTAAGATCACTCGATCCCAGAAGCCTCTGTCCCTGATATTCATCCATACTGAACGTTTAGGCTTTCTCCTGCTCTCAACAAGTAATTTTTGTTGTCCTCAATTGCTTGTAATATCAAACACCAACAACACAGTTCATGTCGTATTAACGAAACCAAAAACGCTGTTTGTTCGTTCATACGAATTTCCAAACTCTGCAGAATGCACAACACGTACACCAATGCTGCTCCGTCAAACTCCTCGAACATCATCTTTGTATACCGCCAGATAGTTGTGTTGTGTTTTTATATTGAGTAGCCATCACCCAGAAGTAGTTGGACTACAGCACCACATAGCGTTGCGGAGCCGGCCAGGTTGCTGACCTGAATCCGATTGCGCGAGCTTCATGTGCACTCGGATTGGACGACAGACCACCCGCCGAGTAACGGGAGAAATCCAATCCGATCCTAATCCGATCCTACCATGTGCACACACTCACTGTTGTTGCCCACATGGGCATTCAAGTTTTTTTATTTTTTTTATTTGTTTGTTTATTTCATTCATAAAGTATAAAAAGACATCAACATTTGTGATAACAATACAATATTGAATGAAAGGGAGCAGAAAGAAGAGTTATCTTATGTTATCTGCCCCCTCTTCCCTTTTCCAAACACCAACACCGATAGTGACTGCAGTTTCCCAGTAAAACGAGTTCCTAGTCGGTGCATTGTCTAGTACCTCTCCAGGGGCCCAGTTATTCTGCACTGTTGTTCAAGCCATAGGCCAAAACAACAGTGAAAGTCCTGGCCTCACCGCAAACCCACATCAGCCTGTTGCTCCTCCCTGTGGGCAATGCCAGAGAATTGGAAAACCCAACCGTTCTCATAGAGTTGGGTTCCAGAGCCCAAGCTGTGCATGGAGGAGAGCCCAACTATCAGTGACTTCCTCCAGAGGAGCAGCTCCAAGTGCAGTTGCCTCTGGTGTCAATGGTGAGCTGTGTGTGAAGCTCTGCGCGCTCTACCACATGCTTATGTTTCAGTTTCAAAGGCAGATGCATAACACCTCATACTGTACTCAGGGCCGGCTGCCATTTTCCTTGCAGGAAAGGAAACAGCTCTCTGGATGTGATCTGCTTCCCCAGGACCCTGGACCCAAATATTCAGTGTCATTCACATTCAGTGTCCCGCTTCAGAAGCTTCCCTGGATACACTTAAGCATCCTGCCCATGAGCCTTTAGTCAGCTGTGATGGCCATGTCCCATTGACCCATAGGTGTAATGCTTCCGATATGCGCATTGCATAAATAGCAGTGGTGGGGCAAATATTTGCACAGCAGCTTTATTGTGTTTCTTTTGGAATGGTGAAATTTTTCATTTATGTGACATATTTTCCGGGGGAGGGGCAGGGCCGAATTAGAAGGTACTTTGTTAAAATGGAAATGCTTTTATAACAAAAAGTCCATAGTATCATTCAATAATTCAATAATACACAGGATAATATGTTATCACACACAGTCTTGGTTTAGTCCTGGTTTAGTCCTGGTTTAGACCTGGTTTAGACCTGGTTTAGTCCTGGCTTAGTCTTGGTTTAGACCTGGTTTAGTCCTGGTTTAGTCCTGGTTTAGACCCAGTTTAGATCTGGTTTAGTCTTGGCTTAGTCCTGGTTTAGTGCCGGGTTAGTTCCGGTTTAGTCCTGTTTTAGACCTGGTTTAGTCCTGGTTTAGTTCTGGTTTAGTCCTGGTTTATACCTGGTTTATACCTGGTTTAGTCCTGGTTTAATCCTGGCTTAGTCCTGGTTTAGACCCGGTTTAGATCTGGTTTAGTCTTGGCTTAGTCCTGGTTTAGACCTGGTTTAGTCCTGGTTTAGACCTGGTTCAGTCCTGGTTTAGTGCTGGGTTAGTCCCGGTTTAGTCCTGGTTTAGACCTGGTTTAGTCTTGACTTAGTCTTGGTTTAGACCTGGTTTAGTCTTGGTTTAGTCCTGGTTTAGTCCCAGTTTAATCCTGGTTTAGACCCGGTTTAGTCCTGGTTTAGTCTTGGCTTAGTCCTGGTTTAAACCTGGTTTAGTCCTGGTTTAGTCCTGGTTTAGTCCTGGCTTAGTCCTGGTTTAGACCTGGTTTAGTCCTGGTTTAGTCCTGGTGTAGTCTTGGTTTAGACCTGGTTTAGTTTTGGTTTAGTCTTGGCTTAGTCCTGGTTTAGACCTGGTTTAGTCTTGACTTAGTCTTGGTTTAGACCTGGTTTAGTCTTGGTTTAGTCCTGGTTTAGTCCCAGTTTAATCCTGGTTTAGACCCGGTTTAGTCCTGGTTTAGTATTGGCTTAGTCCTGGTTTAGTCCTGGTTTAGTCCTGGCTTAGTCCTGGTTTAGTCCTGGTTTAGTCCTGGCTTAGTCCTGGTTTAGACCCGGTTTAGTCCTGGTTTAGTCTTGGCTTAGTCCTGGTTTAGACCTGGTTTAGTCTTGACTTAGTCTTGGTTTAGACCTGGTTTAGTCTTGTTTAGTCCTGGTTTAGTCCCAGTTTAATCCTGGTTTAGACCCGGTTTAGTGCTGGTTTAGTCTTGGCTTAGTCCTGGTTTAGTCCTGGTTTAGACCTGGTTTAGGCCTGTTTTAGTCCTGGCTTAGTTTTGGTTTAGTCCTGGTTTAGACCCGGTTTAGATCTGGTTTAGTCTTGGCTTAGTCCTGGTTTAGACCTGGTTTAGGCCTGGTTTAGACCTGGTTTAGTCCTGGTTTAGTGCCGGGTTTAGTCCTGGTTTAGTCTTGGTTTAGTCCTGGCTTAGTCCTGGTTTAGACCTGGTTTAGTCCTGTTTTAGTCCTGGCTTAGTCTTGGTTTAGACCTGGTTTAGTTTTGGTTTAGTCCTGGTTTAGTCCCAGTTTAATCCTGGTTTAGACCCGGTTTAGTCCTGGTTTAGTCTTTGTTTAGTCCTGGTTTAGTGCCGAAATAGATGCAGAAATAATCTGATAATATGACTCACCCATAAGAACGTGTGTCACGGTCTTTAATAATCCGGAGCTCCGGAGAAAAGGACATATCCTGAACTTATCCCGTGTCCCGAGGTGAGAGTTCCTTCTTACGTAGCATTAACGTAGCAAGTTAAGGATTCTTATTCTCTTGGAAATGCCGCGTAAATATCACGCGGCTCGCGCACAGCTGATCGGCGAACAGGCCGATCAGCTGTGAGCGATCGGCCTCACAGCTGATCGCTCAACTCGAGTACTGGTGTGCGAGTGACTTTTTTTCGCTGAAAACGTGCGGTGCCTGCATTAACTTACCGATTTTCTGGGCACAAAAGCGCTGTGAACAGTGGCTACAGTTTTGAATTGGTTTAGACCTGGTTTAGTCCTGTTTTAGTCCTGGCTTAGTCTTGGTTTAGACCTGGTTTAGTTTTGGTTTAGTCCTGGTTTAGTCCCAGTTTAATCCTGGTTTAGACCCGGTTTAGTCCTGGTTTAGTCTTGGTTTAATCCTGGTTTAGCCCTGGTTTAGACCTGGTTTAGTCTTTGTTTAGTCCTGGTTTAGTGTCGAAATAGATGCAGAAATAATCTGATAATATGACTCATCCATAAGAACGTGTGTCACGGTCTTTAATAATCCGGAGCTCCGGAGAAAAGGACATATCCTGAACTTATCCCGTGTCCCAAGGCGAGAGTTCCTTCTTACGTAGCATTAACGTAGCAAGTTAAGGATTCTTATTCTCTTGGAAATGCCGCGTAAATATCACGCGGCTCGCGCACAGCTGATCGGCGAACAGGCCTCACAGCTGATCGGCGAACAGGCCTCACAGCTGATCGCTCAACTCGAGTACTGGTGTGCGAGTGACTTTTTTTCGCTGAAAACGTGCGATGCCTGCATTAACTTACCGATTTTCTGGGCACAGAAGCGCTGTGAACAGTGGCTACAGTTTTGAATTGCTTAAAAAATTTAAGCGTGAGAAATACCATGTGTGGCGTGTGAGCGTGTGAACACGTCGAATTGCGTGTGTCACACTCTCAAAGCGTGAGACTTGAGAGCCCTGAAACCCTTGTATATGCATGAAGATACAGTGTTTTGCGAATGTTATTGTGGTGTTAAGTGTTTTGCGGATGTTATTGTGATGTTAAAATATGTACCTCGTAATAATAAAAGATAAAAAAAAAGATACAGTCGTACTGTGATTAAGTGTGATAAGACACATCTGCTGCTCCTCTCAGTGGTGCCTCTGAGCAAGTGACAACATAGTTTTCCCATATTAATTCTTAAAGAAGCATAATAAAACGAGGATGCTTTAAATATATAGTGTATTTTATTTTGGAGTAGTGATGTTATCAGACAGACATTAAATATCTTTACTTAAGGTAAATATAATGTGTGTGAAAAACAAGCAGTGTTTATTTAGTCAATTTTTTTTGTCATAGTATTTGTCAATGTCATATTTTTGTAAGACAAAACTATGACTAAATTACATCCATTTCCATCAACTAAAAGTACTTTCATTTTTGTGGAATAATAAAACTAAACAAATGAATGAAAGGAACAAGCTCAGACTAGATCCAAGTGTGTTTTTCTTTTCAATCCCAGATCTTTACACAAGACCATAAACAGTACATTTTTCATGAAGTAATCCAATAAAGAACTCAAAATAAAACTATTTTTCTGGTTGAAATTAGCATGACATTTACATCAACCTTACATCCATTTTAATCAGAATTTAAAATGGTCAAATTTCACCAAGTCATCAGTCAAGAAACATTTAACTAAGCTGATAAAAATGTATTTCTAATATTAAATTACAAACTCGTAACTCATTGCAATTTGCAGTTGGCAAAATCACGTATGAATATTTTCCCAGAAATGATCATTCTGAAGGCAGCTCTGAACCAGCTGTAGAAGAAAGCATAAATAAAAGGGTTGAGGGTTGAATTTATGAGTGCGAGCCAGTTTAGTAACTCAATGAAGGCCAGGGGCACAAGTGAACGAGGATTAAAGGATATTACAGTTGTACAAATATAGAACGGCAACCAACATAACAGAAATAAACCCATCACTGTGGCTAAAGTCTTGGTTGCCTTTTTCTCCATTTTACTAACTCCACTCTGAGTTCCTTGGATACTGCGTGCTTGCTTTTGTGCTACAAGAAATATCTTAAAATAAATACACAACATTACAAACACTGGCGCATAAAAGCCAAAAACAAGACCCATTATATTTACAATAACAATATCAACAAAGCAGTTTCCCTTACATGGTATGTAGTTCATTACTGTGAGACCAATTCCAATAAAAGCTGAAATTGTCCAACTAACTAATATCATAACCAAAACTACATTGTCTGTTATTTTAGCTCTATAAGTCAAAGGCTGGCAGACAGAGTAATACCTATCTATAGAAATACAGCACAAGTTGAGAATTGAAGAAGTACACAATGACTTATCAAAAGTACTGCGAAAAATGCAAAACAGTTCCCTTTCAACACGACATGAGCTTATGGAGAATTTTATAGTGAGAGGAAAGACTACAAATCCAACCAGTAAATCAGCAATAGCTAGAGACAAAATAAGATAGTTTGTCGGAGTGTGGAGTTGTCGAAAATATACAATAGAAATGATTACAAGAAGATTTCCACAAATTGTAATTAAAGATAGCAAACCAATGCAAAAATTCAATAAGACACATAGAGCTGAAAGATTGTCCATCAATACAAAGGAATTCATGTTAAGCCTGTGGCATGGGTGTATTTCAATGTAGCTAACAGTCCTGTTCAATTGCATTCCTGAGTTCATCTTGTAATTTACAGGATTCTCTGGCCAACATCACTGATTGCAGCAAATGAGAGACATGGACTTCTGCGCTAAATATAAACACCTATATTTATTTATAATAGTCCCTTATGACTAATGCTGCGGTAAACTTCATTCGTCCAATCAGAGAATGTATTACCTATGAGATTGTATTATCCTGTGATCTACCTTGGCTCAAATAGTTTCAAAGTTAAATAAACACATAATACTGTATTTAAGTATAAGTTTATTTATTTAAATGGCACAGCATGTATTAGTGAACAGCTAGTGCTGTAAATACACCAGATTGAGCTCAAGGCTAGCTTCCATCTGTAGTCCCACAGAACAGGGGTAAAAGTAGATAAAACACAAGGTACAAAACATGTAAAGACCAACAATGAAAACATGACAACAGAAGCAGTGACAGAATCAAAGCAGGACACAACAGTTTTACAAGGATTTTGAGTTAATAGATCTGATACAAAAGTGCTTTTAGTTACACCCTTTATTAGTATTTAAAGGTGGCTTATGTAAATTCTAAAGTGGAAGGTCCTCTACTTGTTATTTGTTGTTACTTATTTTACCCGGTGTGACATATTGACTGATACTGAGCAGGTTGGGGTTTAGTGGGGTATATGAAACACATCTGTATGATCTAGTGTGACACATTTTAGGGCAATTGGACTTTTTATTCCATGTTTTTCTATGTTTGCATTTTATATGCATACAGTAGACATCAAATATATGAAGTAAGATAAATGGAATTATAGCAAGGGAGGAAAAAAATTATCTGCAATTTCAGACTCAGACTTGAACTTTAAAGGTGCATTGTGTAACTTTTTATGGTGGAGGGTCTGTCACCTGCTTGTTTCCATGGATATGTCATTGCTCTGCCTGGAATGTTCCACAATATTAAACACTTCTGCCTACATTTATTCAATTACAGGTGGTTTTATAGCTCAAAAATCCCTAGAGAAACAGGCATTCTGACTGACACAGACACAGATCTGACCTGGAACTTGGTTGGCTTTGGTCTCCATGAAGTTAGAAAGATTTGATACCATACTGTGAAACATTCCAGACAAAGCAATAACGTCTCCATGGAGAAAAGCATGCATCTTTAAGAGCAACATCAAATCACATTTGCGGCTTTTTAACCATCTAAAAACATTGTTGACTAAACATACCAAATCAAAGGTATACTGTCTAAACCAGACTTGGAGAGACTCATCCATGCGTTTGTCTCCAGCAGGTTAGACTACTGTAATGCTGCTGCTCAGGTCCTGATTTGAACTAGGAAGTACAAGCACATCACATCAGATGCTAAGATCTGGCTCCTCCTGTGGCTCCTGTCTATTAAAGATTACACTTTAATGTTAATTGTATGATGATTATTTATGTTTTGATTTGTTTGTATTGTGATTTTGTAGTGTTGTCTTATTCTGTAAAGAACTTTGAATTACTTTGTGTGTATGAATTGTACTACACAAATAAACTTGCTTAAAGTAGCTTCCCCTTTTATATGAATAGTTCTTTTTCTTCATTACATAATCCATAAATCTTATTTGATATGTTCTGTATGTATACAAAATGTAGAAATATCAAATATGTGAAGCAAGATATGGATTTTTTTACTAAAGAAAAAAAAAGTTAAATAACTCTACTAAACTAAATATTTTTCTACAAGGCTGTATTTTTTTCTACAATATAAAATGTATATAAAATTATTATTATATATTTTTATTATTATTTATTTTTATTTTGGGCCGTAAGCAATTTACATTTTTTTCAAAACAATAAATAACAACAACAACAACAACAACAACAAATATTTTTGGGGCAAAACATTTGCCCAAAAACGAGTGGGAAGAAGAAAACTTATTTAATCCACATATAGAAATGTAAAATGCAAAATGTATAAAGGAGTAAACATTAAAAAAAAAAAACCTTGAATGAGAGGTTGTGTCCAAACTTTTTGACAGTGTTCTCCTACTATCCCTACTACTACTAAAATAATCAACCTACAAATCTGCATTCAGAACACATCTGTTGTGACAGAAAGCCATTGTAAAATGTGTTACCTTAGTTGACATGTATTTACTTTGCTTTACAATAATAACATAATAACAATAGGCTGGTTTTATGATGGGAGAGCACCCGTCATAACTGGACAAACAGGTGGAGCATGTGTTATGGGAAATGATGAGAAACTCAGTCACTCCTAAATGAGATTACAGCAGTGAAAATGATCTCTGAAGATTTTGCACAAGGACATCCACGATCAAGTGAGGTAAAACACTGCAATATTCTTATAGTAAGTGTTTTTACATTTGGGTATGTTTTTAATGCTTTGTCTGATAGTCCAGTGACCCGTGTTTGTGGTTTTGACTGTATTTGAGACCAACTTGTCTTGTTTAGAAATTGCAAAAACATATTTAATGAAGTTACTTAATGTTAAATATTTAAACATTAGGAAGCATACTTATTTGTCATAGTATTTTAACTAAAGAGAGGTCACATGACCATATGAATGCAGGGATTGTTGGCTTATTAAAACATAAATTGCTGGGCTCTTCTCCACTTTATGGACTAATAATAAAGTGTATCCAGGCATTCTGTGTTATATACTACAACAAACAATTAAATTGATTTGGACAGTAAAGTATTCTTTGTATAAATAGTAAGAGAATTGCTTTTTAAAGGTAACAGACGTGTGTGACAGAGGTTGGTCAGGAATTCAATCTTGATTCAATCTTTTTAAAGTTGTTTCCCTGAGAAGACTTCTGCATTTTCCAAATACTTGTATCATGTTATGCTTTCTAGGAATTCCATCTTGATTCAATTTTGTTAAAAGTTCTTCCCCTGAGAAGAATACTTGGATCGTCTTATGCTTGGTTTTTATTGCCATGATTTGTTACACTGTACATTCTCGTCGCATTATATATTCACATCAAAACTATGAAAGACACACATGGAATATAACAAACAAAAATGTGCACCTATTATCCCCCATTTTTTAAGCCCTGCCCTATGCATCTTAACTGGCGTCCAATAGAGTCTGCTGAGAATTTTAAACTGGATCAATTTAGAACTGGCGTCTTTATAGGTGTGAGTGCGGCGAACCGCCTCACTAGCCTCGGCCTCGGTGTTTCTTGAAGTTTCTTTCCGACGCGTCACGTAATGTAAATAAAGAGTCTTGAATCAAAAGGTTTGTCTTTTCTATCTTTACTAAAGTGAAGGTCATACAGAGTGGATACAAATAAGGTGAATAAAGAATTTCTGAGGCTTGTGGTTTTCCTATGCGTGTTGTGTTAGGCTCTGTATGTGTTGTGATGTCCTTCTTGACGTCTTTGCGTGTCGTATAGTGGTGAGCTCCTGCCTGTCACTGGGAGACCGGGCTTCCTTGTACTTTGTGGCTCCCGACAGGACTCACCCTATGTTGCATTGTTGACGATGCTATTCGACGTCCTTCCTTGCTGTCCGTATGTGCCTTGTAGCGGTGCGTATCCCGTCTGTCACACGGGAGCCGCCCGATGTTACACTCTATTGCGTGGCGTTACATGACGACCTCATGATGTCCTCATGCGCTACCTAATGTCGTTCTTGACTTCCCTACGTGACGTCCTCACGTGACGTTTACGTGACGGTCCAAAGACTGTGTAGCTTCTGTGGTCCAGGACGTCCTAATACCCCGACATCTCGGCTCATCCGATACTCTATGGTCTCGGGTATCCTCCTGGCCACCAGACCACGGCTTCTTATCCACACTACCTACGTAGCGTGGCCTCTATCTTCTTACGTGTGTGTTATGTGTGTCATGTGTGTCATGTATGTCTTTTGTGTGTCTTCTTCGGTGTCTGTGTCCTCTATGAGCAGGTAAGATCAAGGATAAAAGAACAAGGAATAAAGATCAAAGTGGACCAATCAGAATGCATTTCCTGAACCTGAAGGCGGGACAGGAAGTGCTGTTATAAACAGAATATTCCAGAACACAGAATGTACGAAATGGCTCTTACAATAGGGATCAACATATTTTTTATCAATGTAGCCCATTCATTTTTCCCGAAGTTTATATTAAGGTCTTTCTCCCATGCCTTCTTTAACCCATCATTAACAGTATTTACCCCTCCATTAAAAAACTGTAAAAGAGGCCCACTGAATGTGGCTTTGATTTCAGTTTTTTTTAAATTTTAATTTGGTATAGGGTTCAGCAAAAATGTGTTGTTTTATTTTTTGAAGGCAGTCTCTAGGTTGTAGAAATCTCCAGAAGTCTTTATTGTTTAGATAAAATTTTTGTTTTAGGTCATCAAATGATTTAATTGAGTCATTGATGTATAGATTGTCAATATGTTTTATTCCTTGAGAGTGCCAGTCTTTTCAAAAATAAAATAAAAACCTCCTACCCCCAATTTTTAGTTTTAGTGGGTTATACCATATGGATGCTGTTCTTGTTAAAAAGGGGGAAACAGGGGGAAAGCCCTTTCCTTTCATGAAGCTGATTCCAAAACTCTATCATGTGTCTGATAATCAGGTTCTTTGTATCAGCTAGATCAAAAGGTGAACAAATTTCAGATTTTAAATTGACCCATGCCATGCCATGCCGTCTCTCTGTTGTTTTCATCTAGAATAGAAGCAATTTGAGCGGATGTAAATGATTCCTTATACAGTTTTATATTTGGCATGCCCAGCCCTCCATACTCCTTTTTAACCTGCAGTCTCCTTAAATTCATCCTAGGCTTTTTGTTTGCCCAGACAAATTGAGTTAGCATTTTATCAATAAGCTGCTGGGACATTAATAGGTATCGTACTGAACAGGTAATTAAACTTAAGTGCTACCACCATCTTTATGGCTTGAACTCTACCCCATAGAGTGGGGTATGCAGCTGCCGGCCAGTCAAGATCTTTAGTCTTCCAAATTAAATGTAGTAATCGTCTCATGCTATCTGAAGATTTCTTCCCTTCTATGAAGCCAGCTTGCTCATGATGAATAAGATCAGGCAAAACTTCATTTAATCTATTCGCCAAATTTTTGTAAATAATTTGCCATCAAAGGCTAATCAGTGTGTAACTACTACATTCGAGCGGGTCTTTATCCTTTTTTAAAATGAATGTTATTATGGACTCAGACATTGAATTGGGGAGTTGAGCCGAGGCAATTATATTATTAAATGTAATAATATGTTTATTTAATTAATTTAATAAGTTCCTAATTACAGATACCATCAGAACCTCCCGCTTTAAGTAAGAATAGCTTTTTTAACTTCCTCTATTGTTACTGGTCTTTCCAACTGGGTTGCTTTCGCTACTGAAAGTTCTGGAAAGTCGAATGCATTGAAAAAAACATCGGCCACATGTATATATTCCTTCTTGTGACTGCAGGGCTGTTTTTAAAATTCTCTGAATACCTTATTAATGTTTGTAATGTTACATGTAGTTATTATCTTGCCGTCTTTTTCCTATTTGTTGAGCTGACTGTTTTGATTTGAGTTGACTGACAAGAAGTTTTTCAGCTTTGTTACCTGATTCGTATCACTTTTGTTTTAATCTATACAGTGAATCTTCTGCCTTTTGAGAGAAGAGTTTATTTAATTCACACTTTGCTTTCACTTTTTTATTCAAGGTCATATTATTAGGATTCCTTATGTATTCCTTCGCCAAATATTTAATTTCAGTCTCATACGTATTTTCTTTAAGCCGTTCTTTTTTTATAATTGATGCTTTTTGTATAAAAATACCTCTAATAAATGCCTTGAATCCATCCCAGATATAACCTTGTTCTGCTGTTCCTTTATCAATGTTGAAATAGGAAATAATCTGATCTTTTAAGATATATTAAGAAATCCTCTCTATCTAATAGACCAGGCATGTCCAAACTGTTCCACAAAGGGCCGGTGTGGCTGCAGGTTTTCTTTCCAACCAAGCAGCAGCACACCAGACTTGACTCATTTAATCACCCGATCTCAGTCTTCAGACAGTTGAAGGCGTGGTTGGTTGGAAGAAAAACCTGCAGCCACACTGGCCCTTTGTGGAACAGTTTGGACATGCCTGTAATAGACTAATATTCATTCGCCAAGCTGCATCCTTTTCTTTACTTGACTCTGATGTAATTCATAGCTCAATGGGAGCATGGTCTGTAATACCTATTGTGCCTATGTTGCAATTATTTATACAGTTAATTAAAGAGTGAGAGAACAAAAATTATGAGAGAAAAGAGAGTGTCGGTTTGAAAAGAACGTATAGTCTCTCGCAGTTGGATTCAGTAATCTTCAAGTGTCTTTTAGCCCCATGTCTTTCCAAATAATTTGTATAGTCTCTTGAGTTTTAGATGGTCTGTGGGTATAATTGCTGTTTCAATCTAAAAAGCTGTCCATCACCTGGTTAAAGTCTCCCCCGAGATCACAGGAAAGTCCGCAAAGTCTAATAAAGTTGTAGAAAAATGATGGATCTTCCTCACTAGGTGCATAGGTGTTGCTTAAAATACATTTTTGATTTGATATATTAGCTAAAATAATAATAGTCCTAGCATCATTATCTTTGTATTCCTTCTGTATTTGGACATTTCATTTTTTAGAGAATATTATGGCCACACCTCTTTTTTTCTGGTTTAAAGTATTGTGCACCGTGTATCCAATCCATCTATCTTTAAATCTAAATCTTTTTCTAGGAGGTGTGTTTCCTGGAGCATTATTACATCAGTTTTCTCCTGCTTCAAATAATCCACTACTTTATGCCTTTTGACATATGATCCTAAGCCGTTAATGTTCTAAGATATAAACTTTATTAGCTTGTTTGACATTTTATTCTGTATTTTATTACATTACTGTGATTGACTCTTAAGAAATGCATATTGAAAAACCTCCTCACTAAAATATATTGACTGACCTGGTGTTCCCTACCTATTAGAGTTTGTCCCCTTAAACCCCTAGTGATCGCTACCATAATTCCTGTCAAGTGTTTTTCTTGGGCAGTGTAGCTCCCTCAGCTTAAAGGGAAAGTGCGTTTTTTAATGTGAATCTGTATGGGTTCCCTTCTAACAGTGTCGTGCATTAACACTGGCTTACTGTCTCATCTGAGCCCGGTTCTGCTCGGGTTCTGGAGCTCACATAAGTAGGTCCGGTAAGTTTGCGGGGACAGTTAGTAAAGCTTGTTTTTCTTCTCAAAATGACTTTTGTCCAAAAAGTTATATGTATATATTTCCGTCACAAACAGTAGTCCGAAAAAATCCAGCAGCCTAATTTGCATTCGCATATTTTCTCTAGATTCATATCAGTGCGCCCACGTTAGCTTTATTAGCCTGTTCACTTGTTTATGGCGGATGCGGTACGGCAACATCCACCGTAAGCAGATGTTTACAAGTGAACAGGCTAGGCTAAGCTACGCGCGGTGAGAACTCCAAGAGAAAAGAGCACCATGCAAATTAGGCTGCTGGATTTTTTCGGACAACTGTTTGTGACAGAAATATATATAACTTTTTGGACAAATGTTGTTTTGAGAAGAAAAACAAGCTTTATTAACTGTCCCTGCGAACTTACCGGACCTACTTACGTGAGCTCCAGAACCCCAGCAGAACCGGGCTGAGATGAGACTGTCAACGGTAAGCCAGTGTTAATGGACGACACTGTTAGAAGGGAACCCATACAGATTCACATAAAAAAATAAAAAAAACGCACTTTCCCTTTAATTGTGCATAATAAAAATGAGTAAAAATAAGAAATAATACTGATAAAATAAAATAATACAGCTGCCACTTTGTATTAGTCTAAGTTTATAGTACATAGGTGTTTTTATATATATATAAACACAGGCCTGTTACTAAGGATATTGTTTCACTTACATAATATTCAAAGAATAATGGAAAATTTTCTTGTAAAATCCGGGAAAAAGTCCACTTGGGCATCTTTCCAGAGAAATTTCCTGACATTTCTTGCCCTAAGTCGTCCTTTCTCTCTACATAAAACGCAGGAATCTTACCACGATGGGCCAAGGCGGGGGGACACAGTGGGCACCTTCAATAATAATATCATCTGTGGATTCTCCCATGTCTTTAAATGGACACTTCAAAATATCTTCCATGCATTCCATACTCTGGTATTCTGGTAAGTTGTTCCTCCTGCTGTAGTTTTCATGGTACTCAGCCCGAGTCTGGAGCTGGGATACAATCATGCCCATACTCTGCACTTGGCTAGTTAGGATTTTGTTGTTGTTTTGTTATTGGACACTCTGGTTCCCAGTTTGTCTACTTTTGTGGTTAGGTGAATCATTCCGTCCTTGATAATGGCCACATCAGCTCCCACTCTGCGTAATTCTTCCTGTACGTCCTGCTGTATCATGCGGCGGACTTCACGCAGAAAGTTTATACTTTCACTAGAGAGTCTGCTCGGGAAGTCCTCACTATCGCTCTCGTGAGGCCTACGGTCGCCAGCGTCCATAACTGTGTCTTCTAGAATGTTAACTTCGCTAATCTTGGTAGCGTCCATTGAATCAATCGTAGCATCAGGTGGGGTAGCAGGTGTTCATGGCCAAGAACTGATCAATTTTTAGACCTTTTTGTGTTCACGCACCTTTTGTGTTCTTAATTTTCCGGGAACATTTCCTAGGCATTGGTCCTTCTCTTTTTCAACAGAACCACTTTGAAAAATATAGCGACTTTATATTTCAATGAGGTGAGTTTGAACAAAATTGCTGAGGTGTTTCTACCTATTCAGCACAGTCCTGCCTCCCACATCATCACTGGAAGTTGATGACATAATTCTAACAAATGCGTGTCTGCATGTTAGCGTGCATGTTAGTGTGCATGTCAGTTTGTGTGCATGTGTGTGTGTGTGTGTGCATGTGGGTGAGACTGCGTGTGGTTGTGTGGAGTCAGTTGTGGGGGAAGGATGGCTGGGAGGAAGGAAATGTGGAATTTTTCATGACTGTAAAGCATTTTGAGTTAAATTCTTTTGTGTGAAAAGCGCTTTATATATTTAAAAAAAAATGTTTGATTTACTGATTGGATTTTAATGTCATCTCCAGTGAACATGGCATCACAAAGCTTTCTCCTGTGTGTGGTGGTGCTGGTGTGTGGGTTTGTGTCATGTGACACCCACCAACTTTGGGTTCAGGTATAACTTTTCTATTCACTCTCACAGATATCAATATTGTGTAAATGAAATGATACTGAATGAGATGTTAATGATTTAGGAGACCATGAATACGGATCTGTCACCAGTACATACATTGGTGAAGAGAGCAGTTGGTAAGTTTGTTTGAATATTTGGTGCAGTACTTTTATCATTTCCATCATACTTTTTTCCATCTTTAGCTTAGCAATTAACCCCTGAGATATATTACAATAAGACAGACTAAGAAAATGAACACAGATGTATTTATAAATGACCTGATAAATATAAACTGGGACAGTTTCAAATTATACCTTATATAGAGGATGCATGGAATTTTTCTATTTGGCCGGCACGGTGGCTGAGTGGCTAGCACTCACGCCTCACAGCAAGAAGGTTCCTGTTTAGACCTTTGCGTTGCCCCGGCCTTTCTGTATGGAGTTTGCATATTCTTCCCATATCTGAGTAGGTTTCCTCCAATCACTCCAGTTTCCTCCATCAACACAAAATTATTGATAAACATGCACCTCTAAAAACGTTTCATGTTAAAGGCAGACATCCGCCATGGATCAACTCTAATTTGCTCAATCTCTATAGGAAAAGGGATCATGCTTGGGCTAAATATCACTCCTCAAATGACCCCTCTGACTGGGAAACATACAAAGCCCTCGGGAATTATTGCACTACACAGACAAGAAATGCCAAATGTAACTATTACAAGAAGACTTTGCTCAGAATCTGAGTAATGCAGAAATATTCTGGGCCCAACAGAAATTAAAAACTAACTGTAGCGCTGGGCAGGGCTAGCAGCAGGGCTTCTCAATTATTTTCTGTGACGCCCCCCCTAGGAAGAAGAAAAAATTTCACGCCCCCCTCCCTGAGCGCGACTATAAATAGTATTATTTGTCTAGAAAATTGTTATTAGTACACCTCTGCATAACATTGTATCCTTTTATTAACATTAAAAACAAAAAAAGAAAGAAACTTACAACAAAGACACTCTGCACTGTCTTTTTGCACTGAGGTCTCAAATATTAATGTGTTTTTAATGCATCTTTGCGTACATTTGTTTACGTTTTACAGAAACGAAACTTAAAATTATATGGCCAATTTGCATAAACTGAAAGCGCTGGAAAAAAAATGTACTGTCCTTGTGCCGCTGATGCGTCAGCTTCTGTCAGACTAAAGGACACGACTCAGTGGCCCCTGCCCCAGAGTGACAATGAGAGCGCCACTACCAACTACTGTTATTGATGTGCAATTACACTTAGTTCTAGTACAGTACGGCAAAAAAAGCATGTTTCCCAAGGTCACACGCGCAACGCGCTCGTCATTGACAATGGACCCCACGGGTGCGTTACTGGACGCGAGCCCTTTCCATTGACATATATAGTGCCACCATAGGTGCACGCAGTGCACGATGTCGTGTGCCCCCACAAAACCAGAGAGCTCAGCGCTCTCCCTTTTCTAAACATTCAATGCCACACTACAGTGACACTCGTGGCATCCAATAGCACAGACTGGCACTGCCCATTGCCGCGATAGCAGCATGATTGTAATTGTTAACCATCGTAAACACCAAAAATGTGTACTGGGCAAGTGAGTAATCGATGAGGTCAATCGATGAGGTCAATCGATGAGGCGTTGCGCTCGTCATTGACAATGGACCCCACGGGTGCGTTACTGGATGCGAGCCCTTTCCATTGATATATATATATATATATATATAGTGCCACCATAGGTTTTTTTTCTTATTATTATTTATTTCTTATTATTATTATTATCCCGACCACTTTGTTCAGGGTTCGGGTACTTCCCACCGACGAAAACTCACGAAATTTTGCACAAAATTCAAGAACGCCAAAAAAGGAATTTACAAATAATCTGTATTAAAAAATCTTTAAAAATGGATGGACAGCACCCCCTGGAAAATCAAAATAAATTGCGCCCGAAAAATGAACTTTGTCGTAGACAAATGAAATTCGGGTGGTGGATAGGTCATGTCGATACGAACCAAAAAAAATTACACCATTGCTAGGCGACCAACAGGAAGTCGGCCATATTGGCCCGAGCACGCGACCCGGCGCCGAAGGCGCATTTTCCTGTCCTCATATTTTAACAAATCCAAATCCACTTTATTTATACAGCACATTTTACAAATGTAGCCGTTTCCAAAGTGCTGCACAGAGATAAAACATAAAGAATTCATAGTATGTATGTATAAGTAAAATCAAATTAAAACAGCACCATAAAATGACAAAGTAAGCTTTAAAATAAATGAAATAAAATAAATAAATAAAGTAAAATTAAATAAAATCAATAAGAGACACAGAGGACCGCACAAACTCACGCCAGAGAGTAAAAGTGGGTTTTAAGACGAGACTTAAAACACTCGATAGTCGGGGCAGTTCGGACATGAAGGGGCAGATTGTTCCACAGCTTTGGGCCGGCTACAGAGAAAGCCCGATCCCCCCTGGTTTTAAGTCTGGACTTAGGCACCACGAGCTGGAGTTGGCTCTCAGAACTCCTCCTAGGGTTTTTGACCCAGACTCTCCAGAATCATGCTGTATCATCTAGACAAGTGGGACATTAAAAGTTATTAAAAGCTTTTTAAAAGAGTGAACGGTGTTTCTGTGGCAACGCCACAAATTTCGGGTTAGTTTTTGTGGCTCACCATCAAACTTCGACGAGCGATAATTTGCACATACTTTGGCCAATTTTACAATTTTTATTATTATTATTATTATTATTATTATTATTATTATTATTATTATTATTATTATTATTATTATTATTAAATGAATTTAACATCCTCCAGCTCTGCTAAAATTTACTAATGATGTATTGTCTTCTTTTGATTGTAATCAGTAGGATGGGTTCCATATTTCTTGATCTGTCCAAAGCTTTCGATCTAGTTGATCATTACTTGCTCATAGAGAAATGACATTTTGTGGTTTAATTCATACCTTCAAAATAGACGTCAGTTTGTCTTTTCACACGGTGCTCAGTCAGACAAATGCATAATGGATAAAGGTGTGCCTCAAGGCTCCACCCTTGGTCCACTTTTATTTTCAATTTTCATCAATGATCTTCCACAAGTAATTTCAAACTGTTCAATAAATATATATCCCGATGTTACTGTAATTTATACCGCTAGTTCAGATCTTCCTTGCTCCAAAAGCAGTTGCACATTGATTTTAATAAAGTTCAAAACTGGCTTTATAATAATTGATCCATCGTAAATATGAAAAAAATATTGTTGTTTACTATTTGGAACTCACCATAATCTAATCCATTCCCCTGACCTTCACATTCAGTTCAGTGATGGGTCCAGGTTGATTCAAA
Source organism: Paratrypauchen microcephalus (assembly GCA_036785185.1). Lineage (NCBI taxonomy): Eukaryota > Metazoa > Chordata > Actinopteri > Gobiiformes > Gobiidae > Paratrypauchen > Paratrypauchen microcephalus. The sequence goes on along the minus strand of JAVJIX010000110.1, from coordinate 1,883,646 downwards.
CTGAATCTATCAAATATCTTGGACTTTGGCTGGACCCAGAACTTAACTCATATTGATTACATCATCAAAATAACATATGCTACATTAAGTCCTCTTTACCGTTCAGCTAAATGTTTCACTCAAGAAGTCAGGAAAAGAATTATTACTCAGTTAGTTCTACCCATCATTGACTATGCTGATACAATTGATCAAAAATACTCATGATATAAAGTTCACAGTTCAAAGTGAGCTTTATTGTCAAAAAACAAACAAACATATGTACAGGTTGCACACACAAGATTTGAAATTGCAGTGCTCCCTAGGCCCACAGTGAACATAAAACATCTGATAAACAAGACAATAAACACATGACTAAAACATCTCATATACCTGTAGCAAAAGTACAGTAAACTTGTATATAATACAAATAGGTAAAACACAATGTGTGGCATAATAAAGCTCAAATGGTATCATTTAAGCAGCAGTGTCAGTGTCCTTTAAGTGTCCTTTAAGCAGCAGTGTCATTGGGGGAGGGAGGGCAGGGCAGGGAGAGAGTTCAGCATCCTGACAGCTTGGTGGATGAAGCTGTCTTTCAGTCTGCTGGTCTTGGCTCTGAGGCTCCTCAGTCTCTTTCCTGATGGCAGCAGACTGAAGAGGCAGTTGGATGGGTGGGTGGGATCACCCACAATGCAGAGGGCTTTGCGGGTGAGGCGGGTGCGGTAGATGTCCTGCAGGGAGGGGAGAGACACCCACGATTCTCTCAGCTGCTCTCATTACTCGATGTACAGTATCTTATATATAAATTTATTTGTGTAATATTGTGTAATATAGGATCTTCAATATTTATTTTTTTTACTCTTCTCTTATTTTCCACAGCCACAACCACAGCGGAATATCAAGTTATGGTTCAAATCAATGATGTAGCAAGTTTCAAGGCATTTTTGGGGAATTTATCATTGCCCTTGGTCAATGGTTCTATAGAGGTCACTGCTATCACCTTGACAACAGGTACGTGTTCTAATCTGTTGTATTCTGAGACTCTAAAATTCATATATCCTAACTAAATTGAATTGTTCCCAGTGTGTTCATCTGATGATCTCACAGCCTACGAGTGCCGCTGTGAGACTGGCTATAGCTGGTCCCAAGAAGTATGCAACAATTACACTGTATGTGATCCACATGTCCCATGTGGGTGTATCACTTCTGTACCAATAGGTGGGCAGTCATGTCAGCTCAGCCCGCCAGGTAAAATTAAAGGGTTCATATTACACTATTTTCTGTATGTTATAATGTTGTTTCCTCATCACAAACATACCTGTAGTTCTGCTTTGTTTCATTCACACATGCAGTGGCGTGCACAGACAGTGGGGGCAGGTACTCAGTGAAAAATAAGGGCACTTTGTGCACAAGTGGAACTGCTGGCAGCCTTATTATAGAAGTATGAGATTAAAAAAAACAAAACAAAAAAAAAAAAAAACATTACAGGCATATGTTGAATGTAACTTCATATTTATTACCATTCTCTATATTTATGACCCATGCTGGTAGATGGCCTAGAGCCGCTTCCCTGCTGTAACTGCCTACAAAATAATAATAATAGCTTTAATAATAGCCTTTTTTTGTTTGTTTGTTTTTTTTATAATAGCCTATTAAGGTAATACAAAGTATGCAAGTAATGCAAGTTTTGTAACATAGAAATAACTTATGATTGGTATAAAATAATAGCTATTATAGCTTAATGCCTGATTTAGTACCACCAAACCTCTTTGTGTAATTAAAAATAAAATGTGGACAGCTTTTAAGATATTTTAATAAAATTAGAGGAACAGTTCAACATTAAAATCTGAGCTTTAAAAGGCCCTAAACAGTTGACTCTGGTCTTGACTATTGTCTTTCATCTTCATTTAGCTTTGCTTTCATCCAGGAGAGCAGAGAACTGCTTCCCTGTGCTGCCTGCTGTAGTTCCTTTTCTCTTTCCTTTTTAGCCTTTTCTTTCTAGGCATTATGCTGCAATTAGTAAATAACAACAGGCCAAAAGTATGAATAAGACGACTGGTGACATTACAAGGCAGAAGGGTATTTTTCTGCAAGCAATTGGGAACTGCTTGTTTGTTATTTATCAAATAAATTAGTTAATTATGTGAATGTAACGAAACACAACTTCAGGTATGTTATATACATGTTATATAAATGGTGTTTCTGTGCCCAATGCTTTCTCAGAGCAGAGGTGTAAAGATGTAACAGCACAAGCTCATTTGAGGATTGGTCAAAGTCATTATGATGGAGTTTTCAGGCACCTCCAAGCGCTGCATAAATAATATAAATGTGTTTGTCACCTTCCACGGTGGTTGGTCTCTCACTCTCATCCAGCTTACGTCCTCTACCAGAGGCCTGGGAGCTTGGGAGTTCTGCGCAGTATCTTTGCTGTTCCGTGCCGTGGCGGCACGGTGGCTGAGTGGCTAGCGCTCATGCTTCACAGCAAGAAGGTTCCGGGTTCGATCCCCGGGTCGCCTGAGCCTTTCTGTGTGGAGTTTGCATGTTCTTCCCGTGTATGGGTGGGTTTCTTCCGGGCACTCCGGTTTCCCCCATCAACCCAAAACATGCACCATAGGTAAAATCCTCCAGCTTAGGACCAAACTGAAGCAAGAAGATCATGGAGATGGTCCCCGGGCGCAGTAATGTGCTGCCCACTGCTCTTAATAAGAGGATGGGTTAAATGCAGAGATGAATTTCTCCAGTGTGAGATCAATAAAGTCACTTCTCTCTAGTACTGCACTTTGGACTGGACTGAGATGTCTGATGTTTTTCCTGGGATCTGCTGTAACCACTCCTCCAGTTTGGGCGTTACAGCCCAGAGTGCTCCAATCACCACGGGCACCATTGACGCCTTCCAGGCCTTCTCCAACTCTTCCTTGAGCCCCTGGTATTTCTCTAGTTTCTCATGTTCCTTTTTCCTGATGTTACCATTACGATGTTATTGCAATGTCCACCACCATGGCTTTGTTCTGTTGCTTATCCACCACCACTATGGTCTGGTTGGGTCGCCATCACCATTCTGTCAGTCTGTATCTGGAAGTCCCACAGGATCTTGGCTCGGTCATTCTCCACAACCTTCAGAGGTGTTTCCCACCTTGACCTTGGGGTCTCTAGCTTGTACTCTGCACAGATGTTTCTGTACACTTTGTCCGCCACTTGGTTGTGTCGTTCCATGTATGTTTTCCCTGCCAGCATCTTACACCCTGCAGTTATGTGCTGGACTGTCTCAGGAGCCTCTTTGCACAGCCTACACCTTGGGTCTTGTCTGGTGTGGTAGATCTGGGCCTCTATTGCTCGGGTGCTCAGGGCCTGCTCCTGTTCAGCCAGGATGAGGGCCTCTGTGCTGTCCTTCAGACCAGCCCTATGTTTCGGTGGTATGCCCTATGTAGGGGCTTGTCCTGCCATGATGGTCCCTCCAGCACCTCTTCCTCTGGGTGCTGGATTTGGGATGGAACCCTCCATGCATGGTCAGGAGCTTTCGTGTCTTAACCTACCTGTGTGAGATTTTGACCCCTCACCAACCCAGCAGAGCTCTACGATCTGCTGGGCAACATCTGCTGGAGGTCCCCCGGTCCCGGAGCAAACAGTGGGGTGATCGTTCTTTTGCAGTGGCCGGTCCAAAACTCTGGAACTCTTTGCCCACTGAGTTATGCTGCATCACTGACCTGCCTCTGTTCAAAGCCAAACTTAAACCTATTTATTTAGAATGGCTTTTAACACTTAGTGGCCCTGTGACACTTTCTTTATTTTAATGGTTTATCTTAATTGGTATTTTAATGTGCTTTGTTGACCTTTTTGTATGATGTCTATTGTTTTTTTATCTTGTTTTTAATGTTGTACAGCACTTTGGTCTGCTTTGGTTGTTGGAAAGTGCTATAGAAATAAAGTTTGATTGATTGATTGATTGATTAACGTCTGTGGTCTGTATCTCCTCCTTTGGCCAGCTTATGATTCCTGCTGGGTATCTGATCACTGGCAGGGCGTAGCTGTTTATTGCCTGTGCCTTGTTCTTGCCAGTGAGCTGACTTCTTAGGACTTGCCTTACTCGTTGCAGGTATTTGGCCGTAGCCACTTTCCTTGGTGCCTCTTCAAGGTTGCCATTTGCTTGTGGGATACCAAGGTACTTGTAACTGTCCTCAGTGTTTGCTATTGTTCCTTCTGGGAGTGAGACCCCCTCTGTGTGGACTACCTTCCCTCTCTTTGCCACCATCCTACTACCTTTCTCGAGCCCGAATGACATTCCAATGTCTGTGCTGTAGATCCTGGTGGTGTGGAACAGTGAGTCGATGTCTCACTTGCTCTTAGCGTACAGCTTGATGTCATCCATGTAGAGGAGGTGGCTGATGGTGGCCCTGTTTCTGAGTCGGTATCCATAGTCAGTGTGGTCGATGATTTGGCTGAGGGGGTTCAGATCTATGCAGAACAGTAGTGGGGCCAGTGTATATGCCTTGGTATATGTCACATTTGATGGACACTTGTGCAAGTGGCTTGTCATTGGTTTCAAGGGGGGTTTCCACAACCGTATCGAGTTTGCAATGAACACCCTTAGAGTTTTATTGATATTGTACAACTCCAAGCAGTGATCCATGTGTGTGGCATTGAGTCATAGGGTTTCTTGTAATCAATCCAGGCAGGTTTCCTTTTATAGTTTCCCCTTCTCCAATTTATTTTCATAATTATGATTCTGTAGTGTTCATCATTTGGGGTCTTTTTTTTTTTTTTTTTTTAATTTTAGTGTGCTTAGTGCTAGTGTGATGTGTAGCTATTCAGTAGAGGTGCAGACAACTTCACTTTGTTGAGCTCCCACTAGGTACTGCAGTCTCTTTTATTAAGTCGCTTTAGATGAATGTTGCTAAAATGTACAAATTATAATTTAAAAAAAATATCAATCATATTTATATGATTATTTGGAGACTCAAAAGCACTTAATTATAACATCATGATCCACATGTGTCACAGATTATAATGATATATATGATATAGCAGACACAAGCACAACAGTCTTCTTTAAATATTAAAATAATGAATACATTATTACTTTACACGCCGATAACAATGTATTGCAAAATAAACATTGTATTTTTCCATGACACATGCCTGTCCTGACCAGGTGTTTAAAATTAATTTGTTTGTTGTTTTTACTACATGTAAAAGCCTAATTTTTTTCTTCTCTTTTCTTTTTGTCCTCGACCACAAACCACCGGGCAACAACTATATCAACCAATGCTGCCAACTTCAGTGAATACTACAACTCCTCCCCCTACTACAACACCTAATATTACTACTACAACACCTAATATTACTACTACAACACCTAATATTACTACTGCAACACCTAATATTACTACTACAACACCTAATATTACTACTACAACACCTAATATTACTACTACAACACCTAATATTACTACTACAACACCTCCTACTACTACTACAACACCTAATATTACTACTACAACACCTAATATTACTACTACAACACCTAATATTACTACTACAACACCTAATATTACTACTACAACACCTAATATTACTACTACAACACCTAATATTACTACTACAACACCTCCTACTACTACTACAACACCTAATATTACTACAACAACACCTCCTCCTACTACAACTAATATTACTACTACAACACCTCCTCCTTCTATTACAACAATTAATATTACTACTACAGCACCTCCTACTACTACTACAACTTTTCCTCCTACTTCAACAACACCTAATATTACTACGACAACACCTCCTACTACTACAATTACTACTACTACTACTACTACTACTACTACTACTCCAGCTCCAGCTGCAGCTACTACAGGTACAATGTATTTTTGTTTGTTTTACAGTAAAATATTTCATTCACTATATTTTCATCTTGTGGTCAGTGTGGCTATAAAAATATTAAAACATAACTGATTTATAGGTATAGTGCTCGTCTGGTTTGAAAAAGACACTAATGTTACACCCCATATTTGTACTTAGATGCTTTCTATGGAGATAATTTTGTCTCATAAAGATTTGTATAAATAAAAAAAGATATATATAAATATAAATACATTTATAAATATTCAAACACAAAATACAAATACAAAAATGCAACATACAAATAAATGATAGAATTATATAAATACACAGGCATTTGTAAATACATTTTCGAGATTTGTAAATATATTTTCGAGATTTATAAATATATTTTCGAGATTTGAAAACAAATGTAGTTGACTTTGTATGTGGAGTCTGCATTTGTGGATCCATTTTTTGCTTTTGTGTCGATGACGTAATTGTGAGACAGTCCTAGCGCAAACCACGATTTGTATAAATAAAAAAAGATATATATAAATACAAATACATTTATAAATATTCAAACACAAAATACAAATACAAAAACGCGACATACAAATAATTGATAGAATGTATATAAATACACAGGCATTTGTAAATATATATTTTCGAGATTTGTAAATATATTTTCGAGATTTGAAAACAAATGTTTTGGAGTCTGCATTTGTGGATCCATTTATTGCTTTCGTGTCGATGACGTAATTGTGAGACAGTTCTACCGCAAACACGATTCGCAAATAAATGTCACCGGATTTGAATACAAATAGCCTTCACTGGACATCCAGCAGATGGCAGTGTTGAGCAGCTTGTCGGTAGTTGCTCTTTAGATGCGTGAATGAGTGAATTTCTCCTTTTATCATAGTTGCTCTTTAGTAAATGAGACTACAGTGGGCGCGCGGACACGTGAACATGAATATGCGTTGTTTTGGAACAACATATCCATGTGCGAAAGTCGAGTGGAAAGCGACCTGGATATCATTTTGGGCAAAACTCAGGCCACCGCTAACAGTGCCGAACTGACTGACTACGCACAATGCCTCTGAGCACCAGCCCTCACCACCCGAGCAGGTACGAGCACTTCAGCGAGGGGCTAGGTCTAAAGCCCCGATCAGATCAGTAGCTTTGCCAAATAAATTCAATATCCTGGACCATGAGGATTTTCCCCCACTAACCCGCGCTCACAAGGGTTGGTTGCATTTCACCCCGGCTCCAAAATCAGTCCGCCCCGGAGTTCGGGGCATGGCTATCAATGCGTCGCCAATACTCCACAGCTCTCTAGGACGGGGTCGGGTTCGTCCACTAGGCGTGACGGGGAAGACCCACTGTCCCCTCTCCGCGCGCGAGTGTCCCCCTCCCCCCGCCGTGCGGCGTCCGGGCCAGGCCCGTCCGTGTTGAGGATATTGAATTTATTATAGGCTGGTGCTCAGAGGCGTTGTACGTAGTCAGTCAGTTCGGCACTGTTAGCGGTGGCCTGAGTTTTGCCCAAAATGATATCCAGGTCGCTTTCTACTCGACTTTCGCACATGGATATGTGGTCCCACGCTCAATAGAGCGAGGGACCACTGTAGTCTCATTTACTAAAGAGCAACTACCGACAAGATGCTCAACACTGCCATCTGCTGGATGTCCAGTGAAGGCTATTTGTATTCAAATCCGGTGACATTTATTTGCGAATTGTGGTTTGCGGTAGAACTGTCTCACAATTACGTCATCGACACGAAAGCAATAAATGGATCCACAAATGCAGACTCCACATACAAAGTCAACTACATTTGTTTTCAAATCTCGAAAATATATTTACAAATCTTGAAAATATATTTACAAATCTCGAAAATATACTTACAAATGCCTGTGTATTTATATACATTCTATCAATTATTTGTATGTCGCGTTTTTGTATTTGTATTTTGTGTTTGAATATTTATAAATGTATTTATATTTATATATATCTTTTTTTATTTATACAAATCTTTATGAGACGAAATTATCTCCATACTTTCAGTACAGTGGTACCTCACCTTACGAAATTAATTCGTTCCAGAAGTGGTTTCGTAACGTGAAAAATTCGTAAGTTGAGTAGCTATTTCAATGGAAAAAGCCTGATTCGTTCCAAGGCCCCGATCGAAGTTTTTTTTTTTTTTTATCGTGTAACTTTTTTATAGTGTAACAATGTATTCTGTTCTGATTGGTTTCTCAGACTGGATTTAAACTTTTCTCACATTTGTCTCTGTTTAAACACTCAAACTTTCATAGATTTTCAACAAAACGTATCAATATTGAAGTGTGGGGGGAAGCGGGAGGGGGGAGAAAACTGCACGGACACGTGTGCGCAGCATGACCCGGCGCAGAGCTGACAGCAGGACTAGACCAAGATCTAAACCTGAACTGGACCAGGACTAAACCTGGACTAAACCAGGACTAAACCAGGACTAGACTGGATTAAAGCGCCGCGTGCGGGTCTATTTCCTGGTTTCTCACGAGTCACAGCTGAGGAGGGGACCGCAGGCAGTCTGAGCGCATGTGAGCGCGGCTCCTCCTGGTTTAGTCCAGGTTTAGTCCTGGTTTAGTCCAGACCACCGCGGCTCCTCTAGACCTCCTCTAGACCTGACCAGGTCTAGACCTGACCAGGTCTAGAGGAGGTCTAGAGGAGCCGCGGCTCTTGCATGGCTCTCGCTCACATGCGCTCAGACTGCCTGCGGTCTCCTCCTCAGCTGTGACTCGTGAGAAACCAGGAAATAGACCCGCACGCGGCGCTTTAATCCATCTGGTCTAGTCCTGGTTTAGTCCTAGTTTAGTCCAGATTTAGTCCTGGTCCAGTCCAGGTTTAGATCTTGGTCTAGTCCTGCTGTCAGCCCCGCGCCGGGTCATGCTGCGCACACGTGTCCGCGCAGTTTTCTCCCCCCTCCCGCTTCCCCCCACACTTCAATATTAATACGTTTTGTTGAAAATCTATGAAAGTTTGAGTGTTTAAACAGAGACAAATGTGAGAAAAGTTTAAATCCAGTCTGAGAAAAGTGTATAATGTGTGTGGCTGAGCGCGCATTATTTGAATTTTTGAGATTTCGCGTTTCGCAACTTGAAATTTCATTCGTATCTAGAGACAAAAATTTACCGTGAAGGCGTTTCGTAACTTGAAATTTTCGTTTGTTGGGTCATTCGTAAGGTGAGGTACCACTGTACTTTGATTTGCTGCATGTACTGGGGTTAAGTGAGTATTCACATAGTCCTTTTATTTCAAACTGGTTTTAACTGTAAGATCTGGCAATCCAAAGTAAGGAGCTCATTTGGTTTTCTGGATTCAAAAGTTGCTATGACAACCAAAACTAAAAATATATATGACTTTAAAGGTGCCCTATGTAACTGTATTAGAAGGTTCACCAGCATGTGTCCATGGATATATTAATGCTTCACCTATAATTTTCCACAGTATGTATACATTTGTCTGTCTTTATCAAGACATCTGTTCAGATCTGTGGAGAGGCAAATCCGCTCACTATATGTGTGTTTTTCAATGTATTTATTAGCAATAAAAAATAGCCATAATGAAATAAATCCTGGGTAGAAAGATTTAATTTCATTTAATGATCACCAACCATTATTGAGGACAGGTGAAAATGAAATTCCCACTAAAAACCTGCTGCCAAAACATTTCTATTATAAAGGGCCCAAATTATACACTATTAAATTGTGAACACAGATTGTTACGGTTAATCGGTTAATTGTGTAAGCGGGTAGTATCATTATACAATACTACATACTGTAAATATTGTTTTTTTTTTGTTTTTTTTTTACAGAACAAATACCAGTGTCAGTCATTTTGGATGAGACATTTAAATCTTCTTTTAATGAGCCGGATGATCGAATGAACCGAGAAATAAGAAAACTGGTAACTTGTATTTATTTATTTATTTCCATTTTAACAGCCTGTCTGCTTGCAAATAAACTCTTATTGTTTCTTACAGATTTGGAATGGTTGTAATAAAAGCCATTTAAACTGTGATATATCGGGTTTAAATTTTAAGTAAGAGTAATTACAAAACCACACATACATTACATAATTCAATTCAGTTCATTTAATCTTTATTCTGGACTCATGGTCTCATGGTTTTAAAACAGACAAACTATGTAACTGATCATTTTGACTAAAAAAGTTCACTGTGTTGATGTTTTTTTTACTTGACAGACCTGGAAGTACAATCGTCGAGAGCAATGTTAGTGCTTTACAGCCAGTGGACATACAAAAATTAAAGCAAGACATTGTGAGTGAAATTCTAAAAAATTTCAGTGTCATCACTGATGGTAAGTTGATTTTTCACAATACAGTGAACCCTCGTTTATCGCGGGGGTTAGGTTCCAGAAATAGCCCGCAATAAGTGAAATCCGCGAAGTAGGACAATTTTATATTTTACAATTATTCTACATGTTTTAAGGCTGAAAACGCTTCACCAGACACATTATACACCTTTCTGAGACTGGTATTAACATTTTCTCACATTTTTCTCTTGTTTAAACACTCAAACTTTTGTAGATTTTCATTAAAATATATTAATAGTGGGGCGGGGGCACGTGACACGCGGGCACGTGCGCGCGGGCACGTGCGCGCGGACACGTGCGTTTGTTTTGGTACCACATATCCATGCCATGTGCGAAAGTCGAGTGGAAAGCGACCTGGATATCATTTTGGGCAAGACTCAAGCCACTGCTAACAGTGCCGAACCGCTAACAGACGCCTCTGAGCACCACAAGACCAGGTAAGACCAACCTGCGCTCACAAGAGTTGGTTGCATTTCACCCCGGCTCCAAAATCAGTCCGCTATCAATGCGTCGCCAATACTCCACAGCTCTCTAGGACGGGGTCGGGTTCGTCCTCTCGTCCTCTCACGGGGAAGAGCCACTGTCTCCACAGTGCGCGCGAGTGTCCTCTCCCCGCTGCGGCTCCCCCGGACGCCGCAGCGGGCCCGTCCATGTTGATTCTTGGAAGAGTCCATGTTGATTCTTGGCTCTTCCATGGTCCGGCTCGCACTCTCTTCCATGGCTCGTGCAAGTAAACAAAGGCCACACCCCCTGTCACCCAGGCGCTCTCGTGAAGGAAATCTGAGACTCTGTCCCTACCATCCCTGGTCTAGACCTGGTTTAGTCCTGGTTTAGACCTGGTTTAGTCCTGGTTTAGACCTGCTTTAGACCTGGTTTAGTCCTGGTCTAGTCTCTTAGCTAATCAGGGCGCAGGACAGAATGTTACACTGTAAAAAAAAAGTTACACTATAAAAAAAATTGAAAAAAAAAAAAAAAAAAATTGGAAAAAAAATCCGCGAAACAGCGAGGCCGCGAAGAGTGAACCGCGATACAGCGAGGGTTCACTGTATTTTGCATTTTTATTTTTCACAAAATTACATAACATTTTGGTTATTTCTCAGGGGGCAGTTTGAATTTTAAGAACCCGCCAGTACTTTTTGGCACTATGGCTGAAATAGTGTGTGACCCATCTGGAACTAATTTTAGCAGCAATTGGACAGCATCATGGTTTAGAAATTATAATCACCAGAAATCAGAAATCACCACTCAACATGAAGTACACAATAATAGAACATCAGTGCTGACAATTACAAAGTTTTATCGCACGCTCAGAGGTAACGTAGTACTGTGGGTTAGAAAATAATTCTTTCTAAAAGTATAAATATGTTTTATTTATTCAGTTACAATGAAATCTCAAACCAAGCTATTGCTGGCTTGGCATATAGTGTGATTTAAAATGAGAAGAAAAATATAAACGACTCAAAACAAAACATTCAATTTAATTTCCTAATTTTATTGATAGCCCACTTGGCAGTTGAAATCATCAACATACCCTGGGGCTGTGATGCTAACTGTAGGCCCTGCTCTGTCTAAGGCTTTGTTAGACTTTAATCTGATCTTCATTTTAACACAATCTGAGTTGTGAGGTGTTGTCTGGATGACTATATTTGAACACTTTAATACTACTGCACACTCTATTGTAGTTTGAATTCATATTGTTTGTTCGGTATTCTCACGTTAATTAATTTCGTCAAATCTTTTTTCAGGATATTATGAGTGCAGACTCACCAGTGGAAACACTATATTTAGACAATCTGCTGTACTGACTTATAAGGAGCTGCCAGTCATTACTTTAAAGCCAGAGTCACAAACTAAAGTGTGCACAGAGGGTTTCTCTCAAGTCATTGAGTGCTCTGTTCAGAGTACTGTTCAGAGTACTGTTCAGAGTACTGTTCAGAGTACTGTTCAGAGTACTGTTCAGGACTCCTATTATCTCCGGTGGAAAGGCAACGCCTCAGCAGGTACAGCTACTCTACAGCACAGTAATAACCTTATAATAGCATTGTAACTATATGGCAATAGCATTAATGAACATGGTAGCTAAAGTGTATTTATGGAAAATTACACATGGATCTGGACTATAATTTTACTTGATAATTCTTAATCCTGACCCTTCAGTATGAAGTATGGCTGTAAATTATGAGGAAATGTGTCTACTATTTATTCATTGTTATCTCAGTTACCGTGTTTTGTTATTAATTATAACTGGTAACCATAATTGCATGTCACACACACACACACACACACATTTTTGACAATCTGACATTGTCAAAAGGGTGTGTGAGCCATTTTGGTTGAAATAATTATATTGTTTATTAATGGAATAAATATGTTGTGTTTTGCCACCTTCTACAGTGTATGTTTGTCTTAGGCAGGGTACCTGATTTTTATGGTCTCCAAAACATTCAAAGCTGAATTTGTTTATTTTAAACAGTTTACAGAAGTCCAAAGTTATGTGCGAGTGCCTTTTTTTTGCTGAAAACGCGCGGTGCCTCCATTATCTAACCGATTTTCTGGGCACAGAAGGGCTGCGCTTGAATTGCGTAACTAAATTTCAGCGTGAGAAATACCATGTGTGGCGTGTGAGCGTGTGAACACGTCGAATTGCGTGTGTCACACTCTCAAAGTGTGAGACTTGAGAGCCCTGCTAACAATAACTAGCATGTTAACAGCACAGTTCCTGGTTATCCAACAATAAAACACTTAGTAATAAGAGGCAAACAGAACACAGTGGTCTTATTTTTACCACAAGAGTGTTTTTTTTTTCCTTTTCATCAGCCCCAAGCATTCTAATTGTATGTCAGAAACAATTTGTTAACCTTTTAAATATATTTGAATAAAAATAAATATTTGTTTTATATTTCAGCCATTGGTAAAATCACCAAAGTTGTCGACAGTTGCCAACAGATATTTACAAACACTTGTGAAGTAGCAAATTATACACAGTACAATAAAACAGTAACATTAAAGTTTACAACAGAAACAGGTATGTTCAATTATACCTTGTCATTACAGATTGTGATGGATTTAAATGGCTGACTCATACTCCTCTACAGTGTTTGCATGTACAAGTAGCATCTGGGGCGTTGGAAATGAAGGGGACCAAGTTGAAGGATCCTGTGAAGACAGAAAAGTGGGAGAGAAAGTGGTCACATGTTTGAACCGAGAGTGGGAAGTGGAGGACTTCTGTGTTCTTATAGAAATCCAGGAACTGCTGAATCAGACAGAGGTCAGCTCTTTACACTAAAACATAACTTAAACATCTCTTCAAAAGTAATAGGTCATTTGGACAGCCGGTTTACTTTGTGCCAAACACTCCATGAATGCAAATTTTTCTGTGGGCTACCTACTTGTTTCCACTGGGGAGGGTATTGCTTATCCTATGTTGTTTGGCATTAAACTATCTATCCATGCGTTAATTACTTTACAGGTGTTTTATTACAACACGTTTGTTCAGATATGACCTGTAACCTGGTGGGATACACAATTGTCATAATGGAGATTGATATGTTTAATGCCATAAAGCAGAACATTATAGGCAAAAGGATATAATCATGGAGAGGAGTAGGGATTGGACTCTCTACCAAAAGGTTATATGGTGTAATTTCAAGTTACAGAAATGCAGCCCCCATTCTGTGCCACTGGTCGCTAATTCTGATTTTAAGTAGTATTTTAACAAATAAACAATGTGATGATCATTTCAAACAAAATTTTATTTCAGACAAATTTGTATTTCTTGTTTGTTGTGTGGACAACCTTTGGGGGCCCCCTGTAGTGTCTCTAAGGCCCCCAGGGGACCTCGGACCCCACTTTGGGAACTACTAGTCTAGAGATTGATTCAAACCTGCAACCTTCCTGAAGTAGGATTCCTGCTGTACCCCCTGCCCTGTGCCATTGTGTGGTTCTCATGATGTTTTATTAACAGGAGTTAAGAAGAGATAAGAACAGCACTGGAGTTACTGAAATCCTGAATGAGCTCAATGAAGTCACAAATGAAAATGAAAATATTATAACAGAATCAGCTGCAACAATCGCTGCCATTGTGAGAATCATGGAAATTCTGGCAAACATAAGCCAAACAATTTCAAACGAATCGATGAAGGTAAATAATGATTTTTCTCTTGTCATACAGTGAACATATTGTGCAATATTGCAAATTGAAATGAAATGAAATATGTGCATGTCTTCTTTAACACACTTGTCTCACACTTGTTTCTTCAGGACATCTTAAACACATCAAGTATTTTAACTATGGACAGAGCAAAAAAATCATGGGATAGACTTAACAATAGAACATATGATGATTTGAGAAGAAACTCAACCCCAGAATTGCAATTTGCAGTCAGTTCTACATTTTTGCAAAATCTTGAAGTTTATACAGAGAAATTTGAGGATCGATTTGGTGATATCACAACAGATTTAATCATGTTTAACAAAACTGTCTTCAGCAACACTTTCCAAGAGGAATACAATAACTCAGTGCAAATAGAAATACCACAATCTGGGCTACAAAACAATAATGTTACAGTGATGACGTTTGAATCCTTACATAATGTAGTACCTCCAATCGACCGAAACCTGACATCCAACTTATCCATCAACGCTAAAGTTGTTCTTGTCCAATCAAGTGGAGTTAAAAATGTGTCTTTCACCTTTGACCTCCGCAACAGCTCTTTGTTCAGCCCCCAGTGTGTTTTCTGGAACTTCAAACTCTTCAATAACGCAGGTGGATGGGACGATGAGGGCTGTATTGTGGTTACTGTAACTAAGGATAACGTAACCTGTCAATGCAATCACTTAACGTCATTCTCCATACTTATGTCTCCTTTTGCTAATTTTACTGAAGAACAACAACTAATCTTGGATATCATAACGTATATTGGAGTTTCAATATCGATTGCTTCCCTGATAATCTGCCTCGTCATTGAAGCAGTTGTGTGGAAAAAGGTTCGCAAACCAAGAGTATCCTACATGCGTCACGTTACCATTGTCAACATTGCTGTTTCACTGCTTTGTGCCGATATCTGGTTCATGATCGGAGCTGGGATTTCTGAAAAAAAACACGAACCTTCTTGTACTGCAGCCACGTTTTTCATCCATCTGTTTTACCTGGCCTTATTCTTTTGGATGCTGGTGTCAGGGCTATTGCTGTTCTACCGCACCATCAGTGTTTTTGATAGTGGGATCAGAAAAGGAACCATGTTGGCTGTTGGTTTTTCCATTGGATATGGAGCGCCAGTTATTATCGCCGTGGTGACTGTAGCAGCCACTGCTGGACAGAAACATTACATACAGTTAGACAATGTCTGCTGGCTCAATTGGAAGAAGTCTCGTGCTCTTCTGGCATTTGTGATCCCAGCTCTGACAATTGTTGTGATAAACTTCTTGATCTTGTGTGTGGTCATCTATAAAATAATTCGAAGAAGGACAGCAGCAAATGGAGCAAACACAGAAGAAAAACATGTCCTCGTGGTGATTATCCGCTGCCTGGCTTTCCTAACTCCTTTTTTCGGGTTAACCTGGTGTCTTGGAGTGGCAACAATGGTGGATATTGAGGATAAGAACTCTAAATTTGGAGTTCATGTCTCCTTTGCATTCTTCAATTCCCTCCAGGTAACTGTACTGAAGTTTATTAGTCATTTAAATAATACATAAAGAAAAAAAAATCTATTTTGTCAAATGAACTACTTATAATTACTACTTTATAATTTCTGTTTGTCAGCTAGGTAACTACAAAGTAAAGTGTGAACTGTGCCTGAGTCATATCACACTAGGTGTAGTTCAACAGAAATTGTAAACAAGTAGGTGTGTTAGTTTCAGATTAGTTTCAGTGTACTTAGCTTCTCTCTTCAGGCAGATAGGCAGTGTCCACCACCATCTGACCAAAAGTGAAGAAGCAGCTTGGATGAGCTGCGAAATCGTTTAACTCATGATGCATTATTATAAAATCAAATCTTGTGGAGTTTCAAATAGTTGCAGAAATATCATCTAAATGTGTATGTTTTAATTGTGTAATGCCTGAAAACCAAAAGATTTTTTAAAAGTTGCACTATGTAACTTTTCTGGAAAGGGATCCACCATCTGCTTGTCTCCATGGAGATATTCCTTTGCGTGGCAGTCCCATCCTCCAGAAAAGTTACATGGTGCACCTTTAAATCTGCTAAAATTTCTGAAACTTTGTTGTAGCTCTTGTTGCTTCATAACAACCAAAGGCCACATCAATAATTCTGCATCATGAAGTTGCACTTTGCAGTGACATCATGCTGGGGTTATTCTACATGTATGTATATGGCGAAATGTTCAGCAGTTACCATGAGGACACAATGCACACATTAGCAAACTGCTAATAAATCTTTTAAGATAGTCTGAGAACTGGAGAAATGGATTTAAACTAGTCTGGTTAACACCTGACCATATCACAAGTGAGATATGGGTCTGGAAACTCGCTTCGAAAAATCCCGTAGCGGAGGTGTGGTTAGCGATTGCCAACGGCCGTTTATTGGGCGTTATGAATGTCTATCATTGAGCGTATACGTAAGTCCATAGCCAATCATGTCAGTTGTCAGTTCAAACTACAAGCTTCCGTTTGTCATGCAGTACGCGTCACCGTCTTGCCACACCTCCCCCGCTCTCTGATTGGGGCCCTAAATCTGGGACTCTCGCTTGGACGAGTTTCCAGGCCGCCTTCCAGTTCGAAATGAACGGAAGCGGCCTGGGAATTCCCAGGCTAGATTTAAACAGCACATTTCAGCCTGTGATCAATTTTCAACAAAAAAGAGACTGTCATTTTTCATGAGAGACTTGTTTAATTACATTATTATTATATTACAAATTTGCGTACTTATGCATACTCAACTTTTTAATATAATGTACTCACTTTATAAATTACTGTTTTAAGGGTTTCTTTGTATTGCTTTTTGGAACTCTTCTGGATAACAAGGTATCAATCTTAGAAAAGTTATTTCTTAAATTCCATTGCTGCTATGTTGACATTGATACAATCATTCATGTTTTTGTTGTTTTAAAGGTGCGTCAAGAAATCTCAAAATCTACAAGTTCTGGAGGAACAAGGGTAAGAAAAATCATTGGGCAGTCCTATTTTCAATCAAGCAGAGTTTTCCTATTTACTGCTGTTCCATGGTTTTGTTATTACTTCAGAGCACAACTGGTGGACAGACTTCATCATCAGGTGGACTGGCTGGGTTGCGAAGGCGGAGAGGTACAGTAACAAAAAATAGTGCAAAATGAAATGTTTATACTGATAATGCAGATAATTGTGTACTGATTTTGGTTGTTTTCTTTCCTAGATGGTTACCATATATCATCAAATGGGGATTCGTCAATTACTAATACTTAATGGATGACTTAGACTTAGATAAGCTTTATTGATCCACAAGGGAAATTATTTGGATACTGTAGCTCACTCATCATAATACAGGGGTGTCCAAACTTTTTTCATCAAGGGCCACCTATCTAAACACAGAAGAAACAGAGGGCCGATCGAGGGCCATACACTGGTGCTCAGTACAGTGAATAATTGAAATATATGCATGTTAAACACGTTAGAATGCGCTTCAGTCCTTTATTCATGCTAAGATCTTCAAAACCACACAATAAATATTACATGTTGTCTTATCAAGGTAGATTTTCAAAAAACTTGCAGTCGAACGTTCTGCTCAAGGTAATTTGGGCCAATTCACCTGGAAGAAAAATAACTAAAACAATAGAAAAATATAAAATATAATCAAACTTGGATGACTTAGCTATGCTATAATGTTCTTACTTAATCAAAAACATACCAGGAGATGTGTTTTGTTTCATTCACATGTTTGAGTAATCCTGCATTAGTAGTCTGTCTATATCTCAAAGATCAAAATGCTCTGTTCCACCTTGTGATGTCATAGTTTTCAAGTTAACAGCTCCTTTTACTTTTATTAAGTAGAGAGAGGCATTTCCAAGGCTACAATCCACCAAATGAGCCTAGTGAAGGTGTATGGAGTTTAAAAACACAGCACTTCCTGTATTACCACATGACATCACAGGGTGGAGTGTTTTCTAAACCTAAATATGCAGGGTTTGTGTGACCTAAACAAAACACAGCTCCAGGTTTGCTTTTGATGAGGAAACAACATTAATACATAGATCAGAAAATTGCGTAATATGGATGCTTAAAAAATTGATTTTGAGCATACAACTGGTCAGTTTGATGCCAGTTTAATTTTAATTGAAATGCCATGTATTCTGAGATAGGAAGTGAAATATGAACTTTACATAACTGTGTAGGAGAAACAATGCGGCTCAGGCCGCAATTACGCGCCAGGAGAGGACTAGCGGTCTCATGGCCCTGCATGGTGACTTGAAAGTTGAGGGGCCTTGCGGTACCAGGTTTCTGACTAATTGTCCATTCACCTGAGTTCTAATGTTTTCCCGTGATGTTTTACAAACAAAAAGATACCTTGTGTAAACTATTCCACTGTATTATGTCTTTGTCTATTGTTATTGATTGTATTGCATTCCTATTCTGTTTATGTTCTTGTATCACTGAAGAGAGAGGTGGGACGTTAACGCCTCCATGTCGCCAGCTTTAAGACGTGTCCATTTCCAGGTCTTTTCGTTGTTTATAATGACAAATAAAGCTTCCATTCCATTTCATTAGATAATACATTTGGAGGATTTTGTTGGATAACTGTAAGTTGTCTGTTTATTTTTCATAAACTCTCTAAGGAATCTTCGATTAAAAGTGTGAAATCTGTGCTGTTTATTTGCCAAGCACTGAGGGAGTAATTCAAAGTGTCACCCATGGGGACCATGGTGTTTTGTTTTGTGTGGGGAAAGTTGTTCAGTCAAATGGGTATAATTAGCACCTATAATGTAATACTAGGCGTGTATTGGCTGTAACACCTTTTCTGCTGGGTCTCTCTAGACAAAACACAGCATGCCCTCGGCAATAGGAAAACAGCAGTCACCTCTATGGTCAAGGATATTTCCTTCAGAAACAAAGTGTGGAAAAATAATACAGTTTAATAAATTAATATTTGATCATGACAAATCTCATTTAAAGGTAAACTGTGTAACTTTTCTGTTGGAAGGTCTGCTTATCTTCATGGAGATGTTATTGCCTTGTCTAGAATGTTCCACTGTAGAGATTAAACCTATCTATCTGAAAGGAGACAACTATAGGCCACATTACAGGTCAGATCCGTGGAGAGGCAACGCTATTCGCAGAGAAAACTATTGTTAGAAAATTATTCTTGAGCAATAGAAACGCTAGTAATTAATTAATGCTCAATAGATGTGTTTAATGTCATACCATGGAACATTCCAGGCAGCTCAATAACATCTCCATGGAAACAAGGAGGTGATGGAAACTCCACCAGAAAAGTTGCCCAATATACCTTTAATACTAGTGCAGAAACATTTATGTATGATTCAACAATGGATGGACCAAATAATTACTGTTATAATAATTAGAATCTAGGTTAAATATTTTTGTTTACCCTTTAATTACACTGTACCTTTGTAACGTTACACCAAGTCTCATATGTTTTATTGTTATATTTTATATTTATTTATGTATTTATGTATCTTATGTTGTATGTCTATATTGTATTGTGTAAATATTATGCTGTAAAAGTGGACCAAAATGCTTTATGTAAGCATTTTTCTGCCCATAAACCAGAAGCTAAACAGTTCAAATCTACTTATACTTCTGTATCCTGTGACAGTATACTTCACACGCAATAAAATAAAAATATAGTTTATATTCTTTGTCAATGTATTTATTTATTTATTTGTTTTGTATGAAAACCACTAGATGGCAGGCTAGATTAACCAAAGTACCTGCTCTCTATGTACCATGTTGATTAATATTCAGAATTTTACTATTGTGAAAGACTGCAACTCACAAGCCGAATATGCATTGACTTTGAGATGGATTTTAGTTCACAATTTCACTATGGACAAAACAAACAATTTTCAGGAAAATAATTTACATAAATCTTTAATTTCATGCTTCTTTGACAAGACAAAGGAACTGGTGATTGACTTCAGGAGAAAGAGGTGGAGCCCATTACCATCCAGGGTCATGAGTGAACAACAGGCTGGACTGGAGGGACAACTGTAGTGCTGTGTTCAAGAGCATGAGCAGACTTTCAGTGTGTGCAGTAAGTTACTGGAGATCTACCAGTTTGTGGTGGCCAGCTCCCTGTACTTCGCGGTGGTCTGTTGGGGGAGCAGCACCAGTAAAAGGGACATTGGTCGGATTGACAAAGTGATCCGCAAAGCTGGTCAAGTGATCGGCTGTGAGCTGGAGACATTTTGTCACAGTGAGGGACAGAAGGACATTGGACAAACTGCTCTCCATTATGGACACTCCTGCTCACCCACTGCACCAGACCATAGACCAGGGGTGGGCAATTATTTTTCCCCAGGGGCCAAAGCAGAAAAAAGCAGAGAAGCAGAAAATATTGTGGAGGGCCGAGCCAAAAGTTTGAAGTCTACTCTGGTTATTAATTTTATTTCTACGTTGAAATCAATAAATGGCATTGTTTACAGAAGCTGGTAAGTTATGTGTTATTATTAAGTAATAAGAGAGTGAGGTTTTACAAAAACTGGATTTATTCAGTAAAATAATTCAAAACAATGGTAAACGTGAAACATTTGTAACTGTTTTGCAGTCACATTAACCCCACAATGCTTTCTGAGTTTAACTTTCTTAACTTTGTATTAAGACACAACAATGTCTTTGTATGCCAAATAATATAATACAAGAAATGTCACAAAATGTGTGTCCAACTGCCAAACTGTGTAGAAAAAAAGTCAAAGTTAGCATGCTTAGTGT
The DNA here is from genome assembly GCA_036785185.1 of Paratrypauchen microcephalus. Lineage (NCBI taxonomy): Eukaryota > Metazoa > Chordata > Actinopteri > Gobiiformes > Gobiidae > Paratrypauchen > Paratrypauchen microcephalus. Next base: position 1,862,591 of record JAVJIX010000110.1, on the reverse strand, counting down.
TTTTTTCTTGATCAGTGAGAGAAATCTTGCCTCTGTTGAGCTTTAACAAGTGCATCAAAGTCAGGTTCATGTTTGAGGTGGAGATGTGAAGCACGTCCAACAGATGATCATCAGTACAAATGCATCAGTACACAGTGGAGCCGCCAGGCATACGGCCGTACTCACTAGGCGTACCTTGAAGAGATTTTTTTTTTTTTTTTAATTCCTGTTTGGCACTTTTGCAAGACAACATTAAGCGAATAAAAACGCATTTTTATAGAAATTGAATGTTTTAAAGGTCCCATGGCATGATATTTTCACTTTCTGAGGTTTTTGAACGTTAATGTGAGCTCCCCTACCCTGTTTAGGCCCCCCCCCCATGGCTAAAAGTTGCGAAATGTCTAAACTGAGCATTTGCGGTCCTTTTCTGCGTTACACAAAACCAGTGTTCAAACGGGCGAGTTCGGACAAGGCACCTTTTTGACGTCAGATCGGCAAATGCAGCTCCAGCCCCTCCCTCTGTCTCCGCTCAGCGTCCCTGAATATCCCACCCATAGAGTTTGGGCTGTGAATGCGCTACGCAATGCGAAATGCATTTTTTTATTTGCCTGGAGGCACGTCTGAGTGTTTCTAGGCTCGCAAGTCCCTTACCCGACCCTCTGGACCTCTGAAATACCAGTGGTTTAATTTTATTTTCTGTGTAAATATGCTTTTTTTCATTGCAAAGTCTCCCATCTGTACACGGAAGAGAGGAGACAGAGCGGAGGCGAGCTGCCCCCCCCCCTTAGCCAATCTCTCTGTCCTTCTCATTTGCAGTGAAGCAGCAACACCCACAATAAAGCATTTTAGACACATATCTAGCCTCATGAAGACTGTCAGAGTCATATCTCATGCAGTGAGTGTTGATTTTGAAGAAGGATTCATTTACAGTATTAGGGAACCATTAAGGAGCCATATAAAAGCATCAAGAAGTACCATGTCATGGGACCTTTAATATAAATAGAATGTGTGAGATTGAGAGCCCAAGCGAACTGGGTCCGATCAGACTGGAAGTGCGATAAGCACCAAGTTCACAGCCCGACAGCACACTCCTCACGCCCCCCCCACAAAAATGATACATCCAACATTCCATCGCAGCAGGTCACCTCCTCAGTATACACACAACGAAGTTCGAGTCCTCTTTACTGAAACAGTGATATTGCTCGAATTCAACGACATGTTTGGCTGGAAAGACGTAATTAAAGTGTTGCAAATGCGATATTAAACTGTAGCCTACGACGTCCATGGACTAGCAGACAACGGATCAAACTTAAAGGGATATGCCACCCCCAGGTCAAACTTGGGCATCTCCCCACAGTCCAGAGACTAAAATAAGTGATGGAAAGCGTTTTCCTGGTCACCCAGCCATTGTCCGAGTCTGTCAGCACTGACCGCCGCGGTATCTGCTGCTCCTCCGCGTTAGACTGGAGTCTAACGGCGCCAGCGAAAGATTTCGGCCAAAAGGAATTAATTTGCTCGATGCGTTTCCCAATTACTTTCTGTGTAGTGCGCATTCATATCGAGTGCAAATAAATGTGCAAATCAACACGGAGAGCTTGCCTTGGTCATTTTGGGCCGTATTTGGCTGCCATAAAGGGACAGAGCAGCTCATTTTCCAACAGGCTCCTACAGCTCCACTCAAACAGTGAGAGATACAGGACTACATTCATACCATACTCCATACAACTGTACAACAACTCACCCTTATGTAACAGATAATACTCCCTACAACTGTATATAGCTGGAATTGGACATCTTATTGGATATTGTATTTTATACTTTATTACTACTTTTCTATTTAATTCTGCTTCGTACATATATCTTATTATCATTTTTATTTTTATATCAGACACTTTTTTTTACCCTCTGTTATATATTATATTTGATGACTGAGCTACTGTACCCAAAACAATTTCCCTTGTGGATCAATAAAGTTTGTCTAAGTCTAAGTCTATTTTATTGAGAAAACAAGGTGTTCTCCATATTCTATTTTATTCTTTTTTTGGAGCTGTTTGATTGTATATCTTTATAAATAAATATATAAACATTGTTATCAGGTCTTGAGTCACTGTAGTGACATTTATATTTCATGGAAATACCTCACTATTTGCATTAAGGCCATTATTCGATATCTGACAAAGACAAACCAGCTTGTATCTTTAATATGATATGTCCTCTTTTCCATCATTCATTCACTTCCTTTCTGGAAGTTGCCATGGTATTAGTTTGCATGGGCCTGACAGCAAATAACTTCTCTCCGGACTACAAAGCTGTTTTAAAGGTGCATTGTATTTTTCTGGTGAAGGGTCCGTCACCTGCTTGTTTCTATGGATATGTCGTTGCTCTGTGGTCCACAATATGACATTAAACAGCTCTACTGTATCTTAAGTTACAGGTGGTTTTATAGCTCAATCACACCTTGAAAGGCATTCTGACAGTGAGCGGGGTTGCCTTTCCACAGACCTGACCTGTAACTTGGTCTGGTTTGGTCTCCATGAAGATGAAAGGTTTAATACCATACTCTGAAATATTCCAGACAAAGCAATAACATCTCCATAGGGAAAAGCAGCTGGCAGGCCATCCACCAGAAAAGTTACAGAATGTACCTTTAAACTGCGTAAGATGCTAAACATTTTTTTACTGAATTTGGTGGGATAATACTTGTAAATATAAATGATAGTTTTACACTAATCAAGAAAGAATTTGTTAAGAAATGTTCAAAAATATGTTGAAAATTACAGGAAGTAGAGCTGACATCACACTAGGGAGAATTCTATTCAAAATGTTTGACACAAGAATTTACACACAAGAAACACATTTTTCTTTTAACATTATTTCTACAAAATAAAGGTGTTTTCTTGAATTTTTATTTGTCAAAGAATAATTTCTGTGTACGTTAGAGCAGTTAGAACACCCTAGCATGATGTCACTGCAAATATCCATACCTTATTTACAAAGAGATCCATCTGCCTATACACCTGCTCATACAGACACATATTCAGTAATAGGCCTACAGTACAATATACTTCCAAATCCTATATGCAGGTATTTTCACATTGGATTATCAAAAGTCATTAAATTTTCCTTATGTTCCTTTTTTATTATTGAATATCTCAGTTTGTACAATATTAGTCAATACAACAGTATTAATAATGTGATTATTACTTCTGATCTCAAAATGTATGAAAGTCCAGTCTAGTAAACATTATTTTTGGGACAATAATGAGTACAGAGTTGTTCAAAGTGTTGATGTATTTTTTGTAATTGCAGTTTTTCCATTTCGCACAAAGGGAGTCACTGAAATAAGAAAATGTCCACAAAGCAGATGCAAAACTTATAGGTCTCGGTTGACTTTGCTAATCAAATCGGTTACAAAAGATGGAAGGATAAGTCTACTCTGTAAACATGTTTACTCTGATACTTTATAATGGAAACTTGTGCTGATTTAGCTGTCCAACTGAATTAACAGACAATTAGCAGCCTGTTAGTTTTAGTTAGTTTTCTGTGTTTTTTTATTTCCAATTCTAAAGGTAGAGTGCGTGACTTTTATAGTTGAGGGTACACTGTGGTTAGAATCTTCCAGTATGGCATTAAACTTTCTATGGAGGCAAGAATTGATTGACTGATTGACTTTGCAGTGGGGGTGTTCTACGTGTATGTGTATTGTGTTACCATGGTGACACAATGTACACATTAGCAAACAAAGGCTCTTTGCAGCTGATGACATCAGCTGCAAAGTATCAAAAGGTAGGTGCAATGTATGTTTTTCAAGAGTAATAAAATAAATGGCCATACCTTCTTGTCAAAGCCTGATCCCGTCAGATCTCAGAAGCTAAGCAAGGTCAGGCCTGGTTAATACTTGGATGGGAGACCACTGGGAATTCCAGGTGCCACAGTGGGCGCCAGTTGCAAAAACGTCATTGTGTCCTTAGGCAAGACACTTAACCCACATTGCCCAGTATGAAAGTGGAGTGTGCGTGAGTATTGGAGGTGGTCAGAGGGGCCGATGGCGCAGATTGGCAGCCTTGCTTCTGTCAGTCTGCCCCAGGCCAGCTGTGGCTACAGCAAGTACCTTACCACCAGCAGGTGTGGAGTGAATGAACAATGAACTGTAATATTAATATTATTATTATTATTAATAATAATAATAATAATATAAATGTTTGATTTCTTCCCTGCTGAGCTTCTGAGATCTGACGGGATCTGGTATGGCCACAGTATGGTTATCCATACAACAAAAATAAAAAAAAATAAAAAAATAAAGTGATTTATATGAATTAACTAATAACTGAAAAGCCCTATCTGATGTTGGCCTGGACCTTTTTGTTTAAGGCAAGAGCTACCCAGCCTCCATGCCATTACAACTATACAATAACCTGAAACCTGCCAGTCCTTTTAATCCCCCTAATAAAACCACTGTCACTTATGTAAGGAGGGGAGTCCACAGACATAGTCTGGAAGTGAGCTTGACCTCCTGAAGGAGATGCAGGATTTGGTAATCAAATGTCCATGGAAAGTTGAAAGCTCAGAGCCACATATCTGGAGACATGTTGATATGCTCTGAATGCAAATGTACCTTGTATGGCTAGAGATACACACACACACACACACACACACACACACACAGTGTCAGACAGGCTTACAACTCCATCTGAGTAGCAGACGGGTGCATTTTAGGTGAATCTACGCTACATGCCTCTAGTTTCTCTGCTGAGCTAATATTACAGGTAAGATTTTTATATTGTAATCTCTACTATTTTATTTTCATATAATTTTGCACATGATTTGTAATAAAAGCTGAATACACTTATTTAAAAGTCTTTGACTGTTTACATCTGTGACAAAATTCACTTTGAATGGAACTTTTTATTGATTTGTTTATAAGGCAAACTGTGATTCTTAAACAGTAACTGTTTTGACCTTCAGCATATCTATTGTCAATAATAATTGATCAAGTACTTTTTTATCTTGGCTCAATAAAGTCTAAATAGCCAGAATCTGAACTGAACTGAGTGTCAACCAAGAATTTAAAATAGCCTACTTCAGAATAGTGATACGAGCCCTTATGTTGTTCTTATTGAAATATTGTCTATTCAAATCTCTAGAAGACAAAAATACCTTAATACAAAACCAGTGCCTTCATTTCAACTGTTTTTAACACACAGAGGTATTCATTTATGTCACTGAATTGTAATATTCGTTCATAACAAATTTGGAAAGACAACTGCTAAATGATTGAATCGGCAATTTATTGCTTATTACAGATAAACAGATATACAGATATAGATTTTTCTGTTGTATTTTATTATATTTCTGGATTTCAGCTTCCTGTTATACATTTGGAAATCTTTTTCCCATTCAAAATATACAATATTTTGTTTTTAATTGTTAATCGCTATGACAACAGATCTGCTTTCTCATCATTCTGCAACCAATGGATATCAACACATCCAAAACTATTTCTTTACTAATCCACAGTTAGTAATGGTCAAAGCGGTTGTATTATGAAAAGCAAATCAAGCGGTTAATTTAATACAAGCCACAGTAGCTGGACTTTTTTTTAGAAAAGCAGAACAAAACCACCAGGAATCTTTGTGTTGCTTATGTACATGCAAATCATGCAAATCATGCAAACAAGCTCCTGCTGAGAGGAGATAAGCACCATAATGTAAATGATGAAACTCATTAACAATACAATCCCTGTGTCAACACTACTTGTACCCTGTGTCTACTTTCAAAGCAGAGCTGCAAAGATTCATCACAATAATTCTGACTAATTGTGAATCATATAGTCTAAACGTACAATTTTTTCTATATTCCCTTATTTATTTACTTATTTTATTATTATTACTTATCTTGTCTGTATGCACTTTTTTGGTTCTAACTTTCTTTCCACTAAACTGCCTGGAGCTACTGTGGCAAGTGAATTCCTCCTGTGTGAGGTCAATAAAGTCTTATCTTATCTTATCTTATCTTATCTTATCTTAGAGAGAATTCTAGATTGGGTCAAATCACGGTACGGTGATAATGAAATGAGTCTCGTGCCCACAGAGACAGATTACCCTGTCTAATTAATGAAAATCACAGGCCTGCCTTAGGCCTATTTCCTGTACATTTGGATAAGTATTTTCTGGTGATGGATTTACTGTACTTTAGTGACTTTGATTTTTTTCTAAACTCCTTGTACCATAATGGCATTTAAAGATGAACGAATGAATGAATGAATGAATGAATGAATGAATGAATGTTTGATTATTCCTTGTCCAGGTTTTGCCCCCATTCTATCCTCATCATCTAATAGTTCTTTAGTGCAAATGATTTCAGGTGATGTCATGACATTTTATAGGCCTGTACTTATTTAATGAATATGTGGTAAGGTAAAAATTACTGTTGTGAAAATGCAAATTAATGTTGTTAATTAATTGATGTGAAAAAAAAACATGTTCACAGATCTAAATACAAAGTCAAATGATTAAGTTCAATATTTATTTATTTTTTCTGTTTGTATCTGTATGTTAAAAAAAAAATTCACACATCAATTTAATCAAACTTTGAAGCTTTGTGAGTAAAGACAATATTTTGCGACATTATCGCTTCTCTTCTTCTAAAACACATGATTTGGTAAGCTTTTATAGATTATTTTCAACCAAAAAAGTGGCTATAAAGGTTGAGGAATACAGTTTTATTTTATCATAATAGCTAGAGCTACAGATACCACAACAATAAATTTCATGTTCTACTGAAGTAACCCAAAAGAAAATAATGTGATAGACAATACTACAGTTTTTAATACACTATGTCTGTCTCTCATAGGAACAATGTGGCCCAAACGATTCATATTTCTCGTTGGGGCTTTTTTCTTCTATATGAAGGTAAAACTATACAGGGGGTCCTCGGGTTACGACGTAGATCCGTTCTTAAGATGCGTCGTAACCCGAATTTCGTCGTAAACCGGATTTTGCCTTTGATCTTCCAACCAAAGCACCAATAACATTTCCATCTCAATAATTAGACCACTACACTGCTTGGTTATCACTGCCGCTTTCATAGGAGCAGATCAGAGCCCACATCAGGTACTTCCGCCCACATTGGACACGCACACGAGGCTGTCTTCTTCTCCCTACAACCACAACAAAGCGTATTCTTCCGCCGTGCGCCGCGCGCCGTTCGCGTTTGTTTACATCTCTTACCACGCTAAACCGCGTAAGACGGAATGAGGCGTAATATATACATATTTTTTTTAATGGGGGCGCGTTCGTAACCACGAAACGTCGTAAAAACCGAGACCGTCGTAACCCGAGGACCCCCTGTAATTATGATTAAACAAATATGTCGAGATAATTTGTTCTAAATGTGTATTGACTTTTTTTGTGACAGATCTTAAGCTCACAACATGCTTCAGCACGTAAGTTCACGGTTTGCAGCTACTGAGTCTTTGGAGAGTTGTAGTTCACGTTTATATATATTTTCAAAAGCCAAATGCATTTTACTGCTATTCTATCCAGGGAAGTTGTCAGGGGGACAAAGGAGTGTGCTATTCCGGGACCCTCTTCTTAGTCATTTATATTTGAGGGGGGGCCATGTAAAGCTACTTACTCCGGGTCCCTCAGATTTCTGTTGATGGGCCTGATTCCTGGTCAAATCCATTAAAATCCATTATACATTATTGTCATTGATAATACCTGTAGAAGATGGTAACAAAGAGAAGGAAAAAAAACGTTCAGCAATTTTGCAAAGCGGAGACATCTGGATTTGCTATTGAACTATTCATATGCATTGTTTTCTATGGATCAAATACAGCTATGTGTATTTCTGTGTATTATTACTGATCTTTACTTATAGAGGACATTTACGTGGCAGAGTTGATGGTGGAGTGTAATGTCACTTTGGAGGCGGTGACCATTTTGGCAATCCTAAACAACATCACCACTCTCACCGTGATTGATGCGTCTGCAGTCCAACATCAAGTGACCTTTGTGAAGACTGAGAGCGTGGCAGGTGGGACAATGCAACACAATCACATGTACATATATACTGCAGCTTAATTTGGAGTCATCATGATACTGTTTGACTGCTAAAAGAGCCCACATGGCACTATTCTCTGATCTAATACTGTTGTTTCCTCATCACAAACATACCTGGAGTTGTGTTTTGTTTCATTCACACATATTCAACACACAAACTGCATATTTAGGCTGAGTTTTTCTCTCAAACTGAAAGCACAATACCACCATTACTATATGCAATTTAGTGCAGATAATAAATATGCCAACTAGAATTGTGACTAACAAGGATGGGCTAACCACATCAACTTGTACTGATCACGTTTATACAAATTGTGTTGAAAAGTGCTCCAATATTATTTCCGTACCAGTCGGCGTCAGTGATCATAACATAATTGCTTTGAATTTTAAAACAAATGTTCCAAGAGTAGGACCTAAAGTCATTCATAAGAGAATGTATAAGTATTTCTCTGAGGATGATTTCACGAGAGATGTGGAGAATATAGTACAATGGAATTCTGTGCCACAGAACATGGGTGCTGAACAGTCTCTTATTACCTTTTGTAATTTATTTAATGCAGTGTGTGATAAACATGCACCAGTGAGGAAAGTCTCTGTGAGATCCATCAAGTCCCCCTGGTTAGATGATGAACTGAAGCAATGTATGATGGAGAGGGATAAACTGAAAAAATCTGCTGAAATATCTGGAACTCTTGCAGACTGGCAGTCTCTTTGGAATAAAGTCACAAAAATTAATAGGCAAAAAAGAAAACGATACTATCAAGATAAATTTGAGCAATGTGGTAACAATAGTCAACAATTATGGAAGGTGATAAATGAACTTATGGGTAGGAGTAAAATTAGTAAAATGTCTTCTTTTGTTGAGCAGGATGGAACCTTCATTACTAGACCTTTTGAAGTTGCAAGTTACTTCAATAACTATTACCAGAACAAAGTGAGCACAATCAGAAATGAGATGGCCCCTGTAGATGGTAATTTTTCAACAACAATAAATTAAAAACAAATAATGAAAGGGGAAAAAATGCAACTCTGAGTTCAGGCCAATTGGAAATGAGGAAATGTTACAGCTTCTTGAGAATTTGAACTGCAATAAACCTTGTGGAATTGATAATATGGATGGAAAACTCCTAAAATTTGCAGCTAAATTAATAGTCAAGCCTCTATGTCATATTTTAATGTATGTTTTGAGGAATGTGTGTACCCAAACTTGTGGAAAATATCAAAAGTTGTTCCTTTGGTTAAAAATTCTAGACAAGAATTAACTGGGCAAAACTGTAGACCAATAAGCATCTTGCCTGTTCTAAGCAAACTGATGGAGGGAGTTATGTGCAAACAGATTCAGAATTATTTTAATGAGAATTGTATTTTTTTCTGATGTCCAACATGCTTATAAGGAAGGTTATTCTACCAATACAGCACTCATAGAGCTCACTGACCAATGGTTGCATCAAATTGACTGTAAACAATTGATAGGAGCTGTGTTTCTTGATTTTAGTGCAGCCTTTGACCTTGTTGATCACAGCCTTTTACGAATGAAATTATCTGCTTATGATTTTAATAGCTTTACAGTTTATGTGCAGTTATTTAACTGATAAGAAACAATGCGTCACATTTAATGGTTCACTTTCAAATAATGTTACACTCTCATGTGGAATCCCACAAGGAAGCTGCCTAGGCCCTTTGCTTTATAGTCTTTTCATTAATGATATTCCATATGCACTAGATAAGGCCTGTATGACTGTATATGCAGATGATACCACCATACCTGTCTCCTCAGCTGACTTGGATCAGGTCAATGACATTTTACAACAGGAGCTAATGTCTGTTTAAAAATGGGTTCTGGAGAACCGTTTAAAACTGAATATTACAAAAAACAAAGTGTATGCTATTGGGATCAAAGTATTCTGTCGGAAAAAATCTTAAGCTAAACATATCTCTCGATAAACAATTATTACTCACAGAAATTACACTTTTGGGTGTCACATTAGACCAAACTATTACATAGTCAACTCATATAAATAATTTTGTTACTAAAATTAGTAGGAATATTGCAATAATTAGAAGGAATGCTTATTTTATGCCAATGGAAACAAGAAAACGTGTAATTGCCTCTCTTGTTTTATCTCAACTGGACTATTGTCCTAATGTTTTGGTCTAGTGCTGCAAACAGACACACCGGTAGCAGACACAGGTTTAATACAAGACTAGCCACTTTATTAAAACCAAGAACTAATGCACTGAAAGCAACGTTTCTATAGCGCCATTTCTCACTGGAATGTGCTGCCACAACACATAATGCTCATACAAAATCATGCTGTTTTTAAAAAATTTATTAAGAAATTACTATTTGAAAATGCTATAAGTTGAATGTAACATATTTTAAGTGTTTGGTATGTGTTTTTGATAATGTAACTTAAACTCAGTGTTTTGATTTGGCTGTTTTGATGGTGAAGTTCAATTTGTCAACTGGACAAAGTATGTTTGGTTGAAAACGTTTCGCCGCTCATCAGCTCATAGCTGACGAAGCCTCTCACTTTGTCCAGCTGACAAATTGAACTTCTCCTTTTATCATGGATTCTACCTGGACGACTGAGGGACTTTTCACGCGTGTTTTGATGGTGCTTAAAATGTATTAAAATGTATTGTATTTGAAATTGGACCCCAGGAAGACTAGTCTCTGTGTTTGTAGAGACTAATGGGGATCCTTAAATAAACAAATAAACACTCTGTTCCACCTTGTGATGTCTGCGGTAATACAAGAAGTGCTCCAATATGGTTTTAAACTGAATACACTTTCACTAAAATCATATGGATGATTTCAGCCCTAGAATTGCCAATATCTACTTGAACTAAAGTTAAAAGGAGCTGCTAACTTGAAAACTACAACTTCATGACATCACAAGGTGGAACAGAGTTTTGGAGATGTAGACAGACTAATAATAAAGGATTACTTAAACATGTGAATGGGACAAAACATGACTTCAGGTATGTTTTTGATTATGTAACAGCATTATAACATGGCGTAAAGCTCACAAGTGTCTGCCACTTCACTGATGTAAAATTGTGAAAAAGATTTACCTTATACGGGTACTATCTCACCAACCCAGATAATAATTTGCTAAATATATTAATCTGTCAAATGGACTAAAGGTGTATTCACATGTCCATTTTGGTTTTAGCCCAGTTTGAGACCAAATGAAGACTCCTGTTCTAGACCTAGCCTGGGAATTCCCAGGCCGCTTCCGTTCGTTTCTCACTTGTGATATGGTCAGGTGTTAACCAGACTAGTTCTAGACCTGGTCTAGTCCAGATTTAGTTTTGGGTTTAGTTTCAAGTAATCCTAATTACAATAGTTTTAGATTTAGTTTCAATTTTAAATGTGCACTTTTCTGATAGAGAGATGCCAGCTGTTTGTTTCCACAAAGATGTTGTAGCCATGCTTAGAATGTCACACACTATGGCAATAAGTTTATTTCCATGGAAAGGTAGACTACAGGTCAGATCTGTGGAGGCGACCACACTCACAGTAAAGGTGTATGTTGTATCATACTGCAGCATTCCAGGCAAACATCTCCCCTACTCACCCCTACTGCAATATCTGAGCAAGACTTGTAATCACCTGGTAACCAATGTGTAGTACAGGACTTTTTCTTGCACAAATATTTTTGCACTATTTTTATACTGGGCTGTAAATATCCAGCTGTGTTGTAAATATCTTAAATGTCTACTTAAATGTCATCACTGAAGTGAGATGCTTTCAATCTTATTGTGAGTATGTATGATGTAAATTGTACATATGAATAATGACAATAAGAGGCATTCTATTCTATTCTATCCATGGAAACAAACAGCAGACCCTCCTTCAGAAAAAGTTACATAGTGAACCTTTTATATAATACTTTCTTTTTCCAAGCATCCATTTCTACTAGTGGAGCAAGGGTGTCTGCATATCGGATAAACTTAACATTTAGTTTTAATGATTATTATAACATTTCTTTTTTCTTATTTTATTTAATTGTAAAGGGACAGTACATATTAGAATATTGGATGGATATATGCAGATATGCAAATATTGTACAGGACAGGGAAAAGTACAGTAACAATCACACAAAAGTATATGTAACACCAGCACACTCAGTATACACTCACTGTTAGAGCCATCATTTAACTTAAAAGGTTATTTTATTTACCCCAAATTCATATTTTATTCTTCCTTAAAAACAATTATAAAAATATTATTTTTAAATTTATGTAAGTATTAAAATGAAGTATTTTCACAGTCCTAACTAAATTATATCAGTTAATTTATGTCCTATAGCGGAAGAAGGCGGGCCTGAGGGGAAATGTAGGTCAAATAGGGTGACAGGTGTGTGGGATCATTCTATTGTTGAAGGTGAGGTCTTTGACCGCACAGCCGCTGAAATCTGCAAATAAGTGAAATGAAATGCACTACGGACTATGTGAGTTTTTGTATATTGATGCATTTTGTGTGAGTCCAGAAGCGGACACCCTAAGGATGGCTATTTACATGTCTTGCAGCTAATGTTAAATTGGAGACCATAACACTCACTATGCATACAATTAATTTCAAGTTAAAAGTTAAACCAACAACCCCTCAGTATAATAATGTAATTTTGTTAAACATGGTGACACATTTGATCATTGAACCACCACTGTTTTAAAGCTTTAGAAAATGCTATCAGTGTTGAGAGCTCTCATATATGGGCAGTCATCATATCTGACCTGCTCAATAAGCAAAAGAGAGTAAATGTCATACAACTGATTTTCCATACAGTTAACTAGCCTATTTCATCAAGCGTTACTATTAGAACAAACCAAGATGATAGTAGTGTTAAAAGGCCTGGAGAAATCAAACTAAAACAGCCGCCACATGCAAAGTGAAAACAAAGCAAAACAAAGAAATGGGACAAGCTCAAATACAGAGAATACATTTACATGAACTCTTTGGTACTGGTCCTGGTTTAGTTCTGGTTTAGTCCTGGCTAGGTCCTGGTTTAGTCCTGGTCTAGTCCTGGTTTAGTTCTGGTTTAGTCCTGGTTTAGACCTGGTTTAGTCCTGGCTAGGTCCTGGTTTAGTCCTGGTCTAGTCCTGGTCTAGTCCTGGTTTAGTTCTGTTTAGTCCTGGTTTAGACCTGGTTTAGTCTTGGTTTAGTCCTGGTTTAGTTCTGGTTTAGTCCCAGTTGAATCCTGGTTTAGACCCGGTTTAGACCTGGTTTAGTCTTGGTTTAGTCCTGGTTTAGTTCTGGTTTAGTCCTGGTTTAGTCCTGGTTTAGTCCTGGCTAGGTCCTGGTTTAGTCCTGGTCTAGTCCTGGTCTAGTTCTGGTTTAGTCCTGGTTTAGTCCTGGTTTAGTCCTGGCTAGGTCCTGGTTTAGTCCTGGTTTAGTCCTGGTCTAGTTCTGGTTTAGTCCTGGTTTAGACCTGGTTTAGTCTTGGTTTAGTTCTGGTTTAGTCCTGGTTTAGTTCTGGTTTAGTTCTGGTTTAGTCCTGGTTTAGTTCTGGTTTAGTCCTGGTCTAGTCCTGGTTTAGTTCTGATTTCGTCCTGGTTTAGTCCTGGTTTAGTTCTGGTTTAGTCCTGGTTTAGACTTGGTTTAGTCTTGGTTTAGTTCTGGTTTAGTCCTGGTTTAGTTCTGGTTTAGTCCTGGTTTAGTTCTGGTTTAGTCCTGGTCTAGTCCTGGTTTAGTTCTGGTTTAGTCCCAGTTGAATCCTGGTTTAGACCCAGTTTAGACCTGGTTTAGTCTTGGTTTAGTCCTGGTTTAGTTCTGGTTTAGTCCTGGTTTAGTCCTGGTTTAGTCCTGGCTAGGTCCTGGTTTAGTCCTGGTCTAGTTCTGGTTTAGTCCTGGTTTAGTCCTGGTTTAGTCCTGGCTAGGTCCTGGTTTAGTCCTGGTTTAGTCCTGGTCTAGTTCTGGTTTAGTCCTGGTTTAGACCTGGTTTAGTCTTGGTTTAGTTCTGGTTTAGTCCTGGTTTAGTTCTGGTTTAGTTCTGGTTTAGTCCTGGTTTAGTTCTGGTTTAGTCCTGGTCTAGTCCTGGTTTAGTTCTGATTTCGTCCTGGTTTAGTCCTGGTTTAGTTCTGGTTTAGTCCTGGTTTAGACCTGCTTTAGTCTTGGTTTAGTTCTGGTTTAGTCCTGGTTTAGTCCTGGTTTAGTTCTGGTTTAGTCCTGGTTTAGTTCTGGTTTAGTCCTGGTCTAGTCCTGGTTTAGTTCTGGTTCAGTCCTGGTTTAGACCTGGTTTAGTCTTGGTTTAGTCCTGGTTTAGTCCTGGTTTAGTCCTGGTTTAGTTCTGGTTTAGTCCTGGTTTAGTTCTGGTTTAGTCCTGGTCTAGTCCTGGTCTAGTTCTGGTTTAGTCCTGGTTTAGTTCTGGTTTAGTCCTGGTTTAGTCCTGGTTTAGTCCTGGTTTAGTTCTGGTTTAGTCCTGGTTTAGTTCTGGTTTAGTCCTGGTCTAGTCCTGGTCTAGTCCTGGTCTAGTCCTGGTCTAGTTCTGGTTTAGTCCTGGTTTAGTTCTGGTTTAGTCCTGGTTTAGTCCTGGTTTAGTGCCGAAATAGATGCAGAAATAATCTGATATGACTCACCCATAAGAACGGTATCCATGTGTGCACGTGTCACGGTCTTTAATAATCCAGAGCTCCGGAGAAAAGGACATATCCCGAACTTATCCCGTGTCCCGAGGCGAGAGTTCCTTCTTACGTAGCAAGTTAAGGATTCTTCCTCTCTTGGAAATGCCGCGTAAACATTCACGCGGCTCGCGCACAGCTGATGGGCGAACAGGCCTCACAGCTGATCGCTCAACTCAAGTACTGGTGTGCGAGTGACTTTTTTTCGCTGAAATCGCGCGGTGCCTGCATTAACTTACCGATTTTCTGTCCTAATGACTGGGCACAGAAGCGCTGTGAACAGTGGCTACAGTTTTGAATTGCTTAAAAAAATTTCAGCGTGTGAAATACCATGTGTGGCGTGTGAGCGTGTGAACACGTCGAATTGCGTGTGTCACACTCTCAATGCGTGAGACTTGAGAGCCCTGCTGTCTGTCTACAGAGCATTTTGAGCTTTGGAGGTCAAAATAGACAGACAGGACTGTTCCACCTTGTGATGTCATATAGTGGTAGTTTTCAACTTAACAGCTACATTTTACATTTAATTCAGTAGATATTAGCAATTCTTGGGTTGAAATTATCCAAATAATTGTAGTGAACATGTAAGCCTATGGAGTTTAAAAACACAATGGAGCACTTCCTGTATTACACAAGATGGTGTGGTTTTGTTTGTGAGAAGTACTCAGCCTATATATGCAGGGTTTGTGTGTTAAACATGTGTGAATGAAACAAAACACAAGCCCAGATATGTTTTTGATGAGGAAACAACATGACATAGATCAGAAAATAGTGTAATATGGGCCCTTTAACTTCTCATATCTTTCAGAATGCTTGATTGTTGGAGTGGAGACCTCTTGTAACTGTTCTGCTGGTTATATCTGGAGCAATGAGGTGTGTTACAACTATAACTGCTGTCGTGAGACCACCTGTTACCAGAATGTGTCCTACATCAGCCCCCTCTGCATCCTCAAAATACCAGGTAAGTATGAGACCGTGCCTATGAGGTTACTAAAACACACTTACACTTAAGGTCATTATATTTAAAATTTAGCAAAAGACTGCATAACTCTTTTCCTACTTTGGCCATTGTTTAGGTTTAAAATTGTACTTTCTGGTTGGAAATCATGACATCACTCTATGGAATTAGAAGAAAACACGTTTATTTTGTTGAAATAATGTTTCAAGTATCAGAAATGTGTTTCCTGCATGTAAATTATGTTGAACCTTTAGACAGAAGTCTCCCAGTGTGATGCCATCAATATAGAATTCAATATAGTGTTCACTTCCTCTAATTTTCAACATATTTTTTAACGGGCATTCAAGAAAGTGAACCCCCGCAAAGCACCAGGACCCGACGGCATCCCCAGACGGGTGCTGAGGGCTTGTGCTGACCAACTCGCCGGGGTGTTCACCAACATCTTCAACCTGTCTCTGAGCCAGTCTATCGTGCCCACCATCTTCAAGACCTCCACTGTAGTCCCCACCCCAAAGACCCCCACAGCATCCTGTCCTAATGACTATCAGCCCATAGCACTCACATCTGTCATCATGAAGTGCTTTGAACGAATCATTAAGAGACACATCTGTGACTCCCTCCCCGACACCCTGGACCCCCTGCAGTTTGCATATAGAGCAAAGAGGTCTACAGACAACACCATTGCTCTAGCAGTCCACACCTCTCTCAGTCATCTGGAGAGAGGAAACATTATGTCAGAATGCTCTTCATTGACTACAGCTCGACATTCAACACCATAATCTTCTCCAAACTGGTCTCTAAGCTCACCACCCTGGGCCTGGGGAAGTCCATCTGCTGCTGGATATGGGACTTCCTCACTAACAGGCCACAGGCGGTGAGGATCGGCAGCCACCTCTCCTCCACACGTGTCCTCAGCACTGAGGCACCCCAGGGCTGTGTTCTCAGCCCTCTACTGTACTCCCTGTTCACCTACGACTGTACCGCCAGGCACAGCTCCAACATCATCCTCAAGTTTGCTGACAACACCACCATCTTAGGCCTCATCACTAACGACAAGTGCCTACAGAGACGAGGTGAAACCACTGACCAGCTGGTGTCAGGAAAATAACCTCTCAGCAAAACTAAAGAAATGATCGTGGACTTCAGGAGACAGCATGTAGACCAACATCACCCATCTTCATCAACAACGCTGAGGTGGAGCAGGTCAGCAGTTTTAAGTTCCTTGGAGTACACATCACTGAGGATCTGTCCTGGACACTACATACAGACACTGTGGTTAAGAAAGCCCGACAAAGACTCTACTTCCTGAGGAGGTTTGGTATGAACACCAGCATCCTCACAAACTTCTACAGGTGCACCATCGAGAGCCTGCTGACGGGCTGCATCACAGTGTGGTATGGGAACTGCACCACTCAGAGCCGCAAAGCACTACAGAGGGTGGTGCGAGCGGCAGAGGACATCACTGGCAGCAGTCTCCCCTCCATCCAGGACATTTACCACAGCAGGGGTCTGCGTAAGGCACGCAGCATCACTAAGGACCATACTCATCCGGCACAAGGACTCTTCCGTCTGCTACCCTCTGGTAGACGATACAGGAGCCTGCCAGCACGCACAAAAGGACCAAAAGACAGCTATTACCCCCAAGATGTCAGACTACTGAACTCTGGATAATACTCTAAATAATACTGAACTCTCAATAATACTGCACTAAACTACTTTTCATTATGCATAATATGTTTACTGCTGCTGCTCTATATGAATGTATCATGTTTGTCACTACCTCACTGTAAATGCTACTGTTACCTGTGCAATAACCTGTGCAATAACCCACGTGCAATACTTATACTATACTATATTACTGTATGTGCAATCTGTGAAATACTCTACTTACACCTTATTTAATCTTACCTGTACCTTTGTATTTTATTATATTTTATTACATATTTTTAATTATATTGTTTACTTTTTTCCCTTGTATTTTTATTGCATGCTATTAGTACTTCTTGTCTATCTTAGCGAGTCAACGGTTCTTCTGATCCTAAGATTTTCATTGCAATGTTGACCTTGTGTTGATACTGTATTTGATAAATAAACAATCTTGAATCTTAAATCTTGAACTTTTCTTCACAAATTGCTTCCTGATTGGTGTAAAACTATAATTTATATTTAGAGCAGGTATTTTCCCACCCAAAATTAGAGAATGATCAAAATCTGCCATACACACTTATCTATTACCAATAACAAATAGTGATTTCTATGGTCTTATCTGTTGCAGTTTACGTCAATGGCTCGGTGATGATGAACACGCGCGTGTGGGCGACCACAGATGAAGCCCCAGTAAGACCCCTCACCCTGAATGTAAATCTACTCTACTGTCCATACTCACATCTGCTCTGACTTTTCCCAAGGTTATAACAGAATTTCAAAAACTGAATGGCTTTGAGTCACTGAACTTTACAGCCCTGAGGTAAAGTCCCAATTACTTATTTATTTATTTTTGATTTTTGATCAATGGAAAAACCCTTTATGAATGAATGCTGAATGTTGAATGTTTAATTTCACACTATGGAACATTCAAGGCAAGCATTTATTTATTTGTGTGTTTGGTTGTTTATTTCATTTTTGTAACACTTAAAAAACAATATGGTTTAAAGGTGTATTATGTAACTTTTCTGGTGGAGGGTACACCACTTGCTTGTGTCAATGGAGATGCTTTGGTGTTAAAATTGTCCTTCTCCGTGAAGCTAAGTAGGTGAAGCCACCAGGTCAAGTTGCAGGTCAGATTGGTGGAAATGTGTGTGAAGAATGCATGTTTTAGCTATAATAAATGCCTATGTTTAATACCAAATTTCAGGTAAAGTAATAACATCTCCATGGAGACAGGCAAGTGATGGATCCTGAACCATAAAGGTTACCTAGTGCACCTTTAAGAGTAATGCCTGTACGGTTCTCAGGTTAGCTAATATGGTGGTCGACTTTGAAGTTGGATTCAGCGTTAAATTTGAGACATCCAAACTACAGGAGATCATTAACTATCTGCAGACCTTCCTAGCAGCATACATACGCGTGGACACTACTGGTCAGTCCATCAGTTTGTTTATTTATTTAATATATATGCCTGCATGTTGTCTTCATTACAGTATACCGTACACAGTATATATGTGTTTTTTTGTTTTGTTTGTCACTTTTTGTTCATTACTGGATCAAAATCAACTGCTTGACATGAAACCACAGATTTGATTAGAGTAGCAGTTAAGACTAAGTGGACAGGTTAACAGTTTAAGCGAAAACGTACTCCAGACTCATGATTCAAAATCAGCTACAGGCTACAGGAATCCATGGGTTTCAGAAAGATGAGAAATGAGCCTATTTAAAAGTAAATATTATACCTTTTGAATGCAAGTCCTCAAAATGTCCTTTATTACTGGAATGTGGTGGCTCTACATTCTGTACATGAGCTCCGGAGAAAGAGACGTGTCCCGAACGTGTCCCAAGGAGAGAGTTTTCCTTCATTCTTACGTAGCATTTACAGTCAACATTACTGTCCTTATCCTCTTAAAGTGCAGCGTAAATATTCACGAGGTTCGCTCACAGCTGATAGGCGGAAAAAGACAACAAAAGAGCACTAATCGTCACGTGAATGGCCAGGAGCGCTGTTATGGTAATTATGGTAATTTACACACGCCCCGTTTCTTTCCGAGAAACTAGCAAATTTCAAAGAGAAAATGTATGCTTTTAAAGGAACCAATGCTGTTATCTGAAACATAGAGTGGCAAATTTTGGAGAAAAAAAATGCTGGACCATTTAAAATCAGAATAACAGGTCTTTGAGGGTCAGAAATCTGTCTGATAAGCAAGAGTTGAAATGCGTATTGCCCTAGTAATTTACAAAAATATTGTTAAAAAGTCAAATCATTTTCAGATTTTTTTTTTTTTTTTTGCAAATTTGCAAATTTTTGCAAAATCATGCACCTAGGATGAAAATTTTAGCCCTCTCCATAATTTCTAAGTGGGAGAACTTGCAAAATCACAGGGTGTTCAAATACTTGTTGACCTGACTGTATGTTTGGGTAACCCTTTATTATCAGTCTGTCTACATCTCCAAAGCTCAAAATGCTCTGTTCCACCTTATGATGTCATGAAGTGGTAGTTTTTAAGTTACAAGCTACTTTTGTAATCACTCAAGATTGGCAATTCCAGGTTTGACATTTGTGTCGTATCAATTTTATTTGAAAAAGAAGTTCCCATTCCACATATTTATCATATTTAGGGTATTCCATTTTAGCATTTTATTATTTCCAAAAATGAGAACTTCGCACTTCAATCTCTTCAGACGGGTGTGTTGGAGGCAAGGGAGCAGACCCAGAACACACGAGGAGAAAACAATCCCGCTCTCCGTCTTACTTGCAAAATGAGAAGTTTATTAAGACATGCAACGCTTGGCCCTTCATCAGGCCTGATGAAGGCCCAGGGCCGAAACTTTGCATGTCTTAATAAATTTCTCAGTTTGCAAGTAAGACGGAGTGCGGGATTGTTTTCTCCTAGCATTTTATTATTTCAATGCAAAAACAAACAATTCCGTTTATTTTTCTTCATTTTTCTACATTTTTCAGGGCAATATACAGTAGGTTACATTAAATATTGTATACTATTTATATACTATACGGACTTATCATTCAATATATGAAAGTTGAGGTAATATATCTTTGGGCTCAGTCTTTATCATGTGAACATTTTCTGTGTAAAAGTGGGAAGATTTTGTGTATTTTTGTTGGCCTTTTCATGAGACTGTTTATTTAAAAATGGTTTACTGGGATTATCTTTATCTTGATTATCTTTAGAATTGTTATTGTATCAGTGACATAAAATAGTTTCAGTATTATCCCTTATGTTTCTGTAGCGATATATCTTGCTTCAAAATAAGTTATCGTGACAGGTCTAGTCTTAGTGGGTTTTCTGGCTAAAAAGTTACGTGGTGGGGCTTTACCATAACATGCCTGTTATCATATCAAACTTCTGTTTTAATGTGTTGATAAAAATGCTTCAGAGGGCCCATATTATGCTGTTTTCTGATCTATCTTATAATGTTGTTTCCTCATTAAAAAAAAGTATACCCGGAGTTGTGTTTTGTTTCACTCATACATATAAATTGAGTTCTTTCAAAGTGAAAACACTCTGTTCCACCTTGTGATGTCATGTGGTAATACACAGTGTTTTCTCTACTGAACAAAAGGTAAAAGGTAGCTGTTAACTTGAAAACTACCGCTTACTGACATCACAAGGTGGAACAGAGCATTCTTGTAGATAAACTAGTAACCCAAGATTCCTCAAACATGTGTGAATGAAACAAAGCACAACTCTAGATATGTTTTTGCTGAGCTAACAGCAATATAATGGCTTAAACGTCACAAGAATCCATTTTGTGTATATGACCTCTAACTGTGTGTCATTGTCAAACAGGTCTGGTGGCTATTGATTCACCTCTGTATAAAGTGTGCTACCTGTCAAGTCCGATCCTGAAGTGTGTTTTTGATGAGAACACAGACCATTCCGGCTGGAACATGAGCACCACATTTGAACGCTTTGAGCTGAACAATGGCAGTGTGGTGATGCTGGACCACGCTTGTCGGACCCTGCACTACCCCTCGTGTCTGGCAGTCACCCTGAAGAGAGTGACGGGCGTCTGGGAAGGCAAGTGCACAGTTGGATACCACTTTATTGATACTTTGCAGCTGATGTGATCAACATTACCTGCAGGTGTGATGCTAACTGTAAGCACTGCTCTGTTAGAACGTGTTGTTCAAGTTAGACTTAATCAGAGCTTTATTTTACACAATCTGACCAGACAGAGCTAACTTGATTGGAGCAACAACAGATAAATAACAGATAAATAAGTCTTTCTCATGTCAAATTACAATGTCAAATTACAATCACAAGCTACCTAACACCTTTATACTGAAAATCAAACTCCTAAAGAGGACCATGAACACTTGTATTGATTACAGGCTCCTGAAAATGTGTTGTTCAAATCCATTTAGTATTTTTTCTTGAGTTTTCAGACAATCTTAAAATCTGTCTTCGTGTTTGCTAATGTGTACATTCATTGTATCACCATGGTAACTGGTGAACATGATTCCTCCAATAGAGATACATGTAGAACACCTCCAGTGTGAGGTCACTGCAAAGTGTCAATAATAACTGCACTTTAAGTAGCCTTAATAAAGCCTTCACCATGATTTAATTCACAATGACTAAATACTTGGGCTACTCAGGCTTAGTATAAGGGCTTAGGGCAGGCATGTCCAAACTATGGCCCGTGGGCCAAATGCGGCCTTCAGACAAATTTTTCGTGGCCTTCAGGCTTCCAGGTGAATTGGCCCAAATTACCTTGAGCAGAACTTTTGACAGCAAGTTTTTTTTTGAAAATCTACCTTGATAAGACAATATTTAATATTTATTGTGTCATTTTGAGGATCTTAACATGAATAAAGGACTGATATCTCATTCTAACGTGTTAAACATGTAGATATTTCAATTATTCATTGTACTGAGCACCAGTCTATGGCCCTCGATCGGCCCTCTGCTTCGTCTGTGTTTACATATGTGGCCCTTGATGAAAAAAGTTTGGACACCCCTGGCTTAGGGTATGAACTGAGCATTATACAATTTCTTCATTATAAATTAAGTCTTTGTTCAGTGCTGTGATTTATGTTAACATTTGTATTATTTGGAAATACCTTTGTTTTATTTTATTATTATTTTATTATTTTTTATTTTTTTCACGGTATGCACACAATTCTTGCGATCTGCACAATGTATTAAGAGCTGTTTAGACAAAATACCCCCAAAAATCTATTCAAGATATTATTATATAATATTAAATATTATAGGGTAGGGAACACTAAGAAAAAATGAACTACAATAACTGGCTTGAATTTAGATTAAATGTTACATTTTTATTAGTGTTTCTTTATATATTAACAGTGAGAGTGAGGGATGATAGCTATGATATAGTTCTTCCATCAGTGATGGAATCTATGTTATTTCACTCACAAATCCTGCATACTTAGGCTTTCTCTCAAACAGAATGCACTCTGCCCCACTTTGTGATGTTATGTGGTAATACAGGACATGTACTGTGGTTTTAAACTCCACACACCTTCACTAGAATCATTTGGATCATTTCAGGCCTGGAATTGCCAATTTCTATTGAACTGAAAGTAAAAGATAGCTGTTAACTTGAAAGCTATCTCTTCATTACATCACAAGGTGGAACAGAGCATTTTGAGCTTTGGAGATGTAGAGAGACTAATAATGCAGGATTACTCCAACATGTGTGAATGAAACAAAACACATCTCCGGGTATATTTTGTGTAATATGGGACCCTTTAAATAAATACATTAATTAATATATAAAATAACTGTATGTAATGGTTCACTTTGCAGGGACCTATGAATGCGGCTTTTCCAAGGGCTCAGTGCGACACACAGCCAAAGCTTACCTGAGTGTGGCCAGACTCCCTGACTCCATCTTACTCACCATAAACCCCATCACAGGAGACTGCTCAGCCCTGCAACAGACAGACTTTATTACTGTGACAGTCACTGCCACCATACTGAAAACCAACAATACTTATATAGTCACCTGGAAATACCTCACGCAGGGGGCAAATATCTTCCCTGTAGGTAAGTTGTCCTGTTTTAATCACCTCATTTCAACCATCCAGTTTTTTCTCCACAGAAGTTACAGTATTAATATTTCAAATCAGTTCTCATACTAAATAAAAGACCTGATATTAAACCGGTATAAATATATTAGATTACAAAATAGTTTGTAATCTTCAGCTAGTCATAGCATTTTCTTTAAAGGTGCATTGTGTAACTTGTAAGGTAGAGGGTCACCTACTTGCTTTCTCCATGGAAATGTTGTTTCTTTGCCTGGAATGTTCCACAGTAGAGCATTTAACATATATCCCTTGAATTTGTCCAGTTACAGGTGTTTTATAGCGTGAATTCTTACCATGTGCAGGCCTGCTTCTCCATAAATGTGAGCATTAACCTGTCTTCATTGTGATTACCAAGTTTATTTCCATACTGTAGAATAATCAAGGCAAAACAGTAACATCTCCATGGAGACGAGCAGGTGGCGGACCCAGAAAAGTTACACAGTGCACCTTTACTACTACAATGTGGTTCTATACTTTATATACAGATATGGATAGCATTCTAAAACCATTCCAGAACGCTTAAATGTATTATTTTTTCCAGTATGTGTTCAAACAAAGTTATACTTTTGATACAGCTTTAGTATTGTAGTATTTACTATTTTGAGAACCCTACTCCTCAGTGATTCTTGTTTATTGTACAGGAAATGTCAAATATATTAAATAATCTAATACTTTAACAATAATTCTTTGCGTTTCAGATGCAGATAAAAACTACAAGTATATTTTCACCATACAGATCAGCTGTACGCAAGTTCAGACAGCACAAACAGTCAGTGTGACTTTTAAAAATGACATCAACCAAACAAAGACAGCCTCAGTGACTATCCCTGTCATCTATGGTATGCAAGCACTCTGCATTTTTGTATGTGTTTGTGTGATTGTGATTGTCAAATTATAGTCAAAGTTAGATCAAGGACTAAATTAATACAGTGGTCCCTCATTTATCACGGGGGTTACGTTCTAAAAATAACCTGCAATAAGCGAAATCCGCGAAGTAGGACAACTTTATATTTTACAATTATTCTACATGTTTTAAGGCTGTAAACGCCTCACCACACACATTATACACTTTTCTCAGACTGGAATTAACGTTTTCTCACATTTCTCTCTCGTTTAAACACTCAAACTTCCGTAGCTTTTCAACAAATTGTATTAATAGTGAATCGTGGGGGGGGGGCGGGCACGGCTCTGGGAATCCTGCTGGATGCGCGAGGGGCGTGGAGACATGAGTCACTGGATCCATAGGAAGCACCGTGCTCATCCAACAGCACTGCCACATCTTTGGACGCGATGCGCATTAACCTCCCAGAGAAGTGTGCGGGACACATGCACCTGCTCATCATGGTCAAATCCGTGATAGAGCAGCATGACCGGCGCAAGGCCGTGCGTCTCACCTGGGGCTGCGAGTGAGCGAGGCCGGCAGTCTCCAGACCGTGTTTCTTCTCAGGACCGCGTTCACAGCTAACGACGCAGTCCGAGCCACGAAGCGAACACACACATCATAAACACAAACTTTGATATGAACGTAAGAGCCGCATGAAACCAGACAAAGAGCCGCATGCGGTGGTTTAATCCTGGTTTAGACCTGGTCTAGTCCTGGTTTAGTCCTGGCCCAGTCCAGGTCTAGACCTGGTTTAGACCTGGTTTAGTCCACGTGTAGTCCTGGTCTGGTCCCGGTCTGGTCCTCATGGGTTAGTTCTGGTCTAATCCTGGTCTGGTCCCGGTCTAGTCTCGGTCTGGTCCTTATGTCTTAGTCCCGGTCTGGTCCCGGTCTAGTCCCGGTCTGGTCCTCATGGGTGGACTGGGGAAGCTGGTCTCCAGGGTCCGGTCTGGACTCTCAGAAGAATGCTGGTCTTTACTGGAACTAACAACCGAACTAACATCCGAATACCTAGCAGGTGGGCAATGTGGTTAAGATGCTCGTTGCCCCCCCCAACAGAACACAATGTTGATGCACTATTAAAAAAATTTAAATTAAAAAAATCAGCGAAACAGCGAGGCCGCTAAAAGTGAACCCCCGATATAGCAAGGGACCAGTGTATACAGTAATGAAAAAACTTAAAGGGCCCATATTACAGGGGGTCCTCGGGTTACGACGGTCTCGGTTTACGACGTTTCGTGGTTACGAACGCGCCCCGATTAAAAATATATATATATATATTACGCGTCATTCCGTCTTACGCGGTTTAGCATGGCAAGAGATGTAAACAAACGCGAACGGCGCGGCACACGGCGGAAGAATACGCTTTGTTGTGGTTGTAGGGAGAAGAAGACAGCCTCGTGTGCGTGCCCAATGTGGGCGGAAGTACCTGATGTGGGCTCTGATCTGCTCCTATGAAAGCGGCAGTGATAACCAAGCAGCGTAGTGGTCTAATTATTGAGATGGAAAGGTTATTGGTGCTTTGGTTGGAAGATCAAAGGCAAAATCCGACTTACGACGAAATTCGGGTTACGACGCGTCTTAAGAACGGATCAACGTCGTAACCCGAGGACCCCCTGTACTCTATCTTTCCGATTTATGTTTTAATGTTGATTCCTCATGAAAAATATACCAAGAGTTGCTTTTTTTTCATTCACACATGTTTAACACACAAATCCTGCTTATTTAGGCTGAGTTCTTCCTCAAACAGAAAACACTCTGTTCCACCTTGTGATGTCATGTGGTAATACTGGAAGTGCTTTACTGTATTTTTAAACTCCATACATGTTCACTGGAATCATTTTGATAATTTCTGCCCTGGAATTGCCAATCTCTACTGAACAAATGGTAAAATGTAGCTGTTAACTTGAAAACTACCGCTATATGACATCACAAGGTGGAACAGAGCATTTTGAGCTTTGTAGATATTTTGTTTGTGAATTAAACAAAACAACTCCTAGTATTTTTTGAGGAGATGACAACATTATAACACATCTTAAAGCTCACAAGAGTCAGCTTTGTGTAATATAGGACCTTTATTTGGGGTAATTAAGTTGTAGTTCAGATGCAAAAATGTTACACATAAATATACGTTGTCTGCCATATTGTATTGTGTTTTCTAGAGGGGAAAGATTTTTGTAAAGAAGAAACGATAGATGAAGTCTTTTGGCCCAAGACACCAGCAGGAGACACTGCTATAAATAACACATGTCCATTGGACAGAGTGGGCTTCAAATCGCGCACCTGTGAAGGCACTATGTGGGCACCAGTTTACGACTCCTGTGTCAACAAGGAACTCGACAAAATCTCCACCGCAGCAGATGTGAGGGTTTTTCTAGAGCCTTAAACTAGTATTTTTCAACCTGTTTCTATGGATATGCCATTCCGCTGCTTGGAATGTTCCACGGTATGACTTTAAACAGCGCTACCTTACATATGTTCAATTAGAGGTGGTTTTATAGCTAAAAAATACAGGCATTCTGAATGTGAGTGGGGTTGCCTCTCCACAGACCTGACCTGTAACTTGATTTGGTCTGATAGAAGGGTTTAATACCATACTGTGAACCGTTCCAGACAAAGAAATAACATCTCCATGGAGAAAAGCATTTGACAGACCCTCAAGTGCAAAGGTGCAAGTTACACAGTGCACCTTTAAAGGTCCCATGGCATGAAATTTTCAGATTCTGAGGTTTTTGAACATTAATGTGAGCTCCCCTACCCTTCCCCATCCCCCCATGGCTAAAAGTTGCGTAAACTGAGCAATTGCAATCCTTTTCCGCGTTTGAAAAAAAGACAGCCCAAACGGGCGATTTTGGACAAGGGAATTTTCCCCCCGTTTGGATGTCCACCCCCTGTCTCTGGAAATCACGCCCAGAGAAGCGCAAACGCTACGAGCTACAAGCTACGAGCTGCAGTTTGTTTTTGCCTGGAGAGACGTGAGAGTCTCTCCAGGCTCGGATGTCCTTTATCTGAGCCTCCAAGCCTCTGAAACAGCAGTGGTTTAAAGGTCCCATGACACGGTACTTCTTGATGCTTTTATATGGTGCCTTAATGGTTCCCTAATACTGTAAATGAATCCTTCTTCAAAATCAACACTGCATGAGAAAGACACATGTACACAGTCAGAGTCAGAATATCTCTCTCTGAACACCTCATTCTGGGCCTTGTTGCTTGAATGCAAATGAGAAGGACACAGATAGGTTAGAGGAGCGGGTGGGGGTGGGGGGGCAAATGCGCCGCTGGTTCCTTGTTACTGTGCGCTGTCTCCCACTTCCGCGTTTTAAGTGCGGAGGAAGAAAGGAGAGGAATGTCTATGAAAAAATAAAATTAAACCACTGCTGTTTCAGAGGTCCAGAGGGTCAGGTAAAGGACTTCCGAGCCTAGAAACACTCGCACGTGCCTCCAGGCAAATAAAAAAACGCATTTCGCATTGCGTAGCTCCTTCACGGTCCAGACTCTCTGGGCGTGATTTCCAGAGACAGGGGGTGGACATCCAGACCGGGGTGAAACTGCAATTGCATTTCTTTTTTCGATGTGACGTAACATAGTTGCCTTGTTCAGAATCGCCCGTTTGAGCTGTGTTTTTTTCTAACGCAGAAAAGGACCGCAAATGCTCAGTTTAGACATTTTGGAACTTTTAGCCATGGGGGGGGGGCTAAACAGGGTAGGGGAGCTCACATTAATGTTCAAAAACCTCAGAAAGTGAAAATTTCATGCCATGGGACCTTTTATTTTATTTTCAGTGGAAATTTGACTATGAGTGTTTTTTTGTTCATGGGACGCTTCTGCTATCTTCCTCCGTGCTTACACACACGGAAGTAGGGACAGCGCATATCGCATTGCTAAACCAGGAGTCTCCGTCCTCCTCATTTGCATTCAAGGAACACGCCCAGAATAAAGTGTTCAAAGACAAAAGCCTCCATAGTCCTCACCCCAAGAAGCTCTTTCATGCATCAAGGCTTGATTTTGGAGAAGGATTCATTTACAGTATTAGGGAACCACTAAGGCGCCATATAAAAGCATCAAGAAGTACCATGTCATGGGATCTTTAAGACATGCCAGAGAACACCACCCACTAAAATATTACCAAATTACATAATTTAGAAACCTGGTTCTTTCTGTTTAGCAGTGATGATTTCAGAAGTTGCTCAGGAAACTCCCAAATGGTGAAATATTCAATTAAAGGCTGTGGGGAAGCTGGCCCATTTCTGCCCATACACATTGTATGGGCAGAAATATGTGCCACCAGAAACTGAATTTGAATCACATAATTTGAAATTGTATTTTTTCATTTCAATCATTGCATTAGAAAATTGAATCTGAATAGTATCATTTGAAATTTAATGTATTAGTTTGTAACAGGAATCTAATCAAATTTGAAAATTCTACTCTTTTTATATGTTCATGTTCTGTTCTCGCAATTCAGTTCTCAAAATTCAATTTCAATTTACTGTGACAAATATCCGGGTTTAAGGATGTTTTTAAGGATGTTTAAGGATGAAGGAAGAGCAATCGAGCTCAGATATACAGGACTCCTCTTTGGCCAATCAGCACCTAGGCCTATGTTAGCGCCTCCTCCTGGACTGTCTGTGAGAAGAAGGAGACAGACTCAACCATGGCTTCTGAAACTAATAAGGTAATGGTAATTTAACATACTTTAACGTTCTTTTGTTTAGCTGTTGTTATAAACATTCTGTAAAAACTAGGGGTGGAACTTAATTTTAAAAAATTAACTAATTAATCACAGGCTTTGTAATTAATTAATCTAAAAGCAACATTTTATGCAAATAAATTGTATTGGATGACTTGAAATAAGATAAGATAAGACTTTATTGATCTCACACAGGAGAAATTTACTTGTCACAGTAGCTCCAGGTAGGGACAGTTTGAACAAGAAGACAAGTGCATGCAGGCAAGAATGGCATAAAGATAGGTAATAATAAAATAAGTAATACATCGAATAATATAATAATAGTAATAATAATAATAAAAACAGTGACAGGGAGAGTATTGAAAAATTGGAAAAACGATATTGCACGATAGGACCATACAGTGGAGTTATCCAAGTAATAATAATAAGAAACAGTAACTATTTAAAGACAAAGTATTTAAAGACAAAAAAGACAAAGTATTTAAAGACAATATTGCACATTTGGACTATACAGTGGAGTTATACAGTCTGATGGTGGTGGGGATGAAGGATCTGCGGTAGCGCTCCTTCTTGCACTGGGGGTGCCTCAGTCGGCTGCTGAAGGAGCTGCTCAGCTCCTCTACAGTCCGGTGCAGAGGGTGAGAGGTGTCGTCCATGATGGACGTGAATTTGGCCAGTACCCTCCTCTCGGCCACCTCCTCTACAGAGTCCAGAGGACAGCCCAGGACAGAGCTGGCCCTCCTGACCAGCTTATTGAGTCTTTTCCTGTCTCGTTCTGTACTGCTCGGGGCCCAGCAGACGACAGCGTAGACACACACAGCCCACAATGGCCGAGTTGTCAGAGAACTTCTGGAGATGGCAGCTGTCCGTGTTATATGTGAAGTCCGAGGTGTAGATGGTGAAGAGGAAGGGTGAAAGGACAGTTCCCTGGGGGGCCCCAGTGCTGCAGACTACCACCTCTGACAGCCGTGCAGCCGCATGTACTGTGGACGGTCAGTGAGGTAGTTAATGGTCCAGGCAGCGAGATGTCCATCAACTCCCGCATCATCCAGCTTGCCCCGCAGCAGCGCCGGCCTGATGGTGTTGAAGGCGCTGGAGAAGTCAAAGAACATGACTCTCACAGCACTCCCGGCGGTCTCTAGGTGGGTGAGCGCCCGCTGCAGCAAGTAGATGACGCCGTCCTCTACTTCTACGTTTGGCTTGTAGGCAAACTGCAGCGGGTCCAGGGTGGGGCTCACCACACACACCAATTAATCAAATAATACACACAGACATGACTTAAACTAAAGCTCATTTAATGGCTGGAAAAAATCTCTTGAAAAATACATTGAATTGCATGTCAAAGTAGAAAACAAATGTAAGGCTCTGTGCAAAACTCTTGTCTTTCTGCATGGCATTTTAAACATTGGATCACCCGCAGCTTTCTGTAGCACATCTTCCATACCTTTGTCTTCTACCACTGATAGTGGTCTACAGTCTTTAGCCGTGTCTCAATTCTCAGAGTGCACAGTTCGGAGCGTGGTGGGGGCTCAGACTGCAGTCAAGACTGTGCATACTTGCTCAGTCCTGAGTGCAGTCCGCGGATCGCATGGGCGTCGGCGAAATGCGACAAGTCTCGCAACTACGGGAAGCAGCCGCTTAGCCCCCTTAAAACCACGCTCCGAACTGTGCACTCTGAGAATTGAGACACGGCTGGCTTCTGTCTCCATTCCGTCTCCTAGCCGGAGGAACTGTACAATTGGCGTACCGGAACATGGTGCAGTGACAAACGTTCCGGCCCGGGTTGTTTGACACACAAACTACGGATGTGTTAAGATGCGTTAATATTTTGAATTAATTAACGACAAGCAAATTAATTAATCATAATTAACGCGTTAATGTCCCACCCCTAGTAAAAACCTTTTCGTTTCATCAGGTAAGCAGCTCAAATCTTTAGCATGATTAATTTAGATAATTACTCACGAATGATGCTGCTACTGCTGCTTAGCCTACTGAGAGAGTAGCTAATGTTAGCAAACGTGTCTGTATCGCTGTCTTTGGCAGGTGCTTCCATATTGAAAATGTGTTGTTGTCACTCGGCCTCCTTACTGCTTGTTGGCTTCTTTGGACACCCCTTTTGATCGATTGGTCTTGGGTCACTATGTACTCCAAATAATCATTATCAGGAGGGTTGTTGTTTAAGGGCACACTGCAGTCTTTCCCTCAGTCTGACTAAGCAGTCCTGAATGACAATGTTCTGCAAAAGCAATGTAATGATCTGTCGACATACACCATCTAGTAATGCAACCCAGTTCATCAGCTTGAGCTATGCTTCAACCACTATGCCATACTATGCCATAAAAGTAGGGTTGCTATTAAATCATATATTGTGGTACTAGTAATATTCCAAATAGGAATTGTGAGCTAGACAGTAATCTAGCTGGTCTAATTGTAGTAAACTTTCCTGACGTGAGGCAGCGACGTGATAACAGTAGAGTGAAAGTATGAAAACATTGCTGGTTGAGAACAAGCGCGAGCTGCACAAGCTGGTCCATTGACTGCAATGTTATCATACGCACCATTGCTTCGTGTCAGCAAAGTTTTCACTACACACTTTCCTGCCTGCTAGCCGACTTATGCACAGTGATGACACTCAGCTCAAACAAGGATAACGTGGCCTACTAGTGGTCTAATGTCACTGTAAACATGATTTGTTTAAGCCCGCTGACGAAACGAATAGGTTTTTACAGAATGGATATAACAACAACTAAACAAAAGAACATTAAAGTATGTTAAATTATCATTACTGTATTAGTCTCTACCGAAGCCATGGTCGAGCCAGTCTCGTTTTTGTTCCTAGACAGTCCACCGTCTTGAGACCCCTACTCAGGTCTGGACTGGGACAAAAAAATGGCCCTGGCATTTTTGGCTTAGACCGGCCCCTCATAATTAGTCCTGGTTTAGTCCTGGTTCAGACCTGATTTAGTCCTGGTTTAGTCCTGGTTCAGACCTGATTTAGTCCTGATTTAGTCCTGATTAGTCCTGGTTTAGTCCTGGTTCAGTCCTGATTTAGTCCTGGTTTAGTCCTGGTTCAGACCTGATTTAGTCCTGATTTAGACCTGATTAGTCCTGGTTTAGTCCTGGTTTAGTCCTGGTTCAGTCCTCATTTAGTCCTGATTTAGTCCTGGTTTAGTCCTGGTTCAAACCTGATTTAGTCCTGATTTCGATCTGATTAGTTCCGGTTTAGTCCTGGTTTAGTTCTGGTTCAGACCTGGTTTAGTCCTGGTTCAGTCCTAAATTGTGGGCTGGTCTCCAAGTTAAAAAAAAAAAAAAAAGGGCATCGGCCTCTAGGACTGTCGGCCCACCGGGAAAATGCCCGGTATGCCCGATTACCAGTCCAGGCCTGCCCCTACTCGTGCTTGAGGACATAGGTAGGGGACACCTCCCTTATTTATTTTTCAGGGAGTTGGCCGGACTGGCCGGCCTGATTGCCTTCACCCTTCGTGGTGTAGTGAATCTTTTTAGCTATTCTTTGTATGTGTGAAGCGATTTTTTAACTATTTGACTCAAACCTGAATTTAATTAGATGCATATTTGAGTGATATGAACACATGGAAAATAAATTATCAGCAATTTATTTTTAATACAAAATAACTAAATTAACAGAATAAAATAAATATCTGTCCTGCTTAACTTAAACGTGTATAAATTAATATAAACAGGGATGAAAGTGAGCAGTAATGGAAAAAATCTGAAAGTCACTGAAAAGCTAGGGGGGTCCGGGGGAATTCCCCCAGAAAATCTTTGAACTCTAGATGCTCTGAGATGCAATCTGGGGTCATTCCAGCCAATAAAAACTAAGATGTCAACCACCCATTTTGGGGGGGGAAATTCCCTTTCTCCCTCTTGATGATCCCACTTTACACCTTCTCACAAAATTTGACTTACACTGGATGGAATCCGCTCGGGATGTGTAGTCCGGACAGTAGCTGCTGACAGCCTCAAGCTCACTTCTAAATGATCATCAGTCATGGTGGAACAGTACTTGAGCTTAATGATCTTCATGTGGGAAAAGGCTGACTCACATAAATAAGTTTTCATAACTCTATCTCCATTTTATCTGATAAATGTTAATTTTAATCTTAAAATAAGCTAAGCAAACTGCACTGCACTTAAACACTCTGTGCCCCGTTTTTGGACCCTCACCCACAGTTTGAGGACCCCTTCTTTTTTTTTTTTTCTTCTTTTTTTTTACCTGTTTTTTCAACTTCCTACCTGGAGTCACATTCTCTTACTGGTTTTGTAGTGGTATTTACCAGCCTCTGTACATTTACCAAATGCATGTGACAAACAGATGCCTTTGTGCACTTTTATTAGGCAAAATTCAACCACATGTCGCTGTAGACCTGCTCTGTTCTGTAGATCTGCTCTGTGCTGTAGACCTGCTCTGTTCTGTAGATCTGCTCTGTGCTGTAGACCTGCTCTGTTCTGTAGATCTGCTCTGTGCTGTAGACCTGCTCTGTTCTGTAGATCTGCTCTGTGCTGTAGACCTGCTCTGTTCTGTAGATCTGCTCTGTGCTGTAGACCTGCTCTGTGCGGACACTGTAACATAAATTTAGATTCGTTTTTGCTTTGCATTTCGTCTTGCTCTTCTAATCAAAAGCATTGAGAAGGAGCCTGTGTACGCTATACGCGGGGAAGAGTGAGAGTGTGAAACACAGGTACACGCTGTAGCAAACAAGCCGCGTGCGCTGGCGGCGCGCGTGGTGTCCGCTGCTCCAGTCGAGCGCGCAGGCTGCAGTACGAAGCTCTGCGTGGTCCGCACACCGGTAAAAGTTTATTGCTAACGGCAGTGGCTGTAATGAAATATGATTGCACTCATCTCGAGACCAAGACCGGTGTCATAGTATTTGACACCAGTCGACTGGTAGATGGAAGTATTGGGCACACCTGTTTTAGACACTATTTTTGATTCACACGGTAATACGGGACAAAGTGCGTCCCTTTTCAGCTCAATACGGGACGCGTAATTTTGTTTCTGAATACGGGACAATTCCATTTTTCAAGGGACAGTTGGCAACCCTAGACATAGGCCTAGGTGCTGATTGGCCAAAGAGGAGTTCTGTATATCTGAGCTCGATTACTCTTCCTTCATCCTTAAACTACCTGGATGTTTGTCACAGTAAATTGAAATTGAGTTTTGAGAACTGAATTTGAATTGAAAGAACTGAACATGAGCATATAAAAAGAGTTGCATTTTCAAATTTTATTACATTTATTTATTATTACTGTTACAAAGTAATACATTCAATTTCAAATGATACTATTTAGATTCAATTTTTCAATGCAATGATTCAAATTTAAAAATACAATTTCAAATTATGTGATTCAAATTCAGTTTTTGGTATCATAAATGTGGTCTTAAGCAGGATGCAAATATTCCATTTGACCGGTTTATTCAAAATTCACCGTGGTATCATGGCAACAAAAATAATTAATATTTACAAAAAATAACTGTGCTCAAAATTAGGCATAAGCAACAGAAATTAATTAAACTAAGAAAACCCACATATACCCGGTTACACTGATGTGATCCTGATGTGAAGTGACCCTCCTGAGAGGCTGAGCTGAACTGGTTTTATAGTTCCCCCACAGGAAGCTCCTCCCTCCAGGTAAGTACATAATCTCTCCAATGAAAACTGAAATGAAATTGGTGGTGGTGGACAAGCTATCTGCTTGTCTCCATGGAGATGTTATGGCTTTGTCTAGAATGTTCCAAGTTAGAAATTAAAAGTATCTAACTATAACTAACTATAGGCTTAACTATAAGCTTAATGACAGGTCAGATCTGTGGCGAGGCAGCCCTATTCAAAGAGAATTATTATATTTTTGAGCAATAGAAATGAATGTTCTGTAGTGAATAAATGCTATTTTAATGTCATACCATGGAACATTTCAGGCAAGCCAATAACATCTCCACTGAGACAAATAGGTGACGGACCCTCCACCAGAAAAGTTTCACCTTTAAGTTTTAAGCCATGTATGTACCTCAGTGTGAATGCAGGATGATTTTTCTTTCTTACTTTTCCAGAGTTTTCTGAAAGGCATGGGTGCAACAGAAGCTGTCGCTCTGGACATATTCAGCGGTCTTAACAACAACACGGAATCCAGCAGCGAAGACAATACAGCAGACATCACGGCTTCCATTGATGTGCTGGACAAGATGTCAGAGGGATCCGGAAATATTCAGTTGGGAGATAAAGTCCTCCCTGTAAGAAGTTGTGCATTCTTATACATTCTGAGTACGGCAATGTTAACAACAACTAGCATGCTAAGCACACACTGCCTGATACGTAACAATAAAGACAACAAAATGCTTTCTACGTAATTAGATGCAGACAGCACAAAACAGACTTATTTTGACATCAAGAGCTGCTTACATATAATATACTATATCTGTGCTGGGGCAAGACAAATTTTCCTCAGATATGTGGAAAAGATTGGGGAAAGGGTCTATAAAGAGGATTTTTTTTAAAATATAATTTGCTCTCAATATCAAAGACAGGGAGTGTTCCTAAAAGCTAATAGGATAAAGGTCCTATATTACATGAAATTGACTCTTGTGAGCTTTAAGTCATGTTATACTGCTGTTACTTCCTCCAAAACATACCTCAAGTTGTATTTTGTTTCATTCACATGCTTGAATAATCCTGCATTAGTCTACATCGCCAAAGCTCAAAATGTTCTGTTCCACCTTGTGATGTGAAGTAGTGATAGCTCAGTAGAGACTGGCAATAGTAGGGCTCAAATGATCTAAATTATTCTAGTGCAGGTGTGTGGAGTTTAAATACACAATGATGCGCTTCCTGTATTAACCACATGAGTGTTTTCTGTTTGAGAGAAGAACTCCACCTAAACATGCAGGGTTTGTGTGTTAAACATGTGTGATTGAAACAAAACACAACTCCAGGCATGTTTTTGATGAGGAAACATAACATAGATCAGAAAATAGCATAATATGGGCCCTTTAAGGGTCAACAACAGGCTTTGACAAAAGAAACAGTATGGACAGTAGTGAAATATCTGGGATAATATTGCAGATAGCTTTAGCAAAAAAGGTACTGTAATCTGATGTGCATCTTTATGTTCTATTCCAGTCTTTTGTTCAGGCTGCTAGCAACATGATGAACAAGACCTGGAGTACCGTTAATAACAGCCTTCTCTACCACATGTCTGCAAGTTACCTTAAATCAGTGGAGGGGTTGGTGCACAATATTGTTGTGAACATGTCAAATAACAATACCAACTACAACACACCGAACATGGATCTGAAATACTGTGACGAAGATGACTGCAGCGTTGAGGTTTTTGGGGTCAGTGTCAACCTGAACAAGTCCAGCGGTATTATGAAAACATTTGCCATTAAAAATATTATGCCTAAACTGAAAAACACCTATAAAAAGTCAAATCACACCAGGCTTTTGGTATCATCCACTATAGCAAACAGCAGCGACACCAACATTCGAATCAAGATGGCTTTCAACGAAACTTCCGGCGAAAAACAAATACCACATTGTGTTTTCTGGGACATCGAGAAGGCAGACTGGGATGATATGGGGTGCAAAGTAGTCACAGAGGATAATAGTAGTGGTGTGCTTTGCGAGTGTTCTCATCTTACATCTTTTTCCGTGCTGATGGCTCGTGGTGATGTCTCCGATCCTATTCTTGATGTGATAACCTACGTGGGACTGGCAGTATCCATCGTATCTCTTATCATCTTCCTGATCATCGAGTATTTGGTTTGGTCTGCCGTGGTCAAAACAAAATTATCGCACTATCGGCATACTTGCATGGTTAACATTGCATTCTTCTTATTGCTTGCGGACATATGCTTCCTCGCCTCTGTCAATCCACCAGCTCTGTCCGCCGATATGTGCCTCGGCCTGACCATTTGCAAGCACCTTTTCTTCACAGTAAAATTTTGCTGGATGTTGTGTCTAAGCGCCATGCTCGTCCACCAGCTAATTTTCGTCTTCAATCCCCTTAGAAAAAAAGTCTTCATGTTCTTTTCTACCCTCGTTGGCTACATGTTCCCTATTGTGATTGTGGTATCCAGTTATATCTACTACAAGTACACTGGCAAGCCCTACCATAACAAGAAGACGTGCTGGCTGACCTATGACCGCCTTCTAGAGGGCTCTTTGCATGCTTTTCTTCTGCCCATTGGAGCCATACTCCTGTCTAATATCTTCTCCATGGGTGTTGTGATCGTGACCCTGCTCAAGTCTGCCAAAAATGACAGCAGTAAAGCAGATGAGAAGGACACAGCCAAAAGCATCATTAAAGTCATCCTAGTGCTGGCTCCAGTGTTCGGTGTGACATGGTCCATTGGCTTCTGTATGACTGTGTTCAATGAATCCAACCCTGCATTTCCCTTCTTCAGCTACACCTTCACCATCGTCAACTCCTTCCAGGTAGGTTAATCATCAGTGCTTTGGTCGTTGTCTGTAGAGGCTAGTTTGTCCTGTGCAAAATAACCTTTGAACTGCTGTTAAAGGAAGTACTGTATGTGTAACTTTTCTGGTGAAGGATATGTGATCTGCTCGTCTCCATGGAGATGCCATAGTTTCCATGCTATATTCCAAAGTACTGCATTAAACAAAATCCCTACACACAGTAAGAGTGCATGTTTCTTTAAGGTATTTCTATCAGCAATAAAAACAACTGTAGTATATAATAAATTATAACTGTAATGAGTTGTTAAGTGTAATCGCCATGGAGAAAAGCAGGAAACCAGAAAAACATCACCTGAAAAGTTACAAACTGCACCTTTAAACAATAAATGGCGACACTTATGTTGTGTAGAGCAATAATTCATAATAATAATTTTAAAAAAGTACTATCCTTTCTCTTGTTCAGGGCCTTTTCGTTTTGTTGACTGGATTCTTGTCAGAGCAGAAGGTATGTGGTTTTCATAGATATAC
The DNA here is from genome assembly GCA_036785185.1 of Paratrypauchen microcephalus. NCBI lineage: Eukaryota > Metazoa > Chordata > Actinopteri > Gobiiformes > Gobiidae > Paratrypauchen > Paratrypauchen microcephalus. The sequence continues at coordinate 1,824,708 of JAVJIX010000110.1, read as the reverse complement.
TGTCAAATTTGAAGATTTGAATTTGATTCATTTTAAAACGATCATTTTCTAGGTCAAAGATGAGCTGTATAAGATTGTGTTTGTAAGTTCCCTCATTTTCATTGATAATACTGCAATACAGCACAATTTAGTACTAATTAAGCATGAATACGTATTAAGTTCCTATCCATCTCTTCTCAGGGCAAAGGAGGCTCAAGTGACAGCACCAAGAATCTCACCTCCACCATGTACACAAAGGACAAGTGAGATCAGGTTAGTACTGTTACACCAACCCCCGAGCCTACGCAATGTTATGGGCACAGCTCGAGCCTTTCATTTCATAGAGTCTTATAGATGGCTGCAATAGGAAGGTTTACCTATATATATATATATATATATATATATATATATATATATATATATATATACACACACATACATACACACATAAAAATACATAAAAAAGTGTGTTTCAATGTGTGTGTCATGTTGTATAATATAACTTTAAAATAACAATAGCCTACTCAATACTTTGGTTATGCCCTGCAGCCTGAGAAGGAGCAGAAGAGAAGGAGCAAAACTCAAGTGACCCCAGCAGTGATTTTAGCAGTAACAAACAGTAGCAAACTTGTGATTCTCAAGTTTATGTATATGTATCACTCTGCAAATCATACATACATACATAACAATTTAACATTATATTGTAAACAAGAATATATACATAAAACAAAAACTACAATCTGAGACATGTTTAAAGAATAATGTTATTTGTTAATGCCCTGCTGTGGAACATTTCACCCAATCCATAGACATCAAAAACTGCTCTTTTGGTTTAAGTCACAGTTTAACTTCATGTTTTTCTCCCTGAACATAAACATTTGCATATTTTATTTATTATAATATATTTATATTATTATTATTATTATTTTTATTTTTTATAAACCACAGCAGAAGTAACATTACATGTGTGTGTTTGTGCATTTGAATCATGTTTGGTATTGTTTTTCATCAGCAATGTCAGTTCATAAGCTCTGGTAAAGTAGGGGCACATTACCCGAAATGTTCCGCAGTATGGCTTTTACAATTTATCTCCAAGTTGAAGTTAATTGGTATTGCTCACAATTATCTTATTATTAATTATTATTATTAAATGATAATTTTGGCCATTTATTCATGTAGAGTTAAGGCCTATTCATACTTCATAAGAACATAAGAACTTTGTTCTTGCACCCAGGGCTGACCGAACAAAATTATGTCATTTTGTACGGCCAGCTCCTGTTAGGCAGATCTTGCGGCTTGTTCTCGGCACCTCAGCTGAACAGAACTTTGTTCGGTAGTTCAGCAGCGCTGTCCAACATCTTCGCTCTGATTGGTTATTGATGTGGACATGGTTTATCTGCTGGAGCCAATGGGCATGTGAGAGCCAACGGCTGCTTCCTTGCCAGTGCAGAGCAAGAAAAAAAATGGATGGTTTTGAGTCAGAGCTGGTGAAAATGGTGAGAAAATACAAACATCTATATGACACGACGCTCAATGACTATAAAGACAGTCAAATGGAAAGAAATCCATGGAGGGAGATCACAGACATTTTAGGATCGGACGAAAACCAGTGTAGAAAAGTCTGGCAAGTTTGCGAAAGCCAAAAGGCTGGTCATCAAAAATAAGAGCGGTCAGGCTGGAGGAAAAGAAAAGAAATTCTCTCGTTATATACCTCCCTGCAGTGGCTGGACTCCTTCATCAAACAGAAATGTCATGAGCGAGCGGGGCAGAGTGAGGGGGCAGTGCAGGGGCAGGGTGGGGGCAGAGCAAGGGGGTGGGATAATTCGACAGCAGAACATCTTCTGAAGTATGAAATGTTTGACCACAAATGAACTTTGTTCTTGTTCTTATCACCTCAAGAACAAAGTTCTTATGTTCTTGTGAAGTATGAATAGGCCTTTAGATTCTGAGAGAAAAAAAATGACATCCTTACAGACACTATTGACAGTACACTGACGGCTATAGAGGGTTAATTAAAAGTTGGAGAAGAGTGGGTTTAGAAGAAGCAATAATTTAAAACAAGTTTATGTAGTATATGTAAGAAGTATACAGCTTAGAATGTTTGTTGAAGTGGTTTGACAAAGATAAAGATATTTAATGTGAAAAGATAGTTTTAAACTAGATGTATTTATTCTCCTGTTTGTAGACAAATGAACTGTATGCATATGTGCTGCTGTCTAAAACTTGTTTATTATCTGTAATAAAATTGACTCAAGTTATGACTTCAGTTGTTTTTTTGTTTGTTTTTTGTTAAAAATGAAAGTCTTGTGTAAATCTTTAATTATATACTACATTATAAGAAAAATTAGAAATATAATTTTATTCAAAGTTTTTTCATCACAAAGTAATACATTTTCATTGAATTAAACATGTTATATTTATAGACTTCAAGTCAGTAAGCACAATATGATGGGACAAAGTCATAATTTATTGACGTAAATAATTATTATCACTCTTATGTCTATGTGTTTATTGGACATCTTGTGTTTACTTTATGTATTTGAATCCCACATGTGGTTGACTGAATGCAGTTTGGTACTAAGCTCTTCTCACAACAGTAAAGATGGCGGCAGTCAGGATGATGGTCCCAACCCCTCCTCCGATCAGAGCTCCCAGAATGCTTCTGTGTATGTTGAGACGCTCACATCTGTCGCCTGTGTAGTAAGTGCTCTGAGTTGAGGCACACCTGAAATTTTTTTTACAACATTTAAATTATGTGTAAAGTGAAAAAGCCATCACATATTTCACATATTTGCTATTCAAATAATTTACAACTTGTGTTTTGTGCATTATGCAACTTGTGTTTAAATATAAATTTGTATGGTGGTATTTTAGTTGACTATGGCTATATAAATTTATATATATAATTTATAATTTATAATTTATAAATGGAAATACATGTTATGAATGTAATTTATACAAATGTCCTTGATTTAGGCTAAATAGACCCTTCCAGGAGAAACATGTTTAGAACATTTGTGCACACAGCCTGGTACTGATTTGAAATACTAGTCAATATCGAGCTCCACTTTGCAAAGTTCACTAAAGTATGCAGGATTTTCCCATCAAACTATTATGGCCCACTATATTTTTGGCATTAATCGCTCACTTTAAAGATCCCATGACATGGTACTTCTTGATGCTTTTATATGGCGCCTTAGTGGTTCCCTAATACAGCGGTACCTCACCTTACGAATGACCCAACAAACGAAAATTTCAAGTTACGAAACGCCTTCACGGTAAATTTTGGTCTCTAGATACGAAAGAAAATTCAAGTTGCGAAACGTGAAATCTCAAAAATTCAAATAATGCGCGCTCAGCCACACACATTATAGCTTTTCTCAGACTGGATTTAAACCCCTCTCACACCTGTCCCCCGTTCAAACCCCCAAACCCCCACAGATTCCCAACAAAACGTATCAATAGTGAAGTGTGGGGGGAAGCGGGAGGGGGGAGAAGACTGCGCGGACATGTGTGATAGCGCAGCATGACCCGGCGCGGAGCTGCCAGCAGGTCCAGACCAAGGTCTAAACCTGGACTGGACCAGGACTAAACCTGGACCAAACCAGGACCAAACCCGGACCAAACCAGGACCAAACCAGGACTAGACCAGGTGGATTAAATTATTTCCTGGTTTCGTTTTGAGTCTCAGCTGAGGGGAGCAGCGAGTAGGACAGCACGCAGTCTGAGCGCATGAACGCATGAACGAGACCCGTGTGGTCTGGACTAAACCAGGACTAAACCTGGACTAAACCAGGAGGAGCCGCAGTGGTCTGGACTAAACCAGGACTAGACCAGGTGGACCAAAGCGCCGCGCGCGCGTCCACCCCCTGGCCTCGAGACAAACGCTAGAAAAGTCCAAATCCCGTCTGAGAAACCAATCAGGAGGCAGAACACAATGTTACACTATAAAAAAGTTACACTATAAAAAAAAAAAAAAACTTGGATCGGGGCCTTGGAACGAATCAGGCTTTTTCCATTGAAATAGCTACTCAACTTATGAATTTTTATTACGAAACCACTTCTGGAACTAATTAATTTCGTAAGGTGAGGTACCACTGTACTGTAAATGAATCCTTCTTCAAAATCAAGCCTCAGTTCATGAGAGAGCCTCATGAAGACAGTTCTATTCATAAAAATGTCTTTGAAACACTTTATTCTGGGCGTTGTTGCTTGAATGCAAATGAGGAGGGCAGAGACAGGCCAGTGCAGTGGGTGGATTGTGGCCAAATACGCCACTGTTTCCTGGATTAGCGGTGCGCTGTGCGCTGTCACCCACTTCCGCGTTTTAAGCGCTTAGGAGGATATGAGACGCGTCTCATTAAAAAAAAAAAAAAAATCCACTGAAAATAAAGTTAAACCACTGCTGTTTCAGAGGTACGGAGGCTCGGATAAAGGACATCCGAGCCTGGAACCACTCTCACGTCTCTCCAGGCAAAAAAAAACGCATCTTGCATTTCGTAGCTCGTTTGTGGTACAAATTCTCTGGGTGTGATTTCCAGAGACGGTGGGTGGACATCCAGACAGTGGGTGGTGGAAACCTTTTCCCGAGTGTGACCTCAGAAAGTTCCCTTGTTCAGAATTTCCCATTTGGGCTGTCTTTTTTTCAAACGTGGAAAAGGATCGCAAATGCTCAGTTTACACATTTCGCAACTTTTAGTCATGGGGGGGGCTAAACAGGGTAGAGGAGCTCACATTAACATTCAAAAACCTCAGGAAGTGAAAATTTCATGCCATGGGACCTTTAAAGGTCATATATTGCACAAAATTAACTCTAGTGAGCTTTAAGACATATTTTTTATTATGCAATAAAAACATCAATAATGAAAAAAGTGACATATTATGGCCATATAGCTACAGAACTGAATGTAAGTGTGTGTAGTGATGCTTTTGGACCTGCAGGAGGCGACGTCCTCAAACTCCACACAAACCCCTCCATTTAGACAAAGCTCCGGGTGACAGGCGGTGACAGCTCGGGCCTCTCTGGGCTTTGGCCCGCCCAGTTGGACTGGCTTCTCCATGAGGACCACCCCAATGGAAACAACGGGTTTGACTGGGACCTCTGTCTTTATCAGATGAGTCAAGTCTGAAAAATAATGTTATTTATTCTTTCAGTTTGAATTTAAATAAATAATAACAGCTAGTCTTAAAGGTGCACAATGTAACTTTTCTGGTGAAGGGCCCGTCATCTGCTTGTCTTCATGGATATGTTTTTGCTTTGTCAGGAATGTTCCACTGTAGAGATTAACCCTATCTATCTCAAGAGAGGCAACTATAGGCCACATTACAAGTCAGATCTATAGAAAGGCAACCCTATTCACAGAGAGAATTATTGTATTTTTGAGCAATAGAAACACCCATAAAGAATAAATGCTAGATTGATGTTTTAATATCATACCATGGAACATTCCAGACAAAGCAATAACATCTCCATGGAGACAATGGACAATGCACCTTTAAACAACATGACATTAGACTTAACTAGCTTGCTTATTTAATTATTGTTTTATTGCTAAAATGCCTTGTGAAACATAGATTCTTATAAACTGGGTCACCTCTACACTTCTAAGATGGTCTCCATCTTGTCTCCATGGAGATAGATGGGAAGAAGTAGGCCTTCCACCAGAAAAGTCAGAACCTTAAAGGTCCCATGGCATGAAATTTTCACTTTCTGAGGTTTTTGAACGTTAATGTGAGCGCCCCTACCCTGTTTAGCGCCCCCCCCCCCCATGGTTAAAAGTTGTGAAATGTCCTTTTCTGCGTTACAAAAAATCGGAGCTCAAACTGGCGAGTTTGAACAAGGCACCTTATTGACGTCAGATCGAAAAAAGAAATGCAAATGCAGTTCCACCCCCGTCTGTCTGTACCCAGCGTCTCTGTAAATCACGCCCAGAGAGTTTGGACTGTGAATCCGCTAGGCAATGCGAAATGTCTTTTTTTATTTGCCTGGAGGCACGTCCGAGTGTTTCTAGGCTCGGAAGTCCTTTATCTGAGCCTCTGGACCTTTGAACAGCAGTGGTTTCATTTTATTTTATGTGGAAATGTGTTTATTTTTCAATGGAACGCTTCAAATCTCTCCCCCTGTGCAAAAACAAGGAAATGGATCAGCTGTGGGCAACAACGCCCAGAATAAAGAGTTTGAGATAGATATTTATGACTCTTTCTCATCTTATCTCTGTTTCTCATGCACTGAGTGTTGATTTTGAAGAAGGATTCATTTACAGTATTAGGGAACCATTAAGGAGCCATATAAAAGCATCAAGAAGTACCATGTCATGGGATCTTTAAAAATAATGAAAGAAGTGTGATACCGTTGAAGTCGGCGGTGAGAACGAGGTCGCCGTCCTTGAGGAAATTGCGCCGGAACAGGTGTTGGTGGGATATGAACGTGGACCACCCAGAGTCAGGCCCAAGGTAACAATTACAGGAGGGGTCCAATGTGGCCCCCAAGGAGGCAGAGGGGCGGTTCCAAGGAGCATTTGAGTCTGTACAGAGGATATAGAGGAGTGACAGAATCTGACTGGATTAAACTGGTGTGATGAGCCAAGGAGAAATGGAAAGCCCTCCTTTTTATCACTCTACAACTTTTAAGATCATTACGTTAAGAAATACCAGAGACACACTGCCTTTGATTTCCTATTTATCATCTGGTACTGTTAGCTAACCACAGATTGCCTTTGCTTTGAAAAAGTCCCCTCTGATCCTTTCATATAAATGCCCTGTATACTGCAGTTTAAAGATGACAGGTTATGCTTTTTGAAGTACTGATTGATTAACTCTATCTATCTATCTATCTATCTATCTATCTGTATATCCTTTTAATAAATAAAATATGTAGTCATATGAGACCTGTAACGAAACTTCGCGTAGATGACATCCTCAGTCTCACATCTGGATCCTGGTCCATGGTGACCACTGTCACTTGTCTGTTTTTAACCGGCCACTCCAACACTGCATCATTCTCCCCACTGCAAAGGTGAAAGTACACGCCCATATAGCCTGGATATCCCGGAATCCTGTTGGGGTACATAGTGAGACCAAAACTATATCCCTCTGGGCTAGAGAAGCAGGTGCTCTTCAAACTGATAATAGGAGTGGTTTCCATTAGATTATTAAAGTCCTTGATCTGCCACACAGCGCTCGGACAGACTGTCTCAGTGAGGGTGATGTCATCAATAAAAATGGCGCCAGTTGAAGTTTCGGTGCCGCGGACTCCCTGGAAGACGTAACGGAACTTCTGTTTTACTTTGAGAGGGACGTGAGCTATCTTCCAGTCAATGTCAGGATCTGGTACAAACAACATGCACATTAGTGAAATTGATCAAATATACCAGTAAATATTAAACCAGGATGCTTAAAAACTGTATAAACTTTTCGTCAAGTTATTCACTCATCTTTTATTGAATGTAATCATTTTTTATACTATATTATTGTGGTATAAAGCATCTTCTGTTTACATATTATGTATTCTTGTGGGTTTAATTATCTTTAAATAAGTATTTCTAAAATGTCTACATTTGGAAAATATACTTTCTAAAGTTCACCTCTGTTTTCAGTGAGGCATTTAGGTGCTGGAGCTCTCTCTTCTGTCAGCACTGAGAATGAAAAATGGGAAACTAAACAACTGAAGTCCTTATTGCGAATGCTATACTAATAGAGCCCTGCATTCATTGTGAACACACTTTGACCGCAGAATGAGTTCAGTGATGGTTTATAGGATTGAAAACAGGAGATGCTCAGAGATTTATCTATGATGCCATTAAATGGGCAATATGCAAATAGAGCATTTTTGAGAAGACAATTCTGGTTTCTGGATTAATGGATTAGTGAAGCAAGCATGAATTAAATAAAATACAATTTTGCTTTTCAAAAGTTCAAAGTCATCTTTATTGTCAAAAGCCATATGTACAGGTTGCACATACAGGATTTGAAAAGTTTTAATGAGTTTTGATGAGTTAGCAACAATATAATATGGTTAAAAAGTACCTGAGAAGGTGTGGACTGTACCTGAGAAGGTGTGGACCTTCTTGAGGCTAGTGACATTGCCTGTTCCATCGTCCGTGCGCACCCACAGCACCAGTGAGTCTCCGGCGCCCCCTGTCATCTTGTAGAAGAACTGCAGACACTGCTCTGAGCGTTTGGGATAGAGGATTCGAGACTCCAGCAGAGCACTGCTCCCAGCTGCTCCGGACGACTTATCAAACTTCATATAGTAACCAGAATCTAGATGAAGATATGTTATTTTAAGCATGGTTTAATTCCACACGTTTTGTCATTCATCTATTTCTTTCAGCCAACCACAGCCTGTCAGATTTGGCTGTCAGCCAATAACATCAAGCCATATAGATCTGCATTATGCGCTCTTCCCTTTCTCATCACAGCAGCAGAACCACACATCACCTCAGTCTCTCCTCTTCCTTGCCACCATCTTGGCCCAAGATTTATTTATTTATTTATTTATTTATTTTACAAATCTTAAACATTCTTTTTTCTTAGAGTATCTTAATTAGTGCTAGAGTAGAGGTGGACACCTCATAGAGATAGAATGCCTTGATAATAAGGTAAGGTACACTTTGGTAAGGTACAAAATACATACCTGTGCATGTGTATCACCAAGAATGAGTCTGGGGGAGGAGTTCAGCTGTGGGCCTATTGTTACATCTCTCTCTAGCGCCCTCTACTATTACCTTTGCAGTGGCCTCCCAGTGTGTGGTCTGGGTCTGTGGGGGAGCTCAGGGTGTGCACCCAGTCACCACTGTCAGCCTCATTCTGGATCATTCCACAGATGTTTATGAGCTCAAAGGAGCACTGGTCCAGCAGAGTGTGAGAGTTTGCTACAAAACAAAATGTGTATGAATGACTCAATCAAGGAATTATATCTGCAGGAGCATTAAACTTGAATTGTATTTTGACCTCTGTGACAACTACTTTCCCCCACCCACTCCACAGAGTCAGCCAGAGTGAGTGCCAGACAAATACAACCAATGACTGTTAAGTGTGAACTTTTAGAACAAGACAAAAGTTAATACTGACCACAAGAATTGTTATCAAATTATAACCTAGGCTTTTTTTTATTTTTAGGTTTTTATTTTAGATTTTATTCTCATATTGCCGATTCGATAAATATTAAATAAAATATTAATATTATATTAAATATTGTATTATTATTTGAAGTGAACATAATTCTTGCTTAGGTACATTATGGTTAATTTAAACTTAACTATACTTATACTTAATAACTATACAGTAAATGCAAAAAAATTAATAGACTTTATTTTTATTTACATTTTATTTTGTATCATTTTAGGTTGGAGAAAACAATCCCGCACTCCGTCTTACTTGCAAAATGAAAAAGTTTATTAAAGGCAAAGTAACGTTATTTTACAATTTGAGCCTTCTTTCGGTAATAAAACAAGTAGTTTTACTCACCCATAGCATTTTTCTGTCAATTGGAGCAGTATCGCGGAACTTATGTTGAGCCGTTCTGTTCTACTAATGATCCCGTATTTGTTAACATGGTGCTGTATCATTTGCTCGGGGCATTACTTTGCGGTGTCCAAATAACACAAACTTTAGCACTTTTCAAATCATAGAAGCCCGATGTCTTAATGAAAAATTTCGTTTGAAGCAAAAGTGGCCTGTAATCCGAGATTTAGCCATAGTTTCGAGTAGATGAGGACGCCAGTGCGCATGCGCGGACTGCTCCCGGGACCCAAACATGAAACGCAAAGCTGAAAACTATGGATAAACCTCGGATTACAGGCCACTTTTGCTTCAAACGAAATTTTTCATTAAGACATCGGGCTTCTATGATTTGAAAAGTGCTAAAGTTTGTGTTATTTGGACACCGCAAAGTAATGCCCCGAATACAAATGCTAACAAATGCTAACAGAAACGCCACAACGTAACTTTCTTCAAACAGCTCCAAATGACACGAACGTGATATGGGTGAGTCAAACGACTTGTTTTATTACCGAAAGAAGGCTCAGATTGTAAAATAACGTTACTTTTCCTTTAAGACATGCAACGTTTCGGCCCTAGGCCTTCATCAGGCAAAATGGAGTAAGAGCTAAAGGTGACCATCTTAAATAGGATGTGGCAAGCACCCTAGGGTGACAGGTCGTGAATGAACAGTGCACCCAAAAACAACATAATTCAAAATCCAAAGGCAATCAATCAAAATAGTGTAATGTAACTAATAATAATAATAATAATAATAATAATAATAATAATAATAATAATAATAATAGTCATGAAACAATAACTGAAAAATAAAGCTGGAGACCAGTTATTGTTTCATGACTATTATTATTATTATTATTATTATTATTATTATTATTAGTTACATTACACTATTTTGATTGATTGCCTATGGATTTTGAATTATGTTGTTTTTGGGTGCACTGTTCATTCACGACCTGTCACCCTAGGGTGCTTGCCACACCCTATTTAAGATGGTCACCTTTAGCTCTTACTCCATTTTGCCTGATGAAGGCCTAGGGCCGAAACGTTGCATGTCTTAATAAACTTTTTCATTTTGCAAGTAAGACGGAGTGCGGGATTGTTTTCTCCTTGTGTGTTCTGGGTTTGCTCCCTCGCCTCCAACGCACCCGTCTGAAGAGATAGAAGTGCGAAGTTCTCATTTTTGGGTATCATTTTAGGTTGAAAGGTTACCCAGTGGGAGTTTGCTGATATCTATCACTTGTTTAGATAGCGATATCGGTCCTCACCACAGTCATACATGCGGTTGACTCTGGTGATGTCGACGGCGCTGAAGTCAAACCGCTGTCCGATGACGTCGTTGAACTCGGGGATGGTGGTGGTAATGGTTGGGATGGACACGTTCTTGTTAAATGACAGAGGCCTGTAGTGCATGATGGACTCGTAATCGTATGCTGTGTTCAAGTCCGTGATGAAGTCATCTTCATATTTGACAAAGTTATGCTCCTTTCCTATAAGAATCATATTCATTTTCATATCAATAAAATACAACACATGCTCCATAATAGACTGTAGAGAGAAGTGGACTAAGGGAGTGTGACCTCACCCATACCATTCAGCTCCAGTCAAATGAAGCTCACAGAGGCCTGCAGTTATAGGAGCAAATTTGGAGCTGAGTTGCATCTTAGGAATAGGAATTATTTAAGGATAAAATGCCAAATTAAAACACCAGGACCATGTAGAGTGGGTTAATACAAACAGAGATGGAGTTGATAGAGCTCACTTTCTATTTGGAACGTGGCAGCTAGTGAGTTAGCTATGTCCATTTATATATACAATCTATGAAAATAACACACACAAAAATACATTGAAACTATCTGAGTTGGAGTACAGTAAAGCAAGGGGTCCCAAATTTTACTGGTCGGGAGCAATCTGGGACACCCATAGCAAAATTAAATTGATGACTGTTATAATTTAAAGTTCCAAAACATAAAAAATAGAAAATTCTTTATTGATTTGGGGATCATTTGGGCTTAATTTTCACTGAATTTACTGAATTTACAAAATTACTTAATTTAAAATGTATATTAATAGTATATATTAATATACATTTAAAAGTATATTATATATTATTATAAATATATTTTTATCAGTGATCATCTTAATCATTTTAGTAATCCACTTTAAGAACCACAGCAGTTAGGTGCCTGTCATGTATGTTTATTTATGCTTTGTGTGTTCTGACAGATATTACATAAACTCAAAATATCCCCAACAATTCTCTCTGAACAAGGACCTATCTATGCAACAATAGCATATATTTTAAAGTTGCTAATCTAGCTAACCTAACAAAATTATAATGTCTTGTTTTGGCCCTGTGTAAAATAATGTAGATGTATTTCAGTGTAGCCCACCTTCTTCTATTTGATCCCACCAGATCTTAACATAGTCATCCCTGTCAGAGCGTGACTGTTCGTGGTAGAAGCCCAGGGCATGAAGCAGCTCATGTTCCACAATGGCTTTAGTGTCACAGCGTTCCCCGATGGATAACTCTTGACCTGTTTTAAAATCCCCCACATATGACCAGCACCTGAGGGAGGGGTAGGGGAGACTCATTTTATTTCACTTTATCTGTTTGCACTTATATTTTTGCACTGTTGTTCTACTTATACATACATTTTGTATTTATATGTAGTATATTTGTTTTCTAAAGTATTATTTTATCCATGCCTTTAATTTTATTTAAGCCTCTTTTATTTTTACCTATAACCTGACCAGATGGTGGTGAGAGTGGTAGACACTCCACCAGAAAAATTACATAGTGCCCTTTATTCCAGTGTTCATTATATTTTTGTTCACTGCGATAAGACTCTTGCTATTATAACGTAAGTTGCTAATTTAATGCACAAAGTATTTCCAAGAATCCATTTTGGCATGTGCCAGCTGGTGCAATAAGGCCCAACAGGTGGTGTGAAGCCAAAGGTGAAGTGCTCAAATGAACCAAAACAGAGATAGCAATGTCAACAATTTGTGGACAGGAAAAATGTTTGTGCTTTCAGCGAGAGCCATCCCAGATTGATAATGTGTAGAACTCAGTTCTAGTGACACACATACAGTATCAGTCTGGTGTGAGCCAGGTTAGTTTAATGTTGCTCACCCGTTTTGTTTGGTGAAGTTGATGTAGGTGCTCTCTCCCTCATAGGGTTTGAAGTCCACACATGAGCGCAGCCTGTACTCCTCAAAGGCCTGCAGGATCACACCTTTGGCATTCAAGTCTGAAATATAACTTTTTTTAAAATTCATACAACAATAAATGGGGTCCTTTTGAAGTATTCTTTAGATGTATGTAGGACTGTTCTAGACACTAAAAGTAACATAATATCACCTTATTACAAAAATAGTTTAGTAACGTGTATAACTGCCTTTGCTGACTTTCCAGTATTACACAAAAAGTGTATGGGCAGGCAAATTAAACAAATTAGTGCATAATTAACACGTTTTAACCTTGTTTGATAAATTGCATGACAGGCTTCTGTTTGTTTAATTCAAAATGACTTTAGACAAGAAATAAAAAAAAAATAAATTAAATATTAACTTCATAGATTGATTTGTAATAATCATAAAATTGTTAACGTGATAACCTACCTAAAGAGTCTGTCAAAATGTAGGGAATAGGAAATTTCCATCTCATGGTTTCATTCACCAGTGCATTCCTGTGGTGCTGCAGAAATATTGTTAAATTATAATTAGGCCCATTCAAAATAAACATGCACAAAATGATCAGATTTGATAGGCTACTCACATCACCAGCTATATCTCCCTCCTTCAAATGGTTTAAGCCTGAGAAGACAAAAGTTGTGGCAAATTATTTGGAAAAGAAAAAAAGGAAAAGAAAACTATATTATTATTTACCTTTATTGATTTCAAGAATGTCATCCCTTAGTTCTCCTGCATCGACATCTTGATCTATAGGGGAATTTATATTAGCAATTTAGCTTTAGCAGGCTCAACACCACAACAGTACATTGGCTTTGACATTAAGAATATAGCAACCATAGCTAACCTGAGAGTGTAGGAAATCCTTGCACCTGGGACAGTTAAAATATACAAAGAGTATAGTATATATGATTTATAATTATCTTGAGAATAAATTAAAAATAGAAAATTGGTGTACCTTGAGAAAGATAAAAATAGAGAGGAAAAGTGCGGTCTTCATGTTGATATGCGCTCACATGCGAATCTGGTGTGACTGTAAACAGGCCCATAAAGACTGCAAGAACTTTGACCTCTTCTATGACTTTTAATGTGTAACAGACATTAACACATGCTCAAGGTTTTATGACTGTGTTGGACAATAATCACTGAAGTAAAGTGTCATCCATGAAGTCCATTGCATTAGTTTACCAGTGTTTATTTTGGTGGTTTGTAGATACAATAAGCTAGTCTTGTAACAGTATTTTTACACACTTGATTTGATGTTAGCGAGGATTCAGGCATGTGACAGGTGATGCCATAAGTTGTATATATTTCTTATTTTGTAAAATGTACACAGAAAATGAATCTGCATCTGATTTCCAAAACTTTTTGCTTGGAATGTTCCGCAGTATTTAATTAAGAATAATTATCTAGCATCAGTTTAACGTTGTTGTTTTTTTTATTATGAAAATAACTTAAGTACAGTGGTACCTCACCTTACGAATGACCCAACAAACAAAAATTTCAAGTTACGAAACGCCTTCACGGTAAATTTTGGTCTCTAGATACGAAAGAAAATTCAAGTTACGAAACGCGAAATCTCAAAAATTCAAATAATGCGCGCTCAGCCACACACATTATACGCTTTTCTCAGACTGGATTTAAACTTTTCTCACATTTGTCTCTCGTTTAAACACTCAAACTTTCATAGATTTTCAACAAAATTATTAATAGTGAAGTGTGGGGGGAAGGGGGAGGGGGAAGAAAACTGCGCTCTGACACGTGTGTGATAGCGCAGCATGACCCGGCGCGGGGCTGCCAGCAGGTCTAGACCTGGACTAAACCAGGACTAAACCTGGACTAAACCTGGATTAAACCAGGACTAAACCTGGACTAAACCAGGACTTGACCAGGACTAGACCAGGTGGATTAAGATAAGATAAGATAAGATAAGATAAGACTTTATTGATCTCACACAGGAGAAATTTACTCGCCACAGTAGCTCCAGGACAATTGGACAGGAGGGAAAAAGTGCATGCAGGCAGGGAGGGGATAAAGTAAGTAATAAATAGTGCAAATAGTAATGTGTAATAATAATAATAATAATGGAAAATAGTAATAATGATAATAGTAACAACAAGCATCAACATGAAAAGGAGGATATTGCACGTCTGGCCTATATGTTAGAATTATACAGTCTGATGGCGGTGGGGATGAAGGATCTGCGGTAGCGCTCCTTCTTGCACTGGGGGTGCCTCAGTCGGCTGCTGAAGGAGCTGCTCAGCTCCTCTACAGTCCGGTGCAGAGGGTGAGAGGTGTCGTCCTTAATGGACATGAATTTGGCCAGTACCCTCCTCTCAGCCACCTCCTCTACACGGTCCAGAGGACAGCCCAGGACAGAGCTGGCCCTCTTAACCAGCTTATTCAGTCTTTTTCTGTCCCGCTCTGTGCTGCTCGGGGCCCAGCAGACGACAGCGTAGAGGAGAGCAGAGGCCACCACAGAGTCATAAAAAGTCTTGAGCAGAGGCCTGCTCACTCCAAAGGAACTCAGTCTCCTCAGGAGGTGGAGGCGACTTTGGCCCTTCTTGTACAGGGCGTCAGTGTTGTGGGACCAGTCCAGTTTATTGTTGAGGTGAACACCCAGGTACTTGAAACTGTCCACAGTCTCTATGTCCTGCCCCTGGATGTTCACCGGTGAGTGAGGTAGTGGTCTCCTCCTGAAGTCGATCACCAGCTCCTTTGTCTTACTAGTGTTAAGGCACAGGTGGTTGCGCCCACACCAGTCTACAAAGTCACTGATGACCGAGCGGTACTCCAGCTCGTTCCCCTCTGACACACAGCCCACAATGGCCGAGTCGTCGGAGAACTTCTGGAGATGGCAGCTGTCCGTGTTGTATGTGAAGTCCGAGGTGTATATGGTGAAGAGGAAGGGTGAGAGGACAGTTCCCTGGGGGCCCCAGTGCTGCAGACTACCACCTCTGACTCACAGCCGCGCAGCCGCACGTACTGTGGACGGTCAGTGAGGTAGTCGATGGTCCAGGCAGCGAGATGTCCATCCACTCCCGCGTCCTCCAGCTTCCCCCGCAGCAGCGCCGGCCTGATGGTGTTGAAGGCGCTGGAGAAGTCAAAGAACATGACTCTCACAGCACTCCCGGCGGTCTCCAGGTGGGTGAGCGCCCGCTGCAGAAAGTAGATGACGGCGTCCTCTACTCCTACGTTTGGCTTGTAGGCAAAAAAGCGCCGAGCGTGGGTCTATTTCCTGGTTTCGTTTCGAGTCACAGCTGAGGGGAGCAGCGAGGACTCCCCTCGCGACGGCACGCAGTCTGAGCGCATGAACAAGACCCACGAACGCATGCAAGTGGTCTAGACCTGCACTAGACCTGGTCTAGACCAGCACGGGTCTCGTTCATGCGCTCAGACTGCGTGCGGTCCTCCTCGCTGCTCCCCTCAGCTGTGACTCGAAACGAAACCAGGAAATAGACCCGCGTGCGGCGCTTTAATCCACCTGGTCTAGTCCTGGTCTAGTCCTGGTTTAGTCCAAATTTAGTCCTGGTTTAGTCCAGGTTTAGTCCAGGTTTAGTCCTGGTTTAGTCCAGGTCTAGACCTGCTGGCAGCCCCTCGCAGGGTCATGCTGCGCTATCACACACGTGTCAGAGCGCAGTTTTCTCCCCCCTCCCCCTTCCCCCCACACTTCACTATTAATAATGTTTAGAGTGTTTAAACGAGAGACAAATGTGAGAAAAGTTTAAATCCAGTCTGAGAAACCAATCAGGACGCAGAACACAATGTTACACTATAAAAAAAGTTACACTATAAAAAAAAAAAAACTTGGATCGGGGCCTTGGAACGAATCAGGCTTTTTCCATTGAAATAGCTACTCAACTTACGAATTTTTCACGTTACGAAACCACTTCTGGAACGAATTAATTTCGTAAGGTGAGGTACCACTGTACTAAGATGTGTGTACTAACAAGTACTTGTATTTTCACTGTGAGCAGGGCTGTCTCCCCACAGATCTGACCTGTAACTTGGCCTGGTATTGCCATATCTCCATGGAGATATGCAGGTAGTGTACCTTCCACCGATATATAAAGCATGCTGCCACATACTGTATTCACTTGTCTCTCTCCTTTGTCTTTAGATTTTTTTTAGATGAATTATTGTAGCCGTTTACTCTGCAAGTCTATCATCCTTTCAAACATTTTCAACTAATGCATCTCAACATAAGCTTGATTTATTAACACAGATTTATAATTCACCATATGACTTAATATTCAAAGGTTCAATTTGTCAACTGGACAAAAGTTTATTTGGTCAAATAAAGGTTGAAATAATTATCTGTTATCTGTTCATATCAGTCGTGGCAGTAATAGTTGATAAGAGAGGGCACTGATCAGAAATGAAGTACACTGGAAACACACCACGCCTTGTTTTTGTACAGCTTTATTTACTAATATTAAAAACATTTTAAACCAAGAAAATGTAATATTCATGGAAAAACTACACTGTTGCTTGGATCTTCATTGTCCTTCAATAACACAGACTTGAGATGTTGGTCAGTAGACAAGCATCTTATAATTTCTTTGTGTTATTTTTGGCCATTTCATTCAGTCTGCTGGTTTGATTGGAACTTCTGTCTTGATCATTGATGAGATATCTGTGGACATAGTTCAACGTAAGGTTTATCGCCAGTTGTCTCATATATTCCAAACAGAAGGACTAGTCATAAAAGTGGTGAAATAGCTGCTTTAAAGTTCTGCTTTACCCCAGTTGCCATCACTAACCTTCAAAGTCGATGAAGATGATGAGGTCATCGTTCTTCAGGTAGCTGCGTCTGCGAAGGTCGAAGTGTTTAACAAAGCTCATCCAGCCCCGGGCTTGGCTTTTGTAACATCCACAGTCGGTGTCATAGGTCCCCACTTTAGTGGGGTTGTCCCAGAAGTACTTCCCATTAACCACTGTATAAGAGGAGACACATTAATATATATTTAATATTTCTGGTTCATCATGTAGTAATGCAGATCGTAAATTATCACCACCATTACCATGGTGGCTTAAAGTATTAGCCAACGCAGCCTAAAAATTCATGCAAAAATACAAAATGGATTTAAATTGCAAATCTTGAGGAGCCTGTGATCAATACAAGTGCCGATGGTTCTGTTTAGGAGTTGATTTTCAACAAAAAGGTGAAATTGACTGAAAAACTGTTAATGCAGTTTTTTTTAGAGGGGGCAAAACTGTTAATGCCCCCTCCTTGAGCTGCCACCTTAACATGGTGGAGGGGCTTGAGTGCCCGAATGATCCCGGGAGCTATGTTGTCGGGGGCTTTATGCCCCTGGTAGGGTCACCCAAGGCAAACAGGTACTGGGGACGGGTCAGACTAAGAGCGGTTCAGAAGCCCTTATGTTGAGTTTTAAAACAAGGTCAGATATGTCGCCCGGACTGGCATCACCGGAGCCCCACCCTGGAGCCAGACCTGGGGTGGGTGCTCGCCAGCGAGAGTCTGGTGGCCGGGCCTTTCCCCACGGGGCCCGGCCGGGCGAAGCCCGAAGAAGCGATGTGGGGCCGTCCTCCTGTGGACCCACCAGCCGCAGGAGGGTCCATAAGGGCTGGGTGCAGAGAGATCTGGGTGGCAGTCAATCAATCAATCAATCAAACAATATTTATAAGGCGCTTTTCATACAAAATTGTGACTAGGGCTGGGAATATTAACGCGTTAATCGCGATTAATCGCGAACGATTAATGATCGCGAACAATTTTTTTAATCGCGATCAGAGTTTGCCAGCATTTTTCGCAATTCTACCATCCATATGCAGCTCATTTGGTTGTATTAATTAAACTCATTGTCGGTTAAACGCGCTATTTTGAGTTTGCTAGTATTTTGTTCCTTCTACGCATCCGTAGGCAGCTCGAGCGGGCTTCAATCATTTATTTACAATTTCTCAAAGTAAGCACTATTACTGGTTCATTGTTACTTTTTCCTTTCTCTGCACTTTTTTGAAATAAAAAAAAATGGTGAGAAATACTTTGC
Organism: Paratrypauchen microcephalus; assembly: GCA_036785185.1. Classification (NCBI taxonomy): domain Eukaryota; kingdom Metazoa; phylum Chordata; class Actinopteri; order Gobiiformes; family Gobiidae; genus Paratrypauchen; species Paratrypauchen microcephalus. The sequence continues at coordinate 1,806,022 of JAVJIX010000110.1, read as the reverse complement.
ATTGTGAGTTTAACTTTAGATTCGAACGGTCTTACTGCAAGATATCAATTTTAAACATGCAAAATAAATCACGATTAATCGCGATTAACTATGAAATTTCTGAGATTAGTTGTGATCAAGAAAATTAATCGTTTGACAGCCCTAATTGTGACACAAAGCACCTTACAGTGGTCAAGGATTAGAAGATTGACCTTTATTGATCTCGCACAGGAGAAGTTGTTTCTATATTTGACGCGGGGACCATCCCCATGATTTTGTTTTGTTATTTAGGCTTGGTCAGGCCCTAAGCTGGAGGATTTTACCTATGGCGCATGTTTAGGTTGATGGGGGAAACCGAAACCGGAGTGCCCGGAGGAAACCCACCCAGACACGAGGAGAACATGCAGTCTCCATACAGAAAGGCCCGGGCAACCGGAACCTTCTTGCTGTGAAGCATGAGTGCTAGCCACTCAGCCACCGTGCTGCCAGGAAGAAAAAAAAAAAAAAAAGTCGAAGGCGGGGGCCTCGACGGCCGGATCTCCGGACATGGAGGCTAGCTCTGGGGACATGGAATGTCACCTTGCTGGCGGGGAAGGAGCCTGAGCTCGTGCGGGAGGTTGAGCGTTACCGACTAGATATAGTCGGCCTCACCTCCACGCACAGCTTGGGCTCTAGAACCCAACTCCTTGAGGGGGGCTGGACCCTCCATTTCTCTGGCGTTGCCCGCGGGGAACGGCAGCGGGCTGGTGTGGGCCTGCTCATTGCCCCACAGCTCAGCCGCCGAGTGTTGGAGTTCACCCCGGTGAATGAGAGGGTCGCGTCCCTGCACCTTCGGGTCGGGGACAGGTCTCTCACTGCTGTGTCAGCCTATGGGCCAAACAGCAGTGCAGAGTACCCGGCCTTCTTGGAGTGCCTGGGAGGGGTACTGGATAGTGCACCGACCGGGGACTCCATCGTTCTACTGGGGGACTTCAACGCCCATGTGGGCAACGACAGTGACACCTGGAGAGGGGTGACTGGGAGGAACGGCCTCCCTGATCTGAACCCAAGCGGTGTTCTGTTATTGGACTTCTGTGCTAGCCACAGTTTGTCCATAACAAACACCATGTTCGAGCACAAGGGTGTCCATCAGTGCACGTGGCACCAGGACACCCTAGGACGGAGGTCGATGATCGACTTTGTTGTCATGTCATCTGACCTCCGGCCGCGTGTCTTGGACACTCGGGTGAAGAGAAGGGCAGAGCTGTCAACCGATCACCACCTGGTTGTGAGTTGGGTCCGCTGGCGGGGGAGGAAGCCGGAGAGACCTGGCAGGCCCAAGCGTATTGTGAAGGTCTCTTGGGAACGTCTGGCAGAGCCCTCAGTCAGGGGCACCTTCAACTCACACCTCCGGAAGAGCTTCTCCTGGATTCTGGGGGAGGCTGGGGACATAGAGTCCAAATGGGCTCTGTTCTCGGCCTCTATTGTCGATGCGGCCGCCCGTAGCTGTGGTCGTAAGGTCTGTGGTGCCTGTCGCGGCGGCAATCCCCGAACCCGGTGGTGGACACCGGAAGTAAGGGATGCCGCCAGGCTGAAGAAGGAGTCCTATCGGGCCTTGTTGGCTCATGGGACTTCTGAGGCAGCTGACAGGTACCGGCAGGCCAAGCGTGCTGCAGCCCAGGCGGTGGCAGAGGCAAAAACTCGGGTTTGGGAGGAGTTCGGAGAGGCCATGGAGGAGGACTATCGGACGGCCTCAAAGAAATTCTGGCAAACCGTTCGGCGCCTCAGGAGGGGGAAGCAGTGCTTCACCAACACTGTTTACGGTGGGGGTGGGGAGCTGTTGACCTCGACTGGGGATGTTATCAGACGGTGGAAGGAATACTTTGAGAATCTCCTCAATCCCGCCGTCACGTCTTCCGAGGAGGAAGCAGAGGCTAGAGACTCGGAGGCGGACTCGTTCATCATCCTGGCTGAAGTCACTGAGGTGGTTGGAAAGCTCTTCTGTGGCAAGGCCCAGGGGGTGGATGAGATCCGTCCTGAGTATCTCAAGTCGCTGGATGTTGTAGGGCTGTCTTGGCTGACACGTCTCTACAGCATCGCGTGGCGGTCGGGGACAGTACCTCTGGACTGGCAGACCGGGGTGGTGGTCCTTCTGTTTAAGAAGTGGGACCGAAGGGTGTGTTCCAATTATCGGGGAATCACACCCCTCAGCCTTCCCGGTAAGGTCTATTCCAGGGTGCTGGAGAGGAGAATTCGACCGATAGTCGAACCACGGATTCAGGAGGAGCAGTGTGGTTTTCGTCCTGGCTGGGGAACACTGGACCAGCTCTATACTCTCCATCGGGTGCTCGAGGGTGCATGGGAGTTTGCCCAACCAGTCCACATGTGCTTTGTGGATCTGGAGAAGGCATTCGACCGTGTCCCTCGTGGGGTCCTGTGGAGAGTGCTCTGGGAGTACGGGGTTCGGGGCCCTTTGCTAAGGGCTGTTCGGTCCCTGTATGACCGGAGCAGGAGCTGTGTTCGCATTGCCGGTAGTAAGTCGGACCTGTTTCCGGTGTTTCATGTTGGATTCCGCCAGGGCTGCACTTTGTCACTGGATCTGTTCATTATATTTATGGACAGAATTTCTAGGCGCAGTCAGGGGCCGGAGGGGATCCGGTTTGGGAACCACAGGATCTCATCTCTGCTGTTTGCAGATGATGTTGTCCTGATGGCTTCATCGAACCGGGACCTCCACTGTGCACTGGGGCGGTTCGCAGCCGAGTGTGAAGCGGTTGGGATGAGGATCAGCTCCTCCAAATCCGAGGCCATGGTTCTCGACCGGAAAAAGGTGGCTTGCCCTCTCTGGGTGGGTGGGGAGTCCTTGCCTCAGGTGAAGGAGTTCAAGTATCTCGGGGTCTTGTTCACGAGTGAGGGGAGGATGGAGTGTGAGATTGACAGGCGGATCGGTGCAGCGTCGGCAGTGATGGGGTCGCTGTACCGGACCGTTGTGGTGAAGAGGGAGCTGAGCCGAAAGGCGAAGCTCTCAATTTACCGGTCAATCTACGTTCCTACCCTCACCTATGGTCATGAGCTCTGGGTAATGACCGAAAGGACGAGATCGCGGATACAAGCAGCCGAAATGAGTTTCCTCCGCAAAGTGGCTGGGCGCACCCTTAGAGATGGGGTGAGGAGCTCAGTCACGCGGGAGGGGCTCGGAGTAGAGCCGCTGCTTCTCCACGTCGAGAGGAGCCAGCTGAGGTGGCTCGGGCATCTGTTTCGGATGCCTCCTGGACACCTCCCTCGGGAGGTGTTCCGGGCATGTCCCACCGGGAGGAGGCCCCGAGGAAGACCCAGGACGCGCTGGAGGGACTATGTGTCCCGGCTGGCCTGGGAATGCCTTGGGGTCCCCCCGGAGGAGCTGGAGGAAGTGTCCGGGGTGAAGGAGGTCTGGGCGTCCCTGCTTAGACTGTTGCCCCCGCGACCTGGCCCCGGATAAGCGGAAGAAAATGGATGGATGGGTGGACTGTTAATGCTAGCTAGCTGTTATTTGAGAGAGACTCAGTCAAATTGTATTAAAACAAAGCTCAGACTAAAGTCTAACTTGTCTAACGTAACAGTGCTTCAAACAGAGCAGTGCCTCCATTTAGCTTCACACCCCCGGGGTTTGTTGATGACATCAGCTGCAAAGCATAAATATGGGAGAAGAATAACAACTGATGCACTAAGAGTGCATCTTTTGAGAAGTATGCATTAGATTTGTGTGTCCATAACATTACATGATGACGGATTTGTGTTTTGTTTCATTCAAATAACTTTAACACACAAAACCTGCATATTTAGGCTGAGTTCTTCTCTCAAATAGAAAACACTCTGTTCCACTTGTGATGTCATGTGGTAATACAGGAAGTGCCCCACTGTGTTTCTAAACTCCATACTTCTCTAGAATTACTTAATGATATCAGCCATGGAATTGCCCATCTTTACTGAAGGTAAAATGTAGCTGTTAACATGAAAACTACTGCTTCATGACATCACAAGGTGGAACAGAGCATTTTGAGATTTGAAGGTGTAAACAGAAAAAAGTTCACAAGAATCAATTTTGTGGAATATAGGGCCTTTAAGATACAAATATGACATACTAGTGAGGTCTGTAGTTAGACTCCTAGCTGTGGACATCCTCAGTTTGATATCGGGGTCTTGGTCCATCACTACTAGAGTTGCTTGACGGTTCACTGCGGGCCACTTCATCGCCATATCATTCACCCCACTGGCTATGAAGAAGTACAGCGCCGTGTAGTTCCCACTGTAGTCCGTGTAGTTGGACAGGGGCGCAACACGTACCCCATACGCGTACCCATCTGGACTGTAGAAGATGGGACTGTCCATGGTATCCCCACGATTTGCCGTTTCCATGATTCTGGAGAAGTTTGGGATGGTCCACACGGCGTTCGGACAGCGCGTCTCTGAAACGCTGATGTCGTCCATGAAGATGCCTCCTGCTGATGAAGAGGTGTTACCGCGCACACCCTGGAACGCATAACGGAACTTCACGTCCACCTCCAGAGGGACATGAGCGATCTTCCAGGCAGAGTCCGATACACCTGTACATAGAAGAAACACACATAACTATTTTTAGACCAACCAATATGAGGACAGGGGCAATGCCAGGGGGGCACAAGACTCCCCTGGAATGGCAATTTAATTTAATTTAATTCATTTAATTTACAATAACATCTATATTAACCATAAGCCATGTTTTTGTCTTAGTCACGTAAGAGATTGTGATTGCCAATGTATCCACAGGTAAAACAGTGGGAAGGACTGGGAACATTTAACTGCTATACTTTACTTATCCATCAATTTTTACAACCTATAAATAAATTACAATTAAAAATCTGCTAAATCTTCATAAACTTCCTGTCCATTTTCTACACTTCAAGCACATGGTTCTCGTCATCTGTCCAAATGTTGACTCTGGTAAGTACATTAGTAAGTTCCTGAAACAACTGAATTTGAATATGTCTCAATAGCCAAATGAGTGTTGTTTCCCTTGATGCAAAGCTCTTCCTTACAATCCTATAGTGTACACAGTCTGGTACTCACCTGTAAAAGTGTGTATTTTCTTCATTTTTCTGACTGTTCCTGTACCATCATCCATTTTTACCCAGACCACCAGTCGGTCATTGGGGCTGCCTGTCATCTTATAAAAAAACTGCAGACACTGGAAGCTCCTTTTGGGATACAAGGTCCGAGACTCCAGCAGAGCAGACTCCTGATCCTTTCCAGTGTTAGTACTGAAGTACATGTAGTAACCAGCATCTAAAAATACAGTATTGTATTTTATTAAAGACCAGAACTGTTTTGAATGATTGAAAGAGTTGAGATGACTAATCAAATTTACCAAAGAGGAAATTTTAACTAGCACTATGTAACTTTACTTTTTGGTGAAGGGTCCGCTACCTATTGGTCTCCATGGAGATGTTGCTTTGCCTGAAATGTTTCACGGTATGGCATTTAAACTATCTATCAGTATGGTGTTCATTTATATTGCATTTATTCAATTATATGTTTTTATACTTCAAAAATACCTTGAAAATGTGTATTTGGGCTCACCTCTCTGCTGATCTGACCTGCAACTCTGTCCTATGCTGTCGTCTGCTTGTCTCCATACAGATTAAAGGCCATATATTTAAAAAAAAAAAATCTAGACAAAGTAAATATCCCCATGGAGACAAGCAGATGAGGACCCCACTCCAGAAAAAGTTCCATATTCCATCATTTAGGAGCAAACCAAGGACGAATAAATGATTTAGATTTTTCGAGACATTGCATTATATGAAGAAACCTATAATATCTGTCTTAACCTCTGCATTGTCCAAGCAGGGTGTGGTCCTCATGCCCCGCTGTGCTTTGGGTGTGGATCCAGTCTAAGTCATCAGTGGAGCTCTGGATCATTCCACAGATGTTTGCAAACTCAAAAGAGCACTGATCCAGCAGAGTCAAAGGGCCGGCTACAGGACACAGGGATGGATTTCAAAGTATTACTAATTATTACATAAAGATCACAAGAGTCAGTTTTGGGTAATATAGGAACTTTAAAAACATACCTGAAGTTGTGTTTTGTTTCATTTGCATGTGTTTGAGTAATCCTTTATTATTAGTCTGTCTACATCTCCAAAGCTCAGATGCTCTTTTCCACCTTGTGATGTCATGAAGCAGTAGTTTTCAAGTTAATGGCTATCTTTTACCTTGTTTGATACAGATTGGCAATTCCAGATCTGAAATCATCCAGATGATTCTAGTGAAGGTGTATGGACTTTACAAACACAGCGGAGAACTTCCTGTATTACCACACGACATCACAAGGTGGCACAGAGTGTTTCTAGTTTGAGAGAAGACACAGCCTAAATATGCAGAGTTTGTGTGTTAAATGTGTGAATGAAACAAAACAAAAACTCCAGCTATGTTTGTGATGAGGAAACAACATTATAACATAGATTTGAAAATTGAGTAACATAAGCCCTTTAAATACGTGTGACAAGGGACAGGGACCGGGAGAACCAAAATAGAAACATCCACTTACAGCAGTTGTACATTCGGTTGAGTCTGAGAGTGTCCAACTCGCTGAAATCCCGGTATTGCCCAATGACGTAATAAAACTCTGGGATTTTGGTGGTGATGGTGGGGATGGACTCATTCTTGTTGAAGGAGAAGGGGCGATAGTGCATTACAGACTCATAATCATACGGAGTGTTCTGGTCCGTGATGTAATCGTCATTGTATTTGTTAAAGTTATGTTGAAGTCCTGTGGGAAAGAACAGGCTCATTGTCATAATCAGTGTTTGGAAGTAACTGAATATAAACCTTTCGAAAAAATAAGAGACCACTGCATTTTTTTTCTGAAATCAGCATCTCTACATGTATTACAGCCATTCCATTCCAGCATCTGTTGAATTCCAACACAAACACAAAGCTGAGCTACTTAAGTTCTTGCACCAGGAGTGGAATAAAGTCACCCAAGAACAATGTGACAGACTTGTGGAGAGCATGCCAAGACGCATGAAAGTGTGATTAAAAATAAGGGTTATTGCACCAAATATTGATTTCTGAACTCTTCTTAAAGATCCCATGACATGGTACTTCTTGATGCTTTTATATGGCTCCTTAATGGTTCCCTAATACTGTAAATGAATCCTTCTTCAAAATCAACACTCAGTGCATGAGAAACAGAGATAAGATGAGAAAGAGTCATAAATATCTCTCTCAAACTCTTTATTCTGGGCGTTGTTGCTTGAATGCAAATGAGGAGAAAAGAGCTGGCCAATAGTAGAGGGTGGGGGCGTGGCCAAACTCTCCGCTCAGAGCTCAGAGCCCACAGCTGATCCATTTCCTTGTTTTTGCACGGGGGGAGAGATTTGAAGCGTTCCATTGAAAAATAAACACATTTCCACATAAAATAAAATTAAACCACTGCTGTTCAAAGGTCCAGAGGCTCAGATAAAGGACTTCCGAGCCTAGAAACACTCGGACGTGCCTCCAGGCAAATAAAAAACGCATTTCGCATTGCCTAGCGCATTTGCAGTCCAAACTCTCTGGGCGTGATTTACAGAGACGCTGAGTACAGACAGACGGGGGTGGAACTGCATTTGCATTTCTTTTTTCGATCTGACGTCAATAAGGTGCCTTGTTCAAACTCGCCCGTTTGAGCTCCGATTTTTTGTAACGCAGAAAAGGATCGCAAATGCTCAGTTTAGACATTTCACAACTTTTAACCATGGGGGGGGGGGCTAAACAGGGTAGGGGAGCTCACATTAACGTTCAAAAACCTCAGAAAGTGAAAATTTCATGCCATGGGACCTTTAAGTGTAAACATTAGTATTATGTTGTTTTAAAATGAATTTGATCTTGTTTCTTTGCATTGTTTGAGGTCTGAAAACATGTATCTTTTTTGTTATTTTGACCATTTGTCATTTTCTGCAAATAAATGCTCTAAATGATCATATTTTTATTTAGAATTTTGGGGAAATGTTGTCAGTAGTTTATAGACTCAAACAAAAATGTTCCTTTTGCCCAAACACATACCTATAAGTAGTAAAATAAGAAAAACTGATAACTTTGTAGTGGTCTTTTATTTTATTTTTTTTACAGAGCTGTATATCCTACTTAAATGTCTACTTAAATGTCTGCACTGAAGTGAGATGCTTTCAGTCTCATTGTGAGCATGTATAATGTAAATTGTACATGTGAATAGTGACAATAAAAGGCATTCTATTCTATTTCTCATGCATTATTTTCAGTAAAAGCACTGGCGTCATTCCTACAGTTCATACTAATACAAAAACACCCTCTGCAACCATCATCACACAAAACAGACAAGGTGAGAGACTGGACCACCAAATTACATCCACTTTCTGCGCTATTTCAAATATTTTCTAGTTCTGAATTCCATTTTTTCCCAATTTAAAATACACAAAAGCTTAAAGTTATGTTTTGATATGTCTGTAACTTCTATTCTCCTATCTGGACTGTAAGATGTGGGTGTACCGTCTGTGACTTGGTCGAGCCAGATGTCCACATAGTCGTCACGATCAGTCCGTGACTGCTCGTGGTAGAAGCCCAGTGCATGGAGCAGCTCATGTTCTACTATGGCCTTATGGTCACAGCCAGCCCCCAGAGACAGGATCTGACCGTTCTGCTGGTCCCCCACACTAGAGAAGCACCTGCCAGCAACAGCAACACAAATCAGACAATGCGCAGTATTGGCACTCAAACTTCAATTTTCTTTTTTTTATGTATTGATATAGTGTGTACAGAACTATAAAGGCTTTTGATGAATATTTATAGCAAAAATCAAAATCATTAAAAATCAATCATTGAAAAAGAGCCCAGTAGTGGTTGTGTTTTAGTTTTTGTTTTTCCTCGAGTGATGCAGAAAAGAGGGAGCCACTGTCTGTGTTCATGTATGTTAGCCAGTTAGTTTCAGTCTTGTCCAGGTTTAGTTCCTGGTTTACAGGTCCTGGTTTCTTGTACATGCATTCAGCTTGGATGTATGTACAAGACAGGTTTAAGATCTGGCTTAGTTCAGTTTAAAAAATAAAATTAAAAATGAACAATCAATGAATTAAAGATGCACAATGTGAATTTTCTGATTGCTCTCCACCTGTTCGTCTCCATGGAGATGTCATTGCTTTGTTCATTCACACAGTGAAGCATGAAACTTATTTATCTTCCATATGTATTCAATCACAGCTGTTTCAATGCTTGCTCCAACATACATTTTAAATAAGTTTTATAAATGAGACGCCTGACTTTTTATTTGGTTCGGTCATGCCTGCAGCTTGTGTCCACGGAGATAGTTTATTGCCATAACACACCGATTGAATAAATAGAATATCCTGCTCTAAGTGGCAGACCAGACCATCCACCAGAAATGTTACAGAGTGCACCTTTAATACATTTTAGATAAAAAGTGGTCCATACCCTCCTCTCTTCTCAAACTTGATGAAGGTTTGCTCTCCCTCATACGGTTTGAAGTCAATACAGGACTTCAGGCGATACATTTCAAAGGCCTGGTGGACACAGCCCTTGGCATTGAGATCTGGGACATTGTGCATGAGAATAAAAGATAAATTAAAATGTAAATCAAGCAAACCCCTTCAGTGTTATGTGTTACTTGTGTATTACTTTAACAATAACTGATCTATTTAAGTATTTACTGTATATTCGCTCTAATCTCTCTTTTTAATGCGTGACTTTTCTTAAACATATACACATTTCTGATTATGATTCTTATATAGGCCAATGTATGCACTGTATTCTGACACTTTTAGCTTAAATTTCTCATGTTTTTGTTCACCATTACAGACCATAGCAAACTGGGAACACCCCATAAGAGCCACGGTTTTGGAAATGATCTGAGCTAGCTGTCTGCCTACCTGTCACTGGTTATAATCTAATTTCATAAAATATAAATATGTTGTACCCAAATCATCGCCCAGAATGTACGGAATCGGAAACTTCCATCTGTATCTTTTGTTGATCAAAGCATTTCTTCCTTCCTGCACAATAAAAACAAATAAATAGATAAAATGATGATGTTGTAATTACAATAATATCATAGTTGTGTTGAACTTACAGGGATGAAAATGTCTCCTTCAAACAGGTTGACATCTGAGCCTGCACAGAACCACAAATAAACAGAAATAATAATAATAATAATAATTATTATTATTATTATTATTATTAGTAGTAGTAGTAGTAGTAGTAGTAGTAGTAGTAGTAGTAGTAGTATTTATTATTATTATTATTATTATTATTATTATTATTATTATTATTATTATTATGCTTTTTAATGCAGTATAAAATTGGGTATTCTCACCTTTATTCAAAATGGGGTTCTCATCTTCCCCATTTGGATAAACCTCTGTAACAATACAAACAGATTCAATTACAATTCATCAACAAAACAATAGTAGTAGTAGTAGTAGTAGCAGTAGTAGTAGTAGTAGTAGTAGTAGTAGTAGTAGTAGTAGTAGCAGTAGTAGTAGTAGTAGTAGTAGTAGCAGTAGTAGTAGCAGTAGCAGTAGTAGTAGTAGTAGTAGTAGTAGTAGTAGTAGTAGTAGCAGTAGTAGTAGTAGTAGTAGTAGTAGTAGTAGTAGTAGTAGTAGTAGTAGCAGTAGTAGTAGCAGTAGCAGTAGTAGTAGTAGTAGTAGTAGTAGTAGTAGTAGTAGTAGTAGCAGTAGTAGCAGTAGTAGTAGTAGTAGTAGTAGTAGTAGTAGTAGTAGTAGCAGTAGTAGTAGTAGTAGTAGTAGTAGTAGTAATAGTAAGTAGTAGTAAGTAGTAGTACAGGTTGCAAGAGACTTATTGAAAACTGAATAACCTGCATTAAAATGTATTTTGTAAAGTATTCTAAAACATGATAAGACAGTAATGTATTCTTAATGTTCAGAATACTTTCACAATGAGTTGCATAATTGTAAGAGGATAGGACATAAGATTAAAACAGCTTTATTTTTGTTGTTGGTGCTACATTTATAAGGATAATTTGCGCAACCATTCACCACAAGAGCAGTGTTATTGTTTGTTTGTTTGTTTGTTTGTTTGTTTGTTTGTTTGTTTGTTTGTTTGTTTGTTTTTTCTCACTAAATTCAATTTGAAAGTTGTACGATCAACTACCATTATTCACTGCCATGATTTCAGACACAGAGTATCCAAAATAGAACTGTAGTTCCTGACACTGTTTGACTCAGTATTACACTTTGCATAGATTATATCGTTTCACAGTTATTGTCTTACCGTGCACTTCCTGAGAAATTGGTATCTGTAAACAAAACAGTCATCTAATCAATAAAAGAATACGTCTATAATAATAATAATAATAATAAAAATAATGCAGCTTCACATACTCACAGTACATACTGAAGCCACCAGGGCTGCAGCCAATAGTATTCTCCAAGTGCCCATCCTAATGAAATGTAGAGAGCAGAGTGAATGTAGTTTATTATGGATCTTCATGGACCTTCAGATCACTGCGGTTTATTATGAGAAAGGCTGGACTTTGACTCTTTTTAGTGGATCAGTAAAAGTGTAACTGCAGTGAAGAAAGGTTTTAAAGGGACTGTACAGTTATGGCAGTATATGTCTTTGGTTACTGTAATTCTATATAAAAAAGAAAAAAATAATTTGTGGAGGGTCTGGCACCTGCTTCTCTCTAATTAGATGTTACTGTTTTCTCTGTAATGTTCCACAGTATGGCATTCAATGTATCTGTTTTCCTGCAGACAAACATTATTAGCAGTATGGTTTCCCCGCTGAGTTATGCTGCTGTGGTCTAAAGCGCCCCCAAGTGGTTTTAACGATATTACACAAATATCCTTAAACAAATCATGGTTGATACAGCGGTGGGTAATGAAAATAAGAATTTAGCAAAAAATAGAAAGTAGCTGAGGTGTCACATACACTTACGTTTTTTGTTAGTTTGTTTGTTTTGTAATTTAATATAAAACCATTTTAAATCTGTTTGTCTATACTTTTAAAAGCAATGTGTGAAAAAAGAAAAACAAAAGGCCAATGCAATCGATCATAACATAGGATTCAGAACTTTTTTTTTTTAACTTGCCAGTTGTGAATAGCAATAGACTTCCGCTAACTGCTCCGCTGTGCTGGTTACTCGCGAATAAAGGTCAACTAAAAGGTAAACTAAACTACTTTACTTTTATTCATCTTGTGCCATTAGTATTTGAGACAGCGATCATATTTGCATGTGCCGTAGGTTTCGGTGGGTTTTCAGACCGATGCTCGCGCAATGTCTTTGTAAAGGCTGTGGTGGACGGAACTAGTTCCCACACGCATTCGCAGACCAAGACAGTAAGTGTTATCATAAATAAGCGAACATAAAGATCATAAAGCATTTGCTCATTTAAACCATCCAAAGGGTGATCATTTTGTAATCTCCTGTCTTTTGTATTCTTTATTTACAAAAAGACGCAGCACAACCCTGTGTTACTACGCGACGAGGTGGCCGAGTGGTTAAGGCGATGGACTGCTAATCCATTGTGCTCTGCACGCGTGGGTTCGAATCCCATCCTCGTCGACACTTTTCTATTTTTCGTAGTCAATCGACTACGATTATAATGAAAAACACGTATGACTTCAAAATAACTTTTATAATAGAATTTTTTATCACCATGCCGGCAGGCCGAACCAATTAGATAGCACGATTAGGTTCGTAGAACTCAAACAGAGAAGGGTAATTAACTTAACTTTAACTCTGGACGAGACAGCGATGACGCGATGAGAAATGCCGTGCTGATATTACTACTACACTACCATCACTAATTGAAGTTTCATATAGGCCTACATTATGGTCATCAAATTAATCTATAATCACATCACTAATCTTTTTGTTTCAAACTGTAGAATGGTGCCAGTAAATTATATTGAAAACCAACACTGCACCGAGGTCTGGAGATCTGTTCTGAGGGACTGATGTGTTCACTGAGGACAATATTCAATTTTCTGAAATAAGAATTTAATAAGGATTTTTTAAGGGTTTTTATTTATTGATTTATTTATTTTCGAGATTGAGCCAAGAGAAAAATGTATCATCACTTGCGCACAGAATGTTGTAATATTTGATGTGAAGTACAAAATTACAGAAACAAAATTGAAACAAACAATAAATAAAAATGAAAAGTGGGACTTAAATGGCTGTTTTTATAATATTCTTTATGGTTTTGTTTTGGTTTTGGGTTTTTTTTTTTTGACATTTTAGTACACCTCTCTCTGTCCCCTTTAGTCCTTCAGGCACTGTCAAAATGAACCGTTCCTTTAAACCCACTTTAAATTATAAAATATATATATATTTTTCAGGAATGGACTTGCCACAACTTGGGTCTAGGCATTAAATTCAGCCCAAACACAGCCAAGAGTTTGACTCTGAACCCTGAGGTCCTGACGTTTGTCCAGTCTGTTAAGTATATCTACTGCTAAACACTGCACTGCGTTTTTATGTGGTAATATTGATAGTTTTGTTGTATTGTTTTTGCAGTGTACGCAAAGGCTCAAAGTTTTTGGACTGAAAGCATGCAGATCGAGTATGCAAATGACAAAACTTAAAAACTAATCATTCCCGCATTAGGAGAGCAAGAGGAGGAACCTGCTGTGGTCGCTACAGAGAGAGATCTGCCCCCAAGCGCCTCCACCAACATACTTTGTGATTGTTAATACTAAGTAAAAAAGGTTTGCACTGTAAAAAAGAGGTGCCTGCTTAAGTCAACTTTTGCACTTATCCATTTTTAAACATACATTTGAACTGTTATTATGCTATTGTTACTATATATGCCACCCAGAGGGAGTGCTGAAATCAGTAAATGTCATTTAAAAATATATATTTTTTGCAGCCTTAAGAAGACCACCAAATTCCACAGGTAAGACCCATTTACTCACCTGAACTGCATATCTTAGCTCACACAGCACTGGTAGCCTACATATAATACAAAGTGTTGCATGATAAAAGGAGAAATTCAATTTGTCAACTGGACAAAGTTTGTTTGGTCGAAAACGTTTCGCCGCTCATCCGAGAGGCTTCGTCAGTTCTGGTTCGAGTGCTGGTTAGACACTACTTATATTTAGCTGCAGGGAGGAGCTAACTATACTGAAATTATTCTGAAACTATCTCAACTATTTGTTTTTGAGTTTCGCTCTTTTGTTATACCAATTTCTCTGGCGTCTAGTTTAGCATACCTATTCAACACCTAACGACTGTCTCCACACCTCTGGCCCTGACCTGGCTGCCCTATTGTTTCTTTTGTCTGTTTTGACTTTGGTTTGAGAATGGAATTATAAATGGGAGACAAGTTATGTCTGACTCCCCCATTTCTGTTTAAAGAAGGATTCTCTTTTTTGACAAAAATTTAACTCCCCTCTCAAACCAGTTCTTTCCAGTTCTAACAAAAGAGAGAAACTCAAAAACAAACAGTATAGTTAGCTCCTCTCTGCAGATAGATATAAGCAGTGTCTAACCAGCACTCGAACCAGAGCTGACGAAGCCTCTCGGATGAGCGGCGAAACGTTTTCGACCAAACAAACTTTGTCCAGTTGACAAATTGAATTTCTCCTTTTATCATGGATTCTACCTGGACGACTGAGGGATTCTTCACGCAAAGTGTTGTATATTTATGTTACAAAAGTAAATACATTTCCCCCTGTTTTTATTTTTGTCAGGAAAAACTAGACCACCGCCTGGTTTGGCGGTTTGGTCAGTCTCCCCATTGGCTCATTATTGGATTATAAAAAAAATAAAGATGAGCTGATGTCTGATTGACTAATGTCTTGGTGGCCCAGCAGTCTTAACCTTTTCTGCCTAATTTCAATTTACCATTATTGTACTGCAAAAAAAAATAAAAAAAATAAATCCTGGTTGATCTCCTGATTTCTTGACTGGCTTTTATCCTGATTAGCTAAACTCCTTATTGGTCAATGTTCTGATGACCTGATTGGTTACTGCAAAGGAGAAATTCAATTCTATCAAGAAGCAGCTTGGTTGACCTGCGGAATGTATTCAATCAAAAAAACCTTTGTCGGTTGCCTGGAAGACTGAAGGATTTTACAGTGGACCTGATGGCTGGCTGATCTCCTGATCTCCTCATTGGCTGATGTCCTGAGCTCCTGATTAGCTGATGTCCTGATTGGCTGGTTGACAGTCATTGCCTCATTTAATTTGAGGCATTTAATTTGACCATTATTGCATTAAAAAAATGTTGTGAGATTTTGCTTTCATTTAATCTAATTTTCATTTAATCTAATATTTGTTTATTTGTTTTGCATATCTGAATCACACAAATGAAGCATTACCCAGGCCTTCCATTTATTATTAATGTAGTCTAGTATTCATAAACCAGAACATCTAGAATAGATGCAGATAGTTAGTAGTTCATGAAGCGGTGGTAAGTGGCTGTGGTTCAGCTTGGACACAGTGGAGGGGCACACAGCAAAATGTTCAAAAAGCTAATCTTATTTTATTCAAACAAAATATTAAGTAATACTTCAGGATTTAGCATTCACTGATTTATTTTCAAAAACTCTGCAAATATTTAGAGAAAGGTTTCTTTACCTTTTTCTAAATATTTGCAGGGTTTTTGCAGCTAATTTTTAGTTTTAACATAAAACACCAACATCGAAAGCATTTCCTTCAGTTAGATGGGCTGGTGCTGGAAATCTTCAGTCACTTCTTTTGTATCCTTATAGGTCCCATAAGATAACTGTTAATCTGAAAACTACTAACTTCGTGACATCACAAGGTGGAACAGAATATTGTGAGCTTTGGAGACGTAGATAGACTAATGATAAGGATTACTCAAACGTGTGAATGAAACAAAACACAACTCCAGGTATGTTTTTGATGAGATAATAGCATTATAACATGGCTTAAAGCTCACAAGAGACCATTTTGCATAATATAGGACCTCTAAATATTTAAAGAAAGTGACATCTGTATATCATCCTCCTCTTCCCTCAGTGGGTTCATCTCCAAAGAAATTATTATTTTTTTATTTAATGTTTTAATTAATTCCTTGTGAAAATAGGAAAAATAAATTATGACTGTAGCAAACTTCTCCAGTCCATGTGAATTCAAAGTCCATAGTTATCCAGTGCTATGCCGGGTTAACCTCTTCTGCCTGGTACCCCCTGTTGAGTCGCCCTGTGTCCATGTGAGGAGCTTCACTGTATGTTTGTCTTTTGTCTTCAGTCGCTCCATAATGACTTTTGTTGACTTCAGGAGACAGAGGAGTGCTCCCTTGATCTGTGAGTTCACTGCCGAGCACCTGCAAACAGGATCGTATATAACCAGGCGAATTATTATCACATTTTCTATAGATTACTACTGCTATAACTACTACTATAAAGGGCAATGGATTAACATGAGTAACTATTGTGATGCAAAAACAGGCCTGATTCAAACCCTTTTCGAAAAAGCCATAACCATATTAAGCACAGCTTTAAATTCAACTGGCAAATCACCAAAGTTTGTCTCCCTCTGCCTGTAGTTCTTTAAAGATCCCATGACATGGTACTTCTTGATGCTTTTATATGGCTCCTTAATGGTTCCCTAATACTGTAAATGAATCCTTCTTCAAGAAAGAGTCAAGAAAGAGAAAGAGTCATAAATATCTCTCTCAAACTCTTTATTCTGGGCGTTGTTGCTTGAATGCAAATGAGGAGAAAACAGCTGGCCAATAGTAGAGGGTGGGGGCGTGGCCAAACTCTCCGCTCAGAGCCCACAGCTGATCCATTTCCTTGTTTTTGCACGGGGGGAGAGATTTGAAGCGTTCCATTGAAAAATAAACACATTTCCACAGAAAATAAAATTAAACCACTGCTGTTCAAAGGTCCAGAGGCTCAGATAAAGGACTTCCGAGCCTAGAAACACTCGGACGTGCCTCCAGGCAAATAAAAAAACGCATTTCGCATTGCCTAGCGCATTCGCAGTCCAAACTCTCTGGGCGTGATTTACAGAGACGCTGAGTACAGACAGACGGGGGTGGAACTGCATTTGCATTTCTTTTTTCGATCTGACGTCAATAAGGTGCCTTGTTCAAACTCGCCCGTTTGAGCTCCGATTTTTTGTAACGCAGAAAAGGATCGCAAATGCTCAGTTTAGACATTTCACAACTTTTAACCATGGGGGGCTAAACAGGGTAGGGGAGCTCACATTAACGTTCAAAAACCTCAGAAAGTGAAAATTTCATGCCGTGGGACCTTTAAATAAGAGATCATTACACTGGCTACAGATATGCAACACATTTTGAACATACAGAATTTTACAAGATAATCCAATTAAGTAAAAAGATTATTCTCGAGTGAACATTAATTTAGAGGTGTTTAAGTTTAGGCAATGAATTTTAGTTAAACATGCACTATGTCACTTTTCTGAGGGAAGGTCCACCTGATTACTGTAGCTCCATGGAGATTATGGAGTTATTACACAGCCCAGAAACAGGCGGCGGACCAGAAATGATACAAAATGCAGCTTTAAATCAAAATGTATAGTGTACATATGTGGCATTACCCTATTTTTCCGTTGGTGCTGATCTATGGCGTACTGATATTTGGCATCTTTCAGCCCGAGTGCACCAGCCAGTCTCTCACCCAGGAAGTCACAAGCTAGATTTAATATAAATACATACACATAGATTAGCACTAAACTCTTATTACATTATTGGGAAAAAAAAGTTCTATATTAGAAATAGAAAGTTATTTATGAACAAAATAGCAAAACACCAGGATCATGTAGAGCGGGTTAATACGAACATTTTAAGACCAAAATGACAAGGCTCACTGCAGCAGAGGGGCGGCAATTTTTCAATGTTAAGTCAACTGGAGCTGGAGTCGGTGGAGCCAGAAGCGCCCCCACAGTCACCTCCTACGTGGAATGTTTAGCTCTTATGCTCTTACGCCTTATAGGTGTATCTTTTCTGGTGGAAATTTGAATTGGTCATGAATTCTCACTGTGGTCAGGCACACCTCTCCATAGATCACCTGCTTGTCTCCATGGGGATAGCTACGATAAACAATGCCCTACTACAGAACATTCCTGGCAAAGTGATAACAGCTCGATCAATCAATCAATCAAACAATATTTATAAAGCACTTTTCATACAAAATTGTAGCACAAATCGCCTTACAGTGGTCAAGGATTAGAAGATTGACCTTTATTGATCTCGCACAGAAGAAGTTGTTTCTATATGACCCGGGGACCCTCCCCATAATTTTGTTTTGTTATTTAGGCTTGGTCAGGCCCTAAGCTGGAGGATTTTACCTATGGCGCATGTTTGGGTTGGTGGGGGAAACCACCCAGACACAGGGAGAACATGCAATGTCCACACAGAAAGGCCCGGGCGACCCGAACCTTCTTGCTGTGAAGCATGAGTGCTAGCCACTCAGCCACCGTGCTGCCAGAGGGGAAAAAAAACAAACAAACAAAAAAAAGCATGATGAAGATAAGCACGTGACCCTCCACCAGAAAAATGACGTAGTTGGTCCTGGTTAAATATATTAATGTAAGATGTACAGAAAGTTTTTGTACTTACTGAACAGTGACAGCCGTCCAACTCGCATAACCAGATTCTTTAATGAAAACCTCCCCTGACAAAAACAGAAGAAGCTGTTTGAAGGTAGTCAAGTCAACATGTATTTGTAAAACACATTTAAAAACCATCACAGTTACAGTCCCCATACACAATATACACCTGTAACTTGGTCTGGTTTGGTCTCCATGAAGTTAGAAAGGTTTAATGCCATACTGTGAAACATTCCAGACTAAGCAATATAATTTCGATGGTGACAAACATTTGACGGACCCTACAACAGTAAAGTTACACAATGCATCTTTAAGATAATTTAGGTGAAAATAATAATATTGGAAGAGATTGGAAGGTGCTGCAGCTTAGTTGGTGGTAAACTCTTGTGTAAATAGGTACAGTCTGCTTTGTGATTTTGAGCTTTACCCTGCGTTCTATGTCTCTAAATGCCGGTCTCTCTTCTTCCTCCTCTTCCTCAGTGTCTAAATCCAGGGTCTCTCCGCTGGTGAAATGAATCACTCTTCTTTCCTGGGACACATCTACACCTCCGAACTGGGTTTCTTCCATGGCTCTTGGCTGTTACATGTCAGAAACAGCAAAGACAGAATAAGAAAAAATATATAATGGCAAAGGACCATATTGTAGTTGAATTCATTATAAAAAAAAATAGCTGGGGAAGACTATATGGTTTAACTGCATCAACCAGTGTTCACTTTAGTGAGGTATTCAGGGCTCTCAAGTTTTGAGCGGGGTCGTGCGTGAGACTGCGTAATTTCCGAGGAGCGGGGGGGGTCCATGAGGAACTTTAATAAATGTGTAAATTTAAACAGGAAATATCCGTTATTGGCTACAGCTGTAGGCCAAATATCGGAGACCTATTGATTACAAAAATTCATCTACATAGAATACCAAGACTAAGCCAGGACTAAACCAAAACTAAACCAGGACTAAACCAAGACTAAACCAGGACTAAACAAAGACTAAACCAGGACTAAACCAAACCAAGACTAAACCAGGACTAGACCAAGACTAAACCAGGACTAAACCAGGACTAGACCAAGACTAAACCAGGACTAAACAAAGACTAAACCAGGACTAAACAAAGACTAAACCAGGACTAAACCAAACCAAGACTAAACCAGGACTAGACCAAGACTAAACCAGGACTAAACGAAGACTAAACCAGGACTAAACAAAGACTAAACCAGGACTAAACAAAGACTAAACCAGGACTAAACCAGGACTAGATCAGGACCAAACCAGGACCGGTCCGGGGAGTGAGTCAAAACAACAACAACAAAAAATCTGCGTGAGAAATACCATGTGTGGTTTGTGAGCGTGTGAACACGTCGAATTGCGTGTGTCACACTCTCATGCGTGAGACTTGAGAGCCCTGCGTATTTGTTGATATCTATCAAACTACTGTGGCGCTAACTTTAGCATGGAGCTTTTAGCATAGTCAGGGTATTAAAGGGCCCACAGTATACTATTTTCTGATCTATGTTATAATGTTGTTTCCTGGAGTTGTGTTTTGTTTCATTTACACATCATTGACACACAAATCCTGTGTTATTTAGGCTGATTCCATGATGTCATATGGTAATACAGGAAGTGCTTCACTGTATTTTTAAACTCCATACACCTTCACTTGAATCATTTGGATGATTTCAACAATGGAATGGCCATACTCTGAACAAAAGGTAAACTTTAAAACTACCGCTTCATGACATCATCTTGAGCTCTGGAGACGTAAACAGACAAATAATGCAGGATTACTCAAACACGTGTAAATGAAACAAAACACAACTCCAGGTATGTTTTTGAGGAGGTAGCATTCTAACAGCTAAAAGCTCACAAGAGACAATTTTGCGTAAAATGGTACCTTTAATTAGGCTAAATAACTAGTAGACGAGAATCATTCTTAATAAACTTTGGTCACTAAAGTTTTTGTCCATGTTCATTTTGTAAAAGGATTGGGGCAACACTTACCTCTTGGTGATCTCTTGGCTCAGATTGTTTTTTAGTTTTCTATTGGTTCACATATCCCCCCATGTTGTTTAGGTGGACTCTCTCCAGGATGCAGAGGGCTGAACTGAAACTGGAGAAGTCAAACACAACAATGTAAACTAACTGTGCTACTGCTAATTCACAGGGAAGTAGTTTAGCAGAGGCAAAGGGCTGGTCTTGTTGCAATGTGGAGAATGTAACTTCCTCCTGTTGTGTCAGATGACATAGGACAGGACAAAGTACACATCTGTCTTTTATTGCCACAGGTGGAAAGTACCTGACTCACTCTCCCCGAGGAGAGGGAGTTGATTTGTTATTAGTATTTGCAAATCAACTCGTATCCAAAAGCACAGGTAGGTACATTACATTGTTACACTATAGTTCAAAAACAAAAGGTCTTAAAGGTCTCCTCAAAAACAGACCTGGAGTCGTGTTTTGTTTCATTCACACGTTTGAGAAACCCCGAATTATTAGTTTGTCTACATCTCCAAAGCCCCAAAGGATCTGTTCCACCTTGTGATGTCATGAAGTGGTAGTTTTCAAGTTAACACCTACCATTTAAATTCTTACCTTTTTTTCACTATTGTTCCATTTAGTCTTAAATCTAGCCAAGTTAAGATGATAAAACTTTCTTGAATTAAGAAACTTTTATCATGATTTGAGTAAATTTCGCTTGACAAGTAAAATTATCTGCCGATGGAATTTGACTTTTTGTAGTTAAAATATGAAAATACATCTGGCTACAGTTAAAGTAAGAAACAAAATCTAATGTTGCTTGAAATAAGAAAAACACACATATTCCATTGGTATAATTTTACTTGTCAAGTTGAAGCTACTTAAAATAAAATAAAATGTTCTTAAAGTCATTTTCACTTATTTAGATGCTGTTTTTTGCAGTATAGGTCTAAGATACTCATAAACATGACAAGATTTAGTTTTACACTGGATTTAATACCTTCAAAAATCAATCTTACAAGAAGGACGTTAATAGATGAATAATGTAAGACAATGTACACAGATCATTCAAAAACGTGGGGAGAAGCATTAAAAGGAAAATGCTGTTTGCCACATTTTATAATAAGAGAAATGATATCTGAGCAAATATTTAGCAGATCCTCACTACAGTCTCTATAATGCAGACCAGTTTAAAGTGCAAAGGCCTTACAGTGGGTTCAGATGTGTTTTTAGATTAACGAACAATGACAAATCAATGCAATATCATACAGTTTATACAAGCTTCCAGCAATTAGTCTTATAATTTGGAGACATGCAGCTTGAATATTTTAAGTCCTCCCTTTGAATGTTTATGCTCCAATTCCTTTTATGTACAGTACATACTTATGGTAAGAGTTCTGCAGGAGATTTTGCATGTAGGTTTGTAAAAGAGTAAAATAGGCCATGTAAAAATCATGATTAAGAAAAGTAATTATAAGTATATGTAAAGATAGGTAAAAAATTAATTAGAAAATAAATAAAAACAAGCTAAATATCACTATATATTGTTGTTTTAAATGAATATAAGTGAAACCTGTGACATTATATTATATACAAAACAACTCTGCACATTTCCCCTGTTTTACCAAGTGGGCTCAACAAATTTTCAACTCAACATTTAGTTTAATAGCATACTTCTTCACTAATTTACTTAGGTCGTTTTCACACCTGCCTTGTTTGGTTCATTTAAAACGAACCAGAGTTCATTTGCTCCTTTGATTCAAACCTTTTGGGTTGGTGTGAATAAAAACCAAAAATCTCGATCCGGAGCAAACAAGTGAACCAAGACCACCGAGACCTTAAAAGGTCGGTCTCAGCACGGTTCCATTCGAATCCTGGTGCGGTTTGTTTGAGGTGAGAATGCAGCCCGGACTCGATCAGACACAGTTGGCTTTTTGTACTTAACGAGCTCCCGTCGTATGTCGAGCATTATGGGAAACCGAGGCTTACGAAACGAAACAAAACTTACGAGGCTTACTTACGTTTTGCGTGAAGAGCAAGAGTCAGAAGTTGATGCGCACACATGAACGCTGTCCTCCGTAGCCGTCTTGCCCTGTGTCTTCGTCGTTTGGAAATTGATTGTAAAATAGTATAAACCTCACGATGCTGCTCAAACATTTGTGCAAACTGTAAAAACTGAGCAAACCATATCGCTAAGGCTAGATTGAAAACAGCACAAAACACCATTATTCTCCTCCTTCTGTGTTTGGACACGGCGTTTTGACACGGCTCATTTATGTCCAATGGCTGAGCGACCTCAGCGCACGTGGTTTTCTTTATAGATGTTGGTCCACTTGGGAAAAAAACGCAGTGTGAAAGCGAACCGCACCAAAATAAATAAAACATTTTTTAATTTGGTCCGGACCAAAGCAAGTGAACTATCGGACTTTCCTGGTGTGAAAACGACCTTTATGTCAATCATTCAATAATGGTCTTTGCTTATAATGTGCTGAACTAGAAAATACATGTAAGCACAATTTTAGTCAATATTACTTTGCAGCTAATATCTTGAACATTTCCTGGGGGTGTGAAGCTAGCTGAAAGCACTACTCTGTTACAAGCTCTGTTACTCAAGTTAGACTTAATCTGAGCTTTGTAAAAAAAAAAAAAAAAAAAAAGCAAAGTATCAATAGGCCAAGTTAACAATACTTTGAGCTTTTGGTCCTTGTTGAAACAGGGCCATAACTACATACATGTGGAGTGGAATAGTTGCTATACAATTGTAAACTGCTACAGCTAGAACTTGTCACCGCTGCTTTACAACTTTGAGATTTGATTGACAATAGTAAACTTTCAGCCTTACTGCCAAAAATACAATGGTTTAGACTAATCTTACTCTTATATAGATACAGTATATAGTGTTTTCATATCTAAAATACTAAATAAACACATGGTTATGGGTTATTTTGTTTTGTTAACCACATTTCTGGTGGAGGATCCATCAAATGCTTTTCTCCATGGAGATGTTATTGCTTGTGCTTGTGTGGAATGCTTCACAGTATGACATTAAACCTCCTTCTGTCATCAAGACCAAGTTAGAGGTCAGAGGAAACCCCGCTCAGTCAGAATGCCTGTTTTTCTTGGTATTTTTGAGCTATAACTACACTTGTGATTGAATAAACGTAAAGTAGAGCTGTTTAATGTCATACTGTGGAACATTACAGGCAGAGCAATAACATATCCATAGAAACAAGCAGGTGATGGATCCCCTACCAAAAGGTTACATAGTGCACCTTTAAATTACAATAGCTTTCTTAATTTTTTAGTGCGTGCTAGTGCCAAATGAAAGGCCAGAAATACCAAGGCACTGCTTTTCAATAATTAAGGCTTAACCGTAATCAAGCTAATATCTAATTAATTTAGTTGTCACATCATTCGTATTTGAACGTATTAGAATAGTTTTGATCAAATACATGAGTAAGAAGAGAATATGGCCAAAGCTCATGTTCCTGTGGTTTATAAAGAGGAAGATGGCTGGCGTGACTGAAGTGGTACACACAGGTGAGAGAGAGAGAGGGCTGGAGGAGGGGGAGAAAGGGGAGGGTATTTAGGAGATGGAACAGCCTGTATCCTTCTGGGGCTTGAGGTCCGGCTCCTTCACAGGCTTCACCTCCTCGTCTTTAGGTTTGGCCTGGGGAGAATAAAACAGATGATTATTGTCTTGTCTTGGTCTTGTCTTGTCTTGGTATTCAGTATTTTAAAGCACTATTCAGACTTGGGGTACTTAAATGGTGTAGGCTGGAAGAAGGGCAATAATTACAGTTGAGGTGAGCAGTATTGTAATGTTCAAAATGGACTACAAAATATGGAAAATCTTAATTCTTGTACATGTTATTTTTGTATGTGTAACAAATTGGTTAAATATGATAATGTACAATTGTGTGTAATGAGTCAACAGAAGTTAGAGTTTTCCATTAGCCACCCTTTGCTTTGATCACTGCCTGTGTATGAGAACTGAGAGAAAAGTAGAAAGTGGAAAACCTAAAGAAAAAATACATTCAAGTTGTGTCCAAATCCTCACATGCACCAATACCATAGTTTTACCACCAGATGTCACTATTGTCATGTAGTGGTAATTATAAGTCCATTATAATGACACATGGGACCTGTTCTGACATTCATTTGTTCTTCTGAATTAAGCCTATCCTTTGTGCAAGGCAAAAGGCAAATCCTATTTAATGTATGATTACGTTTTGCATCACAAGTTTAACAAACAAAACAAAAAAAGTGATCTATGTGAACTAGCTAACGTCCTGCTGCACACAGAGCCCAAAACATAGTTCTTGGTAGTTACCTTGTCGTTCTTGGCGCCTTTTGTCAGGTCGAATGTGGCGTAGACCTCTGGAGTGCACTGCTCGCTCAGAGGGGGCAGTTCAAAGGGAACGGGCTCAGCCAAACCATAACTGGCCTTCAGCTCCAGCGTGGGGGGCTCTGCTGGCACCTTGTGGAAGTATCTGACAAACAAATACAACATTTAAACATTAATACTAGGAATGGGGAGACACAAGATTGGGTTCACAAGAATTACGAGATTTTTAGTTGAATTATAATAAATAAATTCAGCTTTGATGTTGTATTTAAAATTTTCTGCTGTCATTGTAGATCTGCTTTTACTACTACAACCTTTTGTAACTCACATGCACGCATACCTTTCAGTTATGAAAAATATATATAGCACGAGACGTGTGCACAATCGTGTAGCAATTTTATGTACCAGATCTTATTCCAATTTTATCTTTGGGTTACAACATTTTCTTTTGTGCTGCACAAAACTACTTCACATAACTCCTTTCCTTTATTGTTTATGATTGTACATGCCAAAGCCTTTCATAGTAAGCATTTTATTTCTGTTGCATTAGCTTATCTGTAGAATGACAATAAACATAATAAAGTGTTTTTTTGTGTCCCACGCATTGACCTATTTTCAAGCACTTATCAGTCTTATTCAGTCATACACTAAAAATATCTAACCCATAAAAGCTCCTTTTTAATTTTCCAGAGAATCGGCCAAATATGCAACAGAAAGCAGTAAAAGCCAACAATATAAACTATTACTTTTCCATCTCACTATATCAAATAAATTGTCTGCAACTAAAAGTATTGTTACGTTTCAAAAGGGTGCGCATAGCTGGACTATAAAATAGACTGTGTTGGCTTAGATCAAAGTGGCCAATATATCAAAATAACAGAAAAACATAATATTTATCTATATTTAAAGTGATTTCCAGACGCGCTTTACCACAATTCTAATGGAGGGTCCACAACCTGCTTGTCTTCATCTTCATAGAAATGTTATTGCTTTGCATCGTGAGTTCCGTAGTATGGCATTATACTTACCTGTATCTCAGAAAACAAATAGGCAATGCCACCAGGTAAAGTTGCAGGTCAGATTTATAGAGAGATGACAAATTAATGTATTTTCATTCATTCATTCATTCATTCATTTATTTGACAGAGACATTGCACAGGTTTAGAAAGCTAATTTTCATCTGTAGTCCCTGCTCAAAATGCTCTGTTCTACCTTGTGATGCCATGTAGTGGTAGTTTTCAAGTTAACAGCTACTTTTTATTCAGGGTTTGTGTGTTAAATATGTGTGAATGAAACAAAACAAAAGTCTGGGTATGGTTTTGATGAAGAAACAACATTATAGCACAGCTTAGAAAATGGGTCCTTTAAGTTTTACATGAGTGGTGCATGTATTGAGACTGACTTACATGAATCCATTCTCTCTTTGACACTTCTCCAGAGTGTTCTTGATGAGTCCTCCCAGTTTGATGAAGAACAGCTGCTCAGAGGGTTTAGCCGTGGTCCCAGGGCCTTTGGTCTGACGGTACTCTTTACACAGAGATTCAGCCCGAGCATAACCTAAACACATGTACACAAGCATGTTAACAAGCATGTTTTCTTTTCCACTTTGTGATAATGTGGTGCTTCACTGTATTTTTAAACTACATACACCTTCACTAGAATCATTTGGATAATTTCAGCCCTGCCCTTACCAATCTGTACTGAGCAAAAGGTAAAATATACCTGTTAACTTGAATACAACTGCTTCATGACATCACAAGGGAGGACAGAGCATTTTGAGATTTGTGGAGTAGACAGAATAATAATCTAGGATTACTCAAACATAAGTGAAAGAAATACTACTCCAGGTATATTTTGATGAGATACCAGCTTTATAATATGGCTAAAAGCTCACAAGAGTAAATTCTGTGTAATATAGGACCTTTAAGGCTAAGACAAACTACATACAAATGGGACAAGTACCCAAAGGAAATGGCGCTAGTTTCAAAATCTTAATTGAAATATGAAAGCTATGCAAAAAGACTGGCCTATTTAAAAAGGTACTCGATATAACATTTCCAGTGGAAAGCTTGCCATCAGCTGGTCTCTGTGGGGACGTTACAGCTTTGCCTAAACTGTTTCACAGTATGTATATTTATGTTTTACACAGTATTTTTGACAATGAAAGCGCCTTTAATGACATAAATGCAAATGCAGTTTAACAGTGTTCCAGGAACAGTAATATAATCTCCATGGAGAAGGGCTGGTGCAGGACACTGCACACCAGTTAAAGAGGGGGTATTTTATTTCTGATTGCTAATGCATAACATATTTAGATCACTATGTTACAGTTTATTTTTTTGAAAATTCTAAATATGCCGAAAACAATGTTTGTAAAGCTGTAGTGCATTGCTTTGTATCATGCTTTTGTATATTTATGGAAAATTGTTGTGTGGGAACATGGGTGACTTAGGTTGGACTTTAGGCGGAGCATTGGGACATTGAATGGGGCTAGATAGATCACTAAATTAGTCAAACATGCATGGATGATATCCAAAACCTCTTCAGGCATGTTTTTGATGAGGGAACAACACTATAGCAAACAACATGGCTGAAAGGCTCCAAAAAGTCAATTTTGCATAATACCCCCTCTTTAAGTTAGACTACCACTATCATATATACACATTACACATTTGAGATGTACATACATTTCTCTGCTTCCTGAAGGGATCGAATGGCCTCACCACATTTGTCACCAGCCAAGAGTGTCTGTCCATGATAGCAGTAAGCCTGGAGGTACAGCAATATACAGTGTATTCAACGTTTTGTAATGTAGTGTAATTTTTACGACTGGGGGAGTACAATATTTAAAATGAATTAAATTAGAAATGTATTATAGTTACACAAGTCTTTTGGAATTGTCTACCATTTAAAGATGTTGAATCTCATTGCATCCTACATTTTTTACACCTTACTACTCCAACTATAACTATAACTGTTACTGTGGGTTGTATGTCAGAGATTTTGACCCTCCATAGTCTAATTTTTTCCACCATAGTCTAAGATTAATCTGACCAAAACAAAATGTAAAACTAATTATACTTAAACATATAGAAGTAACTATATTTTATCTGTATTTAGTCATTTTTATGAGCAGTGCCAAAAAGTCACATTATTCTCCATATATAGTACTGAATAAAATTTAAATATAGATACCTTTGAGGCGCTTTGTGCTACAATTTTGTATGAAAAGCGCCTTATAAATATTTGATTGATTGATTGATTGATTGACCTTATGCCACCATAGTTTTAGTATAAATGCATGGGAAACACTGTCTAATCACAATTACAATATAACACCTCAATCAGACAATTCAGCCCAACATACTGGGTCTCTGCTACCTCATGATTTTATCTGTAAATTACAGATAAAATCATGTATACACCAAAAATGGTGTATACACAGTGTGTCCTATGTTTGACATTATATATACCCCAAATCAGTTAAACAACCTGACAGACGTTTGTATACTGTTATGTTTATGTTTATGTTGTTGTGTCTGAACTCACATAGGCCATGTAGAAATGCTGCTTGAGCTGCAGGTACTTCCTCCATTTGCTGCTACATTCAGGCTCCAGAGTGTTGAGTGTGTGATCTGCAGACACATTCACCTTTATTAGATTCATTATTGTATGTAATTCTGTATGTAACTGAACAATAACCATGTTACCTACCAGCTTTTTGATAGAAGTTGGCTGTCTCATAAGCCAAGGCTGCAATAAGTGTCGCCTTGTGTTTCAACTCAATGGCTCTGGCAATTGTCACTGTTGAAAAAGATGCATGAAAACATTAATATTGTGATTTTGTAGAATGTATTGTGTACTACTGTTCAGAGGTGTGGACTCGAGTTATGTGACTTCGACTCGAGTCAGACTCGAGTCACGAATTTGATAACTTTAGACTCGACTCGACAAAATGTACAAACACTTGCAACTCGACTTGGACTTCAATATCAATAACTCGTGACTTCACTTGGACTTAGGCCTTTTGACTTGTGATGACTTGCTACGTCCAATGAAAAAAAAAAAACTCTAAAAGTATGTTGATAAGGACCGCACTCGTTGTACTTGTGAATCTTCGAAAATGTATGCAAAGAGCATGTGCGCGCGGCTTGCACAACATCCAATCACAGTAGATCTACGTTGCATCATTTGTTGTGCAATTTGCCTTGGATGCGGTCGAATGAAAATTCGACCGCATCCAAGGCAAATTGCACAACAAATGATGCGAGCGGAAACAAGCATCCTCGTGCCAGTTTGCAAAATGATGCCGAAGGTGATTTCGTTTGGTTATAAAAACTACAAAGTTGTCAACAAAAAACGAACGGCAATATGCAGAACGTGCGGGTCAAAGATTACAGATGGAGCTTCCACAACGTCCAATTTTGTTCGGCACCTGAAGCTGCACAAAGAAAGGTAAGTTTTGAAAGAATGTCTTTTGAATGAATGATTAGACTACCTTATCGGCTAAGGGCTAACTTACTAGCTGCTGCATTTAGTAGTGTTGAAATACAAGCAGTCTCTGAGTTTTAAGATGAGTGATCGCTCCCTCAAATTTTCTCTCTCTCTCTCTCTTTATTAAAAACTGAAATCACTGTCATAAGTTTTCGGACCTTTTTGTTCAGTATTTAGTAGAAACACCACTTTGAGCTAATACAACCATGAGACTTTTTGGGAATATTATAACATGTTTTTCACACCTGGATCCTTTCATTTTTTTCTAATGTTATTTGATATGGTGTAAAAAGGTCAAATGAATACAGATCTTGCAGACATTATATGATTTGTAGAAATTTAATTTCTTTGTAAAGGGGACTCGAAATGACTCTAAACTAAAATGCTAGGACTTTGGACCCGACTTGAGACTTGTGAGCTTTGACTTCGGACTTGACTCGGCACATGGATACTCTTGACTCGGGACTTCACTCGGACTTGAGTGCAAAAGACTTAGACTTACTTGGGACTTGCCCAGCAATGACTTTGTCCCACCTCTGCTACTGTTTGATGAGTACCTTCCTGTGCTTCTGCCTGGCACTGGATAATATATGCATCCATGACTCTAGGCTCCAGGTCTCTGCCCTTCTCTGCGGGAGTGATGAGACGCGGGATGTGCAGCTCCTGAAGAAGAATCAGAAGGAAAGGTTATCTGTAGTGCTGTAGGGGTTATGAGACATTCATTCGTCCAGGAGTGATTCAATATAGAGTTTCATCTGTGGTCATTTGGACTCTGCTTTTTGTTTCTTTGGTTAGGTTAGTTTATTTGCCATTTGTAGTTAAAACCACATTGGAAAAACATATGCAAAAAGCTCAAAGTGTACCATGAGACATTAAAACAAACACGTGAATAAACAAGAGACGATATTTACAGACAGCATATTGACACTGAAAAAAACAACTAAAATATTAAGGTGCTACATGAAAGATCAAAGTGCATAGTTCAAACTTATAACAGCTTGAGGGAAGAAGCTGTTAGCATTGCGAGAAGTCTTTTAAAGATCAAGACATTTCTGCTCCCATCCAGAAGCCATTTTCAATTGGTACTTGAAGCTCTGGAAATGCTAAATGCTAATCATATACTTAACAATGCTAAAGGTGAGGCAGCCAATGCACAATAGGGACATAAGCCACATAATGAGGTTTAGCTGTAAACAAAGGCAGCTTTACTCGAAAAGTAGAGAGAGTAGGATAAATTCCCTATGCTTTCAGCTAGTTCCACCATTTGAAAATGGCTGCAATCTGCACCATCAACCAACACTCACGCACAAACAACATTCACACTAGGCAAGTTAGGTGAAGTGTCTTGACTGAGGAGCAGACTGAACAGCAGCACTACTAAAGAAGAAGAAGAAGTGACTTTATTGATCTCACAATGGAGAAATTCTTCTCTGCATTTTAACCCATTCATATATACATATATTAGGAGCAGTGGGCAGCACACATTAGGGCGCCCGGGGACCATCTCCATGATCTTCTTGCTTCGGTTTGGTCAGGACCTAAGCTGGAGGTACCTATGGTGCATGTTTTGGGTTGATGGGGGAAACCGGAGTGCCTGGAGAAAACCCATCCAGACACGGGGAGAAACATGCAAACTCCACACAGAAAGGCCCAGGCGACCCGGGGATCGAACCCAGACCATGCATGCAAACTCCACACAGAACACACACAGAAAGGCCTGGGCGACCCGGGGATCGAACCCGGAACCTTCTTGCTGTGAAGCAAGAGCGCTAACCACTCAGCTACCGTGCCGCCAAAAGTAACTGCTGCCCTACTCAATATGCCCATTAGAGTACAAACCAGGACCAACCCAACTACATGCAGTTTTAAATGTGTCAGTCAGAGGTAATGTAATCAAATTTAAAACAAAAATTGTAAAAAAAATGTTTATGTGAACACAGACTTTGAGAGCATTGTATATCTTTAACATATTTGTATAAGTGTGTGTTTCTGTACTTGAGACATTTGCCTTGAGAAAAATTACAAAAGGTGTGGAAAGAGAGAGTCACAGTTGATCATGTAAATCACCTTGAGATTTATGAAAATTCCAGCTGCCACCTTCAGGCTCCGGTGCACATCTTTGGCTTCCGGCTCTGTTATACTGTCAAACACAGATATTGCACATTATTACACACATCTGATTTAACAAAATATTAATGTGAAAGAGGAAAAAAAACATACTTCTCCTTTCCTGCTAATCTGGAAGCAAACTTGGTGTACCAGAGGGCAACATTGAAAGCCATGGAGGCCAGCTCAAACACCATGTCCTGCTGAGCACTGTAGGGAAACATTGGTTAGTTTGATTTGGTCTTATTACAATGATAATATTATAATCTATACCCTTATAACCTAAATTGCAATTTACACTTGAAAAAATATAAAAATAACAAGTGAATACATAAATAATTATTAAAACATTTGAAACACGTACAAACATATTGATCTAATATCCCAAACACAATACACCCTTACATACTTTTCCAGTACCCTTTCACTGTAGTTATACTCTCCTCCTCTTTACTAGCATGATAAAAAAAAAATGTGTTTCATAGATGAGTATTGTGCCTTACCTTGGTGTGTTTCCTTGCAAGGTGTCAGTCCATTTAAAGTTCTGCATGTACCGCATCTTGTTGTCCTGTGAGCTTCCATCCAGAGATGTGATAAAGCCTAAAGTTGTGTCAAGTGAGCATTCAAAAATAGAAAGCTGCTTAGTGGCAAGTTTAATATTACTAGTGTTATTAGCACCAACAAAGCAAAATGTTGATCCACAGTCCCTTTGTAACTATATGCACAATAATTGCAAATGGAGGTCAGGTACTTCATTGATTTGGATGAAAACAGTGTGATGATAAATAATATGATGGCACCCACCTTGCAAGAGTGAGAAGTACGCATCAGTGGCATTTTTCATGATTTCGGGGGTGCAAGTGATGTCAGTAAACATGTCCAGCAGTCTGGCCCTGGTGGTCCTCAGATCACTGCGGGGCAAGAGAATAATAACAGCTCTATATTCTTTAACAATGCTCTGGATCTATGCCAGTTGTATTAGCCCTGATGGTTATGGTCACAGACAGTCCACTCAGATAGTAGGGTTATCTACAGATAACACTCACTTGCATATTTTATTGGCAGCTGGACTCCCTGCTACTCCGTAGTAGTTGAAAGAGACGGGCGCAGTAGCCTTCAGTGGGTTTCTGTGAAACCAATGTGCCATTCTGTAGCTGCGGACACACCTAAAGAGATTGTAACACGGTATCAAGCTGTCATTACAGTGCCATATGGTTATAAAACATGAATAACATATCTGCATAGTGGTCATATGAAACTATGGACTGCAACATCTGATTAGTGTCATCATCGTTACATACGACTGTGGCTACACAGATGCTTAGCATCACTGTTAACCTAGCACACTGAAGTAACGTGTTACTGATCAGCTTGGACTGTGGCAGACCCACATAGACAGTGGTGTCATTAGTTGATTATAACATAGTTAAGGTTTATCACAACTGCAGATGTTATTCGTAGATTAAATGCTTTTACGTATGCTATAAAAGCGAGAGCTAACGGCTAACGCTGGTCACATCGAGGTATCTACCTAAACATACACCACAACTTCATTTTAATAACCGTAAATGTTGAGATAAATATTTAAAAATCAGACATTACCTTTGATCACTGCGTGGAATCACAAAGATGATAAACCTGATGGAAATTATGACACTACTGAGAATAACTTACTTCCGGAAATAAACACTGGACTAGAACTGACCAATAGCAGCGCGGGTGACGATCACGTGACACATATCATTTAAATGCCTCGGGTTTCGGGTCAGATTCTCTTTTGTTCCATTTTTACCTACGACATGACACCACTCCCAAAGTGACACACTGACCCTCGCATCACTTTTTATTACCATGAATATGAACAATGAATGTAAACATATAACGCACAATAAAAATATAATCTCTTTTATTCCCCATTTAACAATATGTGAACAACAGCCGTAATGGTCATTTTAAGTGATGATTCAAGACACGGGTTGAAAAAGTCACTGGTTTCAATTTCAACAAATAATCAATAATAATCAATCATATTACATTATACATTAGAGTACAATATGTCCCAAATTAATTCAAGAGGGAAGATCTCATTCACATTAATTGAACATTTTTAGTAATGATAACAAAAAATATTACATGTTCTTACTGTACATAATTTACAAAATAGCCTATTAACAGATTTTACTTCTGTTTATGTCAAGTTTTTTTTTTTACTGCACGTAGATTTACTGGCTGTACGTAAACTATTTTAAAATGTCTGGAAATCTACTAAGGCACTTAAAGTCAAGATAGGTCAGTCACTGCTCATAATATATGTTATACTACAAACCAAATACATGTACTACATGTCAGTCAGCAGATTTGAAGCAGACCTTTGAACAGAATTCAAAGGTTTGCCATTTCTCAAAAGTCAATAGCAGAAGAAGAAAAAAATCAATGTTAACGTGGGTGCTACATTGTGCAGGACAAAATGGCCTGATGTGATCAGTGGTTGTGATGAAGAAACAGAACAGAAAGGTGGTCAGAAACATCCCCCATGGTAAACATTAGCATGGATATTTCACAGTCAAACTTACAATGTAAATTGTAAATTTGACTTGAACACTTGGTACCATAAACAATGAAAAATAAAAAGTTCATATACACAAAGATGCCAGCTTACAACTTACAGTGAATGCAACTTAGAAATGACCACACCATGTTTTTATCTGTCTCTGTGCAGCACATTGGAAACTCTGCTTATAAAATGTGCTATATAAATAATTGGACACTGCACCACAATGACATGTTTAAGCACTAATAACTGCATTTGGTTTCATTTATGTGCAAAATAATTTGTTTGGCACACATAACTGCCATAACTAAACAGCTTTAGAACAATTTAAAAAAGAGAACAAGTCTTTGGCAACTGTGGAGCTTTGGTGATTAAATAATTTTCTTTATGAACTGTACATTTGGCCCATTTGAGAAGATATTTAAAAGCAAAGGTATTTAAAAAGGTCTAGTTCAGATGGCACGTCAGTTATAGGCGTTTGGCGTAGTTTTTACACAGACTGTGGTCCCGAACATCTCCCCAGCCTCCGTTCTTCATGTGGGCTTTGTGCTCTGGCACTTCTGCAGCTGTGAGAGTGAGAGAGGCAGGGTATAGTGCATCCTTGGCCATATTCAGGCTCTCCTCCACTCTCTGCATGGCCCACTCCGGTCTGCAGTTGTCCTTTTGGTGCAGCCCACAGTCTCCTGTGTGCATGACCCGTGAGCCCTGAGCCACCAGCACTTTGATGGCTTTGGACACACAGGTCCCAGACAGGTGCTGCAGGGTCCAGTCCCAATTATAGTCGTCATAGGAACAGTATGCATCATTACACCCCATGAGTTTGTAGTACATCTCCCGGGAGATGCCCATGCCAATGTTGTGTTTGGTGGACATCCAGCCAGTGGTCATCACCTTGTTGGACTGTTGGGTGAACTCATTAAAACCATTGTGATTCCCCAGGGCCAGCATGTCACAGTCTGGACAGCTCCTCTGTCTGAAATCAATCAGTGATTTATAGAAATGATAAAAGTCTGGTAAGAGGTAGTTGTCCTCCTCTAAAAAGACGACAAAGCCACTGTATCCTTGCATCACATGCACACGCTCCCACACAAAGTGCAGCTTCCACCACCAGTGGTGCTTGGTCTGTGTGATGAAGGCCTCCCTGTAGTGGCCATAGGAGTCTGGGTGTTGTGCGTTCAAACATCCTGTTTCCAGAGCTTTGCCCTTGGAAATGTCTCGGGGACAGTCCCGTGGATCCTGTCCAGGAAACTCAACTGGATAGAGTTGTGTGCTGAAGGGGAAATAGATTTGCAGTACTTTGCAAAAAGTAATGCCTTGCACAATAGAGTTTATTTCCTCTGAAAAATAGTCATGGCTAAAGATAAGGAGGAAGCTGTGCACCTCCGCAGCCTTCTGCAGTGACTCTATGAGCAGTTTGAGGTACTCGGGTCTGTTGTGGACTTGCACCACCAGAACCAGCTGCGTCTCTCGGGGGAAGCGCTCTGCGTTCAGGATGCACTGCTTGTAGTTGGCGTTATAAACTGACTTGGTCAACTCTGGTATTGAGTTAAAGTTAAACTTCACAGGGTCACCAGACCCAAAGGTATGTGCGACGCTGCTGGTCTCCGTAGTGTCATTTTCAGCAACCATCAACACGCGCGTAGAGATCAGGAGTGTGACGATCACTAAAGAAACTCCCAAAAGCACGAGGAGATTCTTCTTGAGCAACCGGAACCTCATCTTCACTGAGTAAAGCGACTTTCACACGACGGTCCGATCCAGACTCTGGTCTCCTCTGCCCTCGCTCCAGGCTCGTCCGCTACATCGCCGCTCGTGCGTCAAACTAAAGATCAATAGAACTAAAGATCAATAGAAGTGTGTCCGGGGCTTTGTACAGGCTGCCTCCCGGGCTGCGCCGAGTGCCGTTCCGAAAAGTGGCCCAAAATCACTCCAGCTGTTTCCCTTGGCCACCTGTGAAGTTAACGGGACAAATCGACAACATTAATACGCGTCTGACCTAGTTTTGGTTATATAACAAAGTCATAAAGCTGAAGTATCAAGTTTTTGCTTTCTCTGACTTACCAAAGTAGTTGTGAAGTGTCAAAACGCACACACACGGAAGAGGAGGAAGACTGTAACATATCAGAGTTTCACTTATTGACTGCTGACGTGTCCCCAGTAGCCAATGGGAGAGAGGCTGCTCCTGCTCTGCTGCTCACGAACCACTGTCTATAGTGGTCTATAGTTGTGTAATAGATCATTCAAAGAAGCTTGTAGGTCTGTCAAAACTACTGGTATAAGTCTCTTGTAGATCTACTGGTGTTGGATAAACTGGTGATCCACATAACTACTTTATACAAATAACTGTATGTTAGGTAAAGCTAGTATACTATGACAGTGCAGCACAGACATTTGAAAGCCATCTTCTACATAAAACAATGGGCTTGAAACCAGAGGCAGCAGAACCTGATCTGTCTAAAATAATGCTCTCACAATGGGAGATGGAATTGGAGATGCTGGGACTGGTGTCTATGAGATATAATATAGGGCGCTGTTTAACGGGGAAATGACTTAGATAAGTTTTGTTTATGACCTAGTAACATGGCCTAACTTCATGGCCATCATGTGACACATAGAACATACTATTTCTATACTCTATTCAGTGAATAACACAAAACATGTGCTTTAAAAAGCTTATATTATTCACATGTGCATACACAGAGGCATGCAGGTTGAAATTGTTACCAAACAAGTTCTAATTTGAATACAAGAATTAGGTGCAGCAATCAAGAAAGACAAGCTCATTCATTTGAATTGCAAACTACTTACAAACTTACGTATCTGCCCATCCTAGTGGAATTATTTGGATGCATATGAGAACTTGTTATTATTATATTTAGAGTGAAACAATTGTTTAAAAAAAAAAACTGTGTAAAGAAGTGGATTAAAAAAGAGTGTGACGTCACCCACAGCATTCAGCTCCAGTCAAATGAAGCTCATGAGGTTAGCAATTATAGGAAATAATTTGGGGCATTAGGAATAGGAATTTATTAATTGTCAAAATAGCTAAGTAAAAATACCAGGATCATGTAGAGTGGGTTAATACGAACATTTTAAGACCAAAATGACGAGGCACACAGCAGCAGTTACAGAGAGAGGGGTGACAATTTTTCAATATAAAGTCAATTGGGCAGGAAGTGCTTTTAGCTGTGTTTATTTTTGTTATTTTGACATCATTCTATTATCACTATCTGATACTTCCTGTGGTGAACCTGGGTGGGTTAATTAACAGCCTCAGTATCAGTAAAGTCAGGCTTATTTTTACTGTTTAAAATCAATCAGAAAAGGTAGTTGGTCTTTTATAGATCAGCCAAAACATATTGGGGAAAAACGCCATATCTTACACTTCTATAATGTAATTTTTATTCAGCCTTCCCATGGTAAGTGTTTGAGAAGGGGCTGTGAAGATTTTGTGTATTGCGCTATTTTCTGACCTATGTTATAATGTTGTTTGCTCATCACAAACGTACCTGGAGTTGTGTTTTGTTTCATTCACATATTAAACACACAAACTAGGCAGAGTTCTTCTCTCAAACAGAAAACACCTTGTCATGTCACGTGGTAATACAGGAAGTACTCCACAGTGTTTCTAAACTCCACCTTCACGAGAATAATTTGGATAATTTGCATAAAAAGTAGCTGTTAATTTGAAAACTACAACTTTGCTTTGTATGCTTTTGATGAGGTAATGTTATAACATGACTTAAAGCTCACATTAATCAACTGTGTGTAACATAGGACCTTTAAATAAATAAATATAGCAGAAAATATATTATATTATAAAAGTTCTTGTTTAAAATGACTGCATAGTTTCACATCATAGTTGACTGAAGGTATCTATATAAATGTATTCACCTCTCAGTAATGTTCAATGTCAATGGGAAAAGTCTGTCAAAACAAGCATAATGTGAATAGATTATAGTTTAAAAATACGCATCATTCCCAGCTAAACCCAAGAGCATGCAGAGCTGTTGTCCTGGATTCAACCCCGTGAACTTGCCCTATGAGACCAGAGCTTTTCCTTCCCACACATCTGGATCTCCCATATTATTCATTTTTATGTACCATCTCAGAAAATATATTTTAAGAGGCTGTGAGGTGACAGGTGCTGAGGGGTTGAGGAAGTTGAGGTGAGAGCACTGGGGCCTGTAACACATGCACAGGCAGCTCCCTCATGTAAATGTGCTGTGGAAACTCTTATCTCCGTCACTGCTGCAGATTACAATGCACTACTTTGGATTTGCTGTAGTATTCATCTTTGCACATATCATTCTTAACCCTCTGAGACCCAAGCATTCATTTCCTGGATGATTTTTTTTTTTTTTAAACCTCTTTAACATGTTTTTCCTAAGCCTCTAATGCAGAAAATAATTTGTTCTTTTTTCTTTTTAGTGAAAAATCTGTGGAAATTGTTGTTGCAACACTGGGCTTTAGTGGTTACAACTTCACATTTAATGAAAGCCAAATTTGTATTAGTTTTTGCCCACTCCATAAAACATATTTAATTTTTTTTTTATATATACAGAACAGCACTAAGTGAACATGAGAATGTTTGAACGTTTTTTTTTAACTCAAAACTTATATTTAATACAACAATCGTGTATATGAACAATTAAATTATTATTATTAAATGATGTGCTGCAGAACTCTTCTCTTTATCATGTCACTAATCAAATATGAAACTGAAGAAAGCAGTTTTTGTCATCTCTGAAGCATAAGTGGACAAGAGGTGGATGTGTATCCGCTCTTACCTGCATCGGCCTATTTTTTTTATCTTCATGAGGAAAGTGTCCAATGTTGTCCTTTCGGAGTGTTGTACACTATCTTTTTAGTGGTGATCTACCTCTCTTTACAGTGTTAGTTTGAATGAGAGAGGCAGAGAGCTGTACCTGGAACCGTCTCCTGTTCAGCACTTCCTTCACAGGGATCAAAAAGATCAAAGATCAAAGTCAGCTTTAATGTCAATTCTGTCATATGTGTTCAACATACAGTGAATCAAAATTTTGTTTATCTCTGTCCAGGTAGTGGAAAAAGCCAGTGGACAAAATACAATATAAAGACGAAACAAAACAAAAACTATCTAAGACAAAAATCTAAAATCTAAAATCTGAAAGCAGTGCAACAGAATAAATAAATACCTATTTACAGATGTCCAAAAATGTGCAGTGTGCATCAAAAATGTGCAATGGAAGATACAGCCGTGAAATGGTAATGTGCAATAGAATGTGCATTGAAAGTAAAGATAAAAATAAATGTGCAGCAGTAAATGGTAAATGGTCACATCTTTATATAGCGCTTTTCCACCTTCAAGGCACTCAAAGCGCTTTACAACAAGGAACCACTCATCCATTCACACACCAGTGTACGCAGACACCGTACACTGGTACACAAGTGTCTTGCCCAAGAACACAATGGCAGCGTTCATCTGTGGGAGCTGGAATCATACCTGCCAACCTGTGGGTCAGTGGATCTGACCGCTCAACCACTGATGTTTCTTATGTCAAGAGCGGGATTTGAACCACCAACCTTTGGATCAGTGGACGATGGTGTGCCAAAAGATGTACATGTACCACCGTTTGCACCTCATGTGTAACTTGTACTTGGCTGTGAAGGAATCCAGCAAGTCGATCCCACCCATGAATTTATTGTACTGTACATCTTCACAATTGATGGTCTTCTCACTTCAGTGAAGGACTTGGTGGATTTATTCCACCGTGCAACCTTGTCGACTGGGTTTGGGCCATCAAAAGTGGAGAGAAGTGTGACTGACCGGTTATCATACCACCTCACCGCACAGATGTTGTGTTTTTCCGACACTCTGAAGTCAAAGCTTCTTCTTCCTTGTTTTGTCAGCTCCTTCTCTTCTGCTAACCTGAGGCTTGGCACACGCCCAGGACGAACAGTGCCAACAAAGTGTATGCCACACTCGAGCAGTTTAACAAGCAGAGGCACAGAGGTGAAAAAGTTGTCTGCATACACATTGTAGTTTTGCCCTGTAGGTAGTGTTGATGTGAGCTTCATGACCGTACCTCCTGATACGCCAAGCTCAGACCTAGCAGGCTTACGCCGCACACTCCCTTGGTACTAACCTGTATCTCACTGTCCTCAAAGAAGTGGCCCGTGGCTTTAAGGTGGAGATGTACGGCAGAATGAGGTCCACTCTGGCTCTCCCGTCTGTGTTGGTACATCCTCTTGTGAGCAACCACTTCACAAAGGTTAGGGATTCTCTGTGTAAAAGGTGCACCCTTTGTAAGCCAGTGTTGCGTTTTAGCAACATTTACATAAATCACTCTAAATTTACATAAATCACTCTAAAAATGTGTTTTATACTTTTTTAAAAATATATTTAAGTTCTCTAACACTACACATGTTATGAATGAAAGAAAAAATATTAAAGATTGAGGTGGTTAGTAGAAGGCAGCTGTGTCATATGAATTTGGAATGTGATATTCCCTCCAATATTAAAAATTTCCCTCCAAAAATGTTGTATGATGCAGTGCAGAGTGTGGGGTGCTGGAATATGCAGGTTTTGTTACATTCAGTCAGTGTGAGGCACTAGACAGCTTTAAGTAAATGTTGCTACTGTGCAACTGTGGGTCTCAGAGGGTTAATAAATGTGTTTATTATTATTAAGTCTCTGTCCATGCTTTATTAAATCAGGCTAGTTACACTGTTTCCTTTACAGCCTCTTGTATGTAACTGAGATATTTTTATATTTATATATATTTTATTTTTACTGGTACATATAACTATGCCTTATTTGACACCAGTCTCTTTCTATTTTTATTGTTACTGTAACGAACAGGCCGTTCGTTACTGAATGAGTATCCACACATGCACTTTCATAGACTTTGCACTTTATATATATATTTACATTGCACCTTTAGAGCACGGAGCACTTACAAGATACGCTAATTTGCACATATAAGATTGCACACATTTGTATTGTTTTAAAGTATTTATTGAAAACATTTTTAGCGTTTGTCACGGAGTCCGGTCGGGCGGGTGCTTCCGGTAATGGTGGCCGCCGG
The DNA here is from genome assembly GCA_036785185.1 of Paratrypauchen microcephalus. NCBI lineage: Eukaryota > Metazoa > Chordata > Actinopteri > Gobiiformes > Gobiidae > Paratrypauchen > Paratrypauchen microcephalus. The sequence continues at coordinate 1,764,970 of JAVJIX010000110.1, read as the reverse complement.
TCTGTGGAGACAAACAACAACAATCAATGTGCAATATGTGCCACTTTTTAAATTGTGTCTTGTGTGTGTTTGCGTGTGTGGGATGTGGATATTTTAAAGTGTGAAAGTGGTATGCGTGGGTTGAGTTGTGGTTTTACTTACCTGTGTCTCATGTCCAGGTGTCTGGCCAAAAGATTCCCCGGGGGACCAGACACCATTTAAGAGTTCCGGGCCAGCTCAAGACAGCGGACATCGGGGGGAGGAAATGCCACCTATTTTAATTGGGTTTATTCATTTTATACTTTATTAGGTGTTTGGTTTCTAAGAGTTTATTTTTGTATGTGGGTTTTATATGGTTTATTTGATGATGGGTATTTTATTGGAGGATTTTAACTTAGTTTTAAACAGCTAATGTTAATTATACACCCCTTGGAGTTTTTATGGTTTTACCCAGCAGTATTTAAGCCACCTGTATCCTATCATTGATTGCTCTGCTGCTGGAGAAGAGCCACGCTCTTATCCTGCTTGCACCTTAATTTATTTTGCACTGCACTTTGCACGTGAGCACTTTATATTTTTTGTGCAAACTGAAAAAAAACATTAAAAACTGTGGACCACGTTAACCCTGCCTCCCGTATCTGTTTGTGGAACTCACTGCAATCCAGCCGCTCTACCCGTCTTGGTCACATTTGGTGTCAGAAGTGCTGCCCCGCCACAGTGAGTCCGCAAATTAACATGATGCTAAGAGGAGGAAGAAAAGCTGAGGAGCCAGATGAAGGAAATGCTGTAACATCTGACCCCCAAGAGGGCACAAGTGGGTCCCATGATAAAGTGGAGGAGTTGACTGCTCTCGTGAAAGCATTGATCGAGAGGCAAGATGCCAGAGAAAGGAAGCAGGAGAAAGACCAGCTTCAACAGGAGCAGCGCTGGAAGGCCATGCAGCGGCAGTTCCAGCAAATCCAGCAGCAGCAGAGGAGGTCCGAGCACTCTGAGTTGTATGTGCAAGGACAAAATGAGCCATCAGGTGACTATGATGAGGATGATGGTGGTGAAGATTATGGCCCGGACCCTGGCGGCTATGGCTACAGACCGCAGAGGGAGCCCAAACTGCCAATCTTGACCCCAGAAGATGACATTGAACATTTTTTAATCACATTTGAGCGGATGGCCCAAGTTTGTCATTGGCCAAAGGAAGAGTGGGCGGTCCGCCTTGTCCCCCTATTGACTGGCAAGGCACGCAGCGCTTTTGTGCAGATGGACATTCGCCACTCCAACAATTATCAAAAAGTGAAGGGGGCAATACTATCAAAGTATGAAATTACAGATGAAACTTACCGTCGACGCTTCAGGTCCCTGAAAATGGAGGCAGAAGAGACGCCGCGGGAACTATGTGCGACTAAAGGACTTGCTGAACCGGTGGCTGCAGCCTGAGAAAACGTCAGCAGAGGGCGTCTGGGAGAAGCTCATCCTGGAGCAGTTTCTCCGTATGGTCAGCCCAGAGCTCGAGGTCTGGATCCGGGAAAGGGACCCTGCTAGTGCGGAGGAAGCTGCTCGTCTTGCAGAGGCTTTCCTATCTGCCCGCAAAGGACCCAGAGCCAGCTACTTTGGACGGGAGCCCCGCTTTGTTCAGCCAAGTAAGTCCTATGGGGGTGATCAGGGTTGTGGTCCTGTACCCGGGGGGTTTAAAAGTAGGCCATCTCCACCTTATCAGACACGCCCTGCTAAAAAACCATCAAACAGGTCTCAGACACAGGAAGTCAGGTGTTATAACTGCAACAACTTGGGCCATACACAGAATTTCTGCCCAGCTCAAAAGTCAAAACCCTCTCTGTTGTGTTCAGTGCCTAGGCCGGCTGCAGTACTGACCATGGAGAGTAGGGGGTGCACAACACCTGTGCTGGTTAATGGCCAAAAAGTTAAAGCACTGTTGGACTCTGGTTGTTTCCAATCTGTAGTCTTGTCCAGTTTGATCCCAGAGGAGAGGCGCTCTAAGGAGACTATACCACTTACCTGTATCCATGGAGATGAGCATACCTACCCAACAGCTGAGGTTTACATTACAGTAGGAGGTCAAACTTACCTGTTAAATGTAGCCTTGGTACAAAATTTGCCATACAGTGTTATCCTGGGCAATGACATCCCAACACTATTGGATCTCATGGCTCAGGGTGACGGAAGAGAAGGAGGAAAAGACGGCAACCATGTCACTGAAGAACCCAAAAATGAACCGGTCAATTCAGTAAATGTCCTCACCAGAGCTCAGAAAGCTAAGGCTATGTTTGAGGAGCTTCCTTTTTGGGAGGAAGAGTTGGAGGATCAGCCAGGGAAGGCTAGAAAACCCAAAGCTCAGAAAAGGAGAGAAAAGTATGCAGGTTCGCCCACAGAAGTCAAGGTATCGAAACCACTCAGTCCAGTTGAGTTTGAGATTCCATTGGACATAGGGACACTCCAAAAACAGGACCCTTCCCTAAAACCCTGGTTTGAGAAAGTGTCAGGTCAGCCAGGGGAAACAAAGTGTTTGGAGGAAACAAAATGCATAGTCAGAAATGGTATTTTGTATCAAGTAAATGACAAAAGTGAAGCGCTTGCCTTACCTCAACAGTTCAGACAGCAGGTAATGGAACTGGGCCACTCCATCCCCTGGGCCGGTCACATGGCATTTCAAAAAACACTGCGTCGAGTTGGCAGTCGTTTTGTGTGGCCAGGCATGTATACACAAATTTCAAAATTTTGCAAAACTTGTGAAAAATGCCAATTAACTGCAGGGAAAGGAGTTGGCCAGGCCCATTTGCAACCCCTGCCCATAATTGGTACCCCATTTGAAAGGATCGGAATGGACATTGTTGGTCCGCTTGAGAAGTTCTGCAGGAAACCGTTTCATTTTGGTCCTGTGTGATTATGCCACTAGATATCCTGAAGCATTTCCACTGCGCTCAATTAAAGCGAAGCAAATTGCAAATTGTCTATTGCAGCTGTTTTCTAGAGTGGGTGTGGCTAAAGAGATTCTGACCGATTGTGGTACCAATTTTATGTCCAGGTTGTTGAAACAGGTCTACCAGCTGTTGGGGGTTAAGGGGATCAGGACCACACCTTATCACCCCCAGACGGACGGGCTGGTAGAGCGCTATAATAAGACTCTAAAACACATGCTGCGCAAGTTTGTTTCCACCACAGGGGCTGATTGGGACCAGTGGCTGCCATATCTTTTGTTCGCATATAGAGAAGTCCCACAGGCATCCACTGGCTTCTCCCCCTTTGAACTGCTCTATGGACGCCAAGTACGGGGGCCATTGGATCTTCTAAAGGACTACTGGGAGCAAACAGAGACTGAAGGTGACAACATTATTGCTTATGTAATCAAAATGAGGGAGAGACTAGAGGCCATGTCTGCACTGGCCCAGGAGAACCTGAGGGAGGCGCAGTTGCAGCAAAAGACATGGTTTGATCAAAAGGCAAAGGATAGACTCTTCAGCCCAGGCCAAAAGGTACTGTTATTGTTGCCTACAAGTGAGAATAAGCTGTTGGCTAAATGGCATGGCCCTTATGAAGTTACAAAACAGGTTGGAAAAGTAACTTATGAACTGCATATGCCAGAGAGACAAAAGAAACACCAGGTTTTTCATGTGAACCTCCTCAAAGAGTTCCATGAGCGGCAGGGGCCTGCACAGCAGCTATTGGTTCGGGCTGTGCAGGACGAAAAGGAAACAAAAGTATTTCCCTACCGGTGCTAAGGAACTGGTTGCTGTTGACCTCTCCCACCTCTCTCCCTCTCAACAGGAGGACATTCAGCCACTGCTTGACCCATTCCTTTTCCAGGAGACCCCGGGCTTCACCTCTTTAGTCCAGCACAAAATACGGCTAAAGAAGGATGCTCCAGTACGCCAGAGGAGCTACAGGATCCCTGAGCGGTTGGTCCCTGTGTTGCAAAAGGAAATCAAGCTAATGTTGGCGCTAGGAATAATTGAAGTGTCAAGTAGTGAATGGTGCAGTCCTATTGTACTGGTACCTAAGAAAGACGGCTCTTTGCGCTTTTGTATTGACTTTAGGTATCTCAACGCGATATCTAATTTTGATGCCTATCCAATGCCTCGGATAGATGACCTGTTGGAGCGTGTCGGGCGAGCGTCCTACATTACTACCTTGGACCTCAGTAAAGGCTACTGGCAGCTGGCACTGGCCCCAGAGGCAAAGGAGCTGACTGCATTCCGGACACCATTTGGTATGTACCAATTCAAAGTAATGCCGTTTGGTCTGCAGGGGGCACCAGCAACTTTCCAGCGCCTGATGGACCACATACTGCGGGATGTGTCTGATTTCTCGGCTGCATACCTAGATGACGTGGTTGTGTACAGTAGCAACTGGGAAGAACATCTGTACCATCTCCAAGAGGTTTTGCAGAGAATCAGAGCAGCGGGACTGACCATCAATCCCCGGAAGTGTACAATGGCCCATAACGAAGTGCAGTACCTTGGTTTCACCATCGGCTTTGGGAGGATCAAACCCCAGGTCGAGAAAATGGAGGCAATACGCTCATTCCCGGTCCCCACCACAAAAAGGAAGGTGAGGGGATTTATTGGATTAGTGGGGTGGTACAGGAAGTTTGTGCCACATTTTTCTGAAAGAACTGCCATATTAACCAATTTGACTAAGAATGCAGCTCCAAACAAGGTGTGTTGGACGGAGGAGTGTGAGCAGGCATTTAAGGACTTGAAAGAGGCCATCTGTACAGGGCCAGTCCTCCATAGCCCTGACTTCAGCCAGCCCTTCATCCTCCAGACGGACGCCTCTCAAACTGGCCTCGGGGCGGTTTTAATTCAAGAAAAGGAGGGGGAGAGGAGGCCGGTTGTTTTCCTGAGTCGGAGGCTGTTGGATCGGGAAACCAGGTACTCGACAGTTGAAAAGGAGTGCTTGGGAGTAAAATGGGCTGTTGACTCTCTCAGATACTACCTGCTTGGACGTCACTTTCTGTTGGAGACAGACCATCGCGCTCTCCAATGGCTGCATAAAATGAAGGATGCCAACAACCGCATCACTGGATGGTACCTCTCCTTGCAGCCATACAACTTTACAGTCCAGTACCGGCCCGGAAGAGATAACATGGTAGCGGACTGTCTCTCCAGGAGTGCTGAGGAGGAGGCTGCGCCTTAGGAGAGGGAGGGGGAAATGTAACGAACAGGCCGTTCGTTACTGAATGAGTATCCACACATGCACTTTCATAGACTTTGCACTTTATATATATATTTACATTGCACCTTTAGAGCACGGAGCACTTACAAGATACGCTAATTTGCACATATAAGATTGCACACATTTGTATTGTTTTAAAGTATTTATTGAAAACATTTTTAGCGTTTGTCACGGAGTCCGGTCGGGCGGGTGCTTCCGGTAATGGTGGCCGCCGGTCTGTGGAGACAAACGACAACAATCAATGCAATATGTGCCACTTTTTAAATTGTGTCTTGTGTGTGTTTGCGTGTGTGGGATGTGGATATTTTAAAGTGTGAAAGTGGTATGCGTGGGTTGAGTTGTGGTTTTACTTACCTGTGTCTCATGTCCAGGTGTCTGGCCAAAAGATTCCCCGGGGGACCAGACACCATTTAAGAGTTCCGGGCCAGCTCAAGACAGCGGACATCGGGGGGAGGAAATGCCACCTATTTTAATTGGGTTTATTCATTTTATACTTTATTAGGTGTTTGGTTTCTAAGAGTTTATTTTTGTATGTGGGTTTTATATGGTTTATTTGATGATGGGTATTTTATTGGAGGATTTTAACTTGACTAACTAGTTTTAAACAGCTAATGTTAATTATACACCCCTTGGAGTTTTTATGGTTTTACCCAGCAGTATTTAAGCCACCTGTATCCTATCATTGATTGCTCTGCTGCTGGAGAAGAGCCACGCTCTTATCCTCCTTGCACCTTAATTTATTTTGCACTGCACTTTGCACGTGAGCACTTTATATTTTTTGTGCAAACTGAAAAAAAACATTAAAAACTGTGGACCACGTTAACCCTGCCTCCCGTATCTGTTTGTGGAACTCACTGCAATCCAGCCGCTCTACCCGTCTTGGTCAGTTACTTATTTAGAAATTATTATTATTACCATTTATAGCTTTGCCTAAGTCCAAGTCTAATTAAAGTGTGTTGTGTTTTTCATGAAATTGTTGCACACTTTAAATTCTCACATACTGCTGAAATAATGTTTACTGAGAATGGATCAACATAGTAACACCCAAAATATTGATCTACCAAGGTCTGTATGAAGCTTGTTTTTATTATCTGTAATTGTTGAGGAAATAAACAACATGTGTACTTCAGCTAGATGCTTCTGAACCTGTTCCCCTTCTAATTACTTTAGATTTTCAAAATTGTTTTGGGGTTTTGGTTTTGACAATATGCACCTGGTTGTCAGAACATTTGATTGATTTCTTGACAGTTGTTAGCTGGTTCCAACCTTTTAGTGTAGAGTACAAAAGTATAAAGGATGCATGAAGCTTGAAACTGATGTTACATTCACATTTTGGGGATGTCTGTTTATCATTATCATCCAACAATGTGTGATCTTTTGTTCCTTACCCATGTGCTAACATGATTTATTTATCCCAAAGAAAGAAATTATTCCAAAATAGATTTCCAAGAAAATAAGACATGGTTTGAATCAGCCTGGAAAATAGCATGCCTCTGGACACTCTCATGGGATGGAAGTATTTACTCAAGTAACTCTACTTTTTTTTCTTTAAAAAAAAAAAAAAAAAAAAAAAATTAAAAAACATTTTTAAAAAAAACTTGAGTATTTTACAGTGCAGTACTCTTACTTGAGTAAATGTCTTTTTCCAAAAAGCCTTATGTTAACAAGATTAAATGATTTGAACATTTGTGTTTCCATCATACTGTATATTATTCATTTTTTCTATTTTTTGTGGTCTATCCTTAATTGTTATTAATTTGCCTAATTACTTGAGTAGTGGTTCCCCAATTTTTTCTACCCTTACTTACTCTGGGGCAGGTTTACAACAGAATAGTATTTACAAGAGCAAAGATCTGATCAGAAGTGCTAACATTAGTATAGGGCCGAGGGTACAGTGTGTTTCTACAAAACCACTCTCGCAGTGAGTCAGAGATACCTTAAACGTGACTCATACAAAAGACCTTAGTACATGTGTACGCAGTGAGTCAGAGATACTCCCCAGTGACTCATACTCAGGCTGCAGTGACTTATAGTAGACACTAGAGGGAGACATGCAGCTTTAAAACGTCAGTCAAACTGTTAGAGCGTCACTAAGGGTTCACTAAAATAGAACTTGAATCTGCTTACTGGGTGTTGATGATCAATTTGCACGAGTTGGGGGGCTGCAGTCACTATATGAGTGTTATAAATAGATTTCTCTAACTCAAAATCCATCTGTTTAGACTGGCCTATTCACACCACCGCACCACCAGACCATGCAACCATGCACTGTCCCCTTTTTAAGTGTTTGCTTTTAACTGTAGGCCTATGCTTTTACTTATATATATATAGTAATTGAAATTAATTTGTACTTGTATTGTTGTAAGGTGACACTGAGTGTATAGGAAGGTTAATAAATAAAATGTATTCTTATTATCCTTGTTTTTATTGTTTATTGTTTACTACCTGCACCTTTGTACATTGTACTCTGTATTCTTATTACATTTTATTACATATGTTTATTATATTGTTTACTTCTTCCCCTGCACTTTTGCAACACTTTTTTACAATGTACTATTGTTGCATGTTATTAGTACTTCTGACTATTAGCGAGTCAATGGTTCTTCTGATCCTAAGCATTTCATTGCATTGTTGACCCTGTGTTGATTCTGCATATGACAAATAAACAATCTTGAATGTTGAATTTTGAATCTTTTATTGTATTAGATTCGTTTATGTTGCGTGTGTGCAGTGTTTTGTGAGTGAGCAAGTATGAATTTGACCTGCACATTTACTTTTATAGAGCCTATATCACACAGAATTGACTCTTGTGAGCTTTTAGCTATGTTTTAATGCTGTTAGCACCTCAAAAATATACCTAGAGTTGTGTTTTGTTTCATTCACACAAGTTTGAGTAATAATTAATTTTTAGTCTGTCCACATGGCCAAGAGAAGAACTCAGTCCTAAATATGAAGAGTGAATGAATCAAAACACAACTCCCAGTATGTTTTTGATGAGAAAATAACAGATCAGAAAATAGTGTAATAAGGGTCCTTTAATAAAAAATTATGTTTGTGTTTTAGGTTTGTGTTGTCAGCATGTGGCCTTTGTCTTTTTTGTCATGTTTTAGGAATTGTGTGCGGTGTGGGATTCAGTTCCACACAAGAGACTTAGTGTGTGGATCAGAGCCTTGGTTACAATCCTGCATATTTATAGTTATTATGTTTTAGCATGTTCTTGTTTTTAATTTTCATTGTTACTTTAATGCATTTGCTTTGTTTTGACCCAGTGCTATATAAATGGAAATGAATTCATATGAATCTTTTGCAGACCTCAGTGTCATGATTTGAAATTATCATGAATTCAGTACAACAATACTTGGAGTATGTCCAAGTACTCCAAAACAGCTGGGTTCAGTTAAACAGAACGAAGAGTACAAAATGTGTTCAGACCTATTATAAACTGAACAGGCTGATGTCTGGATAATACTAAAAGTTTTTTCATTCTGAATGTTGGTTGTTATAAATAAGTATTTGGTATAATACAGTGAAACATTTCTTAAACAAGGCTTTTGCAAAATAACAGTATTGATTACATAAAAACATAAAAACATTTGTTATCTTACACATTCCGGTTTTATCTGTATTTGGATCTGAGCCCTGAGGAGTACTGTATCCTCAAGCGATTACACACATTTGCACATGTGTTTGAGAGGGCACAAATGGTTCACATGAAGAAATACATAGCGTAAGTGTGTGTGAAAAGTCCATGTTGTTCCGACGGTGCGGGTTTAAAAATGTGGAACTAATCAGTCAAGTTTGTCATAACTCCTCATCCTTAGTCCCCATGAGCACATGTGCAGAAGAGGGACACGGCAGGCCAGGGACAGCTGTGGACAAACTTAAAGGTTCCATATTAAGCAAAATGGACTCCTTTGAGCTTTTAGCCATGTTAGAATGTTGTTACCTCCATAAAAACCCACTTGGAGCTGTGTTTTGTTTCATTCACACATGTTTGAGTAATCCTGTATTATTAGTTTTAAAACCACACACAGTATTTTCTGAAGAACTCAACCTAAATATACAGGATTTGTGTGCTAAACTTGTGTGAATGAAACAAAAACAAACTCCAGGTATGTTTTGATGAGGAAACAACATAATAATACAGCAGAGCAATAACATAGGACATGATGTGGTGCAAGTCGTGGTCATTTACAGTGGTACCTCACCTTACGAAATTAATTCGTTCCAGAAGTGGTTTCGTAACGTGAATTTTTCATAAGTTGAGTAGCTATTTCAATGGAAAAGGCCTGATCCGTTCCAAGGTTGTTGTTTTTTTATAGTGTAACTTTTTTTTATAGTGTAACATTGTGTTCTGCTTCCTGATTGGCTAAGAGACTGTAGAGCCAGGATTAAACGTGGAATAAACCAGGTCTAGACCAGAACTAAACCAGATCTAGACCTGGACTGGACTTGGACTAAACCAGGACCGGACCAGGTCCAGACCCGGACCAAACCGGGACCAGACCAGGATTAAATCACCCCGTGCGGCTTTCCGCTGGCCTCGCGCAGCTCCTGCGCTCGCCCGCACGTGCTCGGCCCGCACGTGCTCGGTCCCGAGGGGGAGGCACGGCCCGGGCGCCGCGGCTCCGCCTTGCGCCGTGTCGACGTCGCTTTTTTGACCCCCCCCCCCCCCCCCCTCCCCACGCTTCACTATCAACACATTCCGTTGAAAATCTATGAAAGTTCGAGTGTTCAAACGAGAGAGAAATGCGAGAAAAGCCCAACTCCAGTCTGAGAAAAGCGTAGAATGTGTGTGGTGAGGCATTTACAGCCCTAAAACATGTAGAACAATTGCAAAATACAAAGTTGTCCTACCTCACAGACCTCTCCCACCGCGGACCACCTCTGGAACCTAACCCCATGTGTGTTGATAAAGTGTATTTACGTTTCGGGGCGTGCATCTGAGCGCGCATTAATTGAATTTTTGAGATTTCGCGTTTTGTAACTTGAATTTTCTTTCGTATCTAGAGACCAAAATTTAACGTGAAGGCGTTTCGTAACTTGGATTTTTCGTTTGTAGAGTCTTTCGTAAGGTGAGGTACCACTGTATTAGGCTCATTATTTTTGGTGTGTTTTTCTATAGCAAAGCATGGTGGGAAACCAGAACACAAACAGACCCCAATACGGCTCTGGCAAAAAATAAGACCACTGCTTTTTTTTCTGAAATCAGCATCTCTACATGTATTACAGCCATTCCATTCCAGCGTCTGTTGAATTCCAACACAAACACAAAGCTGAGCTACTTCAGTTCTTGCACCAGGAGTGGAATAAAGTCACCCAAGAACAATGTGAAAGACTTGTGGAGAGCATGCCAAGACGCATGAAAGCTGTGATTAAAAATAAGGGTTATTGCACCAAATATTGTTCTTAAGTATAAACATTAGTATATAGTATATATTTAAAATGAATTTGATCTTGTTTCTTTGCATTGTTTGAGGTCTGAAAACATGTATCTTTTTTGTTATTTTGACCATTTGTCATTTTCTGCAAATAAATGCTCTAAACGATAATATTTTTATTTGGAATTTGTGGGAAATATTGTCAGTAGTTTATAGACTCACACAAAAATGTTCCTTTTGCCCAAACACATACCTGTAAGTAGTCAAATCAGAAAAATAATATAATATTTTTTTTCCAGAGCTGTAAATGTGAATATGAATTTAAATGTACACGAATCTGTCTATAAATGTTCTTATGGGCCTTTCTACCGATTCAGCTGTTTTATTGTTTCGATTTGAATAAAATTTCATAATCTGTCATGTAATCATAATTTGTTACTGCAATTCTCTCATTCACAAACATCACATATTTGAGGTCATCTTTTCATTAAAGGCACACTGTGTAGCATTTCTAGTGGAGGGTCTGCTACCTGTTTGTCTCCACTGAAATGTTATTGCTTAGTCTAGATGTTCCACAGTATAGATTAAACCTACTGTATCTATCACAACAGAGACAAGCAGGTTACAGTACTACTCTACATTACAAGTCAGATCTGTGGAGTCATCCTTATTCACAGAAGAGATTATTGTATATTTGAGCAGTAAAAGCACCCGTAATGAATACATGCTACGTTAATAATATCAATGTATTATGTTTAGTGTCATATGTGATAAAGAGAGACTCATAAGATTTTGAATATTAACACTTTAAAAACATGTTATCATCACAGGGGGCCATGCGTGGACTGAAATTAGCATTTAGTGGGACTTTTATATTAATTTCATCTCTTTATTTTTTATTTTTTATTTTTTTTTGCCTAATTGCAGGTCCCTAAATCTCATGTTGAGTGAGATCTGTATCGGCTTTCACATGGGAATTGGGCGCTTTGTGTTACAATTTTGTATGAAAAGCGCCTTATAAATATTGTTTGATTGATTGATTGATTGAATTGTCAAGACCCAACAAACGCTCAGTCTGCTTCTCAGATTATCCCCATGGACTCCAGCTACACCTATTCTTATATTTACCTTAAATAATCAGGTGGAATTTGAAATTTAACTTGCTTGTTCCCACTTAAAATGAGAGAAGATTAGACAACAGATGCCAAAACTACACAGCCTCAGCTTCACAAAGAGTTTAGAGTTTAGAGTCATCTTATTTGGACAACAAATAAGATGGAATGGAAAAGGTTCAATAAAAAATAGATGCAGCTGCCACACAATTGTAAAGTTTAGTATTTGAAATGTGTGTAAAGTTGTGAGTTATGTTGCATAACTTCTTCCAGAGTTATGCAACATTTCCATTTGAAAAAGAGCCAACATTCAAACCTAGATCTAATTCTATATTTGGTCATAAACTGTAACACAATAGCACTAGCACTAAGGCATGGAAACATATTGTGTTTTCATGCCTTAGTTCAGTTTACTGTAGTTGTCACGGAGAATGTAAACTTAAACAAGAGCCCAGATGAGGAGAGATCCTACAGGACACAGCGGAGCAAAGCCGTGAGCATAATCTCCCAATTCCATACTTATTAAATAAAGTAGAGTTGATGTGGCGTTTAGGGCCCACCCACTGAGGTCATCCCCGGGTGAGTTTACGTCTGTATTGTTTGGTCACTGGGCGGGTTCTGTTCCACTGGTTCCGATCAAACTCACATGTGCTCCAGGTCTCAGACACTCGTTTCATAAAAAACACTTATGAAAGTTTGGATCGTTTTGACTGAGCACTGGGTTTGAATCAAATACTTTTGGGCAGTAGCACATGATTTTTGCTATGTTATTTCTTTTTTAATAATAATAATTCATTGGATTTATACAGCGCCTTTCATGCCACTCAAAGCACTTTACAGTTCATTGTTCATTCACTCCACACTTGGTGGTGGTAAGCTACTTTCTGTAGCCACAGCTGCCCTGGGGCAGACTGACGGAAGTGAGGCTGCCAATCTGCGCCATCGGCCCCTCCGACCACCTCCAACACTCATGCACACTCCACTTTCATACTAGGCAAATGTGGGTAAAGTGTCTTGCCTAAGGACACAGCGACAGTATTTTGCAACTGGCGCCCCACTGTGGCACCTGGAATTCCCAGTGGTCTCCCATCCAAGTACTAACCAGGCCCTGCCTTGCTGAGCTTCTGAGATCTGACGGGATCAGGCTTTGACAGGCAGGTATGGCCTGTCAAAGCCATACCTGCCATACCTGCAAAATGATTCTTCCGCCAAGTGAAAGTAAATAACTTTATTTATAGAGCGCCTTTCACAGAGATCAGCTCACAAGGTGCTTTAGAGATTAAAAATATTCATATTTATTAAAAAAAAATAAAATCAAATGCAGAAATATTATAAAATATAATAAAGTCAGAAAAAACACCAATATTTACAAAAAACTAAATAAAAATAGGTCAGCAAAGACAGGCAGGTTTATGCAGATAAATCTAGTTTGAAATGGCTCAACAGATCTCTCTGTTCAAGGGAGAGTGGACTCCATCATTTAGGTGCCACAGATTCTAACGCTCAGCCAGTACTTGTTTTGAACTTAGTCCATGGAACTTTTAACAGCTGCTGTGTGTGTCAGTTACTAAAACTATTCAGTTGTGTTGTTGTGCCCATTGGCAAGACACACGACTGCTACTGTTGGCATGTAGCAAAGTAAAAGTAGGCTACTGTACTTACGTATAAATTGTCGGTATCTTTACTTAACTGAAGTAGATTTTAAAGTGGACTTTTTACTTTTACTTCATTTTTTTCCAAACACAAATATACACATAAACAGCTAGAAAAAAAAACTATATTCTAACTCTGTCTGTTCAGAGTTGAGCTTCACACATTCAGTTGTTGAACAAAAGCACAGATCTGTATAAATCAGTACATTTGAAGCTTTATAAGACCTCAAAAATTTGCTAAATACTTTAATACTTTTACTCAACTAGACTTTTATCATGTGATACTTTTACCAGTTTTTTTGTTTGTTTGTTTGCTTGATTGTTTTTTTTTACTTAAAGGTGCACTGCGTAACTTTTCTGGTGGAGGGTCCAAAATATTTTTAAATCAATAAAAACACATGTTATTGAGCAAAATGGATGCGCCATATGCCATACTGGAGCATAGACAAAAAAAAAGAAAAAAAAGAAGAACATTTCCACGGAAACAAGCAGGTGACAGACCCCCATCCAAAAAGTTGCACCTTTAGGTACCAAAAGCGAGTACTTCTTCCACCACTGCTTGGCATGATAAAATGAGCAATGCAAAATAACGGATGAGTTTTATTTATGTCAGTTGAAAAGTATGTTTTATTGGATGAACAGAGAGCGGGCTGAAATCACTGGTAATACCGGCCCAGACAGTTTGTTGCGAAGTCTGATGAAGTGTCACAGCTGGAACACGTTTTGGACAATCCCAGACGTTCACCACCAACCTGTGAACACATCCTGCTCGTGTGTACAACAAATGACCTCATCACCGCTACAGCAAAGCATGATGGGAAAACAGAACAGAAACAGACCCCTCCAGAGAGCAGATGGAGCCAGCAGCAGTGTGTAATCATGACATAACTTTGCACTAAATATTGTCAATGGAAAGTTGAGCAATGATGTACCTTGCAGCTATTTTTCATGCAATTTGTGTTAAATCTCACAATACACTTAATCTGATCTGAAAATTACAGACACGATCTACTTAACATTAGCAAACAGTTTTTCAGTTAGTCACTCTCACGGCTTTGTTGAAAATCACACAGGACCATGCATGCTTGTATTGATCACAGGCTCCTTTTTGTGAAATTTGTGAATATAAATTGTAATTCTCCTGTCTATTTGTGTGCACTGAAAGAAAATGAAAACAAAAGCACCTTCTCCACTGAAGCGCTGCCATATCCAGCTCTGGAAAAAAATAAGAGACCACTGCAAAATGATCAGTTTTTCTGATTTTACTACTTATAGGTATGTGTTTGGGCAAAAGGAACATTTTTGTTTGAGTCTATAAACTACTGACAACATTTCCCCCCAAATTCTAAATAAAAATATTATCGTTTAGAGCAGGGTCTTCAACGTTTTTCAGGCCAGGGACCCCCAAACAGATGGCGAACTGGTCCAGGGACCCCCTTCTATATATACGGCATAGAATTGTGTTTTATATTAAATTGAGCTTAGTGTCATGTATAAACATTGCTACTCTGTTATGGTACATCCAATACAAGGAAATAATACACAGGTTAATACTGTATTTTACACTATAAAATATAAAATTATATTATTTTAAAGTGAAATCAAAAGATTTCGCGACCCCCCTGCAGTACCTCCACGACCCCCCTAGGGGTCACGACCCCCCTGTTGAAGACCTCTGGTTTAGAGCATTTATTTGCAGAAAATGACAAATGGTCAAAATAACAAAAAAGATACATGTTTTCAGACCTCAAGCAATGCAAAGAAACAAGATCAAATTCATTTTAAAACAACATAATACTAATGTTTACACTTAAGAAGAGTTCAGAAATCAATATTTGGTGCAATAACCCTTATTTTTAATCACAGCTTTCATGAGTCTTGGCATGCTCTCCACAAGTCTTTCACATTGTTCTTGGGTGACTTTATTCCACTCCTGGTGCAAGAACTGAAGTAGCTCAGCTTTGTGTTTGTGTTGGAATTCAACAGACGCTGGAATGGAATGGCTGTAATACATGTAGAGATGCTGATTTCAGAAAAAAATGCAGTGGTCTCTTACTTTTTGCGGAGCTGTAGAGAGCTGGAGTTGGAAACAGGAGTGGCCACGCAGCATTGTCAGAGCCAGAGTGTGTGAGGTCAAACATTTTAAGTGAAAGCAGATGAGAGCGGGTCATGTGACTTCAGCCTGACACCTCGCTTTCTTCACACCAGGAAATTAAGAGTTACTCCTGTGTGTATTTCTGCATGAGCGATTTATCTGTTATAGATAGTTGAATGTTTTCCCCACAAGGCCTCTATAAATGTAGTTTGATAGATTGATTTGTTGATAGATACTCATTGTAGTTCTAGTGAAATGTGGAGTGCTAGGGTCTGATAAGGAAACAAGGTATTTGCTGTTTTTTCTGAAATATGTCCAAGATTAAGAAGAGCAATGTAGTGTTAAAGCCAAGTAAAATACTTTTATCCTTCTTATACTGATTTAAAAACGGTACTATGATAAGAACTAAAACTGGAATGCCATAAGAAGAAGAAGTCCTGAGTCCTAAGACCCAAACTGTGACAAAATCAACCATTTGTAAAACTAAATCAGGAAATTACACATGATTAGTAAAAGAGTAATTCATCACCTTATATACAAATGTTATTAAAAAAGTCCCATTAATAAATAAGAATTCAATATGATGGACTTATTATTAATCATTTGAGTAAATTTGTTCTAAATTCAGGAACCATGTGGAAAAGGGTCTGGGGTGCCCCACTGTGCAGAGTAACTGAATACATGTACTGTGAATATGTATTCTGAATATTAATTTTGAGCACCTGTATTCTGGTACAGGTACTTTTTAATTTGGTAGTATTCAGAATACAGTTGCTTTTCTAAATTCATAGGAATACATTGTTGTGCTTGATCACAGCGTAGACCTTAAACTGCATATTAGAGAAAGAAAGAAAATACCAAACATCACTCTTGTGGTGAGTGCAATTTTTCCTCCAGTTAGTGATGAAAAAAATGCGTATTGCTGAAACAAATATAAAGCTATTTTTAATCCTACATTGCATTTTTACACTAAAATATAAATGCAACTCAATGTAAAAGTACTCCAAGTATCCAGAATACAGTATTTTGATTGGACCACATATCAGAATACATTACAAATTATAAATTTTAATGCAGTTACTCAGTATTCTGTAACTAAATACATTTTCAAAGCATTCTTCCCATCACTGACTCATTTCCTATAGTAATAACTGTGCCGTCATATTCTTTCGGAACTTTCTAAACACTAAATATTAGCAAATAAACCAAGGCCTGAAGGAAAAAGAGAAAACAGAAAGGCAGTTGTACGGCAGCTCAGTGTACGACAGCTCAGTGTACGACAGCGTGACCCGATGGAATTTCCTCTCAAAACATCAGCATCACCAAACCTCATGAATCAAATTATACTCATAAAGAAAACAACTTTCAGCTCCAAATCAATTCATGGAAAAAACTTCTCTCCAATAGCAGAGTTATACTTCCTCTGGGTATTTCTACTGTTGCCAAAAATACCTGAGGAAATGACTAGTGCGTGTACACACCTCAACACGCATCCTCAAACTCTCGAGTCTTGGATTTATGCCATTTAAAGAGCACATTTTACGCTGTTATAATGTTGTTTTCTCACCTAACACATATGTGGAGTTGTGTTTTGTTTCATTCACACGTTTAACACATAAATCCTGGACATTTAGGCTGAAGACACACGGAAAACACTCACCATGTGGTAATACAGGAAGTGCTCCCCGGTGTTTTTTAACTCCATACACCTTCAGTAGAATCATTTGGATCATTTCAGCCCTGGAATTGCCACTCTCTACTAAACAAAAGATAAAAGGTAGCTGGTAACTTGAGAACTACTGCTCCATGACATCACAAGGTGGAACCCTAACCTTAGTAAAGCATTAGTCAAACATGTGAATGAAACAAAACACAACTCCAGGTATGCTTTTGATGAGGTACCAACATTATAACATAGAATCCACTGCATAATATAGGACCTTTAAATGAACGATACACTATTTCAAAATTTGAGATCATTAGTATATTTTTGCCAGTTTTGTTGTGAAACTTGGCTGTGATTTGCCCAAATAAACCTGATTTCATTCATGGCTGAATTTCAACTCTTATAATTGTTTCGTCTGGATAGTGTCATGGCACTTTGAATTGTACTTGGAAGATCTTGTAGAGAATGGTTTTTGACAAAAAATCTGCTGTCCCTTAGATAGTTGCAACATCCGTTATTTTTTGCATTAGTATGAATGGTCCTCATGGATTTTCATATTTAGGAGCATACTACATACAGATTTAGCTATGTGAAAGTCTTAGTCATAAAAGATACAAACCCATGTTCAACAAAAGTTTCCGTGGTTACTTTGTCATCAATTTTGACTGTTTCATGAGCACGAACAGTGGCTCTACTCCAAACTTTATTTTAACCCTAGAGCACTATCACCAGGTGATTTTCAACTGAGCAAAAGTATTTACATGATTTTCAATATGTTGCATTTTTCTGAGTGTCATGGGTTCCTGGGGAGCACTCGAAACAGCATTACTGTGACATGCATTCAGTATATCATGTACCTGACTTTTCACAATCACCTGCTTCTCACCATGAGAAACCACACCAGCCTCAACTCGATAGGGCTTAGCAGCCTTGCGAAAGTTTGATTTTGGAGTGGCACGCTGGTCTGGAGGTAATGCATATACTGTATCAGGATATTTCCTGATGTACTTCTGTTGATGTGTAAAATTGCAGAATGTCACTATACATTTGGTCCTCCATCATGCCCTGGAAAAGAAATAAGATTTCATTAGGCTTTAGTGAGTTTTCCCAAAATACCATGTTTGGAAAATGACCTGTGGAAATCATGTGATCAACATCTTGAACACACTAACTTTTATATATATTACAACAAGCATGCAATTTTCTCTTCAGATAAGTCTGGATGGCTAATGTAATCCTTTACCCTTTGTAAACCTTTATTCAACTTTTCAAGCCTTTACCCAACTTTCAAGCCTTCGCCCATTGTTACAAAACTTTAGCTATTGATACAAGACTCCAAAATTAAAACTAAATAAAATACACTCACCTGCCTGTAACAAAGGTGGATCCAAAGTTATCCAAAATTATCCAAAAGAAGTAAATGTAATCCAGCAGTGAACTGCTTACAGCAGTATTGAACATCACCAAAGCTATAGGTAAAACATGAGGAAAATATCAGACAGGGGTAATTTATATACCCTTTCAGTAGCTCAAATTCAAAATCTCTTTCATCTTTTGATTTTCTGATCTGTTACAATAAACTTCAATAAACTTCAAACAATTATCAATTTTAATTCAGATAGCACTTCCTAACTAATTCATCACATATATACTTTCTCAGGAAGTGAAATTAAATAATCCTCAAATTTGAGATTAACTTAATCGTGACTGATTGTAGGGGGTGAAATTTGGCCTGGGGGGCGGGGGGGGGGTCTGGCCTGCTACACCGGCAAAAGTGATGTTGTTACTTTTTATAGCAAAAGTGTTCTAGGGTTAAAGTTATTTCTGTTGCTCAAATGTTTGCTCTCAAATTATACCAAGCAGCAGTGAAAAGTCACACGATCTGTTGCCTAAAAACACTTGCCTGGAAGAATCCATGACTCATCGCTGTACCAGCGAGTGAGTCTGGTAACGCTTGGTCCAGAATGCGCTGCGGTTGCGCGTAGACAGACAGCTAAGTGAACCAATCAGAGATTGTGCCATCTTGATTCAAAACTGAGGAGGAACTTCCGCTGCCTAAGAGTGACTTTGCGGGCAAAGGCGGGTGCACTGACGTCACCATCTTTGAACGAATCAGAATCGCAGAGTCCGTTTTTAACTGGAGGAGCGAGGGTGTCCAAATTATCGCGCTGTATAGGAAATACAGAGAGATATCATTTGGCTGGCCAGGTAATAAAAACACAGACCAAGTCACAGTCAGAACACCTGTTTTTCTAGGTATGTTTGAGCTATAAAAACACATTAATTTAATAAATGTAAATTAGAGCATATATAGAGCAGGTTTATAACCCATCTACTTCCCTTTGCATTTGGTTCCTTAGAGACAGAATAGTTCATGACAAAATAATAAAGTTCGATTCAGTAACAATCTACACACTATATTAATTTTCCACAGACATGTTTTATTGCCTTGTGAAGTGCATGCAGCTGTGTTACTCTAAGGAGACAGATCTGCTCCATTGCCTCACTTCTGGAGCATCACTGTGGACTTACTGTGCACATACAGAAGTAGAAGCTCTCAGTGAGGACTGTTATATGTGCGGTGATGAAGTATATGGCCATCCTGTTCATCTGTGTATGTTCTATGAGAGTCTGGGGAGGAGGGCGTAAAATGAAGGGATGTGCTTGAAGGGATTTTAACAGCAGTGTAAAAACGTCAGCTGTCGTGTTCTTGGGCAAGACACTTAGAAAGGCTGTACCATATATAATGTAAATCTGTTTTGCACCAGTACAGATGGATAGATGTATTGTAAAAGCAGCTCTTCCGGTTTAAATGTGTCCACTGAGTTCATTTAGAGTCCATCTCAAAACTTACATTTTTATCGAAGGTTTTAGAGAAAGTTGTGTACAGTTAACTCCAGTCTTATCTTGATTTTAGTGGCACTGGGGAGAAATTCCAATTTGGTTTTAAATTAAGACATAGCACTGAAACTGAAGTTTTTAATGGCCTTTTAGCTGTTGATTCTGGTAAATTTGCAACAGAGCTCCTGTACGCCATGTTAATGATTGTGGATTAGCGGTAATGAATGGTACCAAGTCCGCTTTTGCAGTATTTCTGTCATTAAAGGAAATCGTAGATGATTTATCTTTATCTTTATCAATTAATCAGATTAAAAATGAGTGACCCGTACCTGTTATTTAAAGGAGAATAGCCTTAATTCTGCAATATCTGGACATCTTGTTTACTTTTTACCGTCTTATATGATAAAAAAAAAAAAATGTCCTTGGAGATGTTTGTGAAAAATAGACTTTATTATAAATCCCTGTACATATAACGTAACAAAACTGAGTACTTCATCCATGGTTGAAACCCACAGATAGGGTTAGATAAGTGTGCAGTGCTGCAAAGGAACTAGTTCTGTTTATCACATTTTTAAGACAGCAAAAAGCAGTTTGATTTCAAAGAATGAGCATGAGAGATCGGAAATGAAGGTCAGAGATTTTGTTGAAGAAAGCCACCAAAAAAATATTAGGCTATAGTAGTACAGTATCCGGAATTAATGAATACTGGCTTTGGGTGAGTTTATCAACAGGTCAACAGTGCAGTGGTGCAAAATAAAAAATAAAAAAAATAAAATTCAGTTGAATTCACCCCTAGTTACTGGTTTAGTGTTTATCTTGAACTTAATGGTTAACTAGATTGATAATTACATGTTTATAGAGATAATAGGGCCCTTTACTGTGTCATTAGCCCAACTGTGAGTGAGGGAGTCTCAGGCTGAGGTCTGGATCAACTCCAAGAACACTTGTGGACAACCATAGGAATGCGAGCCTGAGATTACAGACCATGTTGATTTATCTGGAAATGGTGTAATGAATTTCAAAATCATATTAATCATAATTTACAACTTGGGGGACATCAGCCATTTGGGCATTTTTTGTCTGAATTTACAATGTGTTGGGTTTAAGTCAGTGTAGAATCTAAATTTACTTGTATTATTCTAGCTACTTGTTTGCTACTTTTGCAACACGGCTAGTTCCATATTTTCTGACAAATAAAGGCTTCTTGTGTTACTTTTCCATTAACTGTGAATTAATGGTACATACACCTACTCTGGTCTTAAGTTATCACCCATTTTTCTCCATAGAGATGTTACTGGATGGCTGCTTGTGTACATCGGGTTAACTCCATCCCCTCTCTTCCCTGATTATAATGTTTGTATTGTGTTTTGACTATGTGCTGATGTTGCAGAGGTGTTGTGTGTGTGTGTACTGGTCCCATATTATGCCCCGATAGGAGCATTTACTGGAGGTTGTTTTTTGTTTTTTTTCCTCCTCTCCCTATCCTCATGTCATGCTGCATTGTTTTCTTCCTCCCTATATCTAGTACACGTGAAGAAATTGACAAATAAAGGCATTCATTCATCAATCCATCTGTCAATCATGCCCTCTGAAATCAGGGAGACAGGATACAGCTCCAGATCCACTCGTCTTTAACAATGGGCTATTTTATTTGAGAAGAAAAATAAAACTGCTATCTCCAGTCCACCTCTGTCCAAAGTTTAACATATTCTAATAATGCAGTGTAGTACATGAGTCTCTTCATGGGCCTGGGGGAAGTCTGTGGTATGCAGCCCCCTCTGTGTGGATCAGGTCCATTGCAATGCGAACTATGTGAGTCTGCTGTTTTACATGAGGCACTTTCTCTGGACACCCAAAAGGCTTACAGAGGGGAGTTACCCTCAAGGTTACATAAGACCTCACAGCAGAGACAGGACCTTGGCTCTGCTGCAATGAAGACCTTTATAGGGGGAAAAAAATGAACACATGAAAGGTGTGTATTGTTATGGCTGAAATCTGATACAAAACTAAAAAGGAAAAGGCAAAAAGGCATTTCGTGTGCTTAGCATTGTGGGTCTGAAATTTTGTGGAATTTTGTAATGGTGCTGGCAAGGTTATTCTAACAGCACTGTGGAGAAAATGTTGACCAAACTATTCAAAATAACAAAATTCTACCCAATTATAGTGCATAAGGGTGTACTTATGTAACTTTTCTGGTGTGGGATCTGCTACCATCTCTGCATGGAAATTTGTTTTGCCTGAAATGTTCCACAGTATGTAATTAAATTAGGGATACACCGATGTGAAAATTTTATCCGATACCGATATCCGATAATAATGTTGCTGTTATGGCCGATAACCGATATTAACGATACTGATTTTATTTATTATTATTATTATTATTATTATTATTATTATTATTATTATTATTATTTTGAGATAACATTTTATACAGACTGAAAATCATGCAAAATGAATTTTTGAATGTCTTCTTTTATTTTCAAAATGTGTTTTGACTCCATAAAGCTTAACTTATTTTATTCACAAAACCCCTGTGAGAAAGTTTAGAAAAAAAAAAAAAACACACAAGGATGATCACCATGTCACTCTTAATCTGCATTTCACATAGCTCCCATATCACCACATAAACTTCAGGTTTGGGGGCCATTTTGTGTATTGCCAAGAAAAGGAACTGCAACACATTTTGTCAAATTGCAATAAACTTAAACATTTGTGCATTTGTGACATCACGACTCGATTATTGTAATTCATTGTACGCTGGAATTGACCAGGCCCAGCTTAGCCGCCTACAGGGGGTCCAGAATGCAGCTGCTCGACTTTTAACTGGAAAAAAGCGGAGAGACCACATCACTCCTATTCTCAAATCCCTGCACTGGCTTCCTGTTCATTTTAGAATTCATTTTAAAATTTTAATGATTGTTTTTAAGAGTCTTAATGGCATAGCACCTGTGTATTTATTTGAACTCCTTCAGCCCCAGATCCCATCCAGAGGTCTGCATTCTGCTGACCAGCACCTCCTGGTTGTCCCTAGGACCAGACTGAAGGCCAGAGGGGATAGGGCCTTCTCTGTGCTCGGTCCACGACTGTGGAACACTTTACCTCTGCACATTAGAACTGCACAATCACTGGAGCACTTTAAATCCCTGCTCAAAACGCACCTTTTCTCATTGGCCTTTACTCCGAGTTAGGAAGAGACACCTTGGCATCTTCTTGCTGTTGATGTTGTTGTTGTTTTATTGTTATTATTATTTTATTATTGTCACCATTGTTATTATTGTTGTTATTTTAACTCTACCTGATTTTTATGTCACCTTTAATGTTGTTCAGCACTTTGGTAAGCTTTGGCTGTTTTAAATGTGCTATATAAATAAAATTGATTGATTGATTGATTAAACATGGACAGATACAAGATAAACACAACATTTTATAACCAAGATCCCTATACAGCTCGACCTTATTAAGGACAGCTCCCAGTGCTCTGCCTGAAGTGTGACAGAACTTTTATTTGTTTTTCAAAGCAAGGTATTTATAGTACTGACAAATATCAGTCATTAATATCGGCCCAGTTTTACACATCGATACCAATGTTAATATCGTGCATCCCTAAATTAAATGTATCTATAATTTCTTGGGTTCTTTTTTAAAGACAATACAGTTACATGTATTTACCTTGTTGACATGTTTCGGCTGCTGCTGCTGCATCTTCAGAACTGTCACCGGGGTTGGTGGTGACATGTTGTATATCAGCTGTTGATACTTCCTGTAGGCGTGGTCAACCTGATTGACCTGGCAGGTCGCTCACACTGACCACACCTCCCGTCGCCCTGTGATCTCTGGAGGAGATGTGTGAAAGGAGGAACGCTCCGTCATCACGGTTAATGGTGTCCGTGCCTCGTTTCCTAATTTCAGTGGCCTCCCTGATCCAGCGTTTGAACTTGTTTTTCGATCCAATGACCCGTGCCCCGTCCCAATCCCTAATGTGGTTATTTCTTTTACAGTGGTCTGATGTGGCAGATTTTAGGTTTTCCTGCAATGCTTTGTCTTTTTGAGTTCTGGTGAGTCTCCCTGTTTCCTTTTCACACTCCTTTTGGTGTTCCTTTTTTCAGGATGTGAAAAGCCCGGCCCATTTCATCTGTGTATGATTTATTGCATGATTTGCATTGGATTTCGTAGATGGCGTTGCACTTTTGTTCTTGTGCTTACACTATGTTATGTTTTTTCATGACTCTCTGGATGGGAACGTATGGTAGTGTGACTGTGTTCTTGTGATCCTGCTGCCCTTTGTTGGTTTGTTTTGTTCTTTCCCGGGGTTTGTTGGTTTTATTGTTGACTTGTTGTCTGCCTTTATTTATGGATACTGACATTGTATGAGTGCTTGTGTGTCTCTCCTCCTCTTCCCTGTTGGTGCAGTCTGTTATGAGTGTGGCCCGTTCAAATAATGTCCTTATTACTGAAAGTTTATGTGCAGTGGGATTTTCGGATGTCCAGAGAAGATATTGGTCGGTGTGCGTGGGTTTTCTGTATACTGTTATTTTGACGCTGCCTTTTCTCCTCCTCATGCATGAACTGAATATTACCAGTACTGTCTTGCGTGTTGAGATGGTCCGTGAGTTCTTGCGTGTGTCCTGGCAGTATTTTTTCCAGATTGTCATCTACGTAGCGTTTCCAGAAAGTTAAACGGCATTGTGGGATTGCTGTGTTGAATGCTTTTTGTTCCAAGTCCTCCATGAAAAAACTGCTCATTTTTGCAGATAGTGGATCTCCCATTGCGAATCTCTCCTTTTGTCTGGAAATGATGTTATTGTATTGGAAATATGTAGATTTGGCCACGAAGCGTAATAATTGTGTAATGTCGTCAACTGTTAGGTTTGTGCGTTTTTTGAGTGTTTTTTCCTTTCTGAGTTTATCCTGTACTATGCTTAGTGTGACATCCACGGGCGTTTTGGTAAAGTGTGAGATTATGTCGTGTGATATGAATATTTCGTCCGGTGCTACTCTCATGTTTTTTAGTTCCTGTTATTGTGCTGTGTTATTGTTCTGTCCCTGGTTTGGTATTTTTTGGTATGCTAACTCCGTGGATAAAACGTATTCTTCTATGGGGATTTTATTTGTGGTGGTGGCAAATTTAGTCCTCGTACAAGTACATTAATGTACTTTGTTTCTGTTTCTGTGATTTTTCGCTGTGTTAAATTGCATACCCATTTATCTTTAGTCTTTGTCTATGTGGTTCCAATTTTACACTGTTTTGTATTTATTAGCAATTTTAACTTATTAATGTGGCGGTCCTTGGTCGTTTCGAATTCCAATTCATGTTTGTTCTAAGTGTTTGTAAACCTGCTGCTGTACGTCTTCTTCCACGGGGAAAAGCCATCCATATTCCTCCTTTTTGTCCCTTAGTTCTCGATCGATACTTCTTTGCTTATTGATGGTGATGCGAATCCTTTCTTTTAATAGTGCTTTCTTGGCCTTATTAATGATTTGTTTTGCATTCTGGATTGGGATCGGCGTCTTGAGGTTAATACTTGCTGGCGTGATGTCTCTGCATCGGAGGTTGAAATGTAGGTGGCTGTTGTAGCAGTCGTGCGCTTTTTCCAGCTTCTCCAAGTAGTGAAGTACTTTGACACCTTTTTTGTCCAAATCTTCTTTTTATTAAATCAAAGATGTTTATTTTGTCTTCATTTTGTCTTAGCTGGTCAGGAGGGCCAGCTCTGTCCTGGGCTGTCCTCTGGACTCTGTGGAGGAGGTGGCTGAGAGGAGGGTGCTGGCCAAATTCACGTCCATCATGGACGACACCTCTCACCCTCTGCACCGGACTGTAGAGGAGCTGAGCAGCTCCTTCAGCAGCCGACTGAGGCACCCCCAGTGCAAGAAGGAGCGCTACCGCAGATCCTTCATCCCCACCGCCATCAGACTGTATAACTCCACTATATAGTCCAAACATGCAATATCGTTTTCCAATACTCTCCTAGTTACTGTTTCTTATTATTACTTGTTTTATCAGACTGTATAACTCCACTGTATGGTCCTAACGTGCAATATTGTTTTTCCAACGTGCAATATCGTTTTTCAATACTCTCCTAGTCACTGTTTTATTATTATTACTTATTCTATTATTACTTATTTTATTATTATCATTACTTATTTTTATGCCATTCTTGCCTGCATGCACTTTTCTTTCTTGTTCAAACTGTCCTGGAGCTACTGTGACAAGTAAATTTCTCCTGCGTGAGATCAATAAAGTCTTATCTTATCTTATCTTATGTAATTTAACTTCTTGGTTTTTTTTTTAAAGACAATACAATAATGTGTTGACATGTTTTGGCTGCTAGCTGCAAGCCATCTTCAGAACTGTCACTGGTGTTGGTGGTGACGTGTCGTATATCAGCTGTTGTTACTTCCTGTAGGCGTGGTCAGCCTGATGGACCTGGCAGGTCGCTCAGACTGACCACGCCTCCCGTCACCTGGAAATGTATCCATCTTATATCTATTCAATTACAGTTTTTTTTTAATTGCTTAAACCCTTTAAAAAGTGCATTCTTGTTGTAAGCGGGGGTCACCTCTCCACAGATCTAGCCTGTATCTTGGCCTGATGGTTGTCCCCCTGGAGATCAATAAGTCAAATGCCAGACTGTAGAACATTCTAGGCAAAGCAATATCAAGACAAACATGTGACGGACTCTCTACCAGAAAAGTTACACATTGCACCTTTAGGTATTACACTTAGTTGTCTCTAAACAAATCTGACCAGTGACTTGTTTGTATCCATGGAGACAGAGGTAAATTTAAGGTCATACGATACTACCGCATCTCCATGGAAACAAGTATGGCTGACCCTCCACTAGAAAAAATGTATTTTTTCCTTTCCTTTCCACAAAATATATCACCCTTTGTAACATTATTTTCTTTCCAAGCAAACCAAAATTGGATAACTTTTGTTTTGGAAAACTTCAACATAACTAGACTTTAATTGACAAGATAATATGCCCTATTATGGGAAGTATCCTCCTAACTTGATGGTTTAGCCATGCTTTCCGGAGAGAATTCCAAGTCCAAAGCTATTTTCTGGGAACTTTTACAGGGATTTTAGGCAGTAGCCATCCCCAAACTAAGTCTGAATTTGCATTGACCTTGCCTGTATGTATTGTTTGTAGATCTCCTTCACACAGTTCATTTGCTGGAGACGTGACATGGGACCACATGTACCACAATTCATGACCCTGTTTATGTAATATTAATTCAATACTAGGATAATTACACCAAAGAAACACAATTATAGCACAGCCAAAGAGGATGTGAAGACAAAGCCATATAATCATCAGCCAAGGTAAAGTGATACCCAGGAAGAGGGCAGCTTCCTCCACCCTTGAACCAACAAACAATAAAAATAACTAGTCATGAAAAATATACAGTCACTTTGTGTATTACAGTGTTGACAAATGTTTAAAGCTAAAACAGCAAAACTCTTGACCGAAGAGCGGTCTTTCTTCACTTAGAGGTAATGCATTAGCCACTGGTGATGTTTTCTCTTATTTACTGCTTTGGAAAGTGTCCAAGAAGCATTGTTTTATGCTTTGACCTTAAGTGACCATTGAATTTCAACATTGCATTTCAACAGTATTTGAGACATTGGAGTATGGAGAGTGTTCGTCCACTGATCCAAAGGCTGGCTGTTCAAAGCTCACTCTCAACATAAACATCATTGGTTAAGTGGTCAGATCCACTGAATCGCAGGTTGGCGGTGCAATTCCAGGACCTACAGATGAACGCTGTCATTGTGTCCTTGGGTAAGGCACTTAACCCATCTTACCCCCAGTGAATGTGTGAATGGGTGAGTGCTTTAAAGGTGTGACAATTTACCAAATATTAAAATACTAAAATCAATGGGTGAATATAAATAATCCTAAATATTAACTTGGGATGTAGCAGCTGCAGTTCATTTATGTGCCCTGGCAGATTTAGCAGTTGAGGGTTCCAAGCTGCACAGTCCCACAGACAATTTCCTGGAAAAATAGAAATAGTCTTCTCTCAAATACTGTCATAGGCCTGTTCAAATGGAAGGTCAAGAGAATCCCATGTGACAAAATGGAACTATGAATCTTAATTAATCTTGATCCTCATTTGGATAACGTCGCATAATCCCAAAGAGGAGCACGTTGGAGAAAACCTCTTGAGAAATTCCCTCTTCTATTGAACATTAATGTGACAGGGGAAAGTTCTTTTTTTTCATAATTTTTGTATTACTGTAACAGCCTGAAAAAGTTTATTCACCAGTGACTAACAAAAAAAAAGAAGTTGTTAGCGAATTGTGACGTCAAAACTAAAACCGACCATTTTACTCATAGGAACTTTTCTGTTCCACTCCCTACCAACGTCAATGACTTTACTGCCAACTCAAATACAGCCCTTTGTATGGGAGAATCAGTGAAACAAAATGTTCAAAACTATCCGAACCGTGAAGAGACAAACTAAAAGTATTTTGGTAACATTCATCTTGTTGTCAGTCTTTTTATTGGGTGTCTGATTAACGGCATGTTTTGGCTGCTAGCTGTAAGCAATCCTCAGAACTAAGTGACTTTTGGTAAAGCTTAAAAGTCATGTAAATTATTTTAAGGTGTACAATGAAACTTTTCTGGTTGAAGATCTACCATCTGCTAGATCATTTTCTGGAGCATTCTTTGCAGAGAAATCTCCATGGAGACCTATAAACCACGTTTTAAATACTTTCTTAGTCATTGAGGATTTAGTGTTTAAGCCTGTTTAATGATGTGGAGCTTTTCGGTCACCTGAGTCACTCCCAACTCCTGCATCACGGAGCGGGATTTCCAATGATTATGTTACTATTTCTCATTATAAAAATTATATTATAAACTGTCACATTGCCAACTTTAAAAGGCCCAAATTACATTATTACTATTTTCAGATCTATGTTACAATGTTGATTCCATATCAAAAACATACCTGGAGTGCTGTTCCAATTTTTGATGTCATGTGGTAATACAGGAAGTGCTGCATTGTGTTTTTACTAGTGCTGTCAGGCGATTAAAAAAAATCTAATTAATTACAGGATTTGTAATTAATTAATCTAATTAATCGCATTTTAAAATAAAAAAATTTTGGTGGTTTATTGTGCTCTCCCACAGTGCAAAAAAGGTGTCAAACGTGTGATTTATAGTGGTACAGTGAAAAGACTGCAGACTTCCCCTTTAAGTCTTTAAGTTTTTCAGTCTTTCTCTCCGTGCACACAAGACAAGACTGCTGACAGACCCCCATATCCCCTCCCACATTACATAACATTCATTCAAAAGCTCATTTACACCATTCCACTATTAAATGGCAAATATTTCTGGTGCCAAAAGGTAAGCACGTACAGTAGCTTTCATGCAACGTCAATAAATAATATACAAAGCTTAAAATATACAGAGAATACAAATAAATGCCCGAAATAATTGTCCGTGCAAATTACTCATGGCTCACATGACCCCCCAGAACCCGCGGGTTTGCCAGATCGCACCAGATTACAGAGAGGAGGGAGAAGGCGGCCGGATCATGTTTAGCAATTTGGATGGGCAAAACTGGCGCTTTTAAGTGTGCAGCCTTAGTCACGGCAGAACACGCTAGAAAGTTTGTGGGGAATTGAAAAGGGTTTGGCGCACGGAGCGCAGCAGATACGGAGACGGGCGCGCGCGTCTTCACGTGCTCTCCCCCGAGGACAACGGGCTTAGGGATGGACCTGCTTCGTCACATTTTTATAAATAAACTCGCCGTTCAAAGGCCCCGCACGCAAAATTTAAAATGCGCATGCATTGAATTGCTGCTCATAATTAATTGCGTTAATTTTTATAACGTGTTAATTTGCGGTGTAATTAATTAATCTAATTAACGCATTAAACTGACAGCCCTAGTTTTTACACAATACATCTTC
This sequence comes from Paratrypauchen microcephalus, assembly GCA_036785185.1. Taxonomy (NCBI): domain Eukaryota; kingdom Metazoa; phylum Chordata; class Actinopteri; order Gobiiformes; family Gobiidae; genus Paratrypauchen; species Paratrypauchen microcephalus. Next base: position 1,735,135 of record JAVJIX010000110.1, on the reverse strand, counting down.
ACTAGAATCATTTTGATCATTTCAGCCTTGGAATTGCCTATCTCTACTAAACAAAAGGAGTTGTTAATTTAAAAACTACCGCTTCATGACATATAATGTTTGTTGTATTGTCTTAATCTAGACTGTGTTTTTATTATTGTCTGTCACTGCATGTTCTGCTCTTTTATTGTATCCTGTTTTACCCCTCCCAATGGGGCTACGGATGGAAATTAGCTCCTAGATAAATCCGGTGTATTTACGGCACTAGTCGTTCATTAATACATGCTGTCCCATTCAAATAAATAAATAAAATAAAATAAATAAAATGACATCACAAGGTGGAACAGAGCATTTTGAGCTTTGAAGATGTAGACAGTTTAATAACAAAGTGTTACTCAAACATGTGTGAATGAAACAAAACACAACTCCAGGTATGTTTTTGATGAGGTAACAACATTATAACATGGTTTAAAGCTCACAAGAGTCAGTTTTGCATAATATAGGGCCTTTAAAGGTGTTGCCAATACTTAGTATTGTAATTTATTTATTTTTTATCAATAAATCGACTGCATTGAATGATCCAAAAGAAGGGACATAAATCCTTATTTATTTGTATCCAGAATTGTATATATTTTATAAATCCAACAACAAAGAAAAAAAAAAAAAAGAAGATTTTATGAAAACAGTCCATAACGTCACATTTTCCATTGAAATTCTAATAGTTTCTCTCACAAATATTTGGTCTCGACAACTGCTTTTTCCCTCTGTTCTGGCAGTAAGATAAGTCTTACAGCTATAAAATGACTAACTTATTTTTGCAGCCTTGACTTTTGACGTTCGGCTCCTGACTGCCAACTACTGCGCTCAGATATGAAAGCCAAACATGCTCGCTGACAAGTGAGATAGCTCTCTACTAATGTACAAAGGAAAGAGGAAAAAATATTGAAGTACCAATGTGTAACATGATGTAAGCTAGAAAAGAAAAGAAAGAAAGCTATGCCTTTATTAGTCCCACAGTGGGGAAATTCCAGTTCTGCATTTAACCCATCCTGTTATTAGGAGCAGTGAGCAGCACATTACTGCGCCCGGAGACCATCTCCATGATCTTCTTGCTTCGGCTTGGTCAGGACCAAAGCTGGAGGTACCTATGGTGCATGTTTTGGGTTGCTAAGCTAAGTGGACTGACTGCAAAAGGTACAAGTAATTAGGGCTGGGCGATTAATCGAGATTTGCGATATCTCGAGATGTTTTATGAAATCGAGAAAGATTTTGGCATATCGGAAAACTCGAGATGAATAAGATTTCGCCACTCTTATTTTCCTGCTTATTTTCCTCAACTGTGTTGTGGAGCTGTCCGCCCCGCCTCCTTCTTGCGTTTGTGTTTCACTGCGTCTCGTGTTTCCCCCTCCCCTCCCCTCCCCTCCCCCTCCCCTCGCGTGTAAGCCGCGTGTGTTTGTTGATAACTTATCCAACATGGCGGCGCCCACAGAAGCACGAGAGAATTCATACCAAAGAAAAGAACAAACGGCTCCATTATATGGCGGTATTTCGGATTTAAAACGTCCGATGAGGAGCAGAAAGAGGCATTTTGCAGAGAATGCAAGAAACTGGTGCCATCAAAATCATCGAGGGCAAACCCACCACCACTTCTTCTAAGACACAACAAACAACGCTCCAAACATCTTTACCCCGGTGTCTACCATAGGGAAAAACAAGTGCAAGGTGGGTCAGCATTACGGAGTCCATTGCCTTTCATATCGCAAAAGACATGACGCCCATAGCGGTTGTTGAGCGACCGGGCTTCATACGAATGCTAAAAACGCTTGACCCTAGATACAATCTACCTAGTCGCCACTTTCTTGTCAGTGCGGTACAGAGCAAGGCTGCATTTGGCGAGTTTTAATCTCTCTCTCTGTGTGTGGGTGGGTGTTGCCAGTGAGTGAAATATTTGGGTGGGTCGGGTATGTGGCGTTGATTCTAAAGCACACTTGCGTTTTAATGGTTGCAATAAATTAATATAGTATTTCTAGAAAAAAAAATGATGCAGAATAATGTGCTAAGTTAAAGCAAATACACACACAAATATAAAATGTACTACAGTCACAAAACACACGAGAATTCATGGATTGAGGCTCTATTAATCTATATTTAAAAAGAATTTAATATGTGCTTTTTCACTTGGCTACGAAATGAGGGATTTTTTTTGTCTTTTATCTTAAATGTTAAAGAAGCACTTCATAAGAACTGTCTACCCTCAGGTTTTATGCTTACAATTAAAATAAGGCAATATACTACTTCCTTGGTTTGGTAATGTTAAAAATGGTGCACAAGCACTTTGTTACTAGTACCTACCTTTAGGCACTTGGCTGCCTGTTTGCACTTCAATAAAAAAAAACCTTGCTGAATTTGGCGCGTTTGTTTTTTTTTTTTCCCCCTGCATGATATCGAGATATATATCGTATATCGAGATATAGCAAAAACATATCGAGATAATTTTTTTTCTCCATATCGCCCAGCCCTACAAGTAATGTATCAAAAATAGATTTGGTAAGGAGCCATAAGGTAGGCTCTTACAACTCAACTAATATATTTATGATTTTAAAGTGGCCATCCCTCAATCGCGGAGTTGAATCCTCTGGACAGACTGTGCAGACCCCACCCGTTTACCTCTTAAAGGTTTCACATTCTCTTGAAAGTTCTTTTCAACTTTCCCTTATGGTACTTGTCAACTATTGGTCTTGTGCCGGTATTTAGCCTTAAATGGAGTTTACCACCAAAGTAACGAGTAACGTAAAAAGTTTCTTTCCATAGAATGTAATTCTAGGCGGCACGGTAGCAGAGTGGTTAGCGCTCTTGCTTCACAGCAAGAAGGTTCCGGGTTCGATCCCCGGGTCGCCCAGACCTTTCCGTGTGTGTTCTGTGTGGAGTTTGCATGCACGGTCTGGGTTCGATCCCCGGGTCGCCCGAGCCTTTCTGTGTGGAGTTTGCATGTTCTCCCCGTGTCTGGGTGGGTTTCCTCCGGGCACTCCGGTTTCCCCCACCAACCCAAAACATGCACCATAGGTACTCCAGCTTAGGTCCTGACCAAGCCGAAGCAAGAAGATCATGGAGATGGTCCCCGGGCGCCCTAATGTGTGTGCTGCCCACTGCTCCTAATATATGTATATATATATATAGGATGGGTTAAAATGCAGAGAAGAATTTCTCCAGTGTGAGATCAATAAAGTTCACTTCTTCTTCTTCTTCTTCTAATTAAAAAAAATAAAAAGAAGTAACAAGCAAACACTACTTTTTAAAATAACTTCCCCAACACTGGTTATTACCATGGAAGTATAATAAAATCTGGAAGGCGACCCCAAGGTGGTGTCGTATTGTTTTCAATGGCCTGTGCTCATTGGTGCATGGGTCCAAAGCTAATTTTCTCTTCTGCATTACTTCCTCAATATGGGCTAGCCCTTCCGACCTATGTAACCTCATTAATGTGCACAGAGCGGTGTGCTTGGACCACTCTCACACAGCTACCTTTTAGAAGCTTTGAGGATTTAACCATTTTAAAAAGTTTATGCTGTGAGAATAGACAAGAATCCCCACAAAATTCGACGTTTGTGAAAATTGTCAATGCCCTGTCAGCTGAACACATTTCCAAACACATTTCCCGCAAAAATACATTAAACTCTATGGGAGCTGCAGTGCCTGGAGCAGCCACTGTCATTCTTGAGCCGGGACAGATGGAAATGTTTGATCCAATTCTTATTATAGATGCATGATTATTACCCGTGAAAATGCAATGTAAATTGAATAGATTATACTTTATAGTCTCAGTTTTTGTCTTATTGAGCAGCTTTTACTATTCTGTGCATGATGTAGAGAGCATTTATCTTCGAAAGTAGATCAAGAGTAAATTAAAATCAGATACAGACCCTTTAATAACACACTGACAACTTTCAAGGTCTAATGTGGATTTATGCTTTGTATGGCTATTTGATATCTGTAAATTATGACAAAAAGTAATATATAGTGTGTGTAGGATTTTCAGATCTGAGAAGATACTGTAGGTTCAATACATGGAATAACTCAAATATGCACAAAAGAAACATTCAATCCAATCCACTTTATTTATATAGCACATTTCATAAACAAAACTGTTGCACAATATAGATCAAACAATACAATAGGAATATAAAATGAAGCTTTAACTCCACTAGTCCTTGTTAAGACAATAAAACTAGCTAAATCAAATACAAGCAAAAACGCAAAAACATGTTATAATGTTGTTACCTCATCAAAAATAAAAAATAAAAGATAAAATCATAAATAAAACAAATAAAAGACAGAGGAAAACATTAATGAGGATGAGGAGACATGGAGTGCATGATTAAAAGAAGTTATAAGGACCAGGCATATTCCCAGTTGTAAGACTAGATTACGTTCAGTCCTAGCTTTTGTCCTAATTTCAGATGCAGGGCAATATCTAAATGTATGACAGTTGGAGTTCCAACTAAGTCTGGTCTTTCTGGTCAGAGTAATAGATCTTCAGACTGAGCAGTGTCTTTAGTTAACTAGACATCAGCTGTAAAGTATTTATAGAATAGGCTCTGAACACAACAGCACACTAGCTACCTCATGGTGTATAAAAGCTTTCATTAAATTGTAAAACATAAAATAAACACCCTATTAAAATGAAAATAGATTAAAATAAAAATTACCCAATTATTTTTATTTGTGGCTTTGTTGTAATATTTATTATGTCTCCACATTAGCATTGAGACACAAACATCTCTCTTTCTAAACACAGAATTTTCTTTTGTTGAAGTATACATTTTCTTTGTGTGCTTTTTAACATGCAGGCAGCGATATCCACCTGCATCTCCCCGTTCACTTTAAATATTAATTCATTTTAGCACAACTCATCAAAAGCCCCACCTAAAATTGGACAGGAAGTAGTGATGCCAACAGTGAGGGTCTATTGTGCATTGTATTTTTGATATTTGTAATGCAGTACCCTTGAAGAAGTGAAGCTGTCCTTACAGTCCTTGTGCTGGCAGGTCTGTGATTGCTGTAACTACCGAAAATCTGAATAGGTGTCTGGTAGGGGTGGCATGGTTCATGAAAAACTGACAAACCGCCCGGCACCTGACGGTCCCGGGCATGCGCATCCATGCCCGGGCATGCGCATCCATGCCCGGGCATGCGCATCCATGCCCGGGCATGCGCATCCATGCCCGGGCATGCGCATCCATGCCCGGGCATGCGCATCCATGCCCGGGCATGCGCATACATGTAACCTCGGCTCGTGTTTTCCTTTCGCGAGAAAGATGAATGAGTGCGGTAAATACAGTTAGATAGAAATGGCAAGTGAGAGTGGAGAGGACATAGAGGATGCACCAGTGTCATTTAAGTCCGGTGTCTGGGGAAAAGCAGAAAGTCACGGACTCCCCCGTGCCCGTCCCACGCCGCCGCCGAAATGTGCTCTAATCAGAGGCATTGAGGAGGAGCTTATACGCGCTATCAGGGAAGCTAACAGGAGGAGAGAGCGCGTGAAAGTTGGTAAGTGAGGCACAGACAGATGTTTTATAAAGTTTAACCAGCCCTGTGATAAACGTTACACGTTACACGTGCGAAAGAGCTGGCGCTCACGCACTCGCTCGCTGACGTGCGGTATCCGCAGCTCCAGACGGAGCACGGCCTGCACACCGGGAGAAGTTTAATACGAGACACGTACTTTTGTTTCTGTTTCTTCAATATCTAGTGAAAGGGTTTTTTCAACAGCAGGTGACATAGGTACTGCCACCAGATCGGAGAGATGGTTCCAATAATGGGCTTAAAGTCATGTCAAATTCAGATTGTGTGATTATTACATTGTATTAAGATTTTATATTACATTAGATTATTATGATCAAAGGAGAAGTTCAATTTGTCAACTGGACAAAGTTTGTTTGGTTGAAAACGTTTCGCCGCTCATCCGAGAGGCTTCGTCAGCTCTGGCCCTCATGCTGGTTCGACCCTGTTTATATCTAGCTGCAAGGGAGGAGCTAGCTTCCCTGAACAAAGCTCTGACCTATCCCCGCTACTCTCTTTTGTTTTACGAATTCCTCTGGCGTCTTGTATTAGCATATCTATCAGCCCGCTCACTACACTGAAACAACTCTGAAACCATCAGCTAATCTGTCTCTTTGTATTTCAAATTTCTCTGGCGTCCAATTCCCTATTCAAAACAACGACCCTCTCCACCCCTCTGCAATGGCTTGTCTGTCCTAATGATTCTTTGTTTGAGAATCGAATTATAGATGGGAGACAAGTTGTGTCTAACTCCCCCATTTCTGTTTAACGACGGATTCTCTTTTTTGACAAAAATAGCCTCTTTAACTCCCCTCTCAAACCAGTTCTTTTCCCTGGCTAAGATCTGAACCTCACTGTCCTCAAATGAATGGCCCGCGGCTTCTAGGTGAAGATGAACGGCAGATGACGGTCCACTCTGGCACGCCCGCCTGTGTTGGTACATCCTCTTGTGAAGTGGCTGCTTGGTTTCCCCAATATAGCGCTCACTGCAGTCTTCACTACACTGAATGGAGTAGACCACATTGCTTTGTTTGTGGCTCGGTGTTTTGTCCTTTGGGTGGACCAGTTTTTGTCTTAAAGTGTTTGTGGGTTTGAAATAAACTGGGATTTCATATTGTCTGAAAATCCTCTGTAGTTTTTCCGAAACGCCGGCCAGGTACGGAATCGCTACCCCTTTCCTCCTGGGTTCGGATTCTCTGTTGTCTTGTTTCTTGCCCTTGTCTCTCTTGGTTTTGTTGACAGCCCATTTAGGATATCCATTTGTGGATATCCTAAATGGGCTGTCAACAAACAAACTGGTCCACCCAAAGGACAAAACACCGAGCCACAAACAAAGCAATGTGGTCTACTCCATTCAGTGTAGTGAAGACTGCAGTGAGCGCTATATTGGGGAAACCAAGCAGCCACTTCACAAGAGGATGTACCAACACAGGCGGGCGTGCCAGAGTGGACCGTCATCTGCCGTGCATCTTCACCTAGAAGCCACGGGTCATTCATTTGAGGACAGTGAGGTTCAGATCTTAGCCAGGGAAAAGAACTGGTTTGAGAGGGGAGTTAAAGAGGCTATTTTTGTCAAAAAAGAGAATCCGTCGTTAAACAGAAATGGGGGAGTTAGACACAACTTGTCTCCTATCTATAATTCGATTCTCAAACAAAGAATCATTAGGACAGACAAGCCATTGCAGAGGGGTGGAGAGGGTCGTTGTCTTGAATAGGGAATTGGACGCCAGAGAAATTTGAAATACAAAGAGACAGATTAGCTGATGGTTTCAGAGTTGTTTCAGTGTAGTGAGCGGGCTGATAGATATGCTAATACAAGACGCCAGAGGAATTCGTAAAACAAAAGAGTAGCGCTGTAGATAGGTCAGAGCTTTGTTCAGGGAAGCTAGCTCCTCCCTTGCAGCTAGATATAAACAGGGTCGAACCAGCATGAGGGCCAGAGCTGACGAAGCCTCTCGGATGAGCGGCGAAACGTTTTCAACCAAACAAACTTTGTCCAGTTGACAAATTGAACTTCTCCTTTGATCATGGATTCTACCTGGACGACTGAGGGACTTTTCACGCATTAGATTATTATATAATCTTATAACCTTTTTATTGTTATATCCTGTTATTGTGGATTATTAAGATAAATGGATATAAGGTGTATTTTGAAAGAAACCAATAAGAACCGTACAGTACCCAAAACCGTGACCCTTAAACCGTGATACGAACCGAACCGTGAATTTTGTGCTAGAAGTTACACTCAGAGTTGGTTAGACTCTAAATTCACTCCTACAACTGCTAGCCTTGTGAGCTTCATTTGACTGGAGCCAAACGCTATGAGTGATGTCACACTCCCTTAGTCCACTTCTTTCTACAGTCTATGGTAAAAGGAACTTATTGCACATTTCTACTCGTTCCCCTCCGTTTGCTAGAATAAAAACAATCTTACAGTCTTTCATTATTATTGATGTTTAAGAATTGTTGTAAAATAACATAGCCCATATGAGTTTAAAATATTCTTTGTCTTGTAGGAGGTTTTGGGGTTACTCTGAGTTCATGGAGTTTTGACTTTCTGCCAGTTTGGACTCCTTAGGGGTATTTCTCCAGAACTGCTCCGAAGTGCTCATGGAGCGTAGAGGAAATGTGAACTCACAAAGAAAGGCAGCAGGTTGTGGGGCAAGAAAAAACATCAGGACTGTTGTTCATGTAAAGGGAAGTGGCTCACAATATATCCAATACTTAACAATAATAATAAACAATAGTGCATTTATCTATGGTACTTTATAATTTTACAAGGTAATGCATTATTCATTCACATTCAATAGAGGTGGTGAGCTTATGTAGCCACAGTGGTCCTGGTGTAGGGTGACACTGATGTGCTGCCAATCTGGGGCCTTTTCACCAACAATCACTCAACATTATTACAAAAGCAAGGTGGTTGAAGTGTCTTGCTTATTGACACAAAATATGCCCTGGTCAGAGCTTGGATCACCAACCTTTGGGCTTGGAGGTGAAAACTCCAACCACTGCCACCTTAAAGGTACACTGTGTAAGATGTTTACCCGTTAATTACCGAAACTGAAGATACCCATTCAAAAATATAGTTTTTTCCAAGCCTTTTCACTATTGTGGATTATTAAGATAAATGGATATAAGGTGTATTTTGAAATAAACCAATAAGAACCGTACAGTACCGAAAACCGTGACCCTTAAACCGTGATACGAACCGAACCGTGAATTTTGTGAACTGTGCCACCCCTAGTGTCTGGGAAGTGGGAAGTCTAAACCACTCCACCCTCTTTAATCAGATACGTTTAATGCTTCACCCATCCTGGCTGGTACCAGTGAGTAGACAAAAGCAGTTCTGGTTTCTTTCACTGCGTGTTTTAAAGCCAAGCCGGATGCGGTTGTTCTGATTTTTATAGTCTTAAAGGTCAGCAACAGAATTAGTTCATTTTAAACTGTTTGCAGAGGTCCAAAGTTATTTCTCACTTACCTTATGCATTCCGAGTATCGTTATTAGTCGACGCAAAGAGCTTTTCAGTGATGGGAAGAATACTGTTTTTAGTTACAGAATACGGAATACCTGCATTAAAACGTATTTTGTAACGTATTGACATACTGATACATGATTCAACCAGAGGACTGTATTCTGAATATTTGAGTATTCATTGAGTTGCATTTAAATTATAGCGTAAAACTAACAACATGTAGCATGCTAACTTTCTGACAATAAAATGTGTTGGATGCAGACAACAAGAGCTGCTTAAACAATATACAGTGCCGTGAAAAAGTATTTGCCCCCTTCCTGATTTCTGTGTTTTTTGCATATTTATCACTCAAAACATTGTCAGATCATCAAACCAATTTTAATATCACACAGAAACAACCCAAGGAAAGACAAAATTCAGTTTTTGAATGATGATTCCATTTATTAGTGCACAAAAAAAATCTAAACCTATCTGGCCCTATGTGAAAAAGTAATTGCCCCCTTAATCTAATAGCCAGTTGAGCCTCCTTTGACAGCAATAACTGTAACCAAACGTTTGCGATAATTGGTGATGAGTCTTTCACACCGCTGGGGAGGGATTTTGGCCCACTCTTCTATGCAGAATTGTTTCAATTCTGCCATATTGGAGGGTTTTCTTGTATGAACTGCCCGTTTAAGGTCACACCACAGCATCTCAATCGGATTTAAATCCGGACTTTGACTTGGCCACTCCAAAACCTTAATTTTGTTTTCTTTGAGCCATTCAGAGGTGGACTTGCTGGTGTGTTTTGGATCATTGTCCTGTTGCATGATCCAAGAGCGCTTGAGTTTGAGGGCACGAACTGATGGCCGGACATTCTCCTTCAGGATCTTCTGGTAAACAGCAGAATTCATTTTTCCGTCAATCACAGCAAGTTGTCCTGGTCCTGAGGCAGCAAAGCAGGCCCAGACCATCACACTGCCACCACCATGCTTTACTGTGGGCACCATGTTCTTTTTATCAAATGCTGTGCCATTTTTACGCCAGATGAAACGGGCTGCAGACCTTCCAAAAAGTTCAATTTTAGACTCATCGGTCCACAAAATGTTTCTCCAAAAGTCTTGAGGGTCATCAAGGTGCTTTTTGGCAAAGGTGAGACGAGCCTTTGTGTTCTTTTGTGAAAGCAGTGGTTTTCTCCTGGGAACTCTTCCATGGATGCCATTTTTGGCCAGTGTTTTTCTAATGGTGGAGTCATGAACACTGACCTTAACTGAGGCCAACGAGGCCTGTAGTTCTTTCGATGTGCGTCTAGGTTCTTTTGTGACTTCCTGAATGAGCCGTCGTCGCACTCTTGGAGTAATCTTAGTTGGTCGACCACTCCTGGGAAGGGTTGCAACTGTTCCCAGTTTCCTCCATTTTTGAATAATGGCTCTGACAGTGGTTCGCTGGAGCCCCAGAGCTTTGGGAATGGCTTTGTAACCTTTTCCTGAATTATAGACTTCTATCACTTTTTTTCTCATTTGTTCTTGAATTTCTTTGGATCGTGGCATGATGTGTTTGTTCTTGAGATGTTGTAGCCAACTTCACTTTGTTTGACAGGAACTATTTAAGTGATTTCTTGATTCAACACAGGTGGTGACAATCAGGTGTGGGTGTGGCATGTAGAACTGAACTAAGTTTTCTCAAAACTGTGGTTAGTCACAGTTAGTTTGTGATTTAACAAGGGGGGGCAATTACTTTTTCACATAGGGCCAGATAGGTTTAGATTTTTTTTGTGCACTAATAAATGGAATCATCATTCAAAAACTGAATTTTGTCTTTCCTTGGGTTGTTTCTGTGTGATATTAAAATTGGTTTGATGATCTGACAATGTTTTGAGTGATAAATATGCAAAAAACACAGAAATCAGGAAGGGGGCAAATACTTTTTCACGGCACTGTATCTGTACTGGGCAAAGACAGATTTTGCTCAAATACATGGGGAGAAATCAAGTACATATGTGAACATAGTGGATTCTCTGGAAAACTACATGGAGATTATTCCTGAGGGCCAGTTCCCAGCATTAAAGGGATATGCCACCCCCAGGTCAAATTTGGGCGAAATTTGGGCAGACTCGGACAATGGCTGGGTGAGCAGGAAAACGCTTTCCACCACTTATTTTAGTCTCTGGACTGTGGGGAGATGCCCAAATTTGACCTGGGGGTGGCATATCCCTTTAAGCATACATTTTGATGATTCATTACTCTTACATATCTACACACATCCAGCTCCCTGGAGAAATAAAGACACACAATGGCACTGGTGACAGAAAACTGTAATTCCTTGGAATAAAAATTCATACTGACATACATGTGTTTTGGATGTCTTCCACTCCTCACTGGTGAATTAACAACAAGCTGTCTGTGGATGTCTGCTAGCATGAAATCAAAGTATTCTGTTGGACTTAGATATAGTCGATTTCACCTGCATAAAAGGGGGATCTTCTGTAGCCGCATCCATTTTAATTACGAGAGCCGCAGAAGGACATACTGTATTTTGGGCTCCGCCTTCGCCGTTTTCTTTATAGCTGTCGGCACTGGCCCGTGGATTTCACACAACGAGATAGTACGCGTTTGGATAAACAACAACAAGCATGTTGCCGAATCACACTTACTCCGCACATACATCGCAGGAGCAAGCACCTTCATCTAAGAGGAAAAGAAGAAGGATATAGTACCTACCGCGGCTGGGGCTTTGTCGCAGCGCGGCCGGAACCCTGGGTTCACGCGTGCGCGCGGTTCGGGCGCGGCTGCCAGAACCCACCTCCGGGTACGCCGAGCTGTCCGCATTACGTCGCACCCGGGTGACCCTCGAAGTCTGCCGTAGCTAGAACCGGAATTGCAATACCCACCATCCACCAATGCACCACCATCCTACACAGTGTACCTTTAAGCTCCAGATGTTATTGTTAAAGGGATATGCCACCCCCAGGTCAAATTTGGGCATCTCCCCACAGTCCAGAGACTAAAATAAGTGGTGGAAAGCGTTTTCCTGCTCACCCAGCCATTGTCCGAGTCTGTCGCCACTGACCGCCGCGGTAACTGGTGCTCCTCCGCCTTAGACTGGAGTCTAACGTCGCCAGAGAAAGATTTCGGCCAAAAGGAATTAATTTGCTCGATGCGTTTCCCAATTACTTTGTGTGTAGTGCGCATTCATATCGAGTGCAAATAAATGTGCAAATCAACACGGAGAGCTTGCCTTGGTCATTTTGGGTGGGAACTATTTTCCAGTGCGTAAGAATACAGCCGTATCACGCAGTACGCTGCCAGGGGAATCCCTGTTACGCACCGGGAAGGGAGTTCCCCTGTTGCAAAACGTGGTGCGTGATACGACTGTATTCTTACGCACTGGAAAATAGTTCCCACCCAAAATGACCAAGGCAAGCTCTCCATGTTGATTTGCACATTTATTTGCACTCGATATGAATGCGCACTACACACAAAGTAATTGGGAAACGCATCGAGCAAATTAATTCCTTTTGGCCGAAATCTTTCTCTGGCTACGTTAGACTCCAGTCTAAGGCGGAGGAGCACCAGTTACCGCGGCGGTCAGTGGCGACAGACTCGGACAATGGCTGGGTGAGCAGGAAAACGCTTTCCACCACTTATTTTAGTCTCTGGACTGTGGGGAGATGCCCAAATTTGACCTGGGGGTGGCATATCCCTTTAAGCAGAAAAAAAAATGAATAGTAATCCAGGCAAACACATTCAGTCACACTGAAATTGAACCCACAATCCTGTGCACCTCCAGTAGCAAAAGGTAGAATGTACAGTACAGTGTATCTAAGATGCAGAGCTGCCAGGATCATGGAATTTATTGTCTTCAAAAGATTCCTTTTTCCATTTTTCCATATGTTTCATTGGGGTGGACCTGAAAGCTGTTTCCTCATAGTAACATAATCTTCCAGTATGGAAAAGGCTTACATAAGAAATGTTCGATTGTATTAATATGGTCAGATTTGTGTATAAGAAAGTCTGTTGAACACAATGGCAGGAAACAGTGAAAGATGTTATATATTCACAGTGTGTGACCACTCCCCTCTCCTGAGCTCTGGCACTAAATCAAAGAGTAATAATACTGTGATTGGGTTTCCTGTTCTTATACAGGTGTGGACATGAGAATGCTAAATGGTCATATTTGTATATTATGGTTTGACACCTTCATGTTACTTGAAGCGCTTTACATCTAGGAACCACTCACCTGTTCAAGCACACATTCATAGGTGGGTTAAGTGTCTTGCCCAAAGACTCAACAACAGCATTTATCTGTGGGTGATGGAATTGTATTACCAACCTGTACGTCAGTGAATCTGGTCTGCCCTCTTTCTGAAAAATTAAGTCTTAGATGCAGGTGTTGAAAAGTCAGGTAGGCACTTTTCAAAAATAAAAGCATGTAAATGACAATCTCCTGCTTACCACAGTGGACCTGTTTCTATTATTAAGGGCTTTTATGTCTGTATTTATAATATTTTGACAACATTTTTCTTGGGTATAGCATACCTTCAAGTGCCCCCTGAAACCTGCCCCTGACCTGTTTCCTGGTTGGACTAGGCTCCTTTCCTTCTTGGTGTTCTTTTGAGGAAGTTATGTTTCTCTGAGGGGCTGTAAATCACATTTGCCCCCCCATTGACACAGTGGGCAGGATGAATGACGGGATGTGGTGCCTAGTGACACAACAAACTTTGGGTCAAACAAGCAACATTTATTACTGCACGGTTTCTTTTATGTGTTTGTTTTGACAGCGATTGTGACTGCATGGGCATAGTAAAATAGGAGGTTATACAGCTATACAATATACAGCTTTATTTGTCATAGATTTTGTGTCTCGAAAAAAATGGTTTTAGCAACAAAAACAGTTAATGATATGTTGTTTATGACACTGCAACTACTGGGTTATTAAGAAACCATTTTTCCGTCTTGTGGGCGTATAGTTTTAACTGTACTCTGGGATTTTCAGGATTGTAGAACATTGATCAGTTAAAATTCTAATAATATATCTTATAATATATCTAATTTATATATTGCCTTTGAAGACACCCAAAGCAGTTAATCCCATATGCTGTACTGCAGAATATCATAGTCAAATGAGCAACATTTCCATGGAGCCAAGCAGGGAAAAAAATCCTCCTCCAGGCCAGGTTAGAGTCAGTTTGTGAAGAGTAACTTTACTTTTTTTTTTTTTTTTTATTTTGGCTAAAAGGTTAAGTACTTTTTTCAGTAGTAAACAAAGACTTTATAAAGAAGTGGACTAAGGGAGTGTGAAGTTACCTATAGCTTTTGGCTGCAGTCAAATTAAGTTCACTAACGCTAGCAATCATAGGGGCAAATTTGGAGCCGAGTTCTATATTAGAAATAGGAATTGATTTATGGACAAAATAGCACAATAAAAACACCAGGATCATGTAGAGTGTGTTCATTTCAACATTTAGGACCAAAATGACAAACCTGGCAGCGGAAGTTACTGAGAGAGAGACAAATTTTATGTCCATTTATACAGTTTATAGTAGTAAAAAATAAAAAAACTGTCCATCAGCTTAATCATTATTAACGGGAAAAGTCCACCCCACATCACCGTTCCGTAACCACTCAGTCACATTCACTAAATCAAAGGGTGTGCTCCTTCTCTTCCTGTGAAGTGAATATTGAACATAAACTGTTCATTAGCTTAATCTCTTTTTAAAGGTTAACAGGAACCTCACGTCACTGTCCCGTAACCACTCAGTCACATTCACTAAATCAAAGGGTGCGCTCCTTCTCTTCCTGTGAAGTGAATGTTGAACACTATTATTATCCTCAAGGAAGTCCTTCCACCTTCATGCTTCCAAGTTATTTAGGGACATTTTAATCATGTGTCTCTATATCTGTAAAATATCTAAGGCCCAGTTTCCCTGATGGAAGGTTTTTTTTTTTTTTTTTAATGAATTGGCTGCATAAAATAATGTATATTGCACCTACACATTTTCATCAGATGTTCAGAGAAAGTCGTACTTTTGAATCGTTTATTTTTTTTATTATTCTATTCACAAGTAATTTTTATGATATTCCTGCATTATGCATTCACAGATAGAGGAGTCCATATGAAGTAATCTAACTCACTCCAGAGTCTGCTTTTTGTAGTATGCTCTAACCCTGACCCACCTTGCCCACAACATACCAAAAACACAATGAATAATAATAATAGTAATAATAATAATAATAATAATAATAATAATAATAATAACAATAATAATAATAATAATAATAATAATAATAATAATAATAATAATAATTTTAAAATATTTTAAGCACAACTGTCACAAATATTCATTACATGTCCTTTGATTTCTGTCTAAGTGACACACTGCATCATTGCTTTACAGGCCTATTATGGGGGGTTTTGGAGCTAGTTTAATTAAATTTAATCTGAGAATCCATCCAGTTTAGAAGTGAAGTGACTTTATTGATCTCAGACAGGAGAAATTTTTCTCTGCATTTAACCCATCCTGTTATTAGGAGCAGTGGGCAGCACATGACTGCGCCCGGGGACCATCTCCATGATTTTCTTGCTTCGGTTTGGTCAGGACCTCAGCTGGAGGATTTTACCTATGGTGCATGTTTTGGGTTGAGGGGGGAAACCGGAGTGCCCGGAGGAAACCCACCCAGACACGGGGAGAACATGCAAAATCCACACAGAAAGGCTCGGGCGACCCGGGGATCGAACCCAGAACCTTCTTGCTGTGAAGCATGAGCGCTAGCCACTCAGCCACTGTGCATTATTCTCTCCACACTCAGGGGCAGTAAGCTACTATTGTTGTAACAGCTGGGACAGATTGACAGCCTCACTTCAGTCAGTCTGCCCCAGCTGTGATAACAATAGCATCATCCTGCCCCTCAGTCTGGAGGGAATAATGCACCATAAACTTGCCCCCTCTGACAACCACCAACACTCATACTAAGCAATGTGGGTGAAGTGTCTTGCCTAAGGACACAACTACAGTTTCCACAAGAGCCACTGTTGCATCAGTGTGGCATCTGGTATTCCTATGGTTTCAAGCACTGAACAGACCCAGTCCTGTTTAGATGATAGATTTTAATAATAATAATAATAGTAATACATTTTATTTCAAGGCGCCTTTCTAGACACTCAAGGACACCGCACAATCAATTAAAAACAATTAAAAACAGTTAAAAACAGGCAGTATCTACAAAATAAAACAAAGAGAATGGACAAAGCAAGACAAGTAAAATGAAACAGTCAGCAGGGAGAAAATGATTAAGTTGGGTAAGCTATTTTGAAAAGATGGGTCTTGGGTCTGGATTTAAAAATTGGTAATGACTGAACGTTACGGAGGTCTGGGGGGAGTGAGTTCCATAGATGGGGAGCAGAGCGGCTGAAGGCCCTGCTCCCCATGGTGCTTATGCTTATTGTCATTGAATAAAAAAACAAACAAGGGAGTTACAATTAGCAGCTCCCTCTGATGTACACAGACTCAAACAAAACAGCACAATGAAGCCAAGACCCACTACATATGAAAGCATTTATGGCAGTTAATTATTTAGCATACTGATAGCAAATTGAATTTCTCCTTTTGCCATGGATTCTACCTGGACGACTGAGGGATTCTACACACATGATAGCTGTTTTTTCATCTGAGGAGATCAGGCATTGTCCTCTGCCATTTCCAGCAGGAGGCCAAAATGGGAAGGGAGGAGTAGGGAGTCCTGGAGCATGATAAAAGTAGGTGAGATCACTACCACCCTGGCTGGGATTGGACTGTACCATTAGCACTGACACCCACAATATCAGAGGATCTGATAATTGGGCTAAGCTGCACTAATACCTTTGTTTGAGTTATAATAATAATAATAATAATACATTTTATTTATATAGCGCTTTTCAAGACACTCAAAGACGCTTCACAAATCATATCTTGTTATCTTGTTTTTATTCTTCTATTGTAGCTGCTCATTATGCTGAAATTGCATATCATATCAAATTTGCATATCAGGTCATAACAGTGTTCATAAAATTTAATATATGTTACTACTTCTTTTTCAAAAGATAAATTTTGGTCACCCACTGCTCCTGAATGGATTTTAAAGATTCTGTATTAAGATAAGATAAGATAAGATAAGCCTTTATTGATCTCACACAGGAGAAATTTACTCGCCACAGTAGCTCCAGGACAATTGGACACAGAATGGACTCTTGTGATCTTTAAGCCACGTTAAAATGTTATTACCTCATCAAAAACATACCCAGAGTTGTGTTTTGTTTTTGAGTAATCCTTAATTATTAGTCTGTCTACATCTCCAAAATTCCAAAGTCTTTGTTCCACCTTGTGATGTCATGGAGAGTGGTGGTTAACAATTACCTTTTACCTTTAGTTCAGATCCTGGGCTGAAATTACCCAAATTATTCTAGTGAAGGTGTATGGAATTTTAAAACACAGTGGAGCACTTTCTGTATTATTACCTGACATCACAAGGTGGAACAGGGTGTTTTCAGTTTGAGAGAAGTTCTCACTTTAAATATGCAGGGTTTGTGTGTTAAACATGTGTGAATGAAACAAAACACAAATCCAGCTATATTTGTGATGAGGAAACAACATTTTAACATCCATCCATCCATTTTCTTCCGCTTATCTGGGTTCGGGTTGCAGGGGCAACAGCCTAAACAGATCTGCCGCCCAGATCTCTCTGCACAGGCTCCTGCGGGTGGTGGGTCCATTGGAGGATGGCCCCATGTCGCTCCTTCAGGCTGTGCCCGGCAGGGCACCGTGTGGGAAGGCCTAGCCACCAGACACTCACCGTCGAGCACCTACCCCAGGCCTGGCTCCAGGGTGGGGCCCTGGTGACACCAATCTGGGCGACGTAACTGGCCTTGCTGTGTTTCTCATCATATGGGCTTCTGAACCGCTCTTAGTCTGACCCGTCCCCAGGACCTGTTTGCCCCTCCACCATGTTAAGGTGGGGATTCAAGGAGGGGAACATTATGACATAGATCAGAAAATAGTGCAAGGATGGGTCAAATTCAGCTAATCTCCACTACTGTGAAAACATAGTCTACCCTAATCTTGTATTGTTTTAGCACAAGCAAGGCCCCACTTCTTCATGTCTTTGCACATGTGTAGCTCCGGATAAAACATAAACAGGCTAACCTCTGTGTGGGCACTGGCCTTTTTATCAAGAATAACATTTACTCAGCTGGACCACTCCTAACTGTGTCGCCAAGAGCCACATAAAAATACATTACTTTGGACAGATGCCACTCTGACCATCGGGAGGCGCCGTATGTGCCATTCCAGATCCGACATTTCCAATAACAACAGGCTGATTATTTGTCTTCTGCAGAACAAAGGATTCTAGATCAGTCAGAGCAAATTGTTGCTGCCATATCAAACCCAGGAGCAGAGGCAAAGCAAGGATATAAACTCCAGGTCAACAGCACAGGGAACCCTGAATCTAAAACACTTATGTTAAAGGTGCGCTGCGTAACATAGTGGAGGGTCCGCCACCTGATAATTCCATTGGAAATGTTGTTGCTTTGTCTAGAATGTTCCACAGTATAATTAAACCTATCTATCTATCACAAGGGAGACAAGCACTACCCCCACATTACACCTCAGATCTGTGGAGAATCACCCCTATTCACAGAAGGAAGTATTGTATTTTTGAGCAACTGAAACACCCTTAATGAATAAATGCTACATGGAAAAGTTCAAAGTCATGGATCATTTCAGACAAAGCAACAGCATCTTCATGAATACAAGCAGCTGGTGGACCTTCCACCAGAAAAGTTGTGCAGTGCACCTTTAAAGGTTCAATAAGTAACTTATAAGTAATAAGTAAAGTCTGCTACCTTGTTGTTATTGTTGTGGCTGGAATGTTCAATGTCATTATCTTCATGATGAATTATAATAAAATATTTTGATCAGTGTAATATTGTACACTGTCCCTGTGCACATAAAAACATCCCATACCATATCACTGTCTATATTAAATCAGAAAAATGAACAAGATTCATTAAATGTGACACAGTGACACAGACATAGGTGAGTTTTATCCAGTGGTGAAAGTAAAGCGGTGCGCACCGGAACGCAGAACCGGTATAAAATTCACAGCCGGTACGCAGCACTGCTAAGAGAATATGGTTAATGGTGGCCAAAACCCACATTTGAAAAAAAAAGTAAGGTGCGCTATTTAAGTAGAAAACACAAACAACCACACTATGCCATTCGAGAATAACTGAAAGCTACCCGAAACTCTCATGCAGAGATATCTGCAGTCTGTTAAGCAAGGATTGTCAAAACTTATCTGACTGTAGCCGTGAAAGTAGCCTAAACCATTGTGAGGCGGTGCTGCTAGAAGATTTAAGGCCGGTGCGCTGCCTGCACCTGTAAGAGAGGGTTTATGCTGACTAAAAAAATATGAAATAATTAAGTATATTAAAAAAGTTATTTATGTATGAAAAAGGTGTAAAATGTTAAAAAAAATAAAAATAAAAACGGGTAAAACGAGTGTTTGTTTTTTTAATGGTAAAGTGGTGCACTGGACATTATAGCACCTGTAAGAAATGAAAACTACTTTCACCACTGGTTTTATCCCATATTGTAGAACCTCAAAGCCAAATGAGCAACATTTCCATGGAGACAAGCAGGAAAAGGCTTTACTGCATGTTAGGAGAAGATCCAGTTTGTGTAGAGAAACTTTTATTTTAGTAGTTTTTGGGGCAAAATTGTTACTTTTTCAGTAGTAAATTAATAAACTGTTCATTAGCTTAATCTCTTTTTAAACGTTAACAGGAACCTCACATCACTGTCCCGTAACCACCCAGTCACCTTCACTGAATCAAAGGGTGCGCTCCTTCTCTTCCTGCACTGATGCATAGTTCACAAGTGAATATTGAACACTATTATTATCCTCAAGGAAGTCCTTCCACCTTCATGCCTCCAAGTTATTTAGGGACATTTTAATTGTGTGTCCATTTCAACCTCTATTTTCTCTGGATTTTAACTTTTTCACCGTTGCTGTGTGCGTTGCTATGTGCGGAGGAGCTGCTACGGAGGACGCGCAGAGGCCGACGTTACTTTTTCGTGCTGTTCTTGATCTGTGCGTTGCAACACTGGAATTTCCCCACTGAGGGACTAATAAAGGCATATCTTATCTTATCTTATGTTAAGGCCTCGTTGGTTACCCTGATGGAAAAAAAAGAAAAAAAAGAATAGGCTACATAAAAAGAATGCAAATTGTACCAACGCATTTTCATCAAATGTTCAGAGAAAGTGATATTTTTAAACATTAAATTAAAATTAAATGACAATTTTTATGATATCCCTGTGTATTGTGTATTGTGTATTAAATGATTGGTTCATGTATTCTCACCCACTCTATTTAACCCACTCTATTTTCTGCAGTTGGCTCTAACCCATAACATACCCATAAGAAACACACAATTAAGAAAAATGTAAAATAAATAAAAACATAAAATATATTTGAAATATTCATTATATGTACTTTGACAAAGTGACAAACTGGACCGTTGCTTCGCAGGCCTAAGGGGGTCGTTCTAACAAGTCTCTAGCCTGTGGAAGATTTCTTTAGATTTCATTTGAGAATCCATCAGATGAGGGTTGAGGTGGATTTGTTCTGTTTAATGACGTACTGTGATTAATTGTTTGTATAAGGCTGTGACGTGGGCTTGGACCTTCCTCTGTCTGGGTGTAAAGCGGAGGAAATGCCTGAGTGAGGAGGGGGTGAGGGTTCTGTCTATTCCTCATTAAAACATCAGTACATCAGGAGTAGACGCACAGCAGAGTTTATCCTTTTTTTCTCGGAGATAAGGTCGCCGGAGTTGCGCAATCATAAAGCCCGGCCTGTCCCGGGACGCAACTTCCTTCCTCGAGCCTCGGCGCTCCGCAGAACTGTTATAAATGGAGACTAGGCTCAGAATCCAGATCATGTGAGCCGCGGATGAGGCTGGACTTAAACAAATCACATTATGTTGTGAGCCGTGGACTCAGAGTAAACTTAAACTATTCACATGATGCTGTTGTGGGAGCGCGCGCTGCCGCTGTACGTGTTGTTTTTGTGCGCGAGAGGAGACGCGCCGCGCGGACTCTGCGACGACACAAAGTGCTGCGCGCTTTTCCTGGAGACAACACACTCCGCTGTGGTGAAGAGACGGTGCCAGGACACAAGCGGAGAACTTTACAACACGGGACTCTGGGGCGGTGTGCCCGCGCTGCAGCCGCCGCACGGACACACTTGGATCAAATTTGCACAGAATTCAGTCGCGCTGTGCTCGGACTCTCCTCAAGTGAACAGGACGTGCACGGACACGGTGGACGGGTACATGTGCCAGTACACACACACGTGCAAGCCTCTGCTGACAGGAGAAGGCCAGTACGTAAACTACAGCACTGCGCTGGGCTTTGAGGGAAAGACCAGGTTCGTGCCAGGGACCTTGGCTGTGGTGCGCGTGACAGGTCAGCCTCCTGTCTCCAAACATATATGCTCAGGCACGGAATGGATGCGCGCGCCCTGGAGCTGCGAAGTGATGAGCGGTGGATGCGAGCATGAATGTGTCACACGTGGGTGCTCGTGCCCTGCGGGACACACTCTGCATCCTAACAAGTTCACGTGCACAGAAGACCCGTGCGCCAAGTGCGCTCACGAGTGCGTAAAGCAGGGAGGAGAGTGGGAGTGCAGGTGCCGAAAGGGGTTCAGAATGGAGTCTGGGGGGCACTGTGTAGACGTGGACGAGTGCTCAGAGGATAGGACTCTGTGTAGTGGTGAAGGCGAGGCGTGTGAGAACGAGGAGGGCACATATAAGTGCACGTGCAAAGATGACTACGCACTGGTGGGCACGGTCTGTATGGACGCGTCTTTCTGTTCTGATTGTGAGCATTTCTGTGATGAAGTGCAGGGCTCCTTGGCCTGTGTGTGCAGAGAGGGCTTCAGAGTGGATCCCCAGGACCCCACCAAGTGTGAGTTGTTCTGCACTGAACTGGAATGTCCTGCCGATTGCCCACACCAGACTACAGACCCGTGCTACTGCCCTCCGGGCTTCATCCAGGACGTGCGGGACAAAGGGAGCATGTGCGTGGACATAGACGAGTGTGAGGTGGAGGCACAGTGTGATCACTCTTGCTATAACACTTTCGGGGGGTTCATCTGTGAGTGTGAAGAAGGCTTTCAGCTACACGATAAGCACCGCTGCGTGCTCCCCGAGCCCATCCTGAACCCGGTCCTGAGTCAGACGCACCCCCCACTCGGTTCTGCACAACCAACAGCGCTCCCGCCCTACGTGAAGACAGGCAGTATCCTGGGCATCACTGTGTTTGCCCTGCTTTGTGCTGCTCTGCTGTTCTGTCTGCTCCACAAACTCTTGTCCAGAGTCCAGTTCTACTCCCTCAAACGGGACATGGAAATCTTCACTCTGCAGCAGGTCTCCACAGAAACGTACAAGAGGCTGTCCCATGACCGGCAGTTCAGGAACGAGTGCCACAGACTGTAGCCCTGAGCTCACAGACTTAACACCTGATCTTCCTGATAGAAGGGCGCTGTGCCAAACTGTGCTGCTGATGGACCTATAGATATTATGTTGCATTTTCAGAGACTTT